>CM060924.1:152770196-154020196 GCA_030737875.1 Allium sativum | reverse complement strand
CTGCAATTCTAATCACTTATCAGTTTTCAATTCAGTTTCATACATGATTCGATTTGGTTTTACTTTACCATTCGTTCAAATGTTGCATACATAAGTAAAAATCATATCATTAGCTAATTAATGAATAATTTCAACTCCTGCATATCTATTCGAACAAGTGGTCATTTTGGCACTTCAAACTTCATATAAAAACGATATTTTTAGCGGAGTAAAAATATATTTCAACACGTTACTATTTTATTTGGTTCCTATACATGTTAGAAATCATATTCATACGAAAAAAATATGTAACACCCCACCTCGACCGGTGAACACTCACGAGTGATTTCACTAGCTTTGGAGGGGCGTTGACTAGGTAAACATGCACAGAGATGTCACAAGACAGAACATAGATAAATAAATAAGTAAAGCAACGGTAGAAATTTAAAAACCATAACCATTTCAAAACCAAAGTCAACTTACATCAAAATACTTAATCATCATTTTCCAATTACTACAAGTCTAGAAACATAAACTGAAAATAACGTAAGTAAATTATTCCCCAAAGATAACAGTGGTGCAGACATAGCAAAGCTCAAGTCCAAACCGTACATGAGCTTTCAAGAGAGCAAGCTAAAGATCCAAGCTAAGCACTGGTGTTCCCTCCCTGAGAACCTGGGGGGGTGGGGGGGACGGAAGAAAAGAGGCGAAAGAAAACAGCTCAGTCATAAAGACTGGTAAGTCCTATCTACTATTAGTATAAAAACTAATAAAGTTAACTGGACATGAGAAAAAGAAATGAAACATAAAGATGGTAACTAACTGGCATGATAACAAGGGAGATCAAGTATGGCATCGCATATACAAGGTTTTGTTTTGCACCA
This sequence comes from Allium sativum, assembly GCA_030737875.1. NCBI lineage: Eukaryota > Viridiplantae > Streptophyta > Magnoliopsida > Asparagales > Amaryllidaceae > Allium > Allium sativum. Next base: position 154,019,333 of record CM060924.1, on the reverse strand, counting down.
CTAGTACTAGTATTCTAATCCATGTCAAGTATAACAAGAAATGATCCCTTGTCCCAATATCATGAGTTGACCCAAGCTAAGGTCCAACTATACGACCTAGTCGATCGGCTACCTATAAGCCTAACTCGTCAAGTGTCGGTGTCATACGGCCCAACCATGAATTGTAGTCAACTGTGCTAGGTCCACCCTAGGGTGTATCTAGGCCTAGGGTGCCAACCACTGACACAAAAACAAGCACGCACAGTTAAACCTACTGGTGCCCATGTCTGAATGTTCAACCCCGGACTCATGTGCACGACCATGGTCCGCCTGAACTTATACTGGCGCACATACTCAGCGGTCGTTCTGGTCGCTTACAATCAACCCAGTAATCGTGCCCCACCCTAGCCTAGTCCCTAGGGTACCTGATACTCCCTAGTGGGTTACTGCTGAAAAGGACCGCGTAACTAGGGTTTCTAATGGGTTAAGTGTGGTTAACCCTATCCAAACCATGTATCAAATTGGTTAAGTGTACCCAAGTGGTTCATGACTTAACCCTACCAATCCATCGTGTTTAACTGGTTGAGTATTCAAGTGGTCCATGACTTAAACTTATCCATGTGGCATTAATTTATTTAATGCACCCAACCTCTCACATTAGACTGACAGTTTGCGGCCACTGGTTAGGCCGGTTGGTTCCAGGTAGGTTTCTGCCGCAAACTGAGTCTAACCTCAGGTTTTAAGTGCGATGTGACCAACTACTCACATTGGGTCCTTTGTTTGTAGCCACTGGATTTGCCGGTCGGTTCCGGGAAGATTTATGCTACAAACTCAACCCAACCTCGAGTTGGTCACTTCATGTTTTTCTACATGTCATGTCCACGTTCAAGTTTATAATAAAACTATGTTTTCAAGTCAAGTTTTTATGTCAAAATCATATTTGCTTAAACTACCCAAACGTATCCCCAACGTACATGAAAGCGAGTCATAATAGATCAAAATGGGGAAAATAACATGACAAGGGTGGGTATAAGGTGTCATTGTTCATCACAAGTCAAATATGGTGAGATTGAGGTAAAGGTGATTAACATAACTAGCATATGGCCTCAAACATGATAGCATAAAAGGTGAATTAGTCTCAACATGTATGATAGATTAATCATTCTAACTTGTGAACATCATAGCCAATAGGCTCAACATTTGTCATATGCATGTTAAGGGACATAATAATGTTTAGGTTCTACATGCATAATCACTACATCAACATCATGTCAATTTGCCCAAAAGTTATTAGGTCTAGGGTTCATGTCATCATTCCACAATCATAGATCAAGAGAGTCATGAATGGATCTATGCATATAATGATAGGTCCAAGACATGTATTACACCAAAAATCCCATTTCAACTTGCTACATGTTCATATTAAGTTCATAGTTTAAATTTAAGAGTAGAATAGGGCTTACAAATCGTGGCTATGAGAACTAGAACAAAATAGAACAAAATTGAGACGAAGCCACACTAGAATCCCCAAATAAAAGATAATAAGCTCCACTTAAGGCCTTGAGAAATAAGATTGCTCCTTTGATTTGAATGAAGAAAGATGGCTCCTTTGACTTAGATTTAGTTTAGAACTCTCAAGCTCTCAAGATGAAGATGGAGGCCATGATTAGAGAGCATTTTGGCAGCACTTAGTTGTAGGATTAATTAGTGTGGGTTTAGGCTAGGTCTAGGGGTGTTTATATAGAGATTAGGACTAGTTTAAGCCATAGGATTAACCCTAAAACGAATCTGAACCATCAAATTCCATCACAAAGCAACAAAACAGGGCCAGAAACACAAGCAGGTGCACCAGGCCAACCTGGCCCGACCGGGGAGGTCGACCTGGTCTGGGCAGGTCGACCCTAGGGCCGACCCCCTGGTCTACCTGGTGGGCTGGGCGGGAACTTTTCCCGCCTACTCTGTTTGGTGCAGAATTTGAATTTTCGGACAGGATTTTTCTGAAAACTTCGTCGGGCCATAACTGGGTCATACGTACTCAGATTTTCGAAAACTCGGACTCTATTTCGCGTATTTTTCCGAGACGAACCCAATGGCACAGCCCGTTTCCCTTGATTCAGATTTAAAATTTATTTCTGCCTTGATTTATGATTATAGCATGTTATTAAAATTCGGGTTGTTACATTCTTCCCTCCTTAAAGGATTTCGTCCCCAAAATCTCCAAGTTAGGAAGAACGTATCCTACCATCCATCATCCATCTACTCAAAACATCATCCACAAGTAATCATTGTCCTTAAAGGATTTCTAATGCTGTATGAACATATGCAAAAAGTGTGTGTGTATGCACCTATCTAATGCGAAGATCAGGCGGTTACTGATTCAGTAAACCTCCTTAATACAAGATATGTTAGTGAAATGAGTCCAATATGTATGCAAATTCCTAACATAACTTATAGGCTCTACATGAGTGCACATAATCATCCATCCTTATGCAACATCCATGTGATAGCATAACATGTTTCATCTATGAATAAGCATAAACACTCATGCATATGCAATATGAAAGTGTGTGAGCCGATCTTAGTGCCTAACGTGTATCATGCATCCACGAGTAACCACTTGCAAACACTTGCAACCATTTGCGACCATCAGTCATAACATGTTTCAAACACATGCTTACATCCATAGGGTTCTCTACCTAAGGTTCTCATGACGAGATTAACAAGATAAACATGGATGGCAAAAGAAAGATATGTAAATTAGGAAAAGAGATCGAGAATGTACCCTAAAAAAGAAAGGGATAAAGCCCACGCATCTTCTCCTCGGTTTCCCAAGTTGCGTCCTCCTCGGCTTCACCCCACTGAACCTTTACTAACTTGACTTCTCGATTCCTTAGCTTCTTGATCTCCGTTCCCAAGATACGAATCGGGGCTTTCTGCAGGGTTGCCTCTTTCTCTACTTCCACGTCTTCAAGAATGCTAGGCTCAACTACCTCGGTTGATCTATGCAGGCATTTTCGGAGATGCGAGACATGAAAGACATTGTGCACTCCAGCCAGCTTCTCGGGCAATTCCACCTTATAAGCCATTTGCCCAATCCTCTCGATGATAGGGAAGGGTCCTACGAACCTTGGTGCTAGCTTCCCAACTGCTCCAAAACGAACCACATTTCGCAAAGGAGAAACCTTCACAAAGACCATACCTCCAACTTCAAACTCTAAGTCTGTCATTCGCTTGTCTGCATAGGATTTCTGTCTGTCTTGGGCCGTTTTTATCCGTCTTCGAATCAACTCAACCTTCTCGGATGTGTCCTTTATCATGTCGGGCCCAAGTATAAGCTTATCCGTCGTCTCCCACCAACATGCTGGTGACTTGCACGACTTCCCATACAAAGCTTCGAATGGTGCCATTCGTATGCTTGCTTGATAGCTGTTATTATAAGCAAACTCCACAAGAGGAAGGTGGTCTTCCCAAGTGCCACCAAAGTCAAGAATGCATAGCCTCAACAGATCTTCCAGTACCCTATTCACCCTTTCGGTCTGACCATCCGTCTGTGGGTGATAGGCTGTACTTAGATTCAATTTTGTACCCATCGCTTCTTGCAAACTATTCCTAAATTGGCTAGTGAAGATTGGGTCACGATCGCTAACTATGCTAGAAGGAACTCCATGTAACCGCGCTATCTCTCTAAGATAAACAGATGCTAGCCGTGATGCGGTCCTCTTGCTCTTCACCGGAATGAAATGAGCGCTCTTCGTGAGTCTATCCACTATGAACCATATGCTAGTATTCCCTTTCCTTGTTCTCGGCAATCCATCCACGAAATCCATAGAGATACTTTCCCACTTCCATTGCGGGACCTCCAATGGATGCAGTAGCCCACCGGGCTTCTTCGACTCGGCCTTTACTTGTTGGCAAACAATGATCTAGAAACAAACTTTGCAACATCCTTCTTCATCCCAACCCAAAAGAAAATGCGCTTCATATCCCGGTACATCTTATCCCCTCCGGGATGTATGGTCATCTTTGAGTGATGTGCCTCTTCAAGAACTTTGTTTACTAAGTCTCCCACTTGTGGGACACGTAGTCTTCCATCACGCCTTAGCCATCCCTTGTCATCTATGGTATATCTAGCGAGATGACTGGACGTTTCTCCACGAATCAGCTTGTTTATGATCTCGACTATCTGTGGGTCTTCCTTCTGCGAAGTCCCTACTTGATCCAGAAGTGTAGGTCTAAGCTCAAGGGATGCTAACGAACCAGTAACCGACTCAACAGCAGGTGTAAAATCAAAGGTTGCTAAGTACTCTAGACTCTACATCTCAACAAATAAGGTGCTCAAAGCCAACCTTTTCCTACTTAGCGCATCGGCCACAACATTACCCTTGCCAGGGGTAAAAGCTATACCGAAGTCATATGATGCCAAGAATTCCATCCACCGTTGCTGCCTTAGATTCAAATCTTTCTGCGAGAAGAGGTACTTGAGCGACTTGTGATCAGTATATAATTCAAACCTTTCCCCTAGAAGATAATGGTGTCAAGATTTAAGTGCAAAGACGATCGCCGCCAACTCCAAGTCATGTACGGGATAGTTTTTCTCATGAACTTTAAGTTGCCTACCCCCATAGCATATCACTCTCCCTTCTTAAATCAGAACCGCGCCTAATCCCATGCCACATGCATCGGTGTAAACAGCAAACAACTTCCCTCCATCGGGTAATGCTAGAACTGGAGCTATGGTGAGGGCTCTCTTGAGCCTTTGAAGAGCAGGCTCACACTCTATGTCCCATGCAAAGACTAAGTTCTTCTTCGTCAACTTAGTAAGAGGAGCTGAAATTTTAGCGAAGTCCTTAATGAACTTCCTATAAAACCCTGCTAGACCCAGAAAGCTTCTCACTTCGGTTGCATTCTTCGGAGCTTTCCAGTCTTGCACATCTACTACTTTAGCGGGATCCACAGCTATGCCTTGCTTAGAAACTATATGCCCAAGAAACCAAACTTCCTTTCTCCAAAAATGACATTTGGAGAACTTAGCTTTCAACTGGTGAGCTCTAAGTGTATCCACCACTTCCTTGAGATGTGCAGCATGCTCTTCCTCGTCCTTTGAGAAGATCAGAATATCGTCCACGAAAACGACTACAAACTTGTTAAGGAACTCCCGAAACACCCTACTCATCAAATCAACGAAGTATGCGGGTGCATTAGTTAAACCAAATGGCATGACGAGCCACTCAAAGAATCCATCTGGAGTCCTAAATGCAGTCTTGTCAATACTATCCTTAGCCACTCTAAGCTGATGAAATCCGGTGGCTAGATCGAGTTGAGAGAAAACAGAAGCACCTACAAGCTGGTCAAAGAGATCATCAATCCTCGGTAACGGGTGCCTATTCTTCTTTGTCAGCTTGTTTAACTCACGATAATCAACACATAGACGAAGCGAACCATCCGCCTTAGTAGCGAATACCACAGGAGCACCCCATTCAGAAATGCTTCGCCTAATGAAATTTTTCTCAAGCAACTCCTTGACTTGCTTACTAAGCTCTCTTCTTTCTTGCGGGGCCATGTGCCTAACTGGCAATGAAACTTTCTTAGAATTATCAACAAGATAAATACGGAAGTCTATCTCGCGTTTTGGGGGTAACCCCTTCACCTCATCGAAGACATCAGGATATTCTCGGACCACCCTCACAGATTGAAGATTGTCAATAGACGAGTCGAGGGATTCAAGATAACATAACATGACGGGACCCTTAGGATCACAAGAAATCTCTAGGGTATTGCCAAGGCTAGTCATAAGCCTCACTACCCTATGCTCACAATCGAGAATGGCTCCATAACTGGACAACCAATCCATGCCCAAAATCAACCCGTATCCCATGAACCCGAGAACATAAGCATTACATGTGAATTCTACGGTCAAGATAGAAATCCTCAAATCCATACAAATCATAGATGGATGGGCGGAACCCCCAATTGGATTTGAAACACTAGCGGGATCTTCCACTTGACTAGTACTAACGTGCAAACTTTCAACAACATCAGAAGAAATAAAGGTATGCGATGCGCCAGAATCAAATAAAGTTCGAACAGGAAAACCAGAAATATAAACAAGGCTTTCTACAGAAATACTACCTCGGTCAAGTGCTGGAGTGGTGTTGAGAGCATGCATCTGCCCTCCAGAAGGTCTTGCTCGCTGAGTCTGTCCTTGCCCCTGTCCTTGCTTCTTCGGGCAATCCTTGCTGTAGTGTCCAGACTCTCCGCAATGAAAGCATTCTCCCAACTTCCTCTTCTTCTTCCTACAATCCTTGGCTATGTGTCCAGTGATCCCACAGAAGTTGCACTTCCTCTTCTCCTTTGCCTTGTTGTTGTTCTTGTTACCCTTGTTGTTCTTGTTGTTCTAGTTGTTCTGATTGCTCTGGTTGCCTCCCCACTTGGAATCCATCTTCTTGGTTTGAGTCTCATTAGGCTTAACCTCTTTCTTTTCATTCTTGTCTTCCTCATGAAGTAGAGCCATCTCTGCCAAGGTTTCAAAAGTTGCCCCTGTGGGTATATGAGTCATGACTACTCCGCGTAGTGGCTCGTTCAATCCTCGAGCAAAGCGTAGAGCCTTCTTTCGAGCTATGTTAACCAAGTCCACTCCGAACCTAGCAAGCTGATTAAACTTATTCATGTACTCTCTAACAGTCATGTCCCCTTACTTTAGCACTAGGAACCTCTCCATATGAAGACTCTCTTCTACTGGTGATAGAAACTTAAGCTCAAACCTCTCTCTAAAGTCAGCCCACGTCTCAATTGGCCTAGCGTTGGCGACTTCCCACCAAAATGCGGCTTCACCTTTCAGTAGCCATACTGCCAATTGAACTTTTCTACGATCCTCCACATCAAAGATAACAAAGAGGTCTTCCGTCTCCTTTAGCCAGTCTGTCGCTTGAACAAAAGTTTTGGTCCCTAGAAAATCCTTGTCGCCCATTGCCTTAAAGTCCTTGCAAGTCTTAGAGAAAGGGTCTACTCGAGGGGGTTGAGGAGGAGGAACCTAAGCTACGGGAGGAGGAATGTTGGCCACAGGAGGAGGAGGAATGTCCGCGGGGCCGGCTCCATTTGCCCTTGCCTCCATGAACCTCCTGAACCAAATAGGTACTTGTACGCCTTCCGGAATGGCAAAATTATCCATACTGAAACGAAGAAAAAGATAGATTCAGAACGAAGAAACAAAGGATAGTGCTAATGGCTTTTGGGGAATAGCCTTTTTAAAAATAAACTAGACTTTTTCTTGGAAAATTACTTCTTTAAAATTGGTTTTGAAAATAGTTTTCATAAAGGTTTTTAAAACTTTTTCTCGTCTAGTAAACCTCATGCTTTGATACCAAATGTAACACCCCACCTCGACCGGTGAACACTCACGAGTGATTTCACTAGCTTTGGAGGGGCGTTGACTAGGTAAACATGCACAGAGATATCACAAGACAGAACATAGATAAATAAATAAGTAAAGCAGCGGTAGAAATTTAAAAACCATAACCATTTCAAAACCAAAGTCAACTTACATCAAAATACTTAATCATCATTTTCCAATTACTACAAGTCTAGAAACATAAACTGAAAATAACATAAGTAAATTATTCCCCAAAGATAACAGTGGTGCAGCCATAGCAAAGCTCAAGTCCAAACCGTACATGAGCTGTCAAGAGAGCAAGCTAAAGATCCAAGCTAAGCACTGGTGTTCCCTCCCTGAGAACCTGGGGGGTTGAAACGGAAGAAAAGAGGCAAAAGAAAACAGGTCAGTCATAAAGACTGGTAAGTCCTATCTACTATTAGTATAAAAAATAATAAAGTTAACTGGACAAGAGAAACTGAAATGAAACATAAAAATGGTAACTAACTGGCATGATAACAAGGCAGATCAAGTATGGCATCGCATATACAAGGTTTTGTTTTGCACCACTAGTACTAGTATTCTAACCCATGTCAAGTATAACAAGAAATGATCCCTTGTCCCAAAATCATGAGTTGACCCAAGCTAAGGTCCAACTATACGACCTAGTCGATCGGCTCCCTATAAGCCTAACTCGTCAAGTGTTGGTGTCATACGGCCCAACCATGAATTGTAGTCAACTGTGCTAGGTCCACCCTAGGGTGTATCAAGCCCTAGGGTGCCAACCACTGACACAAAAACAAGCACACACAGTTAAACCTACTAGTGCCCATGTCTGAATGTTCAACCCCGGACTCATGTGCACGACCATGGTCCGCCTGAACTTACACTAGCGCACCTACTCAGCCGTCGTTCTGGTCGCTTACAATCAGCCCAGTAATCGTGCCCTACCCTACCCTAGTCCCTAGGGTACCTGATACTCCCTAGTGGGTTACTGCTGAAAAGGACCGCGTAACTAGGGTTTCTAATGGGTTAAGTGTGGTTAACCCTATCCAAACCATGTATCAAATTGGTTAAGTGTACCCAAGTTGTTCATGACTTAACCCTACCAATCCATTGTGTTTAACAGGTTGAGTATTCAAGTGGTCCATGACTTAACCTTATACATGTGGCATTAATTTATTTAATGCACCCAACCTCTCACATTAGACTGACAGTTTGCGGCCACTGGTTAGGCCGGTTGGTTCCGGGCAGGTTTCTGCCGCAAACTGAGTCTAACCTCGGGTTTTAAGTGCGATGTGACCAACTACTCACATTGGGTCCTATTGTTTGTAGCCACTGGATTTGTCGGTCGGTTCCGGGCAGATTTATGCTACAAACTCAACCCAACCTCGAGTTGGTCACTTCATGTTTTTCTACATGTCATGTCCACGTTCAAGTTTATAATAAAACTATGTTTTCAAGTCAGGTTTTTATGTCAAAATCATATTTTCCTAAGCTACCCAAACGTATCCCCAACGTACATGAAAGTGAGTCATAATAGATCAAAATGGGGAAAATAACATGACAAGGGTGGGTATAAGGTGTCATAGTTCATCACAAGTCAAATATGGTGAGATTGAGGTAAAGGTGATTAACATGACTAGCATATGGCCTCAAACATGATAGCATAAAAGGTGAATTGGTCTCAACATGTATGATAGCATAATCATTTTAACTTGTGAACATCATAGCAAATTGGCTCAACATTTGTCATATGCATGTTAAGGGACATAATAAGATTTAGGTTCTACATGCATAATCACTACATTAGCATCATGTCAATTTGCCCAAAAGTCAATAGGTCTAGGGTTCATGTCATCATTCCACAATCATAGATCAAGAGAGTCATGAATGGATCTATGCATATAATGATAGGTCCAAGACAAGTATTACACCAAAAATCCCATTTCAACTTGCTACATGTTCATATTAAGTTCATAGTTTAAATCTAGGAGTAGAATAGGGCTTACAAATCGTGGTTATGAGAACTAGAACAAAATAGAACAAAATTGAGACGAAGCCAGACTAGAATCCCCAAATAAAAGATAATAAGCTTCACTTAAGGCCTTGAGAAATAAGATTGCTCCTTTGATTTGAATGAAGAAAGATGGCTCCTTTGACTTAGATTTTGTTTAGAACTCTCAAGCTCTCAAGATGAAGATGGAGGCCATGATTAGAGAGCATTTTGGCAGCACTTAGTTGTAGGATTAATTAGTGTGGGTTTAGGCTAGGTCTAGGGGTGTTTTTATAGAGATTAGGACTAGTTTAGGCCATAGGATTAACCCTAAAACGAATCTGAACCATCAAATTCCGTCACAAAGCAACAAAACAGGGCCAGAAACACAAGCAGGTGCACCAGGCCAACCTGGCCCGACCGGGGAGGTCGACCCCCAGGTCGACTCCCAGGTCGACCTGGTCTGGCAGGTCGACCCTAGGGTCGACCCCCAGGTCGACCTGGTGGGCTGGGCGGGAACTTTTCCCGCCTACTCTGTTTGGTGCAGAATTTGAATTTTCGGGCTGGATTTTTCTGAAAACTTCGTCGGGCCATAACTGGGTCATACGGACTCAGATTATCGAAAACTCGGACTCTATTTCACGTATTTTTCCGAGACAAACGCAATGGCACAGCCCGTTTTCCTTGATTCAGATTTTAAAATTTATTTCTGCCTTGATTTATGATTATCTTATGTTATTAAAATTCGGGTTGTTACAAAATATTTGTTTCAACACTTGTATATTTTTAGCGAGTCACACACATGATAAAAATAATATTTTTATCATCAAAAATATTTATTCAACATTTGAATGTTTTTAACACTTCGTATATATAATAAAAATGTAAATTTTATTGTTCACTTCAAATATTCAACACATGAATGTTTTCGACTTCACATATACGATAAAATATGATTTTTATTGTTTTAGTCCTTTATTCAACACATGAATGTTTTCTATACCCCATATATGTGATAAAATGTTATTTTTATCTTTCAAAGAATTTATTCATCACACGAATGTTTTTCAACACACCAACTTCTATTTAAAACATGACTATGGTTTCAACACATGAATTTCTATTCGACACATGAATTTTTATTCCATACATGGATTTCTCAACTCATGAATTTTATTTATTTCATTCTTATGATAAAAGTGTCAATTTTTATCGTTAAAGGATTTTATTCTATATATGGTTATTTTTCAACACATTAGTATATTTTCCACACCAGAATATTTCAAACACAAACCACCATAATCAACCATTCGCAATTATCAACCATTCGCATTTCATATATATATTTACCATTCGCATTTCATATATATTTACCATTCGTATTTCATATATATTTACCATTCGCATTTCATATATATTTACCATTCGCATTTCATATATATTTACCATTCGCATTTCATATATATTTACCATTTGTATTTCATATATACTTACCATTCGTATTTCATATATATTTACCATACGCATTTCATTTCAACCATTCCTTCATTCACCAAATTTCACACCAATCACAATCAATAAATATCGTCCATGGTTTGTGGACGAGGGGCGTATATATATAAGTATATTTCACTTTCATTTCAACACATATATGATTTATACATCACATGTATAATTTTTACATCGCTCATATAACTCATACAACAAATGTACATAAGGTGTACAACGCGTATACAACTTATACTCCGCTTATATAATTTATACATCAGATGTAAAACTTGCATTTGAATTTAGAGTTCTCACTTTGGTTTGTCGCATTGCTAAAAATCGTAGCAAGCTCAGAAAAATATCCGGTCTCTTCTAGAATGTAGAGAGCCTCCTTGCGGTCACGATGTCTCCTGTTTCATCGAATTTCGTCAACGTAGCAAAAAGATAGGATTTTTCAAAGGTTTGCAACACTTAAGAGTGTTATTTTCTATTCAGAAGTTTAAAACCGTATAACTCCTTCATACCTTCGAAACTAGGTTTCGATCTTTCGCTTCGATCGTTGTACGATAATAAAATCCGACTGCACCACGTGAAAGAGCGTCGAGAGGGCTTCAGGCGCGTGGTGGTGGTGGCTGACTCGCAGCACGGTGGAGGGGGAAAATCCGGTCGACGCGGTGGACTTTAGGGGGCACGAATCTCGAGACCGGGGCGACGAGGGTGGATGAATCGGGTATGGATTTGAAGAGGGAGGCGAGGGCTTTGAAGATCGGGTGGTGGCGGGGTCTGAAGGTGGCTGAGGCGGTCGGAATTGAAGAGAGCAGGTGGGATGCCTTTTCCGTCATCGATCGCTGCTGTGACGAGGGTTTTTTTTTTTAAAAATAATTATAAAAAGAAAATTCCTATTCGCCGACACTTTATTTAATTCAAAAATAGGGTTTTCTTAAACGAACTCCTTTTCAACCCCAACGACTATCGCCCCTAGCTAAATACCCTCATCCCGGACACAATGGGATATCTTTCGTAGGCCATTTCGACTGTTACAGTCAGTTTTTCTTCAAATTAAAGTTTAAAACATTTAATTTTCGATTTGACATACATTTTAATTTGCCGGGGCCACAAACTGATTCTAAAAATTCCCGAAAAATTATTTCCAGCTTCATATCGATGATACGGTCCTAACCAAATAGATTTCGTTGAATTCTGAGACCGTTTGAAAAATGGCCATTTTCTGGTCTATCCAATTTGACTGAACTCTACCAAACACGTTTTCCTTTGTCACGCTCACATATTAATTCTAAAAATTCTGAAAATTTAAACTTAGCAATAAATTGATGTCCCGGATCCAACAAAAGTGGTTTCGTCGAATTCTGAGGTCGTTTGCAAAATCGCTATTTTTAAGGGCTTTAACACTATATAAAAATGGAATTTTTAAATTCTAAGCTAATTTCGATTCAAATTATTCAAAATAAAAATTTTAAACTGGCTCAGATTTTCCGGGTTGTTACATTTATCATGTTCTTTACTATAAATAAGTTCTTTAAAATAATTGCTAAGTCATACAGTTGAATAATATGGTAAAAGGGTAAAAGATAAATAAGTTCATTAATTTTGTAACAACCCGCAAATTCTGAACCAATTCAAAAATTTTATTTTAGAAAATTTTAATGAATTTTGAGTATATAGAATGATTTATATTAATTAATAATGGCTAAAAATTTATTTTTATCAAAGTTAAAATGAATAAATTTTACTTAATTATAAAAGGAGTTATAAATAGCGCGATAGTTTGAAAATTTGATTTTAAACTTTAACTGATTGTACAGGATTCAAAATAAATCAGAATTAAGTAAAACCAAAAATATTTAAATCTGTTTAATCATATCTTTCTAACGAACCTAAAAAATTGAAATTTCGTTTTAAAAATCAAAAGTTATGGCCAATTCAAAATTCAGAAAAGTCGTTGTAGGATTTATATATATATAATATATATGGCCCGAAGGGCTACTTTTCACATGCGAAGGAATTTGGACTCGAAACCACTTCCATTGAGTTCGGAATGATGTTTCTGCATTTAAAAAGTATAAACACTTATACTTTGAGTTTCGGAAATTATTTGTTTAAAAATGTATTTTTAATATTAAATATATTGGCCTTAAAAATAGCCATTTTTCAAACAGTCTCAGAATTCAAAAAAATTAGTCTTATTAGAACCGTATCGTCAATACGAAGCTAAAAATATATTTTTTGGAATTTTCTGAGTTCGTATGTGGCCCGGGCATATTTAAATGTGCGGTCAATATTTAATTAATTAACTTTTAATGGAATTTTAAATAAAATATATACAAATTTCGGAATTGGGCCCCGAGACCCGTCCCATTGCGTTCATAAGGTGTCAAAACCTTAAGAACGACAGTAAGCAGGCCCAAATCGGAGAAAATCCGAAAATCCACCTTTTTAGCACATTTTTCGAGATTAAATAATAAAATATTATTAAAATATTCAGGCCGAAACCCTAATTTTCATGGCAGCCGCCACCTAAACCGAAGGCCAGAATTTCTCCAATTTCAAACGCCCATAACTTTTGATCCGCTCAACGAAAATCGACTTATAATATACCAAATCGAAGAGAATTCAGAGGGCTTTCCATCCATACGGTCAAGATCGAGTTTTGGTTCACGGATTTTGCGAATTCTGGGCTAAAACGTGGCTGGTTTGGGTTCGGATTACGACGCGAGGGGAGGGCCGAGTTCGATGGGGTTTCGGCCGAAGGTGGAGCTCGGCTAGGGCTTCGATGTGGTAGCGTTTGATCGGATCCAGGTGGAGCGGTGGAGGTGCGTGGAGGAGAGAGGAAAGGTGGACGACGGGTTTAACGTGTTCGGCGGTTTCACCGTGAACGGGAAGAAGAAGGTCCTCTTTTATTTATTTATTCTATTTTATTATTTAAATATTAAATTTATCCGATCTTTAAAAATTCGTAACTCTCTCATACGAGGTCCGTTTCACAAACCGTAAATTGCGTTGGAATCACAAAGTCGAGATCTACGCGATGGCACCAACCACAGCTGAAACAGAGACAGTTGAAATTTCAGCCAAAATGCGAAGTGTGAATCTCTGATTTTTACAATTTAATTAATTTATTTAATTATTTTATTCTGTTAAATATCTATTTGTATGTTATTTAATCTGTGCTGTGATGTGATGAAATTTTGGTGCTTGATCTGTTTTGTGTTGTACTGTATTGTATAGATCTGGTATGGTATCGCCTAGATCTGTATGAATCTGATATAAATCATCGTGTTTGGTAATTTAGATTAAACTAGAATTTTAATCAGATTTAAAATATTGTTCTGTTTGTGAATTTGATCAGGTTAAAAGAAAATTTGTTCATTATATTTTTATTTACTTTCCATGTGTAAATAAAAAGGCAAAATTGTTTATTATATTTTTATTTACTTTCCATGTGTAAATAAAAAGAGACAAAATTGTTTTATATATTTTGATATGCACTACATGTGTAAATAAAAGGGACAAAATTTGTAAAACAATTTTTATTTACATTTTATTTGTAAACAAAGAAATTTGATTATCACTATCACATGTTATCGCTTCAGTTAGAATTGGATTGATGTATAAATTCCCAATCAAAGGAGAATATGATCATCACATGTTATCGCTTGTGTCAGAAATTGGATTGATCCAATTTATAAAAATAAAAATTTACTTTAAAATAAAAGGATTGTAATTGTTTTCATTTCTCAATGCGAACAAAAATGTTAAATAAATAAAGAAAAGTTTTACTTTGAAATAAAAAGATGATCTTTTGTTTGCATTCCTCGATGCGAACAAAATGTCAAAATAGAGATGTACATTTAAAATAAAAAGAATTGCATTTTTGTTTGTACCCCTCGATGCAAACAAAATGATTAAAATAAAAAGGATTATATTTTGTTTGCATCCCATGACGCGAACAAATTGTTAAAATAAAGATTTACATTAAAATAAAAGAGTTACTTTTAATAAAATATTATTTTATTTGCATTTTTTTTATGCAAATAAATTTTTCTTGTATTTGCATTCCTCGATGCAAATATACATAGAAAACAAAACGTACTTTAATTTACATTCTTTTTGCAGATTCATTAATAGAAAAGAAAACAGAAAACAAAACTTACATTTTTATTTGTGTTCTCAAAACACCAATATGACTTGAAATAAAAATTTACTTTTTACATTTTATAATAAATATGACTTGAAACTAATACTTACTTTTTTTTTGTACATTTTATAATGTAAATATGACTGGAAACCAAAACTTATTTTTATTATTTGCATATTATAATGCAAATGAAACTTGAAAACAAAACTTACATTTTTGTTAACACATTATAATGCAAATGAAATTTGAAAACAAAACTTACATTTTTGTTAACATTTCATAATGTAAATATAACTTGATGATAAACCTTATTTTTATTATTTGCATATTATAATGCAAATAAAACTTGAAAATAAAACTTACCTTTTTATTTGCATTTTAAAATGCAAATATAACATAAGGATAGAACTTACTTTTTATATGCAATTTACAATGTAAACTGACATGGAAATAAAAAAGGTTACTATTCAGTTTGTACTTTGCAATGCAGATTTAATATAAAATAAATTTTACTTCGCATTCACAATGCGAATAAAACATATAAAAATAAAATTTACATTTTTGGTTCGCATTCACAATGCGAATAAAACATTGATTTATAAAGAACACATTTTTGTTTGCATTCTTTATTGGAAGAAAAACATTAGAAACAAAACTTTCTTTTTATTCGCATTCATAATATGAATAAAACATTAAGAATAAAATTTACTTTTTTTTTGTTGCATTTCACAATGCGAACAAAAAAGATCAAAAATGAAGTTTACATCTTTGTTCACTATTTACAATACAAAGAAAACATTAGAAAATTAAATAATATGAATAAAGAAAAAAAAAGAATAATTTTATTTGCAATTTCCATTGCAAATAATATGTGAATTTAAAAGTATACTTTTATTTGCAATTTCCATTGCAAATAATATGTGAATTTAAAAGAATACTTTTATTTGCAATTTCCATTGCAAATAATATGTGGATTAAAAAGAACACTTTTATTTGCATTCTCCATTGCAAATAAAATATGATTTTAAAAGAATAAGACATGAAAATTAGAAGTCACATTTTTATTTGCATTTCTTGATGCAAATAAAACATATATTAAAAAGTTACAATTCTATGTGTAACTCAAATGTGAATGAACACATAACTTCAAAAGATTACATTTTTATTTGTTTTTTGATGCAAATAAAAACATAGTTTGAGAAATTATTTCTCTATTTACACTTTAGATGTAAATAAGAGGGTAGGATTGAAAATATTATTTTCTATTTTTAAATTAGAAATAATAAAAGGATTGTCCATTAATGTGTGTATATATATATATATATATATATATATATATATATATATATTCTTAACGAAGTTCATCTTTCATTGTGGAGATTAGTTAAATCAAAATAGACATTTTGTCAAAATGAATTAGTTAAAACAAATCATATATTTTGGCAAAACATATACTTTTGTCAAAATAGATTAGTCGAGTCAAATTACACCTTTTTGTCCTAATGGCTCAGTTGAAACTAAAATATATATTTTGGTTCAAAATAAGAATTGTTAATATAAAATAGACATTTTCTTGTCATAATTATATATTGTGTATTACACTTCCATTCACAAGTTACCCGACTTGTGTATGTGATTGGGACGATAGTTTTCACACATCGCCCAAGTGCACAAATAAATTTATTATTGTTTGCTAGTTGAAACCCCACACGGGTGTTGGGATGAAAATTAACATACACTAATCCCAATATTTAGTTGTATGTTGATCATTAGATCAACAGGCTGCGATGAGCATTATTATTTCATTTTAACGCTTACGCAGTGGAAATTACACTTTGGATGTAAATGGATGACTTGATGATTATACTATTATTGTCATATATATGATGTGTGTGAAGTCTATATAATCCAAATTATACGGTAAATGGTTGAGTCGCATTTCGATTCAGGTATTCTTTTAAATAAGAATAATTTACATTTGAAATTCTTTTTATATAAAGAATATTTTTAATTAAGTATATTCCAAAACAAAGAATATTTGTAAAAGATAAAAATCTGTAATATAAAGAATACTTCCCATTTAAAATCTTTTATATAAAGAATGTTTCTAATGATTAATTTAAATATGTTTTCTTTATAATAATTAATATTTAAAGAGAAATCTCTTAATTAAGATTATTAGAATTTGCAATTATATTTTGTGATATGAAATAAATTGAGATGTGAAGTGGATTTATCGTGGACGGTGTTTTTAAACGACATTTGTCATTTAATCCAATTTACATCGAAATTATCATTTGGAATTTATAAATCTAATTTATAGATTTAAAATGGCATTTTCTAAAAATCAAGTTTTCCTAATTTAATATATTAAATTGGAATTAAGTGGAAATTCGATTAGTAATAATCGAAATGGGTTTCTGTAATAGAAGACCGATATTACATATGGAATTTAAGAGGCTTTGCCGTTATTCCATGTATATTGTTAGTCCGATACAGAAATTTATATCGATTATGTATTGATTTGATTTTTGTGGAATTCCATATTTTGGTAATCGATTTGTGGGTTTATCGTGAACTATGTTTTAAAGGACACTAGTTCTCTAACCTGTTTAAGACAAGATTTATTCCATATAATAAATGATCTTTTAATAATGATTTTTTTTTATATTAACTCAAATTAGAGTTTTAATAAATCTTTTAAGGAAGATTTAAGATTTTATTTTCAGAGTTTATCTTTGATAAAATTAATGAAAATCTTTTAATATGAATATCTTATTAAAATAATATTCTGAGTTGGAATGTGGCGTATGGTGTGATTTTACATCGTTTGGTTTTTAATTTAAAAATACGCGAGTTATTCAGAAAGACCGGGTTTAACCCATTCTGAATAATCATCACGACGATCAAGAGTCGAAGATGAAGACGGTGGTTGAAGACCGAAGGTTTTCACATCGTTAGGATGATGATGACTGGTATCTTGAATTGGGACTGGCCTTCCAAGGCAAGGTATTTGGTAATGATCGTCCAAACGCGTTTGGAGATTGACGGATTTGGCTTTCGCTCGGACCCAGAGCACAAGCTTATAAATGGATGCATGTCTGACGTTGGATTTCAATCTATGTAAATTGATTTCTATTAATATACAACCATTGGTGGCGGAGAATTTATTCTCTTGCTTTAACACCCTTAGAGGTTTTGTATTAATAGTTATGAATTGCATGGCGTGGAATGTCAACGTGGCACGCCAAGATGCAAATGATCAAGGTTTTGTTGCAAAGCAGGCCTTGTGGGACGATCAAAGCAAAGCCAAATTTGGCATCGCTTTGTGTAGCGTGACTTCGCGAGCCTTACACCCCGATGGAGTCTAAAACGGAGCAAGGGAACACAGGGAGTGCACACGTTTCTTTCTAGCTAGAAGTGGTGTCGGTGCTTAAAACTGGCTGACATTTTACTTCTGTGGATGTTGGAATTTTCGAGGCCTCGGTTTATTTTTGCGGTCGCCAATGGCCGTATTATAGGTCCAATGGGACCGGGAAGCGTGTGTTCATGCATAACTAATCCACTAAGCGTTAATTTGTGGACCAACCCTGTTGTATCCAAGGGTTCACTGCGGGGGATCCTGGGACATTGCTAGAGTGTCTCGAATCGGTAAGGAGATCGTTCCTAGCCTTGACTCATGGTGGAAACCCAATTTCCAATACGCCCTCTGCGGTTTTGATTGTATAACTAGTATGGCGACATGATATATGGTACCCATGCCGTCTAGGATTGATACATTTATTTTGAAATTTTTTTATTTAAAATATATATACACTAATAATAATATCGTTTTTACATATTTATCATCTTTTGACCATTATAAGGTAAAACCCTATCCTCCGGCTTGCGTTGCATTGTGTGATGGGACCTGGGTCTTATAATGGTTTCATTTTCTAAAAAGCATTGCGTTATTTGACGATTTACTTTAGTTATGCACTGGCAATCCAATGGAGTAAACCCGTTCCGCGTTAGCGGCCTGGTCCTGTGATTAGCCTTTTTATTAGATAAATTAGGTTAAGAATTCTCACACCAGTCCCACGACTGACCTGTAGTTTGTCTCACTTTGCAAACTCGGGTGCCCTCTTTCCACACGGGCAGTCGAGTAGCTTTTTGCAGATATAGTTAAGTAGGATCCTGGATTGAAGCCCGAAGCTGGGTCCAGAATATAGATGGCCTTCCGCTGAGATTTGTTTCTGCTGCAATGTATTAATTTATTGTATTTACCTTCCGCTGTAATTTTATTCCAATGTACTCTGATATATTCTGTACTCTGATGTAACATTTCTTATTGATGTTATAAAAGTCTGTGTTGTAGTTCTGATGTGTTGTATTCCCAAAGTTGATGTATCCTCAGATTTCCAACCTTTGGTTCAGACCTGTGTGGTTTATGGTCGATTCTAAGGGTGGGGATTTCCGGTTTATCACAGTTGGTATCAGAGCTCTGGTTAGCACAAATATTTGGGATACAACTCGTTAGAACAGAACAAAAGACTCATCAGAGGTTGGATTAGTAATATCCTATAAGAATACTCATTAGAGATAGGATCAGCAGTATCCTAGAATGAGTAAACTCATTAGAGATGGGGTTAGTAATGTCCTAGAATGAGTTCAGAGTGAAAAATCTATAATTAACATACTTGTAATTATATATATAATTTGATTTTAGGAAATATAATTTTTGGTATATAAAAGCTATATATATTTGAATTTTAATCAACCAATTGATTGATGATTGAGTTGTGTGAATATTAGTTCAACCAATAAAATTATTTAAAAACAGTAAAAGAATGAAAATTAAATTAGTTAAATAAACAACTTTTAGCTCATTCCCTTTTCGAGGACGAAAAGATTTTAAGTAGGGGAGATTGTAACAACCCGCAAATTCTGAACCAATTCAAAAATTTTATTTTAGAAAATTTTAATGAATTTTGAGTATATAGAATGATTTATATTAATTAATAATGGCAAAAAATTTATTTTTATCAAAGTTAAAATGAATAAATTTTACTTAATTATAAAAGGAGTTATAAATAGCGCGGTAGTTTGAAAATTTGATTTTAAACTTTAACTGATTGTATAGGATTCAAAATAAATCAGAATTAAGTAAAACCAAAAATATTTAAATCTGTTTAATCATATCTTTCTAACGAATCTAAAAAATTGAAATTTCGTATTTAAAATCAAAAGTTATGGCCAATTCAAAATTCAGAAAAGTCGCTGTAGGATTTATATATATAATATATATGGCCCGAAGGGCTACTTTTCACATGCGAAGGAATTTGGACTCGAAACCACTTCCATTGAGTTCAGAATGATGTTTCTGCATTTCAAAAGTATAAACACTTATATACTTTGAGTTTCGGAAATTATTTGTTTAAAAATGTATTTTTAATATTAAATATATTAGCCTTAAAAATAGCCATTTTTCAAACAGTCTCAGAATTCAACAAAATTAGTCTTATTAGAACCGTATCGTCAATACAAAGCTAAAAATATTTTTTTTTTGGAATTTTCTGAGTTCGTATGTGGCCCCGGCAAATTTAAATGTACGGTCAACAGTTAATTAATTAATTTTTAATGGAATTTTAAATAAAATATATACAAATTTCGGAATTGGGCCCCGAGACCCGTCCCATTGCGTTCATAAGGTGTCAAAACCTTAAGAACGACAGTAAGCAGGCCCAAATCGGAGAAAGTCCGAAAATCCACCTTTTTAGCACATTTTTCGAGATTAAATAATAAAATATTATTAAAATATTCAGGCCGAAACCCTAATTTTCATGGCAGCCGCCACCTAAACCGAAGGCCAGAATTTCTCCAATTTCAAACGCCCATAACTTTTGATCTGCTCAACGAAAATCGACGTATAATGTACCAAATCGAAGAGAATTCAGAGAGCTTTCCATCCATACGGTCAAGATCGAGTTTTGGTTCACGGATTTTGCGAATTCCGGGCTAAAACGTGGCGGGTTTGGGTTCGGATTCCGACGCGAGGGGAGGGCCGAGTTCGATGGGGTTTCGGCCGAAGGTGGAGCTCGACTAGGGCTTCGATGTGGTAGCGTTTGATCGGATCCAGGTGGAGCGGTGGAGGTGTGTGGAGGAGAGAGGAAAGGTGGACGATGTGTTTAACGTGTTCGGCGGTTTCACCGTGAACGGGAAGAAGAAGGTCCTCTTTTATTTATTTATTCTATTTTATTATTTAAATATTAACTTTGTCTGATCTTTAAAAATTCGTAACTCTCTTATACGAGGTCCGTTTCACAAACCGTAAATTGCGTTGGAATCACAAAGTCGAGATCTACACGATGGCACCAACCACAGCTGAAACAGAGACAGTCGAAATTTCAGCCAAAATGCGAAGTGAGAATCTCTGATTTTTACAATTTAATTAATTTATTTAATTATTTTATTCTGTTAAATATCTATTTGTATGTTATTTAATCTGTGTTGTGATGTGATGAAATTTTGGTGCATGATCTGTTTTGTGTTGTACTGTATTGTATAGATCTGGTATGGTATCGCTTAGATCTGTATGAATCTGATATAAATCATCGTGTTTGGTAATTTAGATTAAACTATAATTTTTATCAGATTTAAAATATTGTTTTGTTTGTGAATTTGATCAGGTTAAAAGAAAAATTGTTCATTATATTTTTATTTACTTTCCATGTGTAAATAAAAAGGCAAAATTGTTTATTATATTTTTATTTACTTTCCATGTGTAAATAAAAAGTGACAAAATTGTTTTATATATTTTTATATGCACTACATGTGTAAATAAAAGGGACAAAATTTGTAAACACATTTTTATTTACATTTTATTTGTAAACAAAGAAATTTGATTATCACTATCACATGTTATCGCTTCAGTTAGAATTGGATTGATGTATAAATTCCCAATCAAAGGAGAATATGATCATCACATGTAATCGCTTGTGTCAAAAATTAGATTGATCCAATTTATAAAAATAAAAATTTACTTTAAAATAAAAGGATTGTAATTGTTTGCATTTCTCAATGCGAACAAAAATGTTACATAAATAAAGAAAAGTTTTACTTTGAAATAAAAAGATGATCTTTTGTTTGCATTCCTCGATGCGAACAAAATGTCAAAATAGAGATGTACATTTAAAATAAAAAGAATTGCATTTTTGTTTGCATCCCTCGATGCAAACAAAATGATTAAAATAAAAAGGATTATATTTTGTTTGCATCCCTTGACGCGAACAAAATGTTAAAATAAAGATTTACATTAAAATAAAAGAGTTACTTTTAATAAAATATTATTTTATTTGCATTTCTTTTATGCAAATAAATTTTTCTTGTATTTGCATTCCTCGATGCAAATATACATAGAAAACAAAACGTACTTTAATTTACATTCTTTTTGCAAATTCATTAATAGAAAAGAAAATAGAAAACAAAACTTACATTTTTATTTGTGTTCTTAAAACACAAATATGACTTGAAATAAAAATTTACTTTTTATTTACATTTTATAATGTAAATATGACTTGAAACTTATACTTACTTTTTTTTTACATTTTATAATGTAAATATGACTGGAAACCAAAACTTATTTTTATTATTTGCATATTATAATGCAAATGAAACTTGAAAACAAAACTTACATTTTTGTTAACACATTATAATGCAAATGAAATTTGAAAACAAAACTTACATTTTTGTTAACATTTCATAATGTAAATATAACTTGATGATAAACCTTATTTTTATTATTTGCATATTATAATGCAAATAAAACTTGAAAATAAAACTTACCTTTTTATTTGCATTTTAAAATGCAAATATAACATAAGGATAGAACTTACTTTTTATATGCAATTTACAATGTAAACTGACATGGAAATAAAAAAGGTTACTTTTCAGTTTGTACTTTGCAATGCAGATTTAATATAAAATAAAATTTACTTCGCATTCACAATGCGAATAAAACATATAAAAATAAAATTTACATTTTTGGTTCGCATTCACAATGCGAATAAAACATTGATTTATAAAGAACACATTTTTGTTTGCATTCTTCATTGGAAGAAAAACATTAGAAACAAAACTTTCTTTTTATTCGCATTCATAATACGAATAAAACATTAAGAATAAAATTTACTTTTTTTTTGTTGCATTTCACAATGCGAACAAAAAAGATCAAAAATGAAGTTTACATCTTTGTTCACTATTTACAATACAAAGAAAACATTATAAAACTAAATAATATGAATAAAGAAAAAAAAGAATAATTTTATTTGCAATTTCCATTGCAAATAATATGTGAATTTAAAAGTATACTTTTATTTGCAATTTCCATTGCAAATAATATGTGAATTTAAAAGAATACTTTTATTTGCAATTTCCATTGCAAATAATATGTGGATTAAAAAGAACACTTTTATTTGCATTCTCCATTGCAAATAAAATATGATTTTAAAAGAATAAGACATGAAAATTAGAAGTCACATTTTTATTTGCATTTCCTGATGCCAATAAAACATATATTAAAAAGTTACAATTCTATGTGTAACTCAAATGTGAATGAACACATAACTTCAAAAGATTACATTTTTATTTGTCTTTTGATGCAAATAAAAACATAGTTTGAGAAATTATTTCTCTATTTACACTCTAGATGTAAATAAGAGGGTAGGATTGAAAATATTATTTTCGATTTTTAAATTAGAAATAATAAAATGATTGTCCATTAATGTATATATATATATATATATATATATATATATATTCTTAATGAATTTCATCTTTCATTGTGGAGATTAGTTAAATCAAAATAGACATTTTGTCAAAATGAATTAGTTAAAGCAAATCATATATTTTGGCAAAACATATACTTTTGTCAAAATAGACTAGTCGAGTCAAATTACACCTTTTTGTCCTAATGGCTCAGTTGAAACTAAAATATATATTTTGGTTCAAAATAAGAATTGTTAATATAAAATAGACATTTTCTTGTCATAATTATATATTGTGTATTACACTTCCATTCACAAGTTACCCGATTTGTGTATGTGATTGGGACGATAATTTTCACACATCGCCCAAGTGCACAAATAAATTTATTATTGTTTGCTAGTTGAAACCCCACACGGGTGTTGGGATGAAAATTAACATACACTATTCCCAATATTTAGTTGTATGTTGATCATTAGATCAACAGGCTGCGATGAGCGTTATTATTCCATTTTAACGCTTACGCAGTGGAAATTACACTTTGGATGTAAATGGATGACTTGATGATTATACTATTATTGTCATATATATGATGTGTGTGAAATCTATATAATCCAAATTATACGGTAAATGGTTGAGTCGCATTTCGATTCAGGTGTTCTTTTAAATAAGAATAATTTACATTTGAAATTCTTTTTATATAAAGAATATTTTTAATTAAGTATATTCCAAAACAAAGAATATTTGTAAAAGATAAAAATCTGTAATATAAAGAATACTTCCCATTTAAAATCTTTTATATAAAGAATGTTTTTAATGATTAATTTAAATATGTTTTCTTTATAATAATTAATATTTAAAGAGAAATCTCTTAATTAAGATTATTAGAATTTGCAATTATATTTTGTGATATGAAATAAATTGAGATGTGAAGTGGATTTATCATGGACGGTGTTTTTAAACGACATTTGTCCTTTAATCCAATTTACATCGAAATTATCATTTGGAATTTATAAATCTAATTTATAGATTTAAAATGGCATTTTCTAAAAATCAAGTTTTCCTAATTTAATATATTAAATTGGAATTAAGTGGAAATTCGATTGGTAATAATCAAAATGGGCTTCTGTAATAGAAGACCGATATTATATATGGAATTTAAGAGGCTTTGCCGTTATTCCATGTATATTGTTAGTCCGATACAGAAATTTATATCGATTATGTATTGATTTGATTTCTGTGGAATTCCATATTTTGGAAATCGATTTGTGGGTTTATCGTGAACTGTGTTTTAAAGGACACTAGTTCTCTAACCTATTTAAGACAAGATTTATTCCTTATAATAACTGATCTTTTAATAATGAATTTTTTTACATTAAATCAAATTAGAGTTTTAATAAATCTTTTAAGGAAGATTTAAGATTTTATTTTCAGAGTTTATCTTTGATAAAATTAATGAAAATATTTTAATATGAATATCTTATTAAAAGAATATTCTGAGTTGGAATGTGGTGTATGGTGTGATTTTACATCGTTTGGTTTTTAATTTAAAAATACGCGAGTTATTCAGAAAGACCGGGTTTAACCCATTTTGAATAATCATCACGACGATCAAGAGTCGAAGATGAAGACGGTGGTTGAAGACCGAAGGTTTTCACATCGTTGGGATGATGATGACTGGTATCTTGAATTGGGACTGGCCTTCCAAGGCAAGGTATTTGGTAATGATCATCCAAACGCGTTTGGAGATCGACGGGTTTGGCTTTCGCTCGGACCTAGAGCATAAGCTTATTAATGGATGCATGTCTGACGTTGGATTTCAATCTATGTAAATTGATTTCTTTTAATATACAACCATTGGTGGCGGAGAATTTATTCTCTTGCTTTAACACCCTTAGAGGTTGTGTATTAATAGTTATGAATTGCATGGCGTGGAATGTCAACGTGGAACGCTAAGATGCAAATGATCAAGATTCTGTTGCAAAGCAGGCCTTGTGGGATGATCAAAGCAAAGCCAAATTTGGCATCGCTTTGTGTAGCGTGACTTCGCGAGCCTCACACCCCGATGGAGTCTAAAACGGAGCAAGGGAACGCAGGGAGTGCACACGTTTCTTTCTAGCTAGAAGTGGTGTCGGTGCTTAAAACTGGCTGACATTTTACTTATGTGGATGTTGGAATTTTCGAGGCCTCAGTTTATTTTTGCGGTCACCAATGGCCGTATTATAGGTCCAATAGGACCGGGAAGCGTGTGTTCAAGCATAACTAATCCACTAAGCGTTAATTTGTGGACCGGCCCTGCTGTATCCAAGGGTTCACTGCGGGGGATCCTGGGACATTGCTAGAGTGTCTCGAATCGTTAAGGAGATCGTTCCTAGCCTTGACTCATGATGGAAACCCAACTTCCAATATGCCCTCTGCGGTTTTGATTATATAACTAGTATGGCGACATGATATATGGTACCCATGCCGTCTAGGATTGATACATTTATTTTGAAATGTTTTTATTTAAAATATATATACACTAATAATAATAATATCGTTTTTACGTATTTATCATCTTTTGACCACTATAAGGTAAAACCCTATCCTCCGGCTTGCGTTGCATTGTGTGATGGGACCTGGGTCTTATAATGGTTTCATTTTTCTAAAATGCATTGCGTTATTTGACGATTAACTTTAGTTATGCACTGGCAATCCAATGGAGTAAATCTGTTCCGCGTTAGCGGCGTGGTCCTGTGATTAGCCTTCTTATTAGATAAATTATGTTAAGAATTCTCACACCAGTCCCACGACTGACCTGTAGTTTGTTTCACTTTGCAAACTCGGGTGCCCTCTTTCCACACGGGCAGTCGAGTAGCTTTTTGCAGATATAGTTATGCAGGATCCTGGATTGAAGCCCGAAGCTGGGTCCAGAATATAGATGGCCTTCCGCTGAGATTTGTTTCCGCTGCAATGTATTAATTTATTGTATTTACCTTCTGCTATAATTTTATTCCAATGTACTCTGATATATTCTGTACTCTGATGTAACATTTATTATTGATGTTATAAAAGTCTGTGATGTAGTTCTGATGTGTTGTATTCCCAAAGTTGATGTATCCTCAGATTTCCAACCTTTGGTTCAGACCTGTGTGGTTTATGGTCGATTCTAAGGGTGAGGATTTCCGGGTTATCACAAATTTCTATGGTAATTACTAGTTATAAAAGATAAAATAAGTTCCCTAAAATAATTGCTAAGTCATACAGTTGAATAATATGGTAAAAAGATATAACAATATATCTTTTTTATGTGGTTTATTAATTTTATCATTTTCTGTAGTATAAATTAAAATTTTATCATGTTCTGTAATTTAATAGAATAAAAAGATATAACAATATATCTTTCTAATGCAGTTCTTTAATTTTATCATGTTTTGTATTATAAATGAAAATTTTATCATGTTCTGTGATTTAACAGAAAAAAGATATAACAATATATCTTTTTTATGCAGTTCATTAATTTTTTCATGTTCTGTAGTATAAATTAATTTTTTATCATGTCTGTAATTTAATAGAAGAAAAAGATATAACAATATATCTTTTTTATGCAGTTCATTATTTTTATCATTTTCTGTAGTATAAATTAAAATTTTATCATGTTCTGTAATTTAATAGAAGAAAATGATATAGCAATATATCTTTCTAATGTAGATCTTTAATTTTATCATGTTCTGTAGTATAAATGAAAATTTTATCATGTTCTGTAATTTTATAGAAAAAAAAGATATAACAATATATCTTTTTTATGCAGTTCATTAATTTTATCATGTTCTGTAGTATAAATTAAATTTTTATCATGTTCTGTAATTTAATAGAAGAAAAAGATATAACAATATATCTTTTTTATGCAGTTCATTATTTTTATCATGTTCTGTACTATAAATGAAAATTTTATCATGTTCTGTAATTTAATAGTAGAAAAAGATATAACAATATATCTTTTTTATACAGTTCATTATTTTTATCATTTTCTGTAGTATAAATTAAAATTTTGCAAAATCATGTTCTGTAATCAAAACTGAATTTCAGATTTAAAAAAGATAGTTCAATATGTATGTCATGTGTTAATTGTTAGTTGCAAATATGCAATATTAATGATATAAGTGAACTTTTGCTTACAAAATTACAATTTTGTAATTAAAAATTTTAAAATGTTCAGTAAAATATCTTATTTTATTTCAGATTTAAAAAAGATATTTGCATCTATCTTTTCAAAACTGAACTTCATATTTAAAAAAGATATCTGAAACTACTCTGATAAAGATATGATAACTACTCTGACTATTTTTCCAGATGAATAGTTGCCCTTTTAGCATGGTCGGCGGTGATGTAAAATTTATGACAATGCCTTTTACTGTAGACAGATGCAGCTTCTTCAAGTCAAACATGAATCAGTTCCACAATGTGCGGAACATGCTAGTTGAATATCTTGTCTTAGACGCAGCTAAATCAGAAGCACTACACTCTATTGTGGTAAGATACGTGCCGTTGGTGATATACTTGGCTGAGATGACTAGATACTTCTTCGTGTTAGAGGCCCTACTAGCTTCTGTATCCCATGTCTTGTTTGTATTTAACAAGTTGTTCTTCTTTGTGTGAAAAAGATAAAAGTATTTATCTTTGTCTTTATCTAAAAAAGATAAAAATATATACATTTTCAGCTGTTATAGAGTTAGTTCCTTGTATTTATACATGTTCAGGAGTTTAAAATGTTTTGTTCCTTGTATTTATATTTGTATTAAAATTATTTATCTACGTCCAGCGAAATATTTCATGTAAATGTAGAGAATTGGAAAGTCATCAGAAAATATTTCGTGTTTATGCTATTATTAGTTCTGAGCTTAGCCATTGCAGCAGTAGATTACATGGATCATGATATGTCGCCTTATTTACATTCGTCTTATTCGTTTCGATGATGAATTTGTATTTCTAATGTTAACTAGTAAGATGTAACACAATTGAGGTAAATTTCATGATGAGATTCTGATAAATGATCATGAAATTTCAATGGCTAATTGGATTCTAACGCTTAGTTAAGAAAGATAAAAGCATTTATCTTTTGTTGAAAATATGTTACTACTGCATTTTTTTTTGAATATTACTAAATATTATTTATATTTTTTCATAGAGCATTACAAACAAATAATAACATGTGATAGTACATGAAATATCCTCATGTAGATACAATATACTGTTAATAACAAATTATGCCATGAGCTTAAAAATATTATCAATAAAAGATAAAATGATTTATCTTTCTTCAAAAAGCATTAGAATCATATTACACATTACAAACTCATGGTCAGTTATCTGAATAACATCATCAGCCATTACCAATTCGTTATCAACAAATAATTGCAAATACAGACTACAAAATTGCTAGAATGAGACATAAAAAAACAACAAACTGGCAAGTCTAATAAATAAAACAACATTTTTATACATGTAGCATAAGTAAATATATGTAGTACAACACTGTAAACCAACGTCGTCTTAACTAATTTTTTTCTGCAGAACATATCTCCATATACTTCTTGATCCTTATCTTCTTTCAATCCAGCACCCAAAGTTGATATTCTGAAATTGATTAAAAAACATAATTCTATTTGTTATGCAACAGTTTCACCATGTATAGCAGCTCTAACTCAGGAACCAGATTCAAATAGGCACCAGGTGTTAACTTCACAATATGCTTGAAAATTCATGCTTCCTTTGAAAGAGCATTACTTCTCCCATGTATGCCTTCTTCAACATATAATTATTTCCCTTTTGCAAAAATGCTAATAACACAATACTGCAAATGATTGTAAAAATCGGCTTTAAATATGTATATACAATAGAAACACCATACATGAAAGTCATCACTGATCAAGTCAAACACTTCATGAACTCGATATGCAAACAGTGCATCAAAATATATATTATCACATAACCATATCATCTAAAACATTGATTTGTATTTAATATCTGTTTAGATCACCAACTGTAAATTACTTGTCATATAATACTTACAACACAATGAAATTTTTTCTTCAAGGACAATTGTTCAAAATTGTATTCCATTAATCCAAAACCAAAAGACCACTTAACTATTATAGTCTGTCAATACTAATCAACGTGCCTCAACATCTTAATATTACAGAAGAGTAAAACCATTCTATCTAGATAAAACTTACTTGTATATCTTTTTTTATGAAACACTTGAAAAAGATAAAACTATTTATCTTTTATATCTTTTTTTTATAAAACCGACTAGTATATCTTTTTCTATGTTTTTACTGCATTTAAAATGATATACAAACTAAAGCAAGTATAATATAATGATAAATGCATAATAATATTACAAACTTAACTAAAACATTAATATGTATATGTTTTTATACGAAACAAAAATTAATTATTTAAATAGATAACCATGTTTATCTTTTTGTCTATTTATTTCCTAATACAAAAATAAATATTGTTAAAACTTAAGTTATTTTATCTTTTCAGTAAAAAAGCTAATTTGTATATCTTTTTGTATTATAAAACATAAGTTATTTAAAAGCTAAAAGTATTTATCTTTTCACACAAGATAATACACATATTATATGTTTTTATCTTTTTTTTTTAAAGAACAACTTGCAGTAATGATCTAAATCATACTGGTATACTTGAACTTTCTTTTTATATACTGTGTACAATCACTATGATATGCAGTGCAGGGCAAGGCCATATAAAATAACACAGAAAAAGTAGGCAAATACAATCACGGTGATATTCAGTTTAAACAATCACAAACAAACTACTATTTTATTCCAGTTTAAGATTAATATCGAAAAACTTTAACAAAGCCTAATCGTGAGAAATAATCACCTGAAATAGCCTATTTTCTCACATTGAGGGGAAGCCGAGTGGATGCTCCCTTGTCTTCAATTTGGCATGAGACTTCAGTTTGTTGGAGGACTTGCGGTGGAGACAGCGAGAAAGTAGGTGGTGATTTGGTTCCGGATTGAAGTAGAAAACAAATTGAAGAGGAACGATTTGGAGAGCGATTGAAGTGGAGGCCATTTTTCTCGATTTGGGATGAAGGGTTTTCGGCTAGACAACAGTAGAAGGGAAGGAGCAACGTTTTTGTCCTGCAAATTAATTATTTGAAACCCGTGTCCTCCAAAATAATTAAGAGGGGTTAAGGAGCCCTTGTGAAAAATTTCCACTTAATATAACTTATCTATATGAATATAAAAATCTAATTTTTCATGTTTAATTCTAGTTCTATCTAATACGATTCGAATATCTTTTCTGAAAAATATTTTATTTAAATAAATTCGAACTAATCGAATTCAAATCACAAATCCATACGGACTTATTTTTAATTCAGTTTACATTCCGAACATCAGAATAAATTTTATCGTTTCTATTTGAAACGAATTCCAATTTCCCTTTTTAAATTCACATTTGAATTTAGACTTCCCAAATTATCCAAATGATAATTTTTCCCATTTCATTTATAAATACCGTTTATAAACTCACTTTAATTCCGAGCATTATTCAATTTATAAACATTGTTTATAGATTTTAATACTTCGATTTCCTGTATTATTTAATTTATAAACATCGTTTATAAATTTCAATACTTGTTCAATTTATTCAAAACAAGTTAATATTTCTTAGCCCATTCGAAATTAAAATTCTATTTTAGAAAAATAGATTTTCCATTTTAAATCTCAAAATTTAGGCCCGGTGATATTTAAACATAAAAAAACAACAAAATATCAATCACAGGTTTTTTAACACATCATATATGATAATATACATGTAAACAAACAAGTAATAATATTTTTGAGGAATCCAGTTGGATCCCTCCAACTTGTTTTCCTGCATCCACAAACGTTTGTCAACATAAATAATACCCATCCTGCTTCGAGGTAGGATATCGCGGCATAGAAGGTCATCCACTATCATATCATGGGGCGTTTAAGGTCAGTCGCTAATGATACCGCGGGCATCCGCTAATGGTACTGTGGGAAATATCCAACCACAAACAGATGTATATAATCACCACAAATACCAATCCTAAATAACTAATATATATAATAAACACAACTGATAAAAATAAATAAATCCATCCAAGCAACCAAAAATTTATTATTAACGATAAAATAAACTTCTGAGTGAGATTTACTCACCGTGTTTTTAATTGCAATCCATTCCAGTTTATTTTCGAATTTAAATCCAACAATGCTCGGTTAAATTTGAAAATTCTTGTTAACTCCAACTCGGACAGTTTGCAGCTACAATCCATTTTGTCTTTTTTATCCCAATCGGACCTCGTATATTAAAAAGACGTATTTTTAAGCATTTAATAATTTATAAAATTAACGTTTATTTAAATAATAAATTATTAAACTAATTAAATTACCTAATCAACCTCTACTGTGAATCAGCCACAAAACTGATTTATTCCATTTTGGCATTTCGCCAAACAACTTACTATCGAGCCCCTAACATCAGAAAAATCGGACTCTTCCAATACATAATTGGCTACCCACTGTCCAAACTCCTTAAGGTGAAAGCTCCTTCAAACGCCTCACTCCCATCATTGTTCCAACACCTTCAATGTTTCACACTAACTATACTTATTGTTTAGACAAAGCTTCCTCCAACGACACCATCGCCTGCATCTATCATCCAAAAATCACAATGCCGAACTCCCCTAACATCACACTGTCGCACCCCATTTGACCTGCTGCTGTAACTTGCACCATAAAAAAAACCATCGCACCATTTTTTTCCTCAACGAAAAATCACCAAGCACTCGCAATAACATCACCAGTCCTCGCGACCCTCTACAATACATCGTGTTTCATAAATGCACCATTTTTGCCTAAAATCACTCAACTTCAAATTTTCGATGAACCCTAGACCCAATTGGAACTCGTTGAACCATTAAACACAGTCGTAGGCTTCTAGTGTCTTCAAGCTTCGCGATTTCAGTTTGATTCTTTTCTTCCTTCTTTCATCGATGGCATCGGTGGTATTGATTTTGATTTAGAGGAAAAGAGGAACGAAAGACATGGCTTTGAAGAGTATACGGTGGCTTTTTTTCACTTTTTACTAGAAAATGGATTGAAAAGAAGATGGCTTTGACTTTGTTTTTGCGATTTACTGAAGCTTCTATCTTGGTTTGAGACAGATTGAAATAGCGGGTTCGAAAAAGGAAACAACATTATTTATTCTTCCTGTATTTCATTGCCATTAGGTTTTGGTTTTCAACAGCAAGGAATGAGAGGGATTTTCATGATTATATAGAAGATGAATTCTTAACCCCTAAGGAAATTGGTCTGCGCAAGGGTACATTACAGTTATAGAGGTTATGTACGTAAAATTTAATTGATTTGAAATGAAACTGTAACACCCCACCTCCGTTAAGATCACTCACAAAGGGAATGCCTTAACTTCGGTGG
Organism: Allium sativum; assembly: GCA_030737875.1. NCBI lineage: Eukaryota > Viridiplantae > Streptophyta > Magnoliopsida > Asparagales > Amaryllidaceae > Allium > Allium sativum. Next base: position 153,986,118 of record CM060924.1, on the reverse strand, counting down.
AGCGTTTTATTAGATAGAACAGAATATTACAAGACAGATACTGTAACACCCCGAAAATTCTATAACTGTGAAATTAACAAATTAAAGTATAATTAATTTGAAATCAAAGAACCAAGGGAAACGAGATACGCCATTGCGTTCGTCTCGGAAAAATACGCGAAATAGAGTCCGAGTTTTCGAAAAACGGAGTCCGTATGAAGAAGATATGGCCTTCGGAAGTTTTTGAATTAAATTTAAAATTCAAACAGAATAAAATAATTTAAAATCGGGCCCAATGGGCCAGGGCGGATAAACACCCGCCTAGGCCACCCAGGTCGACTGGGCTGTTGACCTGGTCTACCCATGTCGACAGGGCTGTCGACAGCCCTGTCGACAGGGGTGTCGGCCTGGTCGAGCCCAGCCAACCTGGCTGGCCAGGTCTGTGTTTGGCCGATTTTCTGTGGTCTGCTTTGTTATTAGGGCTAGGTGGCAGGCTCTAATTGGTCTCTCTATCGAATGAATGGCTACGATCAATCCAAGCAACATCAATGGTCCTAATCAGTTCCTAACCTCTATATAAACAACCCTAGACTAAACCGTAATCTATTCATTCAAAAATAAGATTATAGCCGCCATGTTGCTGAGGAACGACAAAGAGTAGCCGCCAACTAGAGAGAGAATTAGGAGGAAAGTTCTAAAGCTTAAAGCAACCTAAACAAATCAATTCAACAAAGGAATTTGCGTCTTCAATCCCTAAATTAGAGAATTCATCACACCATTGTAAGTAGAGTATTACTTTGGTATGAATAAACAATTGTGTTGGTTTGTATGCTTGAATTGTGGCAATAAAGTTATTCATATTTGTGCGTTCTTATCAATTTGAAATATTATATACGTTTGGATATTCTTGAATTATGTTATTCATGTTATAAAGAACTACATGCGGTAGTTCTATGCAAGTATACGTTTGGAATATTTCGCAAATTATGTAATCCATGTTGAAGCTACATGTATGTAGTTGATTTAAATTTATGCAAGTTTGGGGTTTTGCTACTATGCCATCATGATGTATATTTTTGTGCATAAATCATTTTGTAAGTAATTAGAACAAGTTTGGTCATTATAATCCATAGGAAATTATGTTGAGAATTTGGCATCATGTATTAAGCCATGCTTTTGTACTAGAAAACCTATTTGCAAATTTATGAATATGGCTAGGCTATGAATGATATTTGGCATAATTGAAATCCATGATTAAGTCTATCTTGTTTACAAGAATTATATGATGACATATGTGGTACATGGCTAGGTTAGGTTCAAAAAGTCCCTTTTGTAAGTTTACATGACTAAAGTAAGAATCATGATTTCATGTTAGAAATATTTATGCCATGAACAAATTTAACTATACTTATGCCATGCTTATGTTTGACATTATGCCATGTTTATGCTAGAAGTATTTATGCCATGCTTATGTTTGACATTATGCTGTGCTTATGCTAGAAATATTTATGCCATGCTTATGTTTGACATTATGCCTAAATAAAAATATAGGTTCATGTGTCAATAATGATATCTCAATTACAAGTTCACATACTTTGATTCATGTCACCTATGTTTTATGACCAAAGTATATGTCACTACTATGCAAGTACACCAGTTTCTATTTTGTATTCCCAACGTCATATTGCAAGTTCATACGCTCACCTTCCCCTTTTTGTGTATGTAATCACGCCATAAGCCTCCCCTTTTTGCATGGCTAAATTGGGCTTTAAAAGGCTAAGCCCAATATATATATAAACGGACGTGTAAAACGGGGGAAAATAACGTTGGGTTAAAATTAATTAATGAATGAAAATATAAAATAGAAGGGCCCAAATTCAAGTATGGGTTGGGCCCATGATTGGTGTAACCTTTACACCATTAACTTAATAATGGGCCGCAAATATTTACATATAAGAAATAAAGAAGAATGACAAAATATGTAAATGTAGAAAATACGATGTGTTTAACCCGAGGTTGGATTGAGTTGTGATGTAAACCTGCCCGGAACCGCCCGGCTGTCCAGTAGTCACAACAATACCTATCCAATGTGGGAGGTTAAACATGGAGCCCAGCAAGGACCCGAGGTTAGACTGACTTGTGGCGTAAGACTGCCCGGAACCAACCGGCAACAGGCAGCCACAACAATACCTGTCTAATGTGAGAGGTCAGGGCCTTAATAAGACAATTAAGGCTGAGTCAGGATTGATAGGATTAAGTGAACTAAAGACTTAATCAAAATGGAACATGCTAAACAAAACGGACTGGTGGGGGTTAGGTTAGGAAACACTTAACCAACTTAGCATGTTGGCTAGAGATAGAAAACCTAGTAACGGGGGACCCTTTTCAGCAGTAACCCTAGAAGGTGTATCAGGATACCCTGAAACTAGGCAGGGTGGGGCACGATTACTGGGCTGATTGTAAGAGGTCAAATCGACGGCGGTGGTGTAGCAGTGTAGGTTCTAACGGAGTGCGGGCGTGCACACACTCCGGCGCAGAAAAATAAGGCACTGGACACCAGTAGCATACCTGTGCACTCTAAGGTTGTGTCGGGTTGCCACTATGGGACTTGATACACCCCATGGTGGGACCAGCATAGGTAACTACAACATCGGGGGCCGTAAGACACATGTAACTATGCGAGTAGGAGCCGATCATCATAGAATGGATCACATCACCCTGATTATGGGGTGCAAATTGGAAACTAGTTTATATGGGTTCAGAGATCAACATGGGGTACGATAGTATATTCGACCCTAGACAACTTAACCAAGTTTATAGTGCTTGCCCACTTCTTGTTATACTTATCATACCCAGTTCTTTATTCATAGACAAAATAGTACTAGACTTACTCAGGCTTTATGTCTGACTCTACTTTTCTTTCGTCTTCTTTCTTCCGTTTCCCCCCCAGGTCCTCAGGGAGGGAACACAGCAGCTTGACCAACCTCAACATCCAGCTTGAAGAAGAGAAATGTATTGCTTGGACTTTCCTGTTTTGAGCTATGGCTTTGGACAATCCACTATGGGGCTTTTGCAGTTTATCTATGTTTTATTTATGCTTCTTTAAATAATGTACTCAAGACAGATTATGAAAGTGTTATGTTATGTTTTTGGAAAGGATGTTGTTGTAACACGTATTTGACTTTATGAAATAAAGTTTGTTGTTCTTCCGCTGTTTACAAATATGTGTTCTTATATCTGTCTTGTATATTCGTGACTTGTACTTATAAACCTCCACCAAAATTAGGGCATTCCCTTTGAGAGTGACCCTAACGGAGGTGGGGTGTTTCACTTGGTATCAGAGCATAGGTTTACCAGATAAGATAAAAAGTTTTGAAAAATTATTTTCAAAAAAAAAAAGGAAATTTAAAGAAGCATTTTTAAAAGAAAAATGTTATTTTATTTTAAAAAGGCAAAGTCCACTCCCTAAAGCCATAGGTATTATCTCTTATCCTTCGTTTTGAATCTATCTTTTTTGTTTCAGCATGTCTGAAGATCTTAACTTGCCGGAAGGGGTGCCAATACCTGGTTGGTTTAGACGGTTCTTAGAAGCAAGAGCCACTCAGCCAGGTCCTACCATTCCTCCTCCCCCAGCGGAAGGAAATCATCCAGCTGCGGCAGCACCTTTTCCTCCACCTCCTCCTCGGGGAAACACCTTCGCTAAGAAATGTAAAGATTTTAAAGCTATGGGAGGAAGGGATTTCCATGGAACTGAGTCCTTCGTAGCAGCTAGAAATTGGCAGAAAGAAACGGAGGACCTATTCATCATCTTTGAGGTAGAAGATAGACAAAAAGTATAGTTGGCAGTGTGGCTATTGAAGGGCGAGGCTTCCTATTGGTGGGAAGTCACTAATGCTGAAAGACCAGTGGAGACATGGGAGGACTTTAGGGCAAGGTTTGAGACTAAATTTCTCTCAAATGCGGAAAGAAGTTTGCAGTTGGAAAAATTCTTATTTCTTAAACAAGGGGACAAGACACTCAGAGAATATGTGAATCAGTTTGATGAGCTGGCTAGGTTTGGGCTTGACCTAGTCAACACCCCGCACAAGAAGGCTCTCCGTTTCGTCAAAGGGTTGAATGAGCCATTACACAGTTTGGCCATGACCCATATACCCATGGGAGCCACGTATGAAAGATTGGTGCAAATGGCATTGCTGAATGAAGAGGATAAGGGCAAGAAGAAAGAGGGTTTGCAGCCCAAGAAGACAGACTTTAAGAAGGGCGGGAAAGGCAACAAAGAGAAGAGGAAGTGCAATTTCTGTGGCAAAGTGGGGCACTTAGTAAAGGACCGTCGGAAAAAGAAGGCCAAGGAAAATGGTGGGTGCTTTTCTTGCGGTGAGACGGGCCACAGGGCTAAGGACTGCCCAAAGAAACGAGGACAGGGGCAGAGGGCTGGATCCACCCCAGGGGCACAGGTTCATGTGCTGGAAGCGCCACCTCTGCAACAGCGAGGTATAAATACTTCTGTAGAAAGTGTAGTTTATCTTTATGATCACCCCGTTCGCACTTTATTTGATTCTGGCGCATCACACTCCTTTATCTCGTCTGCTTTAGTAGAATCTCTGCACCTAAAAACTAGTATGGTAGAGGACCCCTTAATTGTTTCAAACCCAATTGGGGGCCCAGCTCATTTGTCTATGATCTGTGTGGGATTGAAAATTTCTATTCTAAGTGTAGAATTCCTATGTAGTGCCTTTGTTTTGGGCTTTTCGGGTTATGGTTTGATTTTGGGTATGGATTGGCTATCCAGTAATGGGGCCATCCTTGATTGTGAGAAAAGGGTTGTTAGGCTCCTAACCCGGCTCGGTAATACTTTGGAAATTTCTTGTAATCCCTCGTATGCGGTTATGCTTAGTTATCTTGAATCGCTAGATGCCTCTGTTGAAAATTTGCAATCAGTTAGAGTGGTCCGGGAATATCCGGATGTCTTCGAAGAAGTGAAGGGCTTGCCTCCGAAGCGGGAAATGGACTTCCGCATATATCTTGTAGATAATGCAAAGCCCGTTGCGTTGCCCGTTAGACATATGGCTCCACGAGAAAGGAAAGAGCTCAGTAAACAGATTAAAGAGCTTCTAGAGAAGGGGTTCATTAGGAGGAGCATTTCAGAATGGGGCGCTCCGGTGGTGTTCGCTACAAAGGCGGATGGTTCACTCCGTCTATGTGTTGACTATAGGGAGCTCAACAAGCTAACGAAAAAGAATAGGCACCCTCTCCCTAGAATTGACGATTTGTTTGACCAGCTTGTAGGAGCGTCTGTTTTCTCCGAACTCGATTTAGCAACCGGTTTTCATCAGCTAAGGGTGGCTGAAGATAGCATCGATAAAACGGCGTTCAGAACCCCAGACGGATTCTTTGAATGGCTTGTCATGCCTTTCGGCTTGACAAATGCACCTGCTTACTTCGTGGACCTGATGAGTAGGGTATTTAGAGATTTCCTCAACAAATTCGTAGTAGTCTTCGTAGATGATATCCTTATCTTCTCAAAGAGTGAAGAGGAACATGCTCAGCACTTAAGGGCAATCATGGAAACTTTGCGAGTCCATCAACTAAAAGCCAAATTCTCCAAATGCCACTTTTGGAGAGAAGAGGTGAGGTTCCTTGGGCACATAGTATCCAAACAAGGGTTAGCAGTGGACCCTGCTAAGGTAGTGGCGGTACAGGATTGGAAGACACCAAGGAATGCAACTGAGGTCCGAAGCTTCCTAGGACTAGCAGGTTTCTATCGAAAGTTCATAAGGGATTTTGCGAAAATCTCAGCTCCGCTCACGAAATTGACCAAGAAGAATCCAGCGTTCAATTGGGATTTGGATTGCGAGTTTGCTTTCCAAAGACTGAAAGGGCTCTTACAACAGCCCCAGTTTTGACGCTGCCAGATGGGAGCAAAATGTTCACTGTTTATACGGATGCATGTGGGACAGGGCTAGGCGCCGTCTTAATGCAAGAAGGAAGGGTAGTAGCTTATAGCGGGAGGCAGTTGAAAGCGCACGAAAAGAACTACCCAACCCACGATCTTGAGTTAGCCGCCATCATCTTTGCACTCAAGTCTTGGCGACACTATCTCCTAGGTGAGAAGTTCGAACTTTACACAGACCATAAATCGTTGAAATATCTTTTCTCGCAGAAAGATCTTAACTTGAGGCAACAAAGATGGATGGAGTTTCTTGCCTCGTACGATTTCGAAATCTCCTATACTCCGGGCAAAGGCAACGTAGTGGCAGACGCGTTGAGCCGAAAGAAATTGACCCTAAGCCCGTTGTTTGTTGAAAGACAAAGCCTAGAGTTTATAGCCAGCTTCGACTTTAGGCCTTCCTCCGATTTCGTACCAGGCTTGCTAGCATCTCTCGAAGTGCGCCCAACTTTAGTGGATTCGGTAGGGGCAGCACAACGCGAAGACCCTCAGCTTGTGGAAATAATTGATAGGCTAATTAGGGGTGAGACTTCAAGTCACCTCAACAGATACTCCATCGACGATAAGGGTTTGCTAAGGCGAGACGGAAGGCTATGCGTCCCACAGACAAAAGATTTAGTAAAGAAGGTTCTCGAGGAAGCACATCACTCCAAGATGACGATACACCCAGGCGGAGATAAAATGTACAAAGACATAAAAAGGACTTTCTTCTGGAACGGCATGAAAAAGGACGTGGCAGAGTTCGTTTCTAAGTGTATGGTGTGCCAACAGGTTAAGGCGGAACAGAAAAAGCCTGGCGGACTGCTACATCCTCTAGAGGTCCCGCAGTGGAAGTGGGATAGCATCTCAATGGACTTCATCGATGGGCTGCCTAGGTCTAGGAGAGGCAACACTAGCATTTGGGTAATAGTGGATAGGCTTACTAAAAGCGCCCACTTTTTACCTGTCAAAAGTAAAAGGACTGCCTCATCCCTAACATCACTTTACCTTAAAGAAATCGTTCGACTCCATGGAATACCATCTAGCATTATTAGTGACCGAGACCCCATCTTCACCAGTGAGTTTTGGCGGAGTCTGCAAGAAGCAGTAGGAACGCAGTTATGCTTGAGCACAGCCTATCATCCCCAAACCGACGGCCAAACAGAGAGATTGAACAGAGTTTTGGAAGACCTTCTAAGACTATGCGTCCTTGACTTCGGAGGGACATGGGAAGACCACCTTCCTTTGGTAGAATTCGCCTACAACAACAGCTATCAAGCAACCATCGGAATGGCGCCCTTCGAAGCTTTATATGGAAGACCGTGCCGATCACCCACTTGTTGGTGGGAGTCCACGGATAAGCTCATACTTGGACCAGACATGATCCGAGAGACTTCAGAGAAAGTAGACTTAATACGAAGAAGGATGAAGACGGCCCAAGACAGACAAAAGTCCTATGCCGATAAGAGGAGGACCGACCTTGAATTCGAAGTTGGAGACAGAGTTTTTCTCAAGGTATCACCACTAAGAAACGTTATTCGCTTTGGAACCACAGGAAAACTAGCGCCAAGGTTCGTAGGGCCATTCCCTATCATCGAGAAAATTGGGAAAATGGCTTATAGATTAGAGCTACCCGAGAAGTTGGCTGGAGTCCACAACGTTTTTCACGTTTCACATCTCCGAAAATGTCTACATGAGTCTGCTGAAGTGGTAGAACCAAATATACTCGAAGAGGACAAAGTGGAACGCGAAGCAACCATAAGAAAAGTTCCAACCCGCATCTTAGGAACGGAAGTGAAGAAGCTATGCAACCGTGAAGTCAAGCTCGTCAAAGTTCAGTGGAGCGACGCCGAGGGAGACGCGACTTGGGAAACTGAAGCTAGAATCCGTACAGCCTACCCTTTTCTGTTCGAGGGTACATCCTTGATCTTTCATTTTCCTTAAGTTGCGCTTTTATCTATCTTTAGGTATATTTCCTTGACCTTATCTTTTAGGTAGAAACCCTTTGGATGGAAACATGTAATTGAAACATGTTATGGATGATGGTTGCAAGTGGTTGCTTGTGATTGCTAGTGGTTGCTCGTGGTTGCATATACACACACAATCTAGGTTTTAGATCGGCTCAGTCACTTCATATTGCATATGCCTATATGTTTGCATTCATATGTGGTTGAATTTTTATGTGTTGTCATGTGGATGTTGCATTTGTATTGAATGGTTGTGCACTCATGTAAAATCAAGAATAGGAAAATTTGCATACATAATGGATTCATGGCACTTACATAATTCGCATTAAGGAGGTCAACTGAATCAGTAGACCGCCTGATTTTGCATTTGATAAGTACATGTACACACACACTTCGCATACGATCATGAAGCATTAGAAGTCTTTTAAGGACAATGGATGCTCGTGTTTGATGGATGAGTAGATGGATGATTGGATGTTAGGATATACATTCCTCCTAACTTGAAGATTTCGGGGACGAAATCCTTTTAAGTGGGGGAGAATGTAACACCCCGAAAATTCTATAACTGTGAAATTAACAAATTAAAGTATAATTAATTTGAAATCAAAGAACCAAGGGAAACGGGATACGCCATTGCGTTCATCTCGGAAAAATACGCGAAATAGAGTCCGAGTTTTCGAAAAACGGAGTCCGTATGAAGAAGATATGGCCTTCGGAAGTTTTTGAATTAAATTTAAAATTCAAACAGAATAAAATAATTTAAAATCGGGCCCAACGGGCCAGGGCGGATAAACACCCGCCTAGACCACCCAGGTCGACTGGGCTGTCGACCTAGGCTACCCATGTCGATAGGGCTGTCGACAGCCCTGTCGACAGGGGTGTCGACCTGGTCGAGCCCAGCCAACCTGGCTGGCCAGGTCTGTGTTTGGCCGATTTTCTGTGGTCTGCTTTGTCATTAGGGCTAGGTGGCAGGCTCTAATTGGTCTCTCTATCGAATGAATGGCTACGATCAATCCAAGCAACATCAATGGTCCTAATCAGTTCCTAACCTCTATATAAACAACCCTAGACTAAACCCTAATCTATTCATTCAAAAATAAGATTATAGCCGCCATGTTGCTGAGGAACGACAAAGAGTAGCCGCCAACTAGAGAGAGAATTAGGAGGAAAGTTCTAAAGCTTAAAGCAACCTAAACAAATCAATTCAACAATGGAATTTGCGTCTTCAATCCCTAAATTAGAGAATTCATCACACCATTGTAAGTAGAGTATTACTTTGGTATGAATAAACAATTGTGTTGGTTTGTATGCTTGAATTGTGGCAATAAAGTTATTCATATTTGTGCGTTCTTATCAATTTGAAATATTATATACGTTTGGATATTCTTGAATTATGTTATTCATGTTATAAAGAACTACATGCGGTAGTTCTATGCAAGTATACGTTTGGAATATTTCGCAAATTATGTAATCCATGTTGAAGCTACATATATGTAGTTGATTTAAATTTATGCAAGTTTGGGGTTTTGCTACTATGCCATCATGATGTATATTTTTGTGCATAAATCATTTTGTAAGTAATTAGAACAAGTTTGGTCATTATAATCCATAGGAAATTATGTTGAGAATTTGGCATCATGTATTAAGCCATGCTTTTGTACTAGAAAACCTATTTGCAAACTTATGAATATGGCTAGGCTATGAATGATATTTGGCATAATTGAAATCCATGATTAAGTCTATCTTGTTTACAAGAATTATATGATGACATATGTGGTACATGGCTAGGTTAGGTTCAAAAAGTCCCTTTTGTAAGTTTACATGACTAAAGTAAGAATCATGATTTCATGTTAGAAATATTTATGCCATGAACAAATTTAACTATACTTATGCCATGCTTATGTTTGACATTATGCCATGTTTATGCTAGAAGTATTTATGCCATGCTTATGTTTGACATTATGCTATGCTTATGCTAGAAATATTTATGCCATGCTTATGTTTGACATTATGCCTAAATAAAAATATAGGTTCATGTGTCAATAATGATATCTCAATTACAAGTTCACATGCTTTGATTCATGTCACCTATGTTTTATGACCAAAGTATATGTCACTACTATGCAAGTACACCAGTTTCTATTTTGTATTCCCAACGTCATATTGCAAGTTCATACGCTCACCTTCCCCTTTTTGTGTATGTAATCACGCCATAAGCCTCCCCTTTTCGCATGGCTAAATTGGGCTTTAAAAGGCTAAGCCCAATATATATATAAATGGACGTGTAAAACGGGGGAAAATAACGTTGGGTTAAAATTAATTAATGAATGAAAATATAAAATAGAAGGGCCCAAATTCAAGTATGGGTTGGGCCCATGATTGGTGTAACCTTTACACCATTAACTTAATAATGGGCCGCAAATATTTACATATAAGAAATAAAGAAGAATGACAAAATATGTAAATGTAGAAAATACGATGTGTTTAACCCGAGGTTGGATTGAGTTGTGATGTAAACCTGCCCGGAACCGCCCGGCTGTCCAGTAGTCACAACAATACCTATCCAATGTGGGAGGTTAAACATGGAGCCCAGCAAGGACCCGAGGTTAGACTGAGTTATGGCGTAAGACTGCCCGGAACCAACCGGCAACAGGCAGCCACAACAATACCTGTCTAATGTGAGAGGTCAGGGCCTTAATAAGACAATTAAGGCTGAGTCAGGATTGATAGGATTAAGTGAACTAAAGACTTAATCAAAATGGAACATGCTAAACAAAACGGACTGGTGGGGGTTAGGTTAGGAAACACTTAACCAACTTAGCATGTTGGCTAGAGATAGAAAACCTAGTAACGGGGGACCCTTTTCAGCAGTAACCCTAGAAGGTGTATCAGGATACCCTGAAACTAGGCAGGGTGGGGCACGATTACTGGGCTGATTGTAAGAGGTCAAATCGACGGCGGTGGTGTAGCAGTGTAGGTTCTAACGGAGTGCGGGCGTGCACACACTCCGGCGCAGAAAAATAAGGCACTGGACACCAGTAGCATACCTGTGCACTCTAAGGTTGTGTCGGGTTGCCACTATGGGACTTGATACACCCCATGGTGGGACCAGCATAGGTAACTACAACATCGGGGGCCGTAAGACACATGTAACTATGCGAGTAGGAGCCGATCATCATAGAATGGATCACATCACCCTGATTATGGGGTGCAAATTGGAAACTAGTTTATATGGGTTCAGAGATCAACATGGGGTACGATAGTATATTCGACCCTAGACAACTTAACCAAGTTTATAGTGCTTGCCCACTTCTTGTTATACTTATCATACCCAGTTCTTTATTCATAGACAAAATAGTACTAGACTTACTCAGGCTTTATGTCTGACTCTACTTTTCTTTCGTCTTCTTTCTTCCGTTTCCCCCCCCCCCCCCCAGGTCCTCAGGGAGGGAACACAGTAGCTTGACCAACCTCAACATCCAGCTTGAAGAAGAGAAATGTATTGCTTGGACTTTCCTGTTTTGAGCTATGGCTTTGGACAATCCACTATGGGGCTTTTGCGGTTTATCTATGTTTTATTTATGCTTCTTTAAATAATGTACTCAAGACAGATTATGAAAGTGTTATGTTATGTTTTTGGAAAGGATGTTGTTGTAACACGTATTTGACTTTATGAAATAAAGTTTGTTGTTCTTCCGCTGTTTACAAATATGTGTTCTTATATCTGTCTTGTATATCTGTGACTTGTACTTATAAACCTCCACCAAAATTAGGGCATTCCCTTTGAGAGTGACCCTAACGGAGGTGGGGTGTTTCAGATACATAAAGTAGTACTTGAAAAACTTTATAACTTTATTGCAGCGGAAAACATAAATAAGTTTGGTTACATCTTTCAAAATCACAGTACCAGAACTCAAGTACATAAATATCAGCCTTGTTCAAAAGTCATCAGAGCACAAAACTTTTAAATCATAATCCCCACAGAAGATGTCATAAAAAGGCAAGCCATACTTTAAGCACTTCAAGCAGAAGAAATCCGGATCAAGCTAGAGTATTCCCTCCTTGAAAACCTGGGGGGGGGGGGGGTAACGGAAGAAAAGAGGCAAAACAACAAGGGTCAGACAAAAAGTCTGGCAAGTCCAGTGACTTTCAGCTATGAGCAGATAACAATATCATGACATGTAAATAAAGCTGGATAAGAGATTACATCAACAGGAGTAACAGATATACTTTAAGTGAACAGAAGAAACATAATGATATAAACCACGTTATGCTTCTTACTTATATCTTACTTCTTTACACTAATACTAGTATAACAAGATTAGGTGTTACCCTAATGTCTAAACTGAAATAGAAACGGAACAGAATAATCTGTACAGAAACATAATGCTAGTAATGGGCCTTTACCACCCCAACAGACAGAAGGTACAGAAACAGAATACTAATAATGGGCCTTTACCACCCCAACAGACAGAAGGTACAGAAACGGATTCAGAGACGGAAACAGAATAATCCCTACGGAAACAGAATGTTAGAATTAGGTGTACACTAGTAAATGGGCCTTTACCACCTCAACAGACGGTACCACGCAGAAACAGACAGGTGTTGCCACCCAACAAAAACAGACGGTACCCCAACAGAAACAGACAGAACTAGGTGTACCCTTAATCATACCAAAAGCGATCGGCTCCCTAATACATAAACACCCTGTGTCGGCCCCACAGTAGGGGGTATCACTCCCTAAAGTGTCAACCTATTGGCACAGACCTATTTACAGATTTCACGGTGTCTTACATCCTTAGAGCAGACCGGATCCATTCACGCACATGACTCGGTTGGAACGCGCCATCAACATCCCTCGCCATTATCAGAATGAATCGCTTATAATTTGTTCAGTAAGCATGCCTGGACCCCTATATAGCGTGGGGTCAAAGTTTTGATACCAGAAAGGGTTATTGACTAATATGGGTTCCAAACAACAGATGACACAAGTATTTCCCCTCCTAACCTTGTGTCCCCAGACTAACAGATTTATGATTAACTTGTTTACAAGTTTCAGACATACAGAGTTCAGATTCTCTAGTTAACAGATCAGGCAATCAAGTTAACAAGTTTTCAAACTAACGGATCAGATGTACAGTTTTAACAGACTTACAGATTGTCTAACTTTGTATTGGGCCTACAGATTCACGAAATGGGTTTGTTAGATTCATCAGTCTAGTTGGTTTAACCCTATTCACCTAACACGTTTTTAGACGTCATATTTATCTCAGGTTTGCATTAATTAAATATTAATGCACAGACCTCTCACATTAGGTCGGTCGCTTGTGGCCGTTGGATGTGCCGGGCGGTTCCGGGCAGACTTCTTCCATAAGCCAGACCCAACCTCGTGTCTAAGCATATTTTAGTTATGCCTATGACCTCTCACATTAGACTGACAGTTTGTGGTCACTGGTTAAGCCGGTTGGTTTCGGGCAAGCTTCTACCGCAAATGGAGTCTAACCTCGTGTCATAGCCAATTTATTCCAGTACAGATTATACAGATATCAGACAAATTATGTTCATTTAACAGATTAAACTTATTTACAAGTTACGACAGATTATCCAAAGTTCTATTAACATATTTTGCTTGATTTTAGATCGAGTCTTCAAATTACAACTATCCAACTTTCAACAGATTAAGCAATTTAACAGATTAACTTCTTTATAAGTCATAGCAAATCATTCAAAGTTCTATTAACATGTTTTGCTCAACTTTAGATCGAGCCTATAGATTATATAATCAAATCACAACATTTAATCTTAACAGACTTAGTAGATTAGGCAATTCAACATAATTAGTAGATTAGGCGATTCAATAGATGAAACAGATAACAGATTTAGCAGATTAGGCAATTTAACATATTAAGCAGATAACAGTTTTAGCAGATTTAAACATTTCTTAAAGTTCTATTCACATATCTTGCCTAATCATAAATTAAGCCTAAACTTACATGCCCAAATCATGGTCATAATTCATAATACAACATATGCCCCAAATTTAAGTTAAACTTTGTACAATACAGAATATTCTCTAAAAGCCCCAAACAATATGAATTATGCCAAATTATAGCCTATGATGTCCAATATCCGAAAATGCATATTTAGGCGTATTCACATTAATAGTTTTCCTAATTTAATGTAGATCTTTACAACTAAGTGACATATCCTTCTTTTCTTTTCAAGTCATAGATCGTGATATAAAATATGCCCCCAAATCTAGATCTTAAGTTCTAACATGTATTATGTCCTCAAAATCAGATTATAACATGCATTATATTCCAAAAATCCACTTTTAGACGTATTCACATTAATGGTTATCCTATTTTAACATAAGTCTTTGCGCCTAAGTTATATACAAAATGATTCTCCTTCTTCCAAATTACAGACTATAATATATATAGTATGTCCAGACCTAGATCTTGAATTACAACTTATGTCTTATCCTTAAATTAGTTACAAATCTAGATCTTAAATTACAACATGTACTATGCATCCAAATCAATTACATGTTTACAGTTAAATTTTACGCCCCAAATCCCAAGTCATATGTCCAATATTCTTTATGCCTCAAAACTCAAATCATATGTTCAATACACTTTATGTTTTAAATACAACATGTCCAATTATATGCCTCAGATTTATGTTCTAAGTTACAACCTATGTTCTTTCCTCAAATCAATCACAGATCAGTCACGCCCAATTTATGCATCATTCATTGTTTGTCCCAAAAATTTAGTGTATGTGCGTTAATCTCTTATGAGATTTGGCTCAGGCTCGTGGTAGCCTGGCTATAGAACAAAAAGCAGAAAGAGATACAGAATAGCCACAATAATACAAATAAGATAGATCCACCGATTTTCAGAAAAACAGATCTAATAAACAGAATAGGTATAATCTCAGATTCAGGCTTATCAACAATGTCAGGATCATGATTAAATTTCATATCGGAAAATAACTGTACTTTCCTTGATTGGATTCTAAAAGAAAGATAGTTGTAGCTATTCTCTTTTAATTCTATTCAGACTGGAAGAAGAAGGAGCGCTAGTTCTAGTTCAGATTTCAGCAGAGTAGCAACGCCATTATTTTGTTTTAATTTGAATAGAGGCAGAGTATAGGCAGAATGAAGTTGTGTAGAGAAAACTGTAGCCTTAGGGGTGTTTATATAGCAAAGGGATCAACGAATCTAGTCAGAAAACCAGTCCAGGTGCCAAAAGTCGAATTCTGCCCAGATCTGGAAAGGGGTTGACCCCTACCCAGGGGGGTCGACACTGATGTTGACCCCTACCCAGGGGGGTCGACAACTATGTCGACCCCTCCCTTAGGGGGTCGACACCTATGTCGACTCCCCTTAAGGGGGGTCGACACCCTACGGCGGGATATTTCCCGCCCACCTGTTCTACTTGTTTGAATTTCGAATTTTGATTTTTAAATTATTTTATTTAATTCTGAATTGAACTTAAATCGTTAAACTTCCATAAGTTCTTCATACGGAGTTCGATTCACGCAAACTCGGACTCTATCTCAAGCAGAATTCCGAGAGGAAAGCAATGGCATAACCCGTTTCCCTTAATTCTTCTGTTACAATTTAATTATTCTCCGATTTGTTACTTTTATGTTCACAGAAAATACGGGGTGTTACATTCTCCCCTCCTTAAAGGATTTCGCCCCCGAAATCTTCAAGTTAAGAGGAGGTGACCAAACCATGCATTGTCAATCAACATTAAGACAACCTATACATCCCCTGAAAAGCCTAGAACCTACCCCGTAAGCCACCCTTTAAGTTGATGTTTCATTCCAGCTATAAATATACACTTGTACACACTCAACTACTCACAAATATGAAGTAAAACTCAAACCACAAACATGGAATAAGTGGGAAAAATGGAAGAGAAAGTAAACCGGAAGGCTGGAAGAATGGCAGTATAAATAAACAATGGACTAGAACCAAAACAGGGTAATACATAAAGTGAGTGAATTCCTCCTTTAACCCATTTCAAACTATTAGTGACTGAATATGGTGCACATATGTTTTGAATATTTAGCTAATTTTATCTTTATATTAAACCTGTGAATGGAAAATCATAGAACAGGGGATTTTTTTAGGTCAGAAAACTTGAATATAAAATCATGTTTGTTTCCTCTAAGTTCATACAGTACATACTCATTTTGTAATAATCTACCAGTAATCATGTTAATATATATTGAATTCTAGTTGAGAATATCAGTAGGTATTTATGATTCCTCTTGTTTGCTTACATCCATCATATTTCCCTAGCTCACATGCGTTACATTTTCTTTGTTGAACTTGAATGTATACGTCCTTATTATAATTTGATACTCCTTCATCTGTTAATATTCCATGTATGTGCATATATCCCATTGAGACACTTGCGAAATAAGTATGGTGAATATGCAAACATTTATGTCTACCTATCTGAATGTATGGTTACTGTCCGTTCGACCTTTATATGAATCTGATCCTTATGAACCTAATACTGGAAACATCGGAATCAAACTCAGTAACCTGGAAATGAACGTAAACTAGAGGACCAAATCAAACAAGAAAAGAAAGAAAAGAAATAGGACGGAAAATAAACAGGAGACGTGAAGGTGGGTAGGAGTGCTGATAGTCTGGTGCAGCATAGTTTTAAATAAAAAGTTTAAGTTCAACTTAAGTTAGCTAGCAGAGAAGCTGGGTTTGGTGAGCAACGGACAGTGCATGGCAATGGTGGAGACAGCTTGTCATTTGGAAGCTTGGATGTGCATGTGCACAAGTATGGTGCACAGTTTTGGTGTTCAAACAAAATAATAATAATAAATAAATAAAACAAATCACAAAACTCAATTTTTAAAACAAACGCCATCGAATATATATATATATATATATATATACTTGTTTCGATAACTTGCAAATCATATGTTATCAAAATATATGGGTCTGTAGAGTAAAAAGTAACCAATGCTGAAAACTGTGATAAACAGTAAACTGTATCGAAGTGTAATGTAATTGAAAAGAATTCCTACTTGCAAAAGATTGAAGACCGATCATTTTTGACTTGCGAATGGACCTGCAAAGAACGGTCATATAGATTATATTAACAGATGAAGTGTGTAACACCCCATGTCCGTTAATGTCACTCACAAAGGGAATGCATTAACTTTCATGAAGTATTATAAGTAAACAGAACAGAATATTACAAGACAGATATGTAAAGTAGTACTTGAAAAGTTTAAAACTTCATTGCAGCGGAAAACATAAATATGTTTGGTTACATCTTTTAAAACCACAATACCAAAACCCAAGTACAACAAATATCAGTCTTGTACAAAAGCCTTTGAAGTACAAGATTTTAAAACCATAATCCCCAACAGAGCGCCATAAAAAGCTAGAATCAAAGCCAAGCGATACTTCAAGCTCTTCAAGCAGAGTGAAATCTGAATCAAGCTCTTATGTTCCTATCCTGAGAACCTGGGGGGGGGGGAACGGAAGAAAAGAGGCAAAAACAAAGAGAGTCAGACATAAAGTCTGGCGAGTCCAGTTACTTTCAGTATATAAACCGATAACAGAATCATGACACGTGAATAAAGCTAGATGTGAGATAACAGCAACAGGAGTAGCAAGTATACTTAGTTTAAACAAAAGAAACAGAATGATATAGATCAAGCTATGCTTTTTACTTACTTTTCACTTCTCTACACAAATACTAGAGTAATAGGATTAGGTGTTTCCCTAATGTTTAAACTGAAACAGAAACGGAGACAAAATGATCTCTACAAGAACAGAATGCTAATAGCGGGCCTTTACCACCCTAACCGAAACAGAAGGTACAGAAATAGAATGCTAATAAGAGGGCTTTACCACCCCAACAGAAACAGAAGGTACAGAAACAGAATGCTAGTAATGGGGCTTTACCACCCCAACAGAAACAGACAGAGCTAGGTGTATCATAACTTCTTCCCCCAAGCGATTGGCTCCCTAATACATAAATACCTTGTGTCGGCCCCACAGAAGGGTGTATCATTCCCTAAAGTGGCAACCTATAGACACAGACCTATTTACAGATGTCCCGGTGTCTTACATCCTTAGAGCATACCGGATCCATGCACGCACATGACCCTGTTGGAATGCTCCATCAACACCCCCCGCCATTACCAGAATGAACCTCTTATAATTAGTTCAGTAAGCGTGCCCATACTCTACCTAGTGTTGGGTCATAGTTTTGATACCAGAAAGGGTTACTGACAAATATGGGTCCCACACAATAGATGACACAAGTAGTTACCCCTCCTAACCTTGTGTCCCCAAACTAACATATTTCAGATTTCAGATTAACTTGCTTACAGATTTTAGACTAACAAGTTTTTAGATCATACATACAGATTAATTGGCTTACAGACTAACAAATGTACAAAGTTCAGATTAACTAGTTCTCATATCAGACATACAGGTTAACAAGTTTTCAGAATAACGGATCAGATGTACGGATTAACAGACTTACAGATTGTTTCACCTAACCTTGTATTGGGCCTACAGATTTAGGAAACGGGTTTATTAGATTCATCAGTCCAGTTGATTTTACCCTATCCACCCAACCCATTTTAGGCATCACATTTATCTTAGACTTGCATTAGTTAATTTCTAATGCATAGACCTCTCACATTAGATCGGTAGCTTGTGGCCACTGGATGTGCCGGGCGGTTCCGGGAAGACATCTGCCACAAGCCAGACCTAACCTCGTGTCTAAGCATATTTTAGTTATGCCTACGCCCTCCCACATTAGACTGATAGTTTGTGGCTACTGGTTAGGCCGGTTGGATCCGGGCAGGTTTCTACCGCAAACTGGGTCTAACCTCGTGTCTCGGCATTCTTATTTTAGCCAATGTATTCATTCACAGATTATGCCAATATCAGACTAATTATGCCAATATCAGACGAATTATGCAAATTCAACAAATTAACTTCTTTATAAGTTACAACAGATTATTCAAAGTTCTATTAACATGTTTTGCACAATTCTATATTGATCCTACAGATTTACATACCCCATATTACCATATTCATAGCAGATTAGGTAATTTAACATATTTTAACATTCCTTAAAGTTCCATTGACATATCTCGCCTAATCTTACATGCCTAAATTATGGTCATAATTCACACTATAACATATGTCCCAAATTCTAGTTAAATTTACACAGTACAGAATATTCTCTAAAAGACCCAAATCATGTTATATAATATAAATTATGCCAAATTATAGCCTTTGATTTCAACGTATGCCAAATATACAAAAATCCCCATTTAGGCGTTTTCACATTTAATAATTATCCTGTTTTAATATAGGATTTTCAGGCCTAAGTCACATATCCTTTTCTTCCAAGTCATAAATTGTCATATAAAATGTGCCCCAAATCTAGATCTTAAATTACGATATATGTTATGTCCTCAAAATCAGATCTTGAATTATAACATGCATTATGTCCCCAAATTACAACTCATATTACACAATAATCCTTCTTCTTCTAAATCATGAACCGTCATATATATATATATGTATATGTATATATAGTATGCCCAGATCTAGATCTTAAATTACAACATGTGTTGTGTTCTCAAATAAGTTACAAATCAGTTATGTCCAATTATGCATCATTAAATATTTTCCCCAAATTTAACGTTCGTGCGCTTATCTCTTATGAGATTTGGCTCAGGCTCGTGGTAGCCTGGCTATAAAACAAAAAGGAAGAAAAGAGGGAAAAGATACAGAACAGTCACAATAATATTAATAAGATAGATCCACAGAAAAACAGATCTGATAAACAAAAGTATGCATAATCTCAGATTCAGATTTATAACGATGTCAAAATTATAATTAAATTTAATATCTGAAATTAACTGCACTCACCTTGGTTGGATTCTAAAAGAAGAAGGCGTTGTAGTTGTTCTCTTTTAATCCTATTCAGATTGGAAGAAGAAAAAGCACTAGTTCTAGCTTAGGATTCAGTAGAGTAGAGACGCCATTGATTTTGTGTGGAGAAAACAATAGGTCTAGGTGTGTTTTTATAGCGTAAAAGCTAAGGAATCAGGTGCAGAAAATAGTCCAGGTGCTGAAAATCGTATCTGGCACGAAATGACCAGGTAGGTGGACCTGTATAGGGGAGGTCGACCCCCTGGTCGACCTGCCTGCTTGGGCGGGAATTTTCCCGCCCAACCCAATTCTGTGATTTTGAAACTTTTTGAGTTCGAATTTCTGAGCTGTTTTAATTTATTTAAATTCGGAAACTTCTGAAGGCCATAACTTCTTCATACGGAGTCCGATTTACGCAAACTCGGACTCTATATCAAGCAGAATTTCGAGACGAACGCAATGGCACACTCCATTTTCCTTAATTCATCTTTTTGTTTTGTTACTTTTATGTTCATAGAAAATACGTGGTGTTACATTCTCCCCTCCTTAAAGGATTTCGTCCCCGAAATCTTCAAGTTAAGAAGAATGTGTCCTACCATCCAATCACCCATCTACTCAACTATCATCCACAAGCATCCATTGTCCTTAGAAAACTTCTAATGTTGTATGAACATATCCAAAAGTGTGTGTATATGTCTCTTATCTAATGCAAAGATCAGGCGGTCTACTGATTCAGTTGACCTCCTCAATGCGAATTATGTTAGTGCCATGAGTCCAATTATGTATGCAAGAAATCCTATTTGATACACATCATTTCTATATGAGTGCATAACAATTAATCCAAATGCAACATCCATGTGTTGAGTCAATCATTTTGCATCCACAAAAATAAAAAAATGCACACACATCCATATGCGGTACGAGAGTGTTTTTGAGCCAATCTAGTGCCTAGTGTGTGTATATGCATCCACGAGCAACCACTAGCAACCACTTGCATCCACTTGCAACCATCAAACATAACATGTCTCAAACACATGTTTACACCATTAGTTTCTACCTAAAGGTCTAAGAATCGATCGATAGGATACAACCGAGTGATAGAAGCAAGTACAAATAAAATAAAAAGTTTGTTCCCATTAGGAAATGTCAAAACTTGAAATCTACCTCATGCCTCGAGGTAAGCCCCTAACTTTACCAGAAATATTCAGATTCTTGCAGACTACGAGTACAGATCAGATTCTAGGAAACTAAGCATGATAAAACCCAACCATATCCCACAAAACCCAAAATGTATGCGTCACAGTCGACTTAACGCCTAACACAGATACCCTTAAACCCCAATGTAACACCCCACGCCCGCTATGGTCACTCACTAAGGGAATGCCATAGCATCGGTGGAGTATTTTAGTGAATATAGAACAGAAAAATTACAACAAGACATATATAAATAGTACTTGAAATTTTAAAACATCATCTCATAACAGCGGAAATAAACATGTCTGGTTACGTCATAAAACCACGATAAAAGTCAAGTACAATGTCCATCAAAATAAAGAAGTACATAATCCCACTCTCTCATACAATAGCCAGAAAAGATAATTGGATAACTGGAGCTTTACATCTACCCAAGCTCCTAAAGACTGGAACAGCAATCCGATCAAGCTCTACTACTGCTAGGATCCACCGTAGGACCTGAGGGTTGGGAAAAAGATAAAAAACAACGGGGTCAGACATAAGTCTGAGTGAGCCCTATAACTTTAACAATACAATCATTAAAGTAACCAGAGAAGACATAAACTTGACCTACGATAATATCTGGGGATGAATGGCTACACTAAGCAGCTTGGTAGACTTAGGATAAACTAAGATAACCGTAAGGACGCATCTACCCACCCAAGGATAATTACCAACTGCACCACCCCAGACTTATTCACCCAAGGGTAATTCCTACACTGCACCACACCAGTTCTACCCACCAAGAGTAATTCCTACTTAAAGGTTGATCCCACTAAGTGTACTTAGTAATTTTTACCCGGTAGTTTCTTATACCCCTACACAGGTGCCGTCTGCCCCTATTTTTACTAGGTGTACCCACTACCCCCAAGCGATCGGCTCCCTACCGTAGATACCCGTGCTGGTCCCACAAAAGGGGGTGTATCATTCCCCAAAGTGGCTACCATATAATATCACTGTGCCCGGCTTTATATCTACACGATGCAACAACGACTTACCAACCAGCCCGGGTCCACACACGCATATGAAACCCGTTGGTCCCGCGTTGCCACCGCTAACCCGGTTTGGCCTCTTACAGTCAAGCCCAATATGCGTTTCCCGTCACCCAACTAGAGTCGAGCCTACAAAGATACGTTTGGGATATTGGTTGAAACGGCCCCCCACAAGCTACTACTTAAGCTTGTCGTTTAATCTAGTGCATCCCACTTAACCCTTTAACCATGTCCCCTTACATGTTATAAATCTTGGTTAAGTCCTTTAATCATATTTCAATTGCCACTTAGGGCACCCACTAGATTTCCACATGCCACCCATGGCACTTACTTAACCCCTTAATCATGTTTAATTACATGTTCCACCTTGGTTAAGTATTCTAATCGTATTCTCACATGCCACCCATGGCACTTACTTAACCCCTTAATCATGTTTAATTACATGTTCCACCTTGGTTAAGTATTCTAATCGTATTTTTCTATTGCCACCCAAGGCAACCCACTAGCCTCATCATGCCACCCCAAGGCACCCACTTAACCCCTCATGTTCCACTACATGCTAATATGGTTAAGTGTTTCTTAATTCATTAATTAAGATCATGACCTCATAAAGACCCCTCACATTAGACCGTCTTTTATGACTGCTGGTTATGCCGGTTGGTTCCGGGCAGACTTCTGTCATCAAAAGGGTCTAACCTCGTGTCTTTACTTTAATCATGTATTTAATTTATGACTAAGACCTCTCACATTGGGCCAATCATTTGTAGCCGCTGGATAGCCGGTCGGTTCCGGGCAAACTTCCGCTACAAAAGGGTCCAACCTCGTGTCTTAGTTGATTAATTAAACCTAATTAATCACCCCCATATTAATTATCCCTAATTAATATCAAATTTTCCATAACATGGGTAGACCTAACTCAATAGGTAAATTCCCATGGGGTAGACCTAACTCAATAGGTAAATTCCCACTTATGGTAATTTATTTTTATGGTATGCTTAATCATACCCAATCATATTTTTATTAACATATTTACCAACCCCATCGTTCCCCACGTAAATCGTTCTCATTTCATGACATAAATAAGGGGAAGATCATCACAAATATCATGGGTTTAACATACAACTTTGTCATGGGTTAAGAGGATGTCAACTTGCATATATGAGCATATATTAACCCAACTACATTTAACCCAAACTTGCATATTATCATACACATGATTTGCATAACATGTTGCATATGAGCTTGCATATTATCATACACATATCTTGTATAACATGTTGAACTTGCATATAGGCATTCTCATAACTTGCATAACATGTTAATCATGCATTTAAGCATACACATAACTTGCATAAGCGTTCACATACTTGCATAAGCATCCACATACTTGCATAAGCTTTCACATACTTGCATAAGCATCCACATACTTGCATAAACATAGATCTTGCATTTAAACATATACATGACTTGCATAAGCATCCATATACTTGCACATTAACTCTTAAACTTGCATAATGTGTCATCATGAACTTGCATATTAACAAACATGTAACTTGCATAGCATATCTTGCATATCAACATACATGTAACTTTCATAGCATATCTTGCATATTAACATACATGTAACTTGCATAGCATATCTTCATGAACTTGCATAACATGTATATGATCACATAGTCCACAACTAGCATATTTAGCATCATGTAAACATAACATATATCATACTAAACTTGCATAAACGTACATACTCAACATGCATAAACCCACTTGTTAAACATGCATAACCCAACTTGTTAAACATGCATAACCCAACTTGTTAAACATGCATAAATCAACTTGTTAAGCATGCATAAACCATCTTATCAAATATGCATAAACATAGAACAACATAGAGTAACATATCATTATACATGATTCAAACTCACTAATCCGCATTTAAGACCATAAGTCTCATTACACCTAATCTACTTACTTTAACAATTGATGTTAAAGTGATAGAAACTCACCAAGCTCAAGATTAGCAACCTTATGAAGTAGAATTAGTTGCTAACTATGAAGATAATGATGATTAGAGAATGATTTGAGAGGGATTTGCTTGCAACTTTCTTTATGAACTAGTGGAGGCCATGCTCAAATTTCATTTTGCCATAGTTTAGTTACAAGACTTAATTATGAATGAACTAGGGTAGGGTTGGGGTCTTATTTATAGGATTAGGTGAGTGTTTTAGGCCCTTAGATTAACCCTAGATTAGATTAGGACCCTTAGATTTAGGAAATCTCTAGAACCAGCCCACTAGGCCAGCACAAGGACCCAAACTGGTGCACCTAGTTTTACTGGGCGTCGCACCCCTGTCGACAGGCAAGTCGACAGGCAAGTCGACACCCCTGTCGACAGCCCTGTCGACATGGGTAGGGCGGGATTTTTCCCGCCTGACCCCACCTGTCCAATTTAAAATCTGAATTTTAAATTCTTAATTCTGTTTTAAGTTTTGAATTTTCTGCAAACTTCATCGGGCCATAACTGGGCCATACGGACTCCGATTTTCGAAAACTCGGACTGTATTTCGCGTATTTTTCCGAGACGAACGCAATAACGCAGCCCGTTACCCCCAATTCCCCCGTCTGAGATTATTTATCCTGTAATTAGTGAATTTTAGTATTAACTAAAATTCGGGGTGTTACACCCAATCTATCACAAACAGATGAGTCATAACCCTTATGGGGTTTGAGACTATAGCAGAATCAGAAACAAGATAGTATTAGAGTGTAGAGTCTAAATTACAGAATCAAAATGCCAGAATCAAAAAGATTTTTAACTCAATAATCAGATAAGGAAATTAAACCTTCTACATAAATTTTTCCTATCTCTATCCTATCCACCAGCCCCGAGAGCATTTACCTGCCCTCCAGAAGTAGGTCCTGTCCTCTGTCCTTGCCCCCGTTTCTTCGGGCAGTCCCTAATGAAGTGTCCCATCTCACACCAGTTGAAGCAAGTGCCCTTTCTCTTTCTGCAATCCTTGTTCAGATGAGTCAAGCTTCCACAAGTAAAGCACTTTTTCTCCTTCTTATCTTCAGACTTTCCATCCTTCTTTTTTGCTTCCTTTTTGGGCCACGCTTTCTTGTTCTGTGGTCCTTCGGGCTTCTCTTCTTTCTTCTCACTTTTAGCTTCCTCTTCATGTATCAACGCCATGTCAACCAATCTCTCATAAGTCGCACCCATAGGTATATGGGTTATAGCTAGACTGTGCAGTGGCTCATTCGACCTTTTAACGAAACGGAGAGCCTTTTTGTGTGCTGGGTTTACCAACTCCAGTCCGAATCTAGCCAGCTGGTTGAATTGATTGACGTATTCCTTGACCGATAGGATTCCCTGTTTGAGAGATAAGAACTTCTCCATCGGTAGACTTCGCTCAGCTTGCGAGAGAAATTTCATTTCAAATCTCATCCTGATATCGTCCTAAGTCTCAACTGGTCTCTCAGCATTAGTAACTTCCCACCAGAAAGAGGCTTCGTCCTTAAGTAACCGTACAGCCAATTGTATCTTCCGCCTATCGTCCACTTCGAAGATGACAAACAAATCTTCTATCTCCTTCAGCCAGTTTCTTGCTTCCACGGATGATTCCGTCCCATTGAAGTCCTTTCTTCCCATAGCTCAAAAGTCTCTACACGTCTTCGAGAAAGCATTCACTCGCATAGGGGGAGGAGGAGGAGGAGCGATGGGAGCAACTGGAGGAACGTTTCCTTGGCCTTCGGCGGGTGCTGTGGCTTCCAAATACCTACGAAACCATCTGGGTATGTGACTCCCTCTGGGATATAAGGGATGTTTTGTTCTCTAGACATGCTGAAACGAAAGAAATGAGATTCAAAAACGGAGAATCGAAAGATAGATATATGGATTTGGGGATTATGTTTTTCAAAATAAACTTTTCTTTTGAAAATACTTCCTTTTAAAACCTTTTTGAAGATAGTTTTCAAAAACTTTTATCTAATCTGGTAACCTTCAGCTCTGATACCAAGTGTAACTCCCCATGTCCGTTAATGTCACTCACAAAGGGAATGCATTAACTTTCATGAAGTATTATAAGTAAACAGAACAGAATATTACAAGACAGATATGTAAAGTAGCACTTGAAAAGTTTAAAACTTCATTGCAGCGGAAAACAGAAATATGTTTGGTTACATCTTTTAAAACCACAATACCAAAACCCAAGTACAACAAATATCAGTCTTGTACAAAAGCCTTTGGAGTACAAGATTTTAAAACCATAATCACCAACAGAGCGCCATAAAAAGATAGAGTCAATGCAAAGCGATACTTCAAGCTCTTCAAGCAGAGTGAAATCCGAATCATGCTCCTATGTTCCTATCTTGAGAACCTGGTGGAGGGGGAAACGGAAGAAAAGAGGCAAAAACAAAGAGAGTTAGACATAAAGTCTGGCAAGTCCAGTTACTTTCAGTATATAAACAAGTAACAGAATCATGACATGTGAATAAAGCTGGATGTGAGATAACAACAATAGGAGTAGCAGGTATACTTAGTTTAAACAGAAGAAACAGAATGATATAGATCAAGCTATGCTTTTTACTTACTTTTCACTTCTCTGCACTAATACTAGTGTAACAGGATTAGGTGTTACCCTAATGTTTAGACTGAAACAGAAACGAAGACATAATTATCTCTACAGGAACAAAATGCTAATAGTGGGCCTTTACCAACCTAACAGAAAAAGAAGGTACAGAAACAGAATGCTATTAATGGGCCTTTACCACCCCAAATAATGGGCCTTTACCACCCCAACAGAAACAGAAGGTATAGAAATAGAATGCTAGTAATGGGCCTTTACCACCTCAACTAATGAGCCTTTACCACCCCAACAGAAACAGACAGAGCTAGGTGTATCCTAACTTATACCCCCAAGCGATCGGCTCCCTAATACATAAATACCCTGTGTCGGCCCCATAGAAGGGTGTATCATTCCCTAAAGTGGCAACCTATAGACACAGAATTATTTACAGTACATCCTCAGAGCAGACCGGATCCATGTACGCACATGACCCGGTTGGAATGCGCCATCAACACCCCTCGCCATTATCAGAATGAACCTCTTATAATTAGTTCAGTAAGCATGCACAGACCCTACCTAGTGTTGGGTCATAGTTTTGATACCAGAAAGGGTTACTGACTAATATGGGTCCCACACAACAGATGACACAAGTAGTTACCCCTCCTAACCTTGTGCCCTCAGACTAACAGATTTCAAATTAACTTGCTTACAGATTTCAGACTAACAAGTTTTTAGATCATACATACAGATTAATTGGCTTACAGATTAACAGATGTACAAAGTTCAGATTAACTAGTTCTCATATCAGACATACAGGTTAACAAATTTTCAGACTAATGGATTTGATGTACGGATTAACAGACTTACAGATTGTTTCACCTAACTTTGTATTGGGCCTACTGATTTACGAAACGGGTTTATTAGATTCATCAGTCCAGTTGATTTTACCCTATCCACCCAACCAATTTAGGCACCATATTTATCTTAGAGTTGCATTAGTTAATTTCTAATGCACAGACCTCTCACATTAGAGCGGTAGCTTGTGGCCGCTGGATGTGCCGGGCGGTTCCGAGCAGACTTCTACCACAAGTCAGACCTAACCTCGTGTCTAAGCATCTTTTAGTTATGCCTACGACCTCCCACATTAGACTGAAAATTTTGCGGCTACTGGTTAGGCCGGTTGGATCCGGGCAGGTTTCTACTGCAAACTGAGTCTAACCTCATGTCTCAGCATTCTTATTTTAGCCAATGTATTCATTCACAGATTATGCCAATATCAGACTAATTATGCCAATATCAGACTAATTATGCAAATTCAACAAATTAACTTCTTTACAAGTTACAGTAGATTATTCAAAGTTCTATTAACATGTTTTGCTAAATTCTATACCGAGCCTACAGATTTACATACCCCATATTAACATATTCAGTTTCAACGGATTTAGAAGATTAGGTAATTTAACAGATTTAAACATTCCTTAAAGTTCCATTGACATATCTCGCCTAATCATAAAATTAAGCCTAATCTTACATGCCCAAATTATGGTCATAATTCACACTATAACATATGTCCCAAATTCTAGTTAAGTTTACACGGTACAGTATATTCTCTAAAAGACCCAAATCATGTTGTACAATATAAATTATGCCAAATTATAGCCTTTGATTTCAGCATATGCCAAATATCCAAAAATCGTCATTTAGGCATTTTCACATTTAATAATTATCCTATTTTAATATAGGTTTTTCAGGCCTAAGTCACATATCTTTTTCTTCCAAGTCATAAATTGTCATATAAAATGTGCCCCAAATCTAGATCTTAAATTACGATATGTTATGTCCTAAAAATCAGATCTTGAATTATAACATGCATTATGTCCCCAAATTACAAGTCATATCATACAATAATCCTCCTTCTTCCAAATCATGATCCGTCATATATATATATATATATATATATATATATATATATATATATATAGTATGCTCAGATCTAGATCTTAAATTACAACATGTGCTGTGTTCTCAAATAAGTTACAAATCTGTTATGTCCAATTATACATCATTAAATATTTCCCCAAATTTAACGTTCGTGCGCTCATCTCTTGTGAGATTTGGCTCAGGCTTGTGGTAGTCTGGCTATAAATCAAAAAGGAAGAAAAGAGGGAGAAGATACATAACAGTCACAATAATATTAATAAGATAGATCCATAGAAAAACAGATCCGATAAACAAAAGTATGCATAATCTCAGATTCAGATTTATAACGATGTCAGGATTATAATTAAATTTCATATCTGAAATTAACTACACACACCTTGGTTGGATTCTAAAAGAAGAAGGTGTTGTAGTTGTTCTCTTTTAATCCAATTCAGATTGGAACAAGAAGAAGCACTAGTTCTAGCTTAGGATTCAGCAGAGTAGAGACACCATTGATTTTGTGTGGAGAAAACAATAGGTCTAGGGGTGTTTTTATAGTGTAGAAGCCAAGGAATCAGGTGCAGAATACAGTCCAGGTGCAGAAAATCGTATCTGGCCCAAAATGATCTGGTAGGTCGACCACCAGGTCGACCTGTATAAGGGAGTTCGACCCCCTGGTTGACCTGGTTTGGGGAGGTCAACCCCCTGGTCGACCTGCCTGCTTGGGCGGGAATTTTCCCGCCCAACCCAGTTCTGTGATTTTGAAACTTTTTGAATTCGAATTTCTGAGCTGTTTTAATTTATTTAAATTCTGAAAATTCTAAAGCCCATAACTTCTTCATACGGAGTCCGATTTACGCAAACTCGGACTCTATCTCAAGCAGAATTCCGAGACGAATGCAATGGTGCTGTCCGTTTTCCTTATTTCATCATCTAAAAATTAAGTATACTTTGTTTTGTTACTTTTATGATCATAGAAAATACAGGGTGTTACAAAGTGCTTGTCAATAGATTTGGTCATTGGGACTGTTTTGTTTGCAAACTGCTGTAGGGTTTTGGCAAGGATTGGGATGCCTGGAATTAAGGTAAGAGAACTATATATATATAAAGAATACGTATATATAAACGAAAAAAAATATATTTATATATAATACATATATATAGGAACAGAAAACGTAAGGGAGGGAAAGAGAGCATGGGATGGAAACAGCTACTTGAAGAAACAAAGTAGAAAGAAAAGGGCACCTGTTCATGAATAAGAAAGGGAGGCGCCATGTTAATATAATGGGCTTCGGCCCAGTTGAAAAAAAACACATTAAAAAGAGAACGGACAGTAGAATTGTTGTAACCGTTGTGATTAATTCGACTCAAGTCCACTCGAATCCGATATCTAAACCACAAAGCGCTAGCGGAAGACGAGATCGTTGTTAGACTCGCAAAAACAACCAAAACAATAAATCTAGTCACAAACCAATGTCAACCAATCTCGAACAATCCAAATCTCAATCACAAGCAAGAAACTAATGATAAAGTAGCAAAAATAAATCACACAAGGATTTATAGTGGTTCCACTAACATCTTGTTAGTGTACATCCACTTTGGAGAGAGTATTTTATTACCACGATGAAACGAATATACAAGAGATCGACCAATGATCACTATATTTCAATATAGAAAAGAGTTTGAGGAGAATAGAATTGAAGAATTGGAATTATGTTATGAACCCTAATTCACCCTTGAGAATAAACCTTTGATGTTAATCCTCCAGAGAAGCTCTCACAAATCAACTTCAGAAAATAGCTTATATAGAGAGAGGCCAATTACCCAAATTTCCCCCGTGTCTTCACAAATCAATTTGTCATGATTTCAGCCCGAAATAGCCCAACTGCAGCGACAGACGTCTGTCATGGGAGGTGACAGACGTCTGTCCCCTTCCAGGGAATTAATTGGGCTTCATCTCTCAGCTCAGACGTCTGTCCCTCCTATGGAAGACGTCTGTCCCTCTTTCAGACGTTTGTCGTGGAGATGAAAGATGTCTGTCAGGACTCCCGGGAAAATCCCGCCTGACAACTCAAACGTCTGACGTCCCTACGAAAGACGTCTGTCGCACCAGCCAACTGACACCATACACCTTTCAGCTCGTAACTTTCTCGTGCGAACTCCGATTTGCGAACGGTCACCTCCGACTCGAAGCTATCTTCGTCCTCTTCAATCAACCCTATAGTATCACATATCACAACAAGAATAATTGGAATGAGGAGAGCTGACGTTGGAAAGGAAAGGGTAGAAATGAAAGGGGGGCACGAACCTGATCATGGGCCTATGGGCTTTTATTAAAATAAGAAAATTAAAAGGGGGCAAAATGTAAAGAAAAGAAAAGGAAAAAACGTACCAGCCGGTTAAGTATAGCGCAGCTCTAGTTAAGAAGGAAGTCGATGGAGCTGCAGGAGCATCGAACATGATCGACGAAGGGAAAGTGATGGAATTAGGATTTAACGGTGGGGAAGATATTTTGAGGAAAGGGACATGTGGAGGGTGGTGGAAATAATTGAAACAGTGGAGGATGTTTTCTTTTTGGATGTCTCGGTGATGCTCAAATTTTGATACAGTGGGTTAGAGGAGGATGTAGGTGCACCGATGTAACAACCCGTAAAATCTGGGCCAGTTTAAAATTTTTATTTTGGCAATTTTAGCGAATTTTGATTATTTAAAATGAATTATTTTTAAATAATATCGACGAGAAATTTAATTTGAATAGAATTCGACGTATATATTATATACGTCGTCGTTAGAATATAAATATTTATATATATAATTATAAATAGAATTGAAAATGGCGCGGTAGTTCGATAATTCGATTTCAAACTTCAATTGAATGTACCGGGTGCAAAACAATCCGGATTTTAGTGAAACCAAAAATAATGGGATCTAATTGATAATATCTTTCCAACGAATCCGAAAAATCAAGATTTCATATCGGGAATCAAAAGATATGTCCAGTTAAAAATTCTGAATAGTCGCTATGGAATTCAGGCCTTTAAAAATGGACATTTTGCAAACGACCTCGGATTTCAACGAAACCACTTTTGTTGGGTCCATGATGTTGAATTATTGCTAGATTCCAAATTTCATAATTTTTCGAATCAATATGTGAGCGTGGCATAGGAAAACGTGTTTTGACCATTTCAGTTGATTTTAATCGACTTGAAATTGGCCATTTTTCAAACGGTCTCAGAATTCGACGAAACTAGTTTTGTTAGGACCGTATCGTCAATACGAAGCTAGAAAATATTTTTCTGGAATTTTTCTAGTTAGTGTGTGACCCCGGTAATTTGAAATGTGCGTTTAAAATTCAATATAGTGATTTAAATGAAAATTCAAAAGGAAACTGATTGTAACGATCGAATTGGCCTACGATACATATCCCATTGTGTTCGGAATGGGGGTGAAACGCTATGGACGACAGGCGGTGGGCCTCGATTCGAGGTCATATGTAAAAGTCAACTTATAAGGAATATAATAATTAAATAATAAAATAAATAAAAAAAAAAACTTTTCCCCTTAACCAGGCCCCCCCCCCCCCCCCCGTTTATTCTTCATTCAAAACCGATTACCAGAGAAAAAAAAAAAAATATGATCGAGCCCGAGCCCGCCGCCTCCCATCGCAACCCCACCCGCCGGCGGCGATGCTTCGCCGAACCTCCCCCCCCTTCGGTCGATGCCAGCTCCGCCCTCGCCAAATCCCCTCGAGATGCCGGAAACCCCCAAAGCCCCATGACCCAAAACCCTACCGCCCCTCCACCGCGAATGGCCAGCTGCCACCACGGCAAGGACCCCCCCCCCCTGTGAGTTTTTTTTTCATTTATTTTATTTTAACAGTTTATTTTATTTTTATTTTATATTAACAGAAAATAAACTTTTTTTTTTTTAGGATTAATAAAACTGATTTTAACGCATTTTAAAAACTGATTTTAACGCATTTTAAAAACTGATTTTAACACATTTTAAAAACTGATTTTAACGCATTTTAAAAACTGATTTTAACACATTTTGAAAACTGATTTTTAACGCATTTTAAAAACTG
Source organism: Allium sativum (assembly GCA_030737875.1). NCBI lineage: Eukaryota > Viridiplantae > Streptophyta > Magnoliopsida > Asparagales > Amaryllidaceae > Allium > Allium sativum. The sequence goes on along the minus strand of CM060924.1, from coordinate 153,953,502 downwards.
ATTTTTATTTTTATTTTTAAAAACTGATTTTTACTTTATTTTGTAAAGTGATAAAAATATAGTTTTTATATTTTTAAAGAATTAAAAATATAGTTTTTACTATATAGGAATATAAAATATATGATTTTTTTTTTTGAATTTATAGAGTAATAAAAATATAGTTTTTATATTTTTAAAGTATTAAAAATATAATCTTTACTATATAGAAATATTAAAAATATGATTTTTATATTTTTAAAGTATTAAAAATATAATCTTTATGAGATATAGAATGTGAAAATACCATCTTTTTATATGTGGCAAAATAAAAATCTGATTTTGTTTAGTTAAAAAGTATGATATTGTTTATATGAAAAAGAAATGATCTTTGATTTGATAAAGGCGAGATTTTTATTCGAACAAAGACGAGATTTTTAAATATTGAACTTCGATAGAAAAATAGAATTTTTATATATTGAACTTCGATAGAAAAATAGAATTTTTATATATTGAACTTTGAAATAAAAATTCGATTTTTATATATTGAACTTTGAAATAAAAATTCGATTTTTATATATTGAACTTTGAAATAAAAAATTCGATTTTTAAATATTGAATAGCGAAGTAAAATTCAATTTTTACGTATGTAGTGAAAGCAGCAACGAAGATGACGAAGATGCGATAGCGATGAAGATTTCCTGCAAAGGAAGTGCCGTGAAGCTAGGATAGCTATATGTGAGAATTTCTCACCTTTCTATTTCTTTTCTGGTTATATATATATACTAGGATGCAGACGGTGCTTAGTAGCACCCGACACAATCGTCCACAGACCATGGACTTGTTTGTTTGGCTGTTTGGTTATTAATTGTGATATTGGTTTGAATGTGGTTTGAGGTGTGAAAAAAAAAAAAAAAAATCGAATCGATAAATTGGTTAGGATTAGACGTGCGCCGTTATAAGGCGAAGGAGTAAGGCTAGGTTAGACCCTTACTCCAAATTTTGTGGTTTGCATAACGAAAGTGAATTTGATTGATGTGTGAATGGCGTGGGCCTTCACTAGACCGGGGATAAGGCTAGGCCTTGTCCCGTTTCTAGTATCGTGCCGTTATGCCGCCGAAATTTTCTAAAATAAGTTAGAAAAATAAAAATATCATTTTATTTAAAGAATGAATTGAATAGAAGTTCATATGTTGAAATAAAATGTGTTATCGTTAAAAATATAATTTTTAACGTGAATGTGAATAAATAAATATTCATTTACAAACCGGATGGTTTGTTTATGTACACTTATTTGAATGACATTGATTGGGTCGATAAATTTTACACATCGCCTAACTGCACAAATAAAATATGTGTTTGATTGTTTGAAACCCCACACGGGTGTTAGGATGAAATTTGAAGTTCACTCATCCTGATTGATTAAATATGTCGATCGATTGATTGACAGGCTGTTATAAGCGTTGAATATCTATATTTGATGCTTATACAGTGTAGTGCACTTTGGTTGATGGTTGATTATTTTCAATGCTATTATATACATGTGTTGTATGAAAATCCATATAATTAATTTTATATGGTAATTGATTGGGCCTCATTCCAGTTTTGAAAAAGAAATATTTGAAAAAGAAATATTTGAAATAGGATATTTGAAAATAAAGGAATATATGAAGCCGTGTTGATTAGATTGACGCCATTTTGACGTGAACGATATTTATATCGATTTTAAAAACGATTTCGAAATGAATTGAATTGAAAACGATTTCGAAATGAATTGAATTGAAAACGATTTCGAAATGAATTGAATTGAAAACGATTTCGAAATGAATTGAATTGAAAACGATTTCGAAATGAATTGAATTGAAAACGATTTCGAAATGAATTGAATTGAAAACGATTTCGAAATGAATTGAATTAAAAACGATTTCGAAATGAATTGAATTGAAAACGATTTCGAAATGAATTGAATTGAAAACGATTTCGAAATGAATTGAATTGAAAACGATTTCGAAATGAATTGAATTGAAAACGATTTCGAAATGAATTGAATTGAAAACGATTTCGAAATGAATTGAATTGAAAACGATTTCGAAATGAATTGAATTGAAAACGATTTCGAAATGAATTGAATTGAAAACGATTTCGAAATGAATTGAATTGAAAACGAATTCGAATTGAATTGAAAGTGAATTGAAATGAATTCAAATTGAATTGAAATTTGAATTGAATAGAAATGAATTTTAAAACGAATTTATAAAGAAGAATTCAATTTTGATTTGAATTGAAAAGGAAGTTGAAATTGTTTTTGAAACGAATTCAAAACTATTTATATAATTCGTTTTAAATAGAAATCGACGAAGTATATATTATATATATTATATATATAATATAATGGCCTGAATAGAACGCGCCGCGCCGCGGCAGTTCGCGAATTTCGACCATTTATTTCAAACGGGCATTACGGGAGATCCGACCGTCGGATTCTCCTAAAACCGGAACCGTTGGGTTCGTATCGAAAAGAGCTTTCTAACGAATATTAGAAATTAGAAATCTAACGGTTGGATTTGGAATTACGTCCAAATCAAATTCGAAAAAGGTCGCTGTAAGTGCAGTTCGATGGCCGTTGATGGAAATCGACTGTACGGGCCTTGATAAAATTATTAAAAATAGTAATAATTTGTGTAAAATCATAAGAAATGATTTGGGAAGAATTGGGATGAAAAACTCCATATTTGAAAAGATAAAAATTGATTTTTATCGAAATGAACTAGTTTTGAACTAGAAATATAATTCTATTTATTTTTAAATAAATAATTTGAATTCGAAAAGGGTTTTAAAAATAACCAAAATTTCCAATGATTGCATTGGAGTGGATTTGAATCGAAATTGTCTTCGGAATATTTCGATGTTGGAATTCGTGATTATACAGGTGTTGTTATGGAAATTTGAAAGATATATATTTATATCGTTATTTCCAATGCGACATTTGTTAATCGTAGAATTTGATATTGAATATAAGCCGATATATTTTCTATTCAGAGCCTTATATTGAATATCAAATGTGATTTGGGTTTGTCGTGAATGGTGTCTTCACTAACACTGTTCTTGAACCCAGTTGAGAAAAGATTAAATCTTTTTATTTAGATTTAATGAAATGTACCAATTAAATGATATTTAATTGGAATTGAATGGATATTGATTTTTGGGTTTATCGTGAACAGTGTTTTAGATAACACTTGTTCTTTAACCCGATAATTAATGGGATGTGACTTTGGGTTTATCGTGAACCGTGTTTTAAATGACACTGATTCTTTAACCCAGTCACAGATTAAAACTAAGTGGAGTTTTAATGAATCTTTAATTAGATTGAAAAGATCGAGAATGGAGTATCACCAGTTTTGCTCCAGGCGATAGTTAAATCTTTAATTAGATTTGAACGTGAAATTTAGAAACTAACTGTCGGTTAGCTAAGTAGAATGATTTTCTGGATATTGATCTGATGTTGGTTTCGGCCTTCGGGGTTAATATTTGGGGAATTATTCTCTTGATTAATTTACGGTTAATGACTAATGAGTTGGAATGAGGCGTATGTTGTGTTTGTGTAACACTTTTATAATATATACGCGAGTTATTCGGAAAGACCGGGTTTATCCCATTCTGAATAACTGATACGACGATAAGTCGAAGATGAAGACGATGGTCGAAGACCGGAGGTCTTCACGTTGTTTGGGTAATTACTGATGATCTTGATTGGGCTGTACACCCAAGAAGATGGAAACAGTTAGTGATCGTCCAGACGTACTTGGAGATCGATGGATATGCGGGGTACTAGGTGCCTCCGGTTTCGTTCAGACCCAGAACGGACTTGTAAATGGACCGTGTGTCTGACATCGGATTTCATTCTGTGTGACTGATATCGGTTGCATAGGATGGTTTGCCTGTGTGGCATGCTAAGATGCAAATGATCAAGGCTTCTGTTGAAAAGCAAAGTCTTGTGGTGATGATCAAAGCACGGCCTTTGTGGCGTAGCTTTGTGTAACGTTTACCTCGCGTGTTTCACACCAGGTATGAACCAAAAACGGGAGACGGACATCAGGGAGGGCCTGCGTTTCCTCCTAGCTAGAAGTGGCGTCAGTGGTTTTACACGCCCTGACGAGTTTGACTAATGTGGTTGTTGCTGTTGCGAGGCGCCTCGGTTAGTTCGGACGATCCGGGTCCGATGGAGTCATTCGTTGGCTCGCTTACGCCCCAAAGGGCGGCGAAACGTAGTGCTCAGGCATTTTTAATCCACTCCGTGTGGACCGGCCCTGACGATCCAAGGGTCGATGCGTTCTGATCCTGAGACTCGGGCTAGGCAGTCTCGAATCGGTTGAGGACTATCTTTTGCCTCGGTTCATAGACGGAAATCCAATTTCCAAATACGTGACATTTGCGGTTTTAATTGTAATCCTATATATGGCGACATAGTGGGATGGGGCGCTTATGCCGCCTATGATTGATACTTATGATTTGAAGTTGTTTTATACACTAAGCACTTATAATAGTATCAAATGATTTGTTTTAAACGTATCAAGCATTCTTTGGCTGTTATAAGGGAAAACCCTATCCCCCGGCTTGCGTTGCATTGTGTGATAGGACCTGGGTCTTATAACAGCTTCATTTTTCTTTATTTAGCATTGCGCTGTTTGTTTTATGCACTGGTATTCTTGGGAGGAAACCCGTTCCGTGTTATACGGCGTGGTCCCTTGATTTACCTATTGATTTAAAATAAAGATTAATAACTGTTTTAGTTCTCACACCAGTCACATGACTGACCTGGAGTTTATTGTTTTAACCTAAACTCTGGGTGCCCTTATTTTGACACGGGCAGCTAGTAGTTTTGGTTTTGCAGATTTATATTCACAGGATCCTGGTTTACAGCTGGAACGATATCCGGAAAGCTTTGTATCCGTATATCTCATTCTAGTTATGTATTTTATTATTTTCCGCTGCTATGTATTTAAATGTAATTTAAATCTCTGATATTTCTGTGTAATATTTAGTTATACTCTGTATATTCTTGTAATCTGATGCATTGTTGTAATATACAATGAAATGTTCTTCTGTATGTGTTCTGTTGTGGTTTGTTCTCGAACTATCCGACGCTTTCCTTTACGGGGAAGTTGCGGGTTTTCACAGTTGGTATCAGAGCTTTGGTTTACAAAGCTAGAGAACAAGACACATTAGAAACATACGAAAGAATTCGTCAGATATTGGATTAGCAATATCCAATGAGAATGACTCGTTAGAGATAGGATCAGTAGTATCCTAGAACGAGTGTGAAGGGTATATTTTTCAAATGAAAACAATTTTTGTTTTGAAAATCTAAATCACTTATTCGTATTTGATTATTTATTTATATTGATTAGGACAGTCCAGTATATAAAGATTTTGCATATACGCCTTGCAAACGTGTATTTGAAGTTTTAATATACTGGATAGATATAGAATTACACTCTAATCGCCTGGAGATGATTTTGATGATGGAGCTCCATCATTAGAATTTATGTTCGAGTGACGAAAGTGGGCTTTCTATATATTTCCTATGGACTGGTGTGAGAACCAAAATTAGATAGGGCCTATTGTTGTGAATTGGCATCAAAAACAAGATTTTCAGTATGTATCAAAATTATGAATTTGAAACTCTAATTCACTAATTGATTGATGTTTGTGTTGTTTGTTTATTTGTTTGCTAATTTTTAGCCAATTAGCCTAATTGAATCAAATATTGAACTATATTGAAAATTGGTCGCATTTGCTTGCATATACATATATATCTTTGAACAGGTCATAGCAAGGAGGCTAGAGCAGAGAATAAAATTTGTTTGCCCGACAAATAGGTACATGTTTACTACATAATTTCCTGTTTTGTTTGGGTGATGATGATTTTGTGAGCCTATTGGCTAGCCGCTTGGCTTTTTCTTTTTCTTTTTGAGATCTGAAGGACCGGGGAAGCTATTTGAAATTCCCCGATGCTCCCGGTGCAGGGGAGGTTATGGCGAAATTTTTCAAAAATTTAGGGTGTTAGCCAAATTTTTGAAATTTTGAAAATTCTTAGAAACTAAAGAGTGGGAGAATGGAAGCCTGATCGATCGTAGAGCTGAATAATCAAACCACTTTCGACTTTGTTCCTTTTCGGGGACGAAAAGTTTTAAGTGGGGAAGATTGTAACAACCCGTAAAATCTGGGCCAGTTTAAAATTTTTATTTTGGCAATTTTAGCGAATTTTGATTATTTAAAATGAATTATTTTTAAATAATATCGACGAGAAATTTAATTTGAATAGAATTCGACGTATATATTATATACGTCGTCGTTAGAATATAAATATTTATATATATAATTATAAATAGAATTGAAAATGGCGCGGTAGTTCGATAATTCGATTTCAAACTTCAATTGAATGTACCGGGTGCAAAACAATCCGGATTTTAGTGAAACCAAAAATAATGGGATCTAATTGATAATATCTTTCCAACGAATCCGAAAAATCAAGATTTCATATCGGGAATCAAAAGATATGTCCAGTTAAAAATTCTGAATAGTCGCTATGGAATTCAGGCCTTTAAAAATGGACATTTTGCAAACGACCTCGGATTTCAACGAAACCACTTTTGTTGGGTCCATGATGTTGAATTATTGCTAGATTCCAAATTTCATAATTTTTCGAATCAATATGTGAGCGTGGCATAGGAAAACGTGTTTTGACCATTTCAGTTGATTTTAATCGACTTGAAATTGGCCATTTTTCAAACGGTCTCAGAATTCGACGAAACTAGTTTTGTTAGGACCGTATCGTCAATACGAAGCTAGAAAATATTTTTCTGGAATTTTTCTAGTTAGTGTGTGACCCCGGTAATTTGAAATGTGCGTTTAAAATTCAATATAGTGATTTAAATGAAAATTCAAAAGGAAACTGATTGTAACGATCGAATTGGCCTACGATACATATCCCATTGTGTTCGGAATGGGGGTGAAACGCTATGGACGACAGGCGGTGGGCCTCGATTCGAGGTCATATGTAAAAGTCAACTTATAAGGAATATAATAATTAAATAATAAAATAAATTAAAAAAAAAAAACTTTTCCCCTTAACCAGGCCCCCCCCCCGTTTATTCTTCATTCAAAACCGATTACCAGAGAAAAAAAAAAAAATATGATCGAGCCCGAGCCCGCCGCCTCCCATCGCAACCCCACCCGCCGGCGGCGATGCTTCGCCGAACCTCCCCCCCCCCTTCGGTCGATGCCAGCTCCGCCCTCGCCAAATCCCCTCGAGATGCCGGAAACCCCCAAAGCCCCATGACCCAAAACCCTACCGCCCCTCCACCGCGAATGGCAAGCCGCCACCACGGCAAGGACCCCCCCCCCTGTGAGTTTTTTTTTCATTTATTTTATTTTAACAGTTTATTTTATTTTTATTTTATATTAACAGAAAATAAACTTTTTTTTTTTAGGATTAATAAAACTGATTTTAACGCATTTTAAAAACTGATTTTAACGCATTTTAAAAACTGATTTTAACACATTTTAAAAACTGATTTTAACGCATTTTAAAAACTGATTTTAACACATTTTGAAAACTGATTTTTAACGCATTTTAAAAACTGATTTTTATTTTTATTTTTAAAAACTGATTTTTACTTTATTTTGTAAAGTGATAAAAATATAGTTTTTATATTTTTAAAGAATTAAAAATATAGTTTTTACTATATAGGAATATAAAATATATGATTTTTTTTTTGAATTTATAGAGTAATAAAAATATAGTTTTTATATTTTTAAAGTATTAAAAATATAATCTTTACTATATAGAAATATTAAAAATATGATTTTTATATTTTTAAAGTATTAAAAATATAATCTTTATGAGATATAGAATGTGAAAATACCATCTTTTTATATGTGGCAAAATAAAAATCTGATTTTGTTTAGTTAAAAAGTATGATATTGTTTATATGAAAAAGAAATGATCTTTGATTTGATAAAGGCGAGATTTTTATTCGAACAAAGACGAGATTTTTAAATATTGAACTTCGATAGAAAAATAGAATTTTTATATATTGAACTTCGATAGAAAATTAGAATTTTTATATATTGAACTTTGAAATAAAAATTCGATTTTTATATATTGAACTTTGAAATAAAAATTCGATTTTTATATATTGAACTTTGAAATAAAAAATTCGATTTTTAAATATTGAATAGCGAAGTAAAATTCAATTTTTACGTATGTAGTGAAAGCAGCAACGAAGATGACGAAGATGCGATAGCGATGAAGATTTCCTGCAAAGGAAGTGCCGTGAAGCTAGGATAGCTATATGTGAGAATTTCTCACCTTTCTATTTCTTTTCTGGTTATATATATATACTAGGATGCAGACGGTGCTTAGTAGCACCCGACACAATCGTCCACAGACCATGGACTTGTTTGTTTGGCTGTTTGGTTATTAATTGTGATATTGGTTTGAATGTGGTTTGAGGTGTGAAAAAAAAAAAAAAAATCGAATCGATAAATTGGTTAGGATTAGACGTGCGCCGTTATAAGGCGAAGGAGTAAGGCTAGGTTAGACCCTTACTCCAAATTTTGTGGTTTGCATAACGAAAGTGAATTTGATTGATGTGTGAATGGCGTGGGCCTTCACTAGACCGGGGATAAGGCTAGGCCTTGTCCCGTTTCTAGTATCGTGCCGTTATGCCGCCGAAATTTTCTAAAATAAGTTAGAAAAATAAAAATATCATTTTATTTAAAGAATGAATTGAATAGAAGTTCATATGTTGAAATAAAATGTGTTATCGTTAAAAATATAATTTTTAACGTGAATGTGAATAAATAAATATTCATTTACAAACCGGATGGTTTGTTTATGTACACTTATTTGAATGACATTGATTGGGTCGATAAATTTTACACATCGCCTAACTGCACAAATAAAATATGTGTTTGATTGTTTGAAACCCCACACGGGTGTTAGGATGAAATTTGAAGTTCACTCATCCTGATTGATTAAATATGTCGATCGATTGATTGACAGGCTGTTATAAGCGTTGAATATCTATATTTGATGCTTATACAGTGTAGTGCACTTTGGTTGATGGTTGATTATTTTCAATGCTATTATATACATGTGTTGTATGAAAATCCATATAATTAATTTTATATGGTAATTGATTGGGCCTCATTCCAGTTTTGAAAAAGAAATATTTGAAAAAGAAATATTTGAAATAGGATATTTGAAAATAAAGGAATATATGAAGCCATGTTGATTAGATTGACGCCATTTTGACGTGAACGATATTTATATCGATTTTAAAAACGATTTCGAAATGAATTGAATTGAAAACGATTTCGAAATGAATTGAATTGAAAATGATTTCGAAATGAATTGAATTGAAAACGATTTCGAAATGAATTGAATTGAAAACGATTTCGAAATGAATTGAATTGAAAACGATTTCGAAATGAATTGAATTGAAAACGATTTCGAAATGAATTGAATTGAAAACGATTTCGAAATGAATTGAATTGAAAACGATTTCGAAATGAATTGAATTGAAAACGATTTCGAAATGAATTGAATTGAAAACGATTTCGAAATGAATTGAATTGAAAACGATTTCGAAATGAATTGAATTGAAAACGATTTCGAAATGAATTGAATTGAAAACGATTTCGAAATGAATTGAATTGAAAACGATTTCGAAATGAATTGAATTGAAAACGAATTCGAATTGAATTGAAAGTGAATTGAAATGAATTCAAATTGAATTGAAATTTGAATTGAATAGAAATGAATTTTAAAACGAATTTATAAAGAAGAATTCAATTTTGATTTGAATTGAAAAGGAAGTTGAAATTGTTTTTGAAACGAATTCAAAACTATTTATATAATTCGTTTTAAATAGAAATCGACGAAGTATATATTATATATATTATATATATAATATAATGGCCTGAATAGAACGCGCCGCGCCGCGGCAGTTCGCGAATTTCGACCATTTATTTCAAACGGGCATTACGGGAGATCCGACCGTCGGATTCTCCTAAAACCGGAACCGTTGGGTTCGTATCGAAAAGAGCTTTCTAACGAATATTAGAAATTAGAAATCTAACGGTTGGATTTGGAATTACGTCCAAATCAAATTCGAAAAAGGTCGCTGTAAGTGCAGTTCGATGGCCGTTGATGGAAATCGACTGTACGGGCCTTGATAAAATTATTAAAAATAGTAATAATTTGTGTAAAATCATAAGAAATGATTTGGGAAGAATTGGGATGAAAAACTCCATATTTGAAAAGATAAAAATTGATTTTTATCGAAATGAACTAGTTTTGAACTAGAAATATAATTCTATTTATTTTTAAATAAATAATTTGAATTCGAAAAGGGTTTTAAAAATAACCAAAATTTCCAATGATTGCATTGGAGTGGATTTGAATCGAAATTGTCTTCGGAATATTTCGATGTTGGAATTCGTGATTATACAGGTGTTGTTATGGAAATTTGAAAGATATATATTTATATCGTTATTTCCAATGCGACATTTGTTAATCGTAGAATTTGATATTGAATATAAGCCGATATATTTTCTATTCAGAGCCTTATATTGAATATCAAATGTGATTTGGGTTTGTCGTGAATGGTGTCTTCACTAACACTGTTCTTGAACCCAGTTGAGAAAAGATTAAATCTTTTTATTTAGATTTAATGAAATGTACCAATTAAATGATATTTAATTGGAATTGAATGGATATTGATTTTTGGGTTTATCGTGGACAGTGTTTTAGATAACACTTGTTCTTTAACCCGATAATTAATGGGATGTGACTTTGGGTTTATCGTGAACCGTGTTTTAAATGACACTGATTCTTTAACCCAGTCACAGATTAAAACTAAGTGGAGTTTTAATGAATCTTTAATTAGATTGAAAAGATCGAGAATGGAGTATCACCAGTTTTGCTCCAGGCGATAGTTAAATCTTTAATTAGATTTGAACGTGAAATTTAGAAACTAACTGTCGGTTAGCTAAGTAGAATGATTTTCTGGATATTGATCTGATGTTGGTTTCGGCCTTCGGGGTTAATATTTGGGGAATTATTCTCTTGATTAATTTACGGTTAATGACTAATGAGTTGGAATGAGGCGTATGTTGTGTTTGTGTAACACTTTTATAATATATACGCGAGTTATTCGGAAAGACCGGGTTTATCCCATTCTGAATAACTGATACGACGATAAGTCGAAGATGAAGACGATGGTCGAAGACCGGAGGTCTTCACGTTGTTTGGGTAATTACTGATGATCTTGATTGGGCTGTACACCCAAGAAGATGGAAACAGTTAGTGATCGTCCAGACGTACTTGGAGATCGATGGATATGCGGGGTACTAGGTGCCTCCGGTTTCGTTCAGACCCAGAACGGACTTGTAAATGGACCGTGTGTCTGACATCGGATTTCATTCTGTGTGACTGATATCGGTTGCATAGGATGGTTTGCCTGTGTGGCATGCTAAGATGCAAATGATCAAGGCTTCTGTTGAAAAGCAAAGTCTTGTGGTGATGATCAAAGCACGGCCTTTGTGGCGTAGCTTTGTGTAACGTTTACCTCGCGTGTTTCACACCAGGTATGAACCAAAAACGGGAGACGGACATCAGGGAGGGCCTGCGTTTCCTCCTAGCTAGAAGTGGCGTCAGTGGTTTTACACGCCCTGACGAGTTTGACTTATGTGGTTGTTGCTGTTGCGAGGCGCCTCGGTTAGTTCGGACGATCCGGGTCCGATGGAGTCATTCGTTGGCTCGCTTACGCCCCAAAGGGCGGCGAAACGTAGTGCTCAGGCATTTTTAATCCACTCCGTGTGGACCGGCCCTGACGATCCAAGGGTCGATGCGTTCTGATCCTGAGACTCGGGCTAGGCAGTCTCGAATCGGTTGAGGACTATCTTTTGCCTCGGTTCATAGACGGAAATCCAATTTCCAAATACGTGACATTTGCGGTTTTAATTGTAATCCTATATATGGCGACATAGTGGGATGGGGCGCTTATGCCGCCTATGATTGATACTTATGATTTGAAGTTGTTTTATACACTAAGCACTTATAATAGTATCAAATGATTTGTTTTAAACGTATCAAGCATTCTTTGGCTGTTATAAGGGAAAACCCTATCCCCCGGCTTGCGTTGCATTGTGTGATAGGACCTGGGTCTTATAACAGCTTCATTTTTCTTTATTTAGCATTGCGCTGTTTGTTTTATGCACTGGTATTCTTGGGAGGAAACCCGTTCCGTGTTATACGGCGTGGTCCCTTGATTTACCTATTGATTTAAAATAAAGATTAATAACTGTTTTAGTTCTCACACCAGTCACATGACTGACCTGGAGTTTATTGTTTTAACCTAAACTCTGGGTGCCCTTATTTTGACACGGGCAGCTAGTAGTTTTGGTTTTGCAGATTTATATTCACAGGATCCTGGTTTACAGCTGGAACGATATCCGGAAAGCTTTGTATCCGTATATCTCATTCTAGTTATGTATTGTATTATTTTCCGCTGCTATGTATTTAAATGTAATTTAAATCTCTGATATTTCTGTGTAATATTTAGTTATACTCTGTATATTCTTGTAATCTGATGCATTGTTGTAATATACAATGAAATGTTCTTCTGTATGCGTTCTGTTGTGGTTTGTTCTCGAACTATCCGACGCTTTCCTTTACGGGGAAGTTGCGGGTTTTCACAACCGATTATCACAGGAGGTGGAAAGTGGTTTGTGGGTGGAGGCACAGCAAGGGTCTGGTGAGGGGATCACATGTGCACTTTCACCGTGCAGGTGGTGTGCAAGTTGAAGCGTCTATTGCCTCGTGTTCTCCCTGAGCTTGAGACGGAGCGATTAGAAAACCATTTCAAGTATTCACAATCAATCCACTTAGCTTGAGGTGGATACGGAAAGATATACAAAGGAACACTTAGCGATGGACAACTGGTTACTGTAAAAAGGGCTCAGCAGGATTCAATGCAAGGAGGACTTGAGTTCAAAACTGAGATTTAACTTTTGAGTAGAGTTCACCATATGAACCTTGTGAGCCTTATAGGTTTTGTTTTGATCAAGGCGAACAAATTCTTATTTATGAGTACATTGCAAATGGCTCACGTAAGGATAGTTTATGAGGAAAGTCAAGTATTTGTTTAGACTGGAAAAGAAGACAGAGAGTGGCGTTAGGCACAGCTAGAGGTCTTTCATACATTCATGAGCTTGCAAACATGGCAATTGTACATAGAGACATAAAATCAAGTAATATTCTGTTAGAGATTGTTTACTTTAAAACCTTAGATCATATTCTAGTTCTCTGTTTATAACCAATGACATAACTGGTTTAACCACACTATTTTAGGAAAATTCTCATATATATATATATATATATATATATATATATATATATATATATATATATATATATATATATATATATATATAAAGGGAACAAAAGAAGAACCAGAAAAGAGAAATAAGAAGAGAAGCAGTAGCAATGAATAGAAGGAGAAGGGATGTAACACGTCTAGACCAGAAAATGCTCGCGTGAAATTCTGAGTAATGGGCTTGGCCAACGGAAGGGAAGAACAGAAGAGAAAGGAGGATATGGGGAGGACTTGGATACATAATCGCCTGGAAGGAAATAAAAGCAAGTGGCGGCGGTTCCATTTTAATGCGTGCGTGTTTGATCACTTGCATGCATTATGGGCTGGGCTTAGGCCCATATTTTAAATGTGAAAAAAAACATGAAATAGAAGGCAGCAGGAAACGGAAGTCAGGAGAGGGACCATATTGGTTTGTGCCACATTTTGGTGTACACGAAGGACTACTATGGAGCAAAATAAAGAAAGCCTGTGAAGGTACTCCATTGTATTGGTTGAATATGAGATATCTTATAACCACTAGTTTGAAGAAAAATAGAATAAAAGTAAAAAAAAAAAAGACATGAAGATTAAATTTTAATTTAAATAGCATATAAATATATTCGAATAAATTTCTATGTGCATGATAGTCAAGAGAATCGATAGTGTATTTTTGTTTTGACAACTCGATGTAACTTGTCGAGTTTAAAACGATTCCAAATCTATATTTAGTTAATTAGAAATGGGTTTTATCTTTACCAATCAACTACAATATAATAAACGTAAATTTAGTTGTTAAACTAAATAAACACATAAACTGTAAATAAATTGATCAGTAGTAATGTATATATAATTCAGTAATTATGAATTGGTTGTTTAATGTAATTATTTAATTAACTGACTGTGTTAAATTACGTTAACCATTATTATTTATTACATCCGTTAATGGAAATAAACACCATTCCACTATGAATTGAATTGATTAAATTATTTGAACACCTTGTCAGTAGAAATAAACACCGTTCTGTTATTATATCAGTTTGACATCTTTTATAGGTTAATATGATGTTGAGATATTATATTATCAGTTGATAATATTGAATTTATACGATTGTTTGTGCAAATTGGGTTAACGACTTGAATATCGTCTGTTATAAGAACTGTTATATACCGTTGGAACTGCTAAGCCATTTTCTATAAAGTAATTCAGAAACGAGCGTAAGTTTTTAATTGGATATAATTGTTTTAATTAAACAATTAGACGGATTATTATAAATAAATTATATTATAAATTAATTTAAAAAGGAAAGATTAATTATAACCAGTTAATCAGTTTGTTTGATGTAAATCAACTGTTTGAATCGGAATTGATTTATTTAATTAATTTGTTTCAATTAATTTAATAGAAGAGGTTTTTAGTAAATGGTGGTTTAAAAACTAGATAATGTTCGGGCAGGAAAATGGTATAATTAAATGACAATATAAATTCGAAAGATGATATGTTTAACTTAATAAATCTTTTAATTAATCAAGTAAGGAAGATAATTAAATTTTAAAGGGATAAAGAAATCAAATTAGTTTACTTGGATTAAATTTCCCCGATTTAATATATAAGTTAAATTAAGTTAACTAAATAAATGATTCATAACAACAACATTGTTTTTAAATGGTTTAAGATTTGAAAATCAATTTGGATTTGCAAATTCTGGTTTGTCGAATAATTTGAATATCGAACTTGCACAAATCTTGACGATGAGAATGATTTCGACTCAAGGTCTGAGAGGTAATTAAAATATCCCAACTTGAACAATTTCGCTATTATCCGATAGATCGTATTATTTTGTGTTCAGAATGGGTGTTAGGGTTGAATATCGTTTTCTGCTATGGAAACAGATATTTGAGAACGAGATTATCATGTAAGCTTGATAATAAAATTTTCTAAGTTAGTTAATACTTATGTATTCATATAAATACATTCAAAGTTAATATTTGAATATAAATAATCAAAGTTTTATTTAAATTAAGCTTAGCAGATCCAATGGAGTTAAATCTATTTATTTTATTTTATATTTGATAGTTAAATCACCGACTATCAAATCTGGACCTTTTCGTTATCGTTTTCGAAGAGACCGGAATTCAAATTCCACTTCGAAACGATATATATGTTTCGAGTTAGAGATTATTGAAGACAATTGAAGACGGAGTCATGCAAGGGATAGTTTGTCAATCCTAGGTAGAAATTACCTAAGATGGATTTACAGGATAGTGCCTTCGGTTTGTCTAGGTCCAGGACAACTTGTATGGACGAGTGTCTGACAGAGTATGCCTAATAAATTGCGTAAGTTGATTTCCTCAAACGTATTTACGTTTGGTGGCGGAGGAATTTGTTTCTCTTAGCTTTATACCTGGGATATTTTTGGCGAAATCAATTTGTGATTTGGCAGGTTTGACGAGGTGGCATTCAATATGAATGAAGACATGTTAAATCCAATGGTAAGATCAGCCTCAGGCCTCACAACCGGGAAATGACAAAAATCTGGCAGACAGCATGGCTATGTGGGTCGCTCCCATTAGGGTGTATAATCATCTATCTAGAGAAATACCATTTCCTTCTTTAATCTATTTCGATGCTGTCTCTTTTCGGGAAGCGGTTGCTGATCCCAACCGTTGGTGATATACATTCGATACACTCAAGCGAAATGAGTCGTCGGTCAGGTGTGGGCCGAATTGCAAGACGTTCTTGTTGAACCCAGTGTATTCCCCTCTAGAGATACACCATCGGTAGGTGGTTCCATACCTTTTCATAGTCGGAATCCGATCTCCAATAAGCGCCCGCGGTTTTGGTTGTATACTATATATGTGGAGCGTGAGATGCAATCGTTCCGCTAGATTGCTATTTATTTGTATTTAGATGCTATAATAATATCAGAAGATATATATTTGATTTCAAATGTTTTGGGTTATCGTAAGGTAAAAACCATCCATGTTTATGTGTGGATTGGTCTTACGATTATCTTTTCTTTCAAAACGTTTTTGAAAAGTTAAACCAATTGTTCTGTATTCTCATAAGGGAAAAACCCGTTCCGTGTTATACGGCGTGGTCGTATGAGATATCTTTTATTTGAATCAAGCTGTTTAAAAATCGTTTACTCACAACAGTCCCATGACTGACCCAGAGTTTATTTTTCTATATTTTTCCTAAACTCTTGGGTGCTCAAATTTGTACGGGCAGTCTAATAGTTCAGGATTTTACAGATTTATCTAGAGGAGCTTGGAGCAGGAGGCTTTTGTGTTAGATATTTAGAGTTTATTCTGCTATGTTGTATTTGTAATGATTCTGATGATGTGTGTAAGTTCCAATGCAGTTGTATTTCAAAAGTGATTAGTTTTATATATTATATTTTATTCCGCTGTGATTGCGAGATTCTGTGTTGTTGTTTAGTTTGATCTTCTATCTATTTTCTTCAAATCTAATTTTCTATCTTTCTATTTCTCATCCTCTAACTTCTTTCTATTAATGATTCGTATTTTCGTGCAATTTGGGTAGGTCGTGAGCTGTATTCAGTCAACTCAAATGGTACGGATTTCCGGGTCGTTACAATTGGTATCAGAGCTGAAGGTTGAGTAGTAACCTTGGCTCTGTGGCGTAACTCGATAGAGATGGGGTTAGTAATACCCTGGATTGAGTTTGAGTGTATATATATGAGCGCGTATTTGTAGATTGTATAAAAACTATTTTATACCGTGATGATTGGTTTGTCGAGTGGTTTAAAAATTTTGGTCGATACAGTCGTCGAACACTGGACCGAAAAGTTTTTCTAAACTCTTGAACAGAGTAATTCGACACAGTATTGTTTTAAAAGCCGGGTAGATGAATTTTTTTTGCCCAAAATTATATTTTTATATAAAAGAAAATTTCTGAAATTATTATATATAAATGTGTCGACTATTGTTATTATAATCAAATTAGATTATAATGATTATATATGAACCAAAATTAATTTGTATAAGATGGAGATATACAAATAAGATAAACTGAAAAATTGTTGAGCAAAACAGAATATTTTGGAAAAATTCAAAGGTTTTGAATTTAAATGGAATTTAGATATGTGATTTCGGATTGGTTTGGAATAAAAACAAGAAATTTAGATTTTGGAATTTTAAAATTTAACCGGAGTTAAGAAATTGGAATCTAACCGGAGATTGGTTGAGTTGAATGATTTTTTGAGTGTTAATCTGATGTTGATTTCGGTCTTCGAGGTTGATACGTAGAGGATTATTTTTCTTATCAATTTTCTGAATGATTTTGTGCTTTGATCATTAACCACAAGGCTCTGCTTTTCAACAGAAGCCTTGATCATTTGCATCTCAGCATGCCACATAGGCAATTCACGCCATGCGACGGATGTCTATCGATATATAACCTCTAAGCTCATACGTTTCAGAGAAGGGTGTTAAGCAAGAGAATAAATTCTCCGCCACCAAACAGATTTATATTTAATAGAAATCAATCAACATAGAATAAAATCCAATGTCAGACACACATCCATTTACTAGTCCGTTCTAGGCCTGAACGAAACCAGAGGAACCTTATTCCTCGTCACATTTGTCCAATACAGGAGAGAGGTCCTCGCATACCCGGTCGATCTCCAAGTACGTCTGGACGATCACCACTTATTACCTCATCTTGGGTGTATTGCCCAATCAAGACATCAGTAATCATCCAAATGTTACGAAGATCTCCGCTCTTCAACCACCGTCTTCATCGCCAACTTATCGTCGAATCAGTTATTCAGAATGGGCATAAACCCATTCTTTCCGAATAACTCGCGTATTTTATAAACAAGTGCTAGAAAAACACAACATACGCCTCATTCCAATTCAGAATATTCTTTTATTCAAATATTCACATTTTTAGGGAATGTTTCCCATTAATTTTATCAAAGATAATTCCTTTTAAAATTAATCTTTAATCTTCCTTTGGATATCAATTCAAACCAAATTAAGGTTTATCCAAACTAGTCGGGTTTAGCGAACCTTACCGAAGTAATCATTTATTTTATTTCCCAATCCTACCCTATTCATCCCCTAGAGAAAAACTGGTAATACTCAATATCTAACACCACAGAGTTATCAGTAAAATTAATTACCATTTCACGTTCAAATTTATTTAAATATTTAACTATCGGTTGGAGCAAAACTGGTGATACTCCATTTTCGATCATTTCCCAAATTTGATAATCTAAATTATCTCATTCACATTTCAATCTAAATAAAGATTCATTAAAACTTCACTTAGTTTTAATCTTCCCAAAAATCAATATTAATGATTATTTAACTTTGGGAAATCAAACATGCCACACCAACAATCTACACCGTACCACTGATTTCTGCCAATATATAACCTCTAAGCTCGTACATCTCAGAGAATGGTGTTAAGCAAGAGAATAAATTCTCCGCCACCAAACAGATACATATTTAATAGAGATCAACAATACAGATCAAAATACAATGTTAAACAAGTATTCCTGTCTTTAACTGGGTTAAAGAACCAATGTCATTTATAACACAGTTCACGATAAACCCAAAATCATATTTCATTAATTATGGAATCTTCACGGAAAACAGGTCAATACATATAATCGATATCAATTTCCGTATCTGACCAATAATATAAATGGAATACCGACAAAGCCTTTTAAATTCCATAAATATTAACAGTCCTCCTCCACAGAAGGTCACTTCGATTATCACTAAATCGAATTCCTTTCAATTCCAATTTATTATATTAAATTGGAAAACTCTACTTTGGAAAATTTCCATTAAATCTTAATGAAAAGATTTATATATTCCAAATCATATTTCACTGTTAATTGGGTTAAAGAACGAATGTCGTTAAAAACACAGTTCACGATAAACCCAATTCACATTCCATTTTATTCTAATTACAAAATATAACTGGAAACTCTAATAATCTTAATTAAAAGATTTATTCTTTTCACATTGGGTTTAAGAACAGTGTTATTTAAGACACCATTCACGACAAACCCAAAATCCAATTTGATATTAATATAAGACTCTAAATAGAAATTATATCGGCTTATATTCATTATCATATTATGAAACCATCACATATCGTATGGGGAATAACGATATATATATATATCTTCCAAATTCTTCCATAATATCTGTATAGTCACGGAATCTCGAAGATGATTTGTAACACCCCACCTCCGTTAAGGTCACTCACAAAGGGAATGCCTTAACTTTGGTGGAGCATTTTAGTAAACAGAACAGAAACTTACAAGACAGATAAAACAGTACTTAAAATTTTTTAACTTTATTACAGCGGAAACAGAAATTAATATGGTTACATCCTTTCAATTTCAGAATTCAAGTACAAAATATCAGTCTTGTACAAAAGCCTTCAAAATGCATAGTTTAAAATCATAATCCCCATGGAACGGAAGCTATACAGAGCCAAGCCATACTTTAAGCACTTCAAGCAAAGAGAAATCCGGATCAAGCTAAAGTATTTCCCTCCTTGGCTAACCTGGGGGGGGAAACGGAAGAAAGGAGGCGAAACAACAAGGGTCAGACAAAAAGTCTGGCAAGTCCAGTGACTTTCAGCATATGAACAGATAATAATAATATGATATGAACATAAAACTGGATGTGAGATAACTATAACAGATGTAGCAGATATAACAGAAAAACAGAATGATATAAACTATTGTTTTACACTTCTCTGCACTAATACTAGTATAGCGGAATTAGGTGTCACCCTAATGTCTAAATTGAAGCAGGAACGGGTACAGAATACTTTAACAGAAACAGAATGCTAATAATGGGCCTTTACTACCCGATCAGAAACAGACAGAAGAAGAAACAGATTTATCCCTATGGAGACAGAATGTGGAATTAGGTGTACACTAGTAATGGGCCTTTACCACCCGAACAGACGGTACCACACAGAAACAGACAGGTGTTACCACCCAACAGAAAGAGACGGTACCAACAGAAACAGACAGAACTAAGCGTACCCTAAAACCCTACCCCAAGCGATCGGCTCCCTAATACATAAATATCCTGTGTCGGCCCCATAGTAGGGTGTATCACTCCCTAAAGTGACAACCAATTGGCACAGACCTATTTACAGATGTCACGGCGTCTTACATCCTCAGAGGCAGACCGGGGTCCATGCACGCACATGACCCGGTTGGAACGCACCATCAACACCCCTCGCCCTTATCAGAATGAACCACTTATAATTAGTTCAGTAAGCGTGCCCGGACCCTACCTACTGTTGGGTCAAAGTTTTGATACCAGAAAGGGTTACTGACTAATATGGGTCCCAAACAACAGATGACACAAGTAATTCCCCTCCTAACCTTGTGTCCCCAGACTAACAGATTTCAGATTGACTTGTTTACAAGTTCAGACATACAGAATTCAGATTTACTAATTCACAAATTAAGTTAACAAGTTTTCAGACTAACAGGTCAGATGTACAGATTTTTCAGATTTGTCTAACTTTGTATTGGGCCTACAGATTCATGGACGGGTTTTACTACATCTATTAATCCCTTTGGTTTAACCCTATTTTTCCCAATACGTTTTAGACGTCATTCTTAGCTTAGGTTTTGCATTAATTAATTATTAATGCACAGACCTCTCACATTAGGTCGGTAGCTTGTGGCCGCTGGATATGCCGGGCGGTTCCGGGCAGACTTCTGCCACAAGCCAGACCTAACCTCGTGTCTTACGCATGTTATGACTAACTTCTCACATTAGAACCTATTGTTTGCGGCCACTGGATGTGCCGGGCGGTTCCGGGCAGATTTACGCCGCAAACTCATTCTAACCTCGAGTTAGCCATGTTTATCTTTGCGGCCAATTAATTAATCATTTACCGTTTATGCGCGTGCCCAATATATATATGCCAATTCAGATTATATCAATCACAGGATGATTATATCAACATAGCAGATAACAGATTTTATATGACATAACGGATTTAACAGATTTAGCAACTTAGCAGATTTTGGCATATAACAGGTTAGGCATTTCAACCGACAAATTTAACAGATTAGGCATTTCAATCTAATTAGCAGTCTAGGCAATATAACAAAACTAGTAGTTTAGGCAACTAGGCAAATTAGCAGATTTAGCAAATTTAATATTTCTAAAAGTTCTATTTACATGCCTTGCCCAATCATAAATTGGCCCAAATTCCTATGCTTACATAATTGTCATGATTCACAACATATACTCCATGTTTGCATAAAGTTACCTAGCACAGAATATGGACATAATTTGCCATATAACATATGTTCCAATTTTTGTTAAACTAGCATCTTACAGCAGATTCACATATAAATTATACCAAATATAACCATTAATTTCAATGCATGCCATATATCCAAAAATCCCTATTTAGGTGTAATCTAAATAATAGATATCCTAATTAATGTAAATCTTTACACCTAACTTTCCATATCCTTCTTCTTTTCATGTCATGAATCATTATGCAAACTATACCCAACAATATAAATCTTTAAATCATATCTTCTAAAAATCAGATCTTGACTTTTATATGCATTTTGTCCAAAGTCTCAAATCATATGTAATCTTACAATGGTTCCTCTTTTCTTCTATCATAGAATATGCATAGATCCAAATCTATGTTTACAACATATGCTCATTAATTACAGTTCTAAATTACAACATAGCTATGCATACAACATGCATAAATTATATGTTCATAGTCAATTTTATGCATATGTCCAATATATTTTATGCCTCAGACCTAAAGTCATACATTCAATTTAGTCTTGTCAAATTTCGCATCATTCATTATTTATCCCAAAATTTGCGTTCATACGTTCATCTCTTATGAGATTAGGCACAGGCTCGTGGTAGCCTGGCTATAAAAACAGAAAAGAAGAAAGGAATACAGAACAGTCACAGAAAACAGATCCAACAGAAGAGAATATATATATACAACCTCAAACTCAGTTTTAAATGCATATCAAAATTATAATTAACGTTTATAGCGGAGAATAACTGTACTTGCCTTGATTGCGTTAAAGAAAGAACTTTAACTTGTTGTAGAATCTTTGCAGAAACTTTAATCTCTAGTTTGAATTGAGTTGCTTAGGCTGATGTTGATTATCTTCTAGTTTTAATTCCAGCAGAGCAGAGACGCCATTTTTTATTTTTAATTAGAAGAAGAGAGCAATGGAGGCTAGAGAATTGTGTAAGAAACCTAGGTAGAGTCTAGGGTCATTTTATAGAGTTTATGAACTGATTAGGACCATCGATGTTGCTTGGATTGATCGTAGCCATTCATTCGCAAGAGGGACCAATTAGAGCCTGCCACCTAGCCCTAATGACAAAGCAGACCACAGAAAATCGACCAACATA
Organism: Allium sativum; assembly: GCA_030737875.1. NCBI lineage: Eukaryota > Viridiplantae > Streptophyta > Magnoliopsida > Asparagales > Amaryllidaceae > Allium > Allium sativum. The sequence goes on along the minus strand of CM060924.1, from coordinate 153,930,676 downwards.
GAATAGGCCAGCCAGGGTGGACTGGGTTCGACCTGGGTCTGGACCAGGTCGACAGCCCTGTCGACAGCCCTGTCGACAGCCCTGTCGACCTGGTTAGACCAGGTCGACAGCCCAGTCGACCTGGGTGTCTTAGGCGGGAGTTTTCCCGCCTTGGCCAATTGGGCCCGGTTTTAATTTTTAAACTGTTTTATTCTGTTCGAATTTAAACTTAATTCAGAAACTTCCGAATGCCATATCTTCTTCATACGGACTCCATTTTTCGAAAACTCGGACTCTATTTCGCGTATTTTTCCGAGACGAACGCAATGGCGTATCCCGTTTCCCTTAGTTCTTTGATTTCAAATTAATTATACTTTAATTTGTTAATTCCACAGTTATAGAATACACGGGGTGTTACATTCTCCCCTACTTAAAAGGATTTCGTCCCCGAAATCTTCAAGTTAAGAAGAATGTGTCCTACCATCCAATCACCCATCTACTCAACCATCATCCACAAGCATCCATTGTCCTTAGAAAACTTCTAATGTTGTATGAACATATGCAAAAGTGTGTGTATATGTTCCTTACCTAATGCAAAGATCAGGCGGTCTACTGATTCAGTTGACCTCCTTAATGCGAATTATGTCGGTGCCATGAGTCCAACATGTATGCAATAGAATTCTGATGATATATATTATTTCTATATGAGTGCACAACCATTCACTCAAATGCAACATCCATGTGCTGAATCAACCATTTTGCATCCACAAGAATTGAAAAATGCTCACCCATCCATATGCAGTATGAGAGTGTTTTCGAGCCGATCTAGTGCCTAGTGTGTGTATATGCATCCACGGGCAACCACTAGCAACCACTTGCATCCACTTGCAACCATCAAACATAACATGTCTCAGACACATGTTTACACCCATTAGTTTCTACCTAAAGTTCAAATATTCGATCGATAGGATACAGTCGAATGATGGAAGCGAGTACAGATAGAACGAAAATTTGGTTCCCATTAGACATGGGTCCTAAGTATCGGCCCCAAAGACCGAAACCAACATCAAATTGATACCCCACGAAAACTCAGAATGTGTGCGTCATACTTGACGCCTAACACAGATATCCCTCAAACCCCAGTCTCAAACAGATGATCCATAACCCTTATGGGTCTGAGTCTATAGCGGAATTCAGAAACAATACTAGCATTAAAGTGCAGAGTATCGATTACAAAATCAAAATACCAGAATCAGAAAAAGTCTTAACTCCATAATCAGATAAAGAAATTAAACCTACTATAGAAATTTTCCTATTTCTATCCTAGCCACTAGCCTCAAGAGTGTTCGCCTGCCCTCCTTGTCCTCGTCTCTTCGGGCAGTCCCTAGTGAAGTGTCCCATCTCCCCACAGTTGAAGCAAGCGCCCTTCCTTTTTCTGCAATCCTTGTTCAGATGAGTTGAGCTCCCACAAGTAAAGCACTTTTTCCCCTTCTTATCTTCAGGCTTCTCATCCTTCTTTTGTGTTTCCTTTTTGGGCCCCGCTTTCTTATTCTGTGGTTCTTCCTTCTTTGTCTCTTTCGGGCCCTTGTCTTCCTCGTGCAGTAGTGCCATATCCACCAATTTCTCGTAAGTTGCTCCCATGGGTACATGGGTCATGGCTAGGCTGTGCAGTGGCTCATTCAATCCTTTAACAAAGCGGAGAGCCTTTTTATGCTGAGTGTTGACTAAATCCAATCCGAATCTTGCTAGTTGGTTGAACTGGTTGACGTATTCCTTGACCGTCATACTTCCTTGCTTAAGAGATAAGAACTTTTCTAATTGTAAACTTCGTTCAGCTTGCGAGAGGAATTTTGTCTCAAACCTTGTTCTGAAATCCATCCATGTCTCAACCGGCCTCTCGGCGTTAGTGACTTCCCAGCAGTAGTAAGCTTCGTCTTTGAGCAGCCATACTGCCAACTGTACCTTCTGCCTATCGTCCACCTCGAAGATAACGAATAGATCCTCAGTTTCTTTGAGCCAATTCCTTGCTTCTACGAATGATTCAGTTCCTTTGAAATCCTTCCCACCCATGGCCCTAAAATCTCTACAGATCTTTGAGAAAGCAATTGCACGATGAGGGGGTGGAGGAGGGGGATCATTTGCTGGACCTGCAGCGGCGGTCCTAGCCTCAAGATATTGACGAAACCAACCGGGTACATGAACACCCTCTGGTATCTCAGATGCTTCAGACATGCTGGAACGAAAAAGGAAAGGTTCAATACAAAAAGGACTGAGAGAAAGATATATGGCTCTTGGGGATCATGTTTTTCAAAATAAGCTTTATTTTTGAAAATACTTCCTTTCAAAACCTTTTTGAAAACAGTTTTCAAAAACTTTACCCAATCTGGTAACCTTCAGCTCCGATACCAAGTGTAACACCCCACCTCCGTTAAGGTCACTCACAAAGGGAATGCCTTAACTTTGGTGGAGCATTTTAGTAAACAGAACATAAACTTACAAGACAGATAAAACAGTACTTAAATTTTTTTAACTTTATTACAGCGGAAACAGAAATTAATATGGTTACATCCTTTTAATTTCAGAATTCAAGTACAAAATATTAGTCTTGTACAAAAGCCTTCAAAATGCATAGTTTAAAATCATAATCCCCATGGAACGGAAGCTATACAGAGCCAAGCCATACTTTAAGCACTTCAAGCAAAGAGAAATCCGGATCAAGCTAAAGTATTTCCCTCCTTGGATAACCTGGGGGGGAAACGGAAGAAAGGAGGCGAAACAACAAGGGTCAGACAAAAAGTCTGGCAAGTCCAGTGACTTTCAGCATATGAACAGATAATAATAATATGATATGAACATAAAACTGGATGTGAGATAACTATAACAGATGTAGCAGATATAACAGAAAAACAGAATGATATAAACTATTGTTTTACACTTCTCTGCACTAATACTAGTATAGCGGAATTAGGTGTCACCCTAATGTCTAAATTGAAGCAGGAACGGGTACAGAATACTTTAACAGAAACAGAATGCTAATAATGGGCCTTTACTACCCGATCAGAAACAGACAGAAGAAGAAACAGATTTATCCCTATGGAGACAGAATGTGGAATTAGGTGTACACTAGTAATGGGCCTTTACCACCCGAACAGACGGTACCACACAGAAACAGACAGGTGTTACCACCCAACAGAAAGAGACGGTACCAACAGAAACAGACAGAACTAAGCGTACCCTAAAACCCTACCCCAAGCGATCGGCTCCCTAATACATAAATATCCTGTGTCGGCCCCACAGTAGGGTGTATCACTCCCTAAAGTGACAACCAATTGGCACAGACCTATTTACAGATGTCACGGCGTCTTACATCCTCAGAGGCAGACCGGGGTCCATGCACGCACATGACCCGGTTGGAACGCACCATCAACACCCCTCGCCCTTATCAGAATGAACCACTTATAATTAGTTCAGTAAGCGTGCCCGGACCCTACCTACTGTTGGGTCAAAGTTTTGATACCAGAAAGGGTTACTGACTAATATGGGTCCCAAACAACAGATGACACAAGTAATTCCCCTCCTAACCTTGTGTCCCCAGACTAACAGATTTCAGATTGACTTGTTTACAAGTTCAGACATACAGAATTCAGATTTACTAATTCACAAATTAAGTTAACGAGTTTTCAGACTAACAGTTCAGATGTACAGATTTTTCAGATTTGTCTAACTTTGTATTGGGCCTATAGATTCATGGACGGGTTTTACTACATCTATTAATCCCTTTGGTTTAACCCTATTTTTCCCAATACGTTTTAGACGTCATTCTTAGCTTAGATTTTGCATTAATTAATTATTAATGCACAGACCTCTCACATTAGGTCGGTAGCTTGTGGCCGCTGGATATGCCGGGCGGTTCCGGGCAGACTTCTGCCACAAGCCAGACCTAACCTCGTGTCTTACGCATGTTATGACTAACTTCTCACATTAGAACCTATTGTTTGCGGCCACTGGATGTGCCGGGCGGTTCCGGGCAGATTTACGCCGCAAACTCATTCTAACCTCGAGTTAGCCATGTTTATCTTTGCGGCCAATTAATTAATAATTTACCGTTTATGCGCGTGCCCAATATATATATGCCAATTCAGATTATATCAATCACAGGATGATTATATCAACATAGCAGATAACAGATTTTATATGACATAACGGATTTAACAGATTTAGCAACTTAGCAGATTTTGGCATATAACAGGTTAGGCATTTCAACCGACAAATTTAACAGATTAGGCATTTCAATCTAATTAGCAGTCTAGGCAATATAACAAAACTAGTAGTTTAGGCAACTAGGCAAATTAGCAGATTTAGCAAATTTAATATTTCTAAAAGTTCTATTTACATGCCTTGCCCAATCATAAATTGGCCCAAATTCCTATGCTTACATAATTGTCATGATTCACAACATATACTCCATGTTTGCATAAAGTTACCTAGCACAGAATATGGACATAATTTGCCATATAACATATGTTCCAATTTTTGTTAAACTAGCATCTTACAGCAGATTCACATATAAATTATACCAAATATAACCATTAATTTCAATGCATGCCATATATCCAAAAATCCCTATTTAGGTGTAATCTAAATAATAGATATCCTAATTAATGTAAATCTTTACACCTAACTTTCCATATCCTTCTTCTTTTCATGTCATGAATCATTATGCAAACTATACCCAACAATATAAATCTTTAAATCATATCTTCTAAAAATCAGATCTTGACTTTTATATGCATTTTGTCCAAAGTCTCAAATCATATGTAATCTTACAATGGCTCCTCTTTTCTTCTATCATAGAATATGCATAGATCCAAATCTATGTTTACAACATATGCTCATTAATTACAGTTCTAAATTACAACATAGCTATGCATACAACATGCATAAATTATATGTTCATAGTCAATTTTATGCATATGTCCAATATATTTTATGCCTCAGACCTAAAGTCATACATTCAATTTAGTCTTGTCAAATTTCGCATCATTCATTATTTATCACAAAATTTGCGTTCATACGTTCATCTCTTATGAGATTAGGCACAGGCTCGTGGTAGCCTGGCTATAAAAACAGAAAAGAAGAAAGGAATACAGAACAGTCACAGAAAACAGATCCAACAGAAGAGAATATATATATACAACCTCAAACTCAGTTTTAAATGCATATCAAAATTATAATTAACGTTTATAGCGGAGAATAACTGTACTTGCCTTGATTGGATTAAAGAAAGAACTTTAACTTGTTGTAGAATCTTTGCAGAAACTTTAATCTCTAGTTTGAATTGAGTTGCTTAGGCTGATGTTGATTATCTTCTAGTTTTAATTCCAGCAGAGCAAAGACGCCATTTTTTATTTTTAATTAGAAGAAGAGAGCAATGGAGGCTAGAGAATTGTGTAAGAAACCTAGGTAGAGTCTAGGGTCATTTTATAGAGTTTATGAACTGATTAGGACCATCGATGTTGCTTGGATTGATCGTAGCCATTCATTCGCAAGAGGGACCAATTAGAGCCTGCCACCTAGCCCTAATGACAAAGCAGACCACAGAAAATCGACCAACATAGAATAGGCCAGCCAGGGTGGACTGGGTTCGACCTGGGTCTGGACCAGGTCGACAGCCCTGTCGACAGCCCTGTCGACCTGGTTAGACCAGGTCGACAGCCCAATCGACCTGGGTGTCTTAGGCGGGAGTTTTCCCGCCTTGGCCAATTGGGCCCGGTTTTAATTTTTAAACTGTTTTATTCTGTTCGAATTTAAACTTAATTCAGAAACTTCCGAAAGCCATATCTTCTTCATACGGACTCCGTTTTTCGAAAACTCGGACTCTATTTCGCGTATTTTTCCGAGACGAACGCAATGGCCTATCCCATTTCCCTTAGTTCTTTGATTTCAAATTAATTATACTTTAATTTGTTAATTCCACAGTTATAGAATACACGGGGTGTTACATGATTTCTATTCAAATACATTCCAATTTATACATTGGAAAATTCTGGTTAGATTAAAACCATTTCAATCCAATTTGTTTATTTAAAAATATTCGATTTTTATTTCTAGTTAATAACTAGTTCATTTTGATAAAAATATATTTTTATCTTCACAAACGTGGAATTTTTCATTCAAAATCTTTTCAAATCATTTATTAAGATTTTACGCAAATTATTGATATTTTTAATAATTTTATCATGGCCTGTACAGTCGGTTTCCAATAACGGCCACTACATCCATAGCGACCTTTTCCAAATTTGATTAGGACATAATTCCAAATCCAATCGTTAGATTTCAAATCTCTTATATTCATTAGAAAGCTCTTTCCGATACGAACCCAACGGTCGGATCTCCCGTAATGTCAATTCGAAGTCACTGGTCGAAATTCACGAACGGTCGCAACGCGGCGCGTTCTACTCAGGCCATTAAATATATATATTATATATATTTCATCGATTTTCATTTAAAACGAATTTTATAAATCATTTATAAATTCGTTTTAAAATGATTCCAACTTCATTTTCAATTTTAAATAAAAATTGAATATATCTTATCATTACAATATTTAAATGATAATATTTTCAAAATAATAGATTTTGAAATCATTCCCTTTTGGATATTCATTATAAAAATGAATAAAATCGATATAAATATCGTTCGCGTCAAAATAGCGCATGTCTAGTCAACACGGCTTCACACGTTTCAATATTTTCGTGTCCATCCAAAATCGGACATCAAATTCATATTTTAATCCTTTACGGAATACTATTTTAAAATATTCGTTATTTTAAAATATTCGTTATTCCTCAATTTGAATCAGACACAGTCAATTAACATATAATGTTATTTATATGGATTTCGTATAATACATGTATACAACAATAATGATAACAATCATCCATCATCCAAAGTGCATTACACAACTGTATAAGCATTAAATATAAATAATTAATGCTTACAAAAGTCTGTCAACCAATCGATTGACATACAACTAAACAATTGGGATTAGTGTATGTCAAATATCATCCCAATACCCGTGTGGGTTTTCAACCAACAAATATTAAATAATATTTGTGCAGTTGGGCAATGTGTAAAATTTATCGTCCCATTCCATGTCAGTTAAATGGGAGTACATAAACAACCCGTCCGATTTGTAAATAAATATTTATTTTCATTTCAGGGGGATTTTATGCCGTTCACATATACGTTAAAAATTATGTTTTTAACGATAAAATATTTTATTCAACACATGTATATTTTATACAGTTCATTTATACAATAAAAATGATATTTTTGTTGTTTAAATATTTTATTCAACACATGAATATTTTATATAGTTCATACATTAAATAAAAATGATATTTTATTATTCAAACAATTTATTCAACACATGAATACATTATAGTCAATTCAATCCAAACAAACATCAATGGTTTGTACAATTAATGGCGTCGGGTGCTACTAAGCACCGTCTGCATCCTAGTATATATATTTAACTGTAATATAAATTGAGTGGGAAAGAGTTCTCACATTCGTTTCCACTCCGTCAGTTTTTATTTCTGAATTTCTGAATAGTTTGGATTTGAATTCACCTGGAATTCTAACATGCTCTAAATTGGACCCTGTCAGTTTTGTTGCGTAGCTCTCGGCACTACGATCGCAACGGATCCAGTTTCGTGCGATTTGGACCTCGAATGAAGAAGTTACGCTAGTATAAAGATTGATTACACAATTAAATAATTAATTATTAATTAAATAATTAATTATTAATCAAAACCTTAATTACATCTTTAACCACTAAACTATCTCTTCCCCAATTCATTCCAGGAAAAAACACGAATGTTTTACCCTTTCTTTATCAACTAGAGTTCGAACAAACCCTCACCATGTCACGCCAGGATCGGATCGTCACCCACCACAACGTCGGCCGTCGCCACCCCTTACCATGCCTCCAGTAGCGCCGAACTCGGTGGCATCTTGTGCCCCAAAAATTCATGCGAACTGAGCACATTTGAGCCAAAAAATCACACGATCTACCACACTAATAATAATCATAGTCGTTCACTACGTTAATCTCACTCCCCTCTTCGATTTTTCCTTTTGAACCACTGAATTTTATTGAACGATGGAGGAGATAAGAGGCCATCCTTTTTGGAGTGATTTTCGCCTTCCATTTTAAGAGCTGACGGCGGATTAGAGATTAGGGTTTAGGAATAGGAGTATTTATATATATTTTTTAATATTATTTTATTCTATTATTTCTGAAAATTGAAGTTCAATGTTTCTAACTCCAAACGAAGTCCAACGACTGTCTTCCCTAACCAAATACCCGCATTCTGGACACAATGAGATATGTTTCGTAAGACAATTCGATTGTTTCGAATTGTTTTCATCGAAATTAAAATATAATTCAATATATATTGAATTTAAACGTACATTTAATTTACCGGGGCCACATACTGACTCCAAAAATTGCAAAAAATAAATCTAGCTATGTTTTGACGATACGGTCCTAATAAAACTAATTTCGTCGAACTTGGAGACCGTTTGAAAAATGGCCATTTTCTGGTCGATCCAATTCAAACTGAAACTGTCAATTTTCTTTTGCCATGCTCACATATTAATTCCAAAAATTATGAAAATTTGAATCTAGCAATAATTTGACATTTCGGATCCAACAAAAGTAGTTTCGTTAAAAATGGAGATCGTTTGCAAAATGGCTATTTTTAATGGTTATATATTATATTAAAAAATATATAAATTCCATAGCGACTATTTTTAATTTTAAACTAGACATAACTTTCAATTATGAAATCTTAGTTTCTTACATTCGTTAGAAAGATACCATTAAACAAATTTAAATATTTCTAGTTTTATTGAAATCCGATTTATTTTGAATCCTATACATTCAGTTGAAATTTAAAATCGAATTTTCAAACTACCGCGCCATTTTAGTCTCGTTTTATAATTAAAATAAATTTATATGTTCTAACTTCGTTTAAAATAAATTTTTAGTCGTTATTATTTAAAATAAATTATTTTAAATATTCAAAATCCATAAAAATAGCTAAAATAAAAATTTTGAATTGGTTTATAATTTCCGGGTTGATACAATCTCCCTCACTTAAAATCTTTTCGTCCTCGAAAAGGAACGAAGCTGAAAGTTGTTTAACTAACCAACTCAACTTTCATTCTGGCTTTCATTCTTCAACTTTTCAATTTCTGTGAATTTTATAATTTCTCAAAAATTTGGCTAACACCCTAAATTTTTGAAAAATTTCACCATAACCTCCTTTGTACGGGTTGATATTTAAAACCGCAACTAGCCACACCAGCCCCTCATAGATCCAAAAGAAAAAGAAAAAGCCAAGCGGCTAGCCAATCGACTCATAAAATCATCAAACCCAAGAAATATAGTAAATATGTACCTATTGATCGGGCATACAATTTTATTCCACTTCTTAGCTTCCATGCTATGACCTGTTCATGTATATACATGTATATGTATGCAATTGAAATCCATTTCCAATTCAGTTCAATATTTGATTCAATTTGGCTAAATTTCCCTTTCATTCACATATTGGTTTTTGTTAATTATCATTCTAATATTTTTATTACTTAAATTAATAATCAAACATCAAAACCAGCAATCAATTAGTTGATTAGCTTTTCAAACTTGTAAATCTCTATATATGCATAAAAAATCATATTTCTAGTGCAAATCACAACAATAAACCCTATCTAGTTTTGGTTCTCACACCAGTGAATTGGAAATATATAGACATCCCACTTTCGAAACACGAACATAAATGCTGATGATGCTATAGCGATCATCAGAATCATCTCCAGACGACTAGAGTGTGATTCGATATCTATCCAGTATATTTGAGACTTCGAATACATGCTAGCTAGGCGTATATGCAAAATCTTCATATACTCGATTGTCCAAATCAATTTAAAATAAAATTTTCAATTACGTATAATATGATATAATTTTCAGAACTAAATTTGTTTTCATTTCTATTTTAAAAATAACACTCCTTGAAACTCATTCTAGGATACTACTGATCCCATCTCTAACGAGTCATTCTCATTGGATATTACTAATCCAATCTCTGACGCATTCTTTCATCTAGTTCTAATGTGTCTTGTTCTCGAGCTCTGTAAAACAAAGCTCTGATACCAAATGAGACAGCCCGAACTTCCCCTTACGGGAAAGCTTGGATTGAGTTGAGAACACGACACATCAGAACACAAACACTAGAACATTTCATTGCTATTACAACAATTACATCAGAGTACAAGAATATTCCAGAGTTTGAATAAATATTATACATCAGAAAAATATCAGAGATTAAATAATTTACGTAGCAACGGAAAATAATATATAACACAACTAAAAGAAATACACAGATACAGAGGTTTCCAAATATAGCTTCAGTTGTAAATCCAGTATCCTATAAAAAGAAATATCTGCAAAACCGAAACCACTGGCTGCCCATGTGAAAAATATGGGCACCCGGAGTTTAGGTTAAAACAATAAACTCCAGGTCAGTCATGGGAATGGTGTGAGAACTAAAACAGTTATTAACTTGATTTTAAAGTTAGGTAATTAAGGGACCATGCCATATAACACGGAACTGGTTTCTTCCCAAGAATACCAGTGCATAAAACAAACAGAGCAGTGCTAATTAAAGAAAATGAGGCTATTATAAGACTCAGCTCCCAACACACAATGCAACGTAAGCCGAAGGATAGAGATTTACCATATAATATCCAAATATGCTTGGTACGCGAAATTTATCTTTTATTATTACTATAAGTGAAGAAATTAACTTCAAATAGAAACGAATCAATCATAGATGGCATGAGCGCCCCATCCCACTATGTCGCCATTAATAGATTTGCAACTAAAACCGAAAGTCGCGTATTGGAAATTAGATTTCCATCATGAACCAAGGCAAGGGATCGTCCTTACCGAATTCAAGACTCTCTAGCCCGAGTCTCAAGATCAGAACACATCGACCCTTAGGAAAATGCAGGGCCGGTCCTCACATATGTTAGTGAATTGGTTATTCCTAAACACACGTTTCCCTGCCCTATGGGGCGTAAATCCATCGGCCCCGTAGTGACCGATATATCCGAGGTACCTCGCTATCCATCATCCACATAAGTAAAAATGTTTGAGCTCCATACGATGACACCACTCCTAGCTAGAGAGAAACGCATGTCCTCCCCGCCGTCTTTCATCCCGTTTCTGGTTCATACCGGGGTGTGAAGCTCGCGAATTAACGCTATACACAAAGCTATGCTATTGAAAGCCGTGCTTTGATCATCAACCCCAAGACTCTTCTTAAGACGACCCAAACCCTCATGTAGACGGTGGCAGGATAACTTTGAAATACAACACATATACAAATAACATCAGAACAGAAATATAGGATTACACCAGATAATGTACATCAAATTACACTGGAAGTTATAATCATTAGAGTTACACAACATAATAGGATCATACTTAGCATAAAATACGGTTTCAGTTCAATATACAATGTCTGCATCGGAATCAAACATAATATACATGATAATACTGAAACAGTAAATGGAAATGATAAAGAACCAGCTCCAGCTCCATAGCTGTCCAAAATGAGTCTACTAAAACCTGAATACAAGGCTGCCCGTGTAGAAATGAGGGCACCCGAGTTTGCAAAGTGAAACAAACATCGAGTCAATCGTGGGACTGGTATGAGAAATCAACTTAACTGGTTATACAACAATAATAAGGCGAATCATAGGACCACGCCGCTAACGCAGAACGGGTTTACCCCAGTGATCGCTAGTGCATGAAATAAAGTAAATTATTAATCAACGCAATGTTTTATAGAAAATGAAGCCATTATAAGACTCAGGTCTCATCACACAATGCAACACAAACCGGAGGATAGAGTTTTACCTTATAATGGCCAAGAAATGCTTGATACGAATAAATCAAATCATTTGATATAATTACTAGTGTTTATATATTTCAAAAAAACAATTACAATCATAATATCAATCCTAGACGACATGAGCGTCCCATGCCACTATGTCGCCACATATTGGTTTACAATCAAAACCGCACATGTCGTATTGGAAGTTTGGATATCCATCATGAACCAAGGCAAAAGATAGTCCTTACCGCTTCGAGACTGTCTAGTCTGAGTCTCAGGAACAACCGCAACTGCACCTTGGAGCGATAGGGCCGGTCCACCGATGTGGATTAAACTTAAACCCTGAACACTACGTCTCTCCGCCCTTTGGGGCGTAAATGAGCCAGATGACTCCATATCCGAGGCGCCTCGCAATCCATCATCCACATAAGTGAAATGTCAGCCAGTTCAAACATTGTCACCACTCCTAACTAGAATGAGACGCATGTTCCCCCTGAGGTCCTCTCCAGTTTCTGGTTCATACCGGGGTGTGAGGCTCGCGAATTCACGCTATACACAAAGCTAGCTATTAAAGCTAAGCTTTGATCATCAACCACAAGGCTCTGCTTTTCAAAAAAATCCCTGATCACTATATCTTAGCATGCCACGTTGTCAGTCTACAACGTCAGACACACATCAATTTACAAGTCCGTTCTGGGTCTGAATGAAACCGGAGGCACCAAATTCCTCGCATATCTGATCGATCTCCAAGTACGTTTGGACAACCACTGCTTTTTCCATCTTCTTGGGATGCCTCCCAATGAAGATATCAGCAATCAACCAAACGACGAGAAGATCTTCGGTCTTCGACCGTCGTCTTCATCTTCGACCTCTTGTCGTCGATCAATTGTTTGAAATGAGAATTAACTCGGCCTTTTCAACCAATTCATGTATATTTAGGATTCAATTCAATTCAGTTCATTAATGTAATTTTCATGTCAAACACATTCAACCATCAGAATAATCAACAAACCAAGTAAGTTCGATTTATTCCCATTCCATATCGTTAATAATATTTTATAACGATTTTTCGCTATATTTTATTTATTGAAAAATAGCTCGTTTTAATTAAACGACGCTTCAGGCCATAACGCGGCCATGGCGCTGTTTTTCTCCAGATTTGATTTACACATATTTGAAAATGTTACCGTTGGATCTTTACAAATTTTATATCTTTGGAAAGATCTTTTCAAAGCGGATCCAACGGTTCCAGTTTCGAGAAAATCCGACGGTCGGATCACTCGATATGCTCGTTTAAAGTTATGATTTCAAAACGCGAACTGCAGCGTCGTTATTCGTTTTATTTTAATTTATATTTATATACTTATATAAATATAATTCGTTCCTCGATTTCTAAACCATTTTCAGTTCGTATACGTGTTAAAAATAATATTTTTAGCCAACAAATGCTTATTTCCACACATGAATATTTTAACACTTCATATATTTGATAAAAATGTGATTTTTATCCCTTTTGTCCTTTATTCTATATATGAATATTTTTCCAACTTCACTTATACGATAAAAACGTGATTTCTATCGTTCTAGTACTTTATTCTATATATAAATATTTTCTACTTCACTTATATGATAAAAATATGATTTTTATCGTTCTAGCTTTTTATACAATATATGAATATTTTCATAAGTTCAAATACATGATAAAAAAAATGTGATTTTGATCGTTTTAATATATTTCTCAACATATGATTATTATTATAATTTCATATACTTAATAAAAATGTGATTTTTATCATTTAAACAATTTATTCAACTTATCAATATTTTTTTAACTTCATACGTGCGATAAAATTGTGATTTTTATTGTGTAGACATTTTATTTCTAACGTGAATATTTTATATACTTCATTTGCATAATAAAAATGTGATTTTTATTATCTAAACAGTTTGTGGGGATCAGATATATATATTATCAACATATGAATATATTGCAATACATGAATAAAAATCAAACACATGAATATTTCAGGAAATTTCGGCAGTATAACGGCAGGGTAGTGGACCCGGCACCATCTCGAGTACGGTTCCTCGCTCTACCTTAAAACCTGGCGGTTTTTGACAATGGGGATTCATGCATCTAGTTCGCACGTAGGCGGCATGTTTATTTTTCTTTACCACAAACTAATCCTATGTGGTTTCAACCAAAATCTTCATTCTCAACCACAAACGGGTATATTTCAACCACAATCAATCATATCAACCACAAACAATTCTAATCAACCATTCACTATCAACCAAATTTTCACACCAATCACAACCCATAAATTATGTCCATGGTTTGTGGACGAGGGGCGTATATATATATAATATTTTATTTCCATTCCATTTAAATTTAGAAATCTCACATTGGTTTGTCGCTTTGCCAAAAATCGTAGCGAGCTCAAAAAAATCTCCGGTCTCTTCTAGAATGTAGAGGGCGTCGCCACAGTCCCGATGTCTCCTATTTCATCAAGTTTCGTTAAAGTAGCAAAAAGATACGATTTTTATTGTAAAATCAACATTCGCGACGGTTTTAAATTGCGGAAATCGGTTTAAATATATTAAACCGTACCTTTCAGCCACCAGCTCGAACTAGGGTTTCGATTTTGTGACCAAATGGTGCAGCAGTTGGATGATCGGGCGGTGCAACAGCGAAAGGGGAGGCACGACGCAGCTTCGTCGGAAGTGGGGCCCACTTCGGTGGTCACAGTCGACGGCAGCGGCGGTGGAAAGTCTCCGACTTTGGAGGCTTCAAACTCGACGAATACCAAACTAAAAATTACAAATCCTATATGGATTTAAAGAGGAGAAGGAGAGCTTCAAAATGAATCAAGAATTACGTGATTTCATTGTGAAACGGAAGAGAAATCGAAGAGAGAAGTTCTCAGCCCATTTCCTTCATTCGCAGCAGGTGTATCGGGGAGAGAGAAATTCAAACCGTGAATGATGATTGGCCGGCCCTTTTTTTAATTTATTTAATTCTTTAAAATCCCAAAATACCCCTTAACACATACGAACTCCAATTCAAACCCAACGATTGTCTCCCTAGCTAATTACCCCCATTTCGAACACAATGGAATATGTTTCGTAAGCCCATTCGACTGTTTAAGTCAGTTATTCATCAAATCAAAATATAAAACATTCAATATTTGATTTGAACGTATATTTTATTTTGCCGGGGCCACATACTGATTCAAAAAATTCCAGAAAAATTATTTCTAGCTTCATATTGACGATATGGTCCAAAAAAAAACTAATTTCGTCGAATTCTGAGATCGTTTGTACAATGGCCATTTTCTGGTCAATCCAATTCAAACTGAATTTGCAAAACACGTTTTCCTTTGCCACGCTCACATATTTATTCTAAAAATTATGGAAAAATAAACTTAGCCATAAATAGACATTATTGTTCCAACAAAAGTGGTTTCGTCGAAAACAGAGGTCGTTTGCAAAATCACTATTTTCAAGGGCTTAATTTATATTTAAAAATCCAATTTTTAAATTCTAACTCAATTTCTGGCCAAATTATTCAAAATAAAAATTTTAAACTAGCTCGGATTTTCCGGGTTGTTACATTCTCCCCCATTTAAAATCTTTTCGTCCTCGAAAAGAAACAAGGCTGAAAGTTGTTTAACTAATCAACTCAACTTTCATTCTGGCTTTCATTCTTCAACTTTTCAGTTTCTAAGAATTTCTAATTCTTCAAAGATTTGGCTAACACCCTAAATTTTCGAAAACTTTCACCATAACTTCCTTTGTACGGGAGCACCAGGAAAATCCCCAAACCGCCACACAGGCCCTCTGATCTCAAAAAGAAAAAGAAAAAGCTAAGCGGCTAGCCAATCGGCTCATAAAATCATCCAAACCCAATAAATATGATAAACATGTACCTATTTATCGGGCCACATAATTTTATTCCTCTTCTTTGTGTACCTGCCATGACCTGTTCAATCATACATATACATGTACATGCATGCATTTCAATAAATTTCCACTCAGTTCAAATTTTTGATTCAGTTTGCATGAATTTACCACTTATTCTCTTATACTTTAGATTAATTCTCATTCCAATAGTTTGATTATTCTAAATAATAATCACACAACACAATCATCAATCAATTTGTTAATTAGCTTTCCAAATATATAAAAAGAAAATTACATATTTAAAAATCATATTTTCTAAAATCAGGTTATACATGTAATTAAAAGTTCTCGTCCATGAAAATGAAACAACAAAAGTGAAGTGTGAAAAACAATAGCAAGGTGTGCAAACACTAGTAAAGTGGAAAACAATACGAAAATGCAAAATATGGAAAATGCAAAATATGGTAAATGAACCTTGCACCAGAGTTAATCAGAGATATCCACTCTGCACTTGGGATAAGCTCGCTTAATGCTCTCCTCTGTTTCCCAAGTACAGTCTCGAGGATCTCCACTCCATTGGACCTTGACTAAGTGAACCTTCTTGTTCCTCAGCTCTTTGGTTTCTTTGCCAATGATCTTTATAGGCTCTTTTCTCACTGTTAGACTTGGATTAATATCCAAGACTTGTTGATTTGATTCGTCCTCAATCAGATCTGGATCATGAACATGGTTGCGGAGTTAAGATACGTGAAATACATCATGTACACTAGGCAACCAGTATGGTAATTTAACCTATAAGCGAGAGTTCCAATCCGTTCAAGTATCGGGAATGGACCAATAAATGTCGGTGCCAACTTCCCACCTTTGCCAAATCGGATTACTCCCCTCATCGGAGAAACTTTCAAGTACACATAATCACCAACCGCGAATTCCAAATGTCTTCTCCTCTTGTCTGCATAGCTCTTCTGTCGGCTTTGAGCTGTTTTCAATCATTTCTTGATGAAGTCTACCTTGTCAGAAGCTTCACGAATCATATCAGGTCCCAAAACAAGTCTATTACTAGGTTCAACCCAACAAGCGGGAGATCTGCACAGTCTATCATATAGTGCTTCAAATGGTTACATTCCTAGACTCGCTTGATAACTGTTGTTGTACGAGAACTCAGCTAAATCCAGGTGGTCTTCCCATGATCCGCCAAAATCCATAATACATGCCCGCAATAAATCCTCAAGTATACGGTTTACCCTCTCAGTTTGACCATCTGTTTCGGGGTGATAAGTGGTACTCAAGTTCAGTTTGGTTCCCAATTCTGCTTGAAATGCTTCCCAGAATTGACTAGCAAAGATCAGATCTCTATCACTGCCTATGCTGAGGGGAACTCCATGCAGTCTAACTATCTCTCTGAAATTAATCTGAACCAGACTTTGAGCGGTTCTATTTGATTTGACAAGTATAAAATGGGTGGTCTTCGTGAGACGATCTACGATCACCCAAATACTGTCATTTCCTTTTCTGGTTTTGGGAAAACCATCGATGAAATCCATAGAGATTTTCTCCCATTTCCAGTTTGGAATTTCCAGCGGTTGTAACAACCCAGCGAGCTTCTGTTTATCGCTTTTAACTTGTTGGCAAGTGGAGAACTTGCTAACATATATAGAGATGTCTCTTTTCATAGCCTTCCACCAGAATGTTCACTTGATATCATTATACATTTTACTAACCCATGGATGGATACTCAGCTTGGACTTGTGACATTCGTCCAGCACTTCCCTCTTGTGTTCTGGAACTGCTGGAACACAAATTCGCCCTAGTAATCTCAGAATCCCTTTATCGTCAAGTTGGAAATCTGAGGGTTCACCTTCCTGGATTATCTTGCTAATTTTTTGAACAAATTCATCGTCTTTCTGGAGAATAGGTATTTTATCAATCAATGAAGTCGTACTAATAAGACTAGCGATGATTTCATTCTTTATGCTGAGCGCATTCGCCACAACATTGGCTTTCCCTAGAGAGTACAAATTCTCAAAATCGTATGTCGTAAGAAACTCTAGCCAACGCTGCTGTCTCATATTCAAGTCTTTCTGGGTGAACAAATACTTCAATGACTGATGCTCTATATATAATTCGAATTTCTCACCCAAGAGATAGTGCCTCCAGATTTTCAAGGTAAATACGATGGACAACAACTCTAGATCATGCACAACGTATTTCTTCTCATGCGGTTTCAGTTGACGACTTGCATAAGCAACAACTTGGGCTCTCTGCATTAATACTGCACAAGGACCTCCATTAGAAGCATCTGTCCATACCGTCAAATCCTGATTGCCATCGATAATTGTTAACACTGGAGCTCTGGTCAATTTTCATTTCAGCTCCTGAAAGGCTGCCTGACATTCTGGAGTCCATTTAAACCTTTCGTGCTTCTTAGTAAGCTTTGTTAATGAACCGGATATCTTCGAAAAGTCCTTAAATAATTTCCGATAATAGCTAGCTAATCCAAGAAAACTTCGGACTTCTGTAGGTGTTCTAGGCTGCATCCAATCCTAGATAGCTGTGATTTTACTTGGATCCACAGCAATTCCTTCTTTTGACACAACGTGGCTGAGAAATTTTACTTCGTCTTGCCAGAATATACACTTGGAAAACTTAGCTTTCAATACATTCTCTCTCATAATTTCTAGAACTTGTTCCAAATGTCTTTCATGTTCAGCTTTTGACTTAGAGTAAATAAGAATATCATCGATGAATACCAGAACAAATTTATTCAAGACTCCTCTGAACACTCTATTCATTATATCGACGAAGTAAGATGGAGCGTTGCATAAGCCGAACGGCATTACCAACCACTCATAGAATAAATCTGGATCTCTGAATGCTGTCAGCGGAACACATTCTTCGGCAATACGAAGCTGATGGAACCCTCTAGCTAGGTCCATTCTAGAGAATACCTGTGCTCCATTCAGTTGATCCAACAAATCATCGATTCGTGGCAGTGGATATTTATTCTTCAGTGTCTGTTTATTCAAGTCATGATAATCCACACATAACCTGAGGGTACCGTCAGATTAAGGAACAAATACCACGGCAGCTCCCCATTCAGAAAAACTAGGCCTGATCAGACCTTTCCACAGTAATTTTCGAGTTTGGTTGCCCAATTATTCATTTTCTTTTGGGTTCATTCTCCGAATTGGATGCACCACTGGTCTAGCATTCGGAACTAAATCAATTCTGAATTGGATTTCTCTTTGCGGAGGTAAGATGACAACTTCTTCGAACACATCCGCATAATTCTCTATGACAGGAATATTTTCTATAACAGCAGAAGAATTTTCTTTAGTAGCAGAAGTATTTTTTATAGCAGCAAAAGAAACATCAAGAGCTGACTAGAATTCTTTTCTATCAGAATTTGGACCTTCACAGGGTACGGTTATATAACCCCCTGTTTTAATCTTTGCTTTAATAACTCTCTTAGCGCATTTAACCTCAGCTTTGTATTTGGTTAACCAATCCAATCCCAAAATAAGATAGAATTCGGTAAAATTCATAACGATCCAGATGGTAGGGAACCGATAACAAGAAAAAGAGACAGGCACCCCTGAAATTCAACTAAGATCGAGGGAACCCCCAACCGGGTTATGGATAGTGATGGGTTCTTTGAGCTTTTTCAGATTAAAATTCAATTTCTTAACCGCATTCCTTTTGTTACTAGAACTGACTTCATCTCTGTCGTCCAAAACACCTTGCTTATCGAGATATTCATACTGATAAGACATGTATATCATTTCATAGAAAGGAAGCTTCACATATCCCATTACACTATTCTGGTATTTCCTTTGAAGCCCGTTAATAAATCTCAGATTTTTCCTCTTTGGATTTCGTATTAGATGCGGGGCAAAATGGGAAAGTTCATTGAATTTCTTATGATATTCTAGAATGGTCATATCTCCTTGTACCAGATTATAGAATTCATTACATAACCACTCAGTTGCTTCTAGAGGAGTAACTCTTTCACTGAAAATCTCTTTAAATCTATCCCATGTAATATTACCTTCTGGATTATCTTTGATAACAGTTTCCCACCAGATTAAAGCTTCTTCTTTAAGTACCCAAGATGCCAGTAATCTTTTCTGATTACCTCTTAGCTGGAAACGTTCAAAAATTCTTTCAGCATAACGCATCCAAGCTTGAGTTTGAATAACGGATTCATTACCCGAGGATGGGTCTCCACCCAGATTTTGATATCTCTTTAATAGAGCTTCAATATCTGTTTCTGGTTGAGGGAGCACAACTGGCTCATTAGCTTGACGAATCATACGATTATTTCTTCTGTTTCTGCAACTCATTTTCTAGTACGTCTACAAATGGAAGACAAAGTTTCAGGTCAACAGAAGTGATATTGTAACGTATAGAGACAATTACTTGAATGTAAATGTGTTTACTGGGGTGTATCTTATTCTGCTATACTCATACTAGGACCTTACTGATCCTATCTATAATGAGTTATTCGTCCTACAACACTACTGGTTCTATTTCTGAAGAGTTCGTTAATATGTTATATTCCTGAGCTAAGATTAACCAAAGGTCTGATACCAACTGAGACGACCCAAACCCCTGTGTAGACGGTGGAAGGATAATCTTTGGAATATAACACATATACAAATAACATAAGAATAGAAATATAGAATTACACCAGATAATGTACATCAAATTACACTGGAAGTTATAATAATCAGAGTTACACAGCATAATAGGATCATACTTAGCATAAAATATGGTTTCAGTTCAATATACAATGTCTGTAGCCGAATCAAACATAATATACATGATAATACTGAAACAGTAAATGGAAATGATAAAGAACCAACTCCAGCTCCATAGCTATCCAAAATGGGTCTGCTGAAACCTGAATACAAGGCTGCCCGTGTAGAAATGAGGGCACCCGAGTTTGCAAAGTGAAACAAACATCGAGTCAGTCGTTGGACTGGTATGAGAAATCAAATTAACTGGTTATAGAACAATAATAAGGCGAATCATAGGACCATGCCGTTAACGTGGAACAGGTTTACCCCAGTGATCGCCAGTGCACAAAATAAAGTAAATTATTAATCAACGCAATGTTTTACAGAAAAATGAAGCCATTATAAGACTCAGGTCCCATCACACAATGCAACACAAGCCGGAGGATAGAGTTTTACCTTATAATGGCCAAGAAATGCTTGATACGAATAAATCAAATCATTTTATATTATTACTAGCATTTATGTATTTCAAAAAAACAATTTCAATCATAATATCAATCCTAGACGACATGAGCGTCCCATGCCACTATTTCGGCACATATAGGTTTACAATAAAAATGCACATGTCGTATTCGAAGTTTGGATTTCCATCATAAACCAAGGAAAAAGATAGTCCATACCGCCTTAAGACTGTCTAGTCCGAGTCTCAGGAACAGCCGCAACTGCACCATGGAGCGACAGGGCCGGTCCACCGTTGTGGATTAAACTTAAATCCTAAACACTACGTCTCTCCGCCATTTGGGGCGTAAATAAGCCAGATGACTCCGTATCTGAGGCGCCTCACAATCCATCATCCACATAAGTGAAATGTCAGCCAGTTCAAGCACTGTCACCACTCCTAACTAGAAAGAGACGCATGTTCCCTCTGAGGTCCTCTTTAGTTTCTGGTTCATACCGGGGTGTGAGGCTTGCGAATTCACGCTATACACAAAGCTAGCTATTAAAGCTAAGCTTTGATCATCAACCACAAGGCTCTGCTTTTCAACAAAAGCCCTGATCACTATATCTCAGCATGCCATGTTATCAATCTACAACGTCAGACACACATCCATTTACAAGTCCATTCTGTGTCTGAACGAAACCGGAGGCACTAAATTCCTCGCATATCCGGTCGATCTCCAAGTACGTCTGGACAACCACTGCTTTTTCCATCTTCTTGGGATGCCTCCCAATCAAGATATCAGCAATCAACCAAACGACGTGAAGATCTTCGGTATTCGACCGTTGTCTTCATCTTCGACCTCTTGTCGTCGATCAGTTGTATGAAATGAGAATTAACTCGGCCTTTTCAACCAATTCACGTATATTTTGAATTCAATTCAATTCATTTCATTTATGTAATTTTCGTGTCAAACACATTCAACCATCAGAATATTCAATAAACCAAGTAAATTCGATTTATTCCCATTCCATATCGTTAATAATATTTTATAATGATTTTTCGCTATATTTTATTTATTGAAAAATAGCTCGTTTTAATTAAACGACGCTTCAGGCCATAACGCGGCCATGGCGCTGTTTTTCTCCAGATTTGATTTTCCCATATCTGAAAATCTATCCGTTGGATGTTTACAAATTTTATATCGTTGGAAGGATCTTTTCAAAGCGGATCCAACGGTTCCAGTTTCGAGAAAATCTGATGGTCGGATCTCTCGGTATGCTCGTTTAAATTTATGATTTCAAAACGCGAACTGCAGCATCGTTATTCGTTTTATTTTAATTTATATTAATATATTTATATAAATATAATTCGTTCCTCAATTTCTAAACCATTTTCAGTTCGTATACGTGTTAAAAATAATATTTTTAACCAACAAATGCTTATTTCCACACATGAATATTTTTAACACTTCATATATTTGATAAAAATGTGATTTTGATCCCTTTTTTCCTTTATTCTATATATGAATATTTTTCTAACTTCACTTATATGATAAAAACGTGATTTTTATCGTTCTAGTCCTTTATTATATATATAAATATTTTCTTCTTCACTTATACGAAAAAAATGTGATTTTTATTGTTCGAGCTTTTATACAACATATGAATATTTTCAGAAGTTCAAATACATGATTAAAAAATGTGATTTTATCGTTCTAATATATTTCTCAACATATGATTATTTTTATAGCTTCATATACTTGATAAAAATGTGATTTTTATCATTTAAATAATTTATTCAACTTATGAATATTTTTCTAACTTCATACGTGTGATAAAAATGTGTTTTTTATTGTGTAGACATTTTATTTCTAACATGAGTATTTTATATACTTCATTTGCATAATAAAAATGTGATTTTTATTATCTAAACAGTTTGTGGGGATCAGATATATATATTATCAACATATGAATATATTGCAATACATGAATAAAAATCAAACACATGAATATTTCAGGAAATTTCGGCAGCATAACGGCAGGGTAGTGAACCCGGCACCGTCTCGAGTACGGCTCCTCGACCTACCTTAAAACATGGCGGTTTTTGACAATGGGGATTCATGCATCTAGTTCGCACACAGGCGACATGTTTATTTTTCTTTACCATAAACTAATCCTATGTGGTTTCAACCAAAATATTCATTCTCAACCACAAACGGGTATTTTTCAACCACAAACGGGTGTATTTCAACCACAATCAATCATATCAACCACAAACAATTCTAATCAACCATTCACTATCAACCAAATTTTCACACCAATCACAACCAATAAACATTGTCCATGGTTTGTGGACGAGGGGCGTATATATATATATATATAATATTTTATTTCCATTCCATTTGAATTTAGAAATCTCACATTGGTTTGTCGCTTTGCCAAAAATTGTAGCGAGCTCAAAAAAATCTCCGGTCTCTTCTAGAATGTAGAGGGCATCGCAACGGTCCCGATGTCTCCTATTTCATCGAATTTCGTTAACGTAGCAAAAAGATATGATTTTTATTGTAAAATCAACATTCGCGATGGTTTTAAACTGTGGAAATTTGTTTAAATATATTAAACCGTACCTTTCAGCCACCAGCTCGAACTAGGGTTTTGATTTTCCGACCAAATGGTGCAGCGGTTGGATGATCCGCCGGTGCAGCAGCCAAGGGGGAGGCACGACGCAGCTTCGCCGGAAGTGGTGCCCACTTCGGTGGTCACAGTCGACGGCGGTGGAAAGTCTCCGACTTTGGAGGCTTTAAACTCGACGAATACCAAACTAAAAATTACAAATCCTATATGGATTTAAAGAGGAGAAGGAGAGCTTCAAAATGAATCAAGAATTACCTGATTTCATTGTGAAACGGAAGAGAAATCGAAGAGAGAAGTTCTCAGCCCCTTTCCGTTGTTCGAAGCAGGTGTATCAGGGAGAGAGAAATTCAAACCGTGAATGATGATTGGCCGGCCCTTTATTTTATTTATTTAATTCTTTAAAATCCCAAAATACCCCTTATCACATACGAACTCCAATTCAAACCCAACGACTGTCACCCTAGCTAGTTAACCCATCCCGAACACAATGGAATATATTTCGTAAGCCCATTCGCCTGTTTCAGTCTGTTATTCGTCAAATCAAAATATAAAACATTCAATATTTGATTTGAACGTGCATTTTAATTTGTCGGGGCCACATACTGATTCTAAAAATTCCAGAAAAATTATTTCTAGCTTTGTATTTACGATACGGTCCTAACAAAACTGATTCCGTCGAATTCTGAGATCGTTTGTAAAATGGCCATTTTCTGGTCAATCCAATTCGAACTGAATTTGCAAAACTCGTTTTCCTTTGCCATGCTCACATATTGATTCTAAAAATTATGGAAAAATAAACTTAGCCAGAAATAGACATTACGGTACCAACAAAAGTGGTTTCGTCGAAAACAGAGGTCGTTTGCAAAATCACTATTTTCAAGGGCTTAATTTATAGTTAAAAATCCAATTTTTAAATTCTGACTCAATTTCTTGCCAAATTATTCAAAATAAAAATTTTAAACTGGCTTGGATTTTCCGAATTATTAAACTTTTTTTCAAAAAAAGCCTTGATCCTTTGCATCTCAGCATGCTACACAGGCAATTCACGCCATGCGACTGATTTCTATCGATATATAACCTCTAAGCTCGTACGTCTCAGAGAAAGGTGTTAAGCAAGAGAATAAATTCTTTACCACCAAAAAGATATATATTTAATAGAAATCAATCAATACCGAATAAAATCGAATGTCAGACACACATCCATTTACTAGTCCGTTATGGGTTTGAATGAAACCGGATGTAACAACCCGCTCATTCGACGATTTTAGATTTAAATATTTTATTTAAAGACATCGTCGTATCTTATGTGTCACTCAAAATGTCATTTTTCACAAATGATAAAACTAGGATTCGGGACCACTTCCATTGTGGTCGGATCATCGTTTACGACCTTTTTGACTATATGCATCGATATGTTTCGAGCTTGTAAAAATTGGGACTTTGGTTAGGTCTTAGTTTAGCTAACCTAGCCACCTTAAAACACCCCCAAAGCTCTATCCTCTTCATTCATTCAACCCTTCATCAAAGAAATAGAAAATGGGGAGAGGGAAATTAAAATTCACTAAGCCCTAGCTAAATCTTGGAGCATCAATTCTTGAGGAAATCAAGTGTAGAAACTTTGGTAAGCTTCTCCTTCTTCCTCTTCTTCTTCTCCAACTCCATTCCTCTCCTATTTCTTATGATTTCCTAAACCTAATTCCTAGTAAATCCATTTATATGAGTTTAGGTTGGAGATTAACAAGCTATATTGGAAGAGAGGTTGATTTCGCAAAGCTTTGGATTGATTTCTTGCTTCTAGAAAGCAAAGGTGAGTTCTTTATGAACTCACATCTATGCCACAAGCCATTGGCTTGTACAAGTGTAATTTAGTGTTCATATGAGTTTGTATGTGCTTGAGAATTGGTTAGGTTAGTGTAACTTAGCCGATTTCATGTGTTTATGTTTCATTGAGTTGAAAATTATGATTAGAATTGTCCACACAATCTAATTCATAAGCTACTAGCTGATTTGGTGATATTGTGAAGCTCCGTTATCGTACCGGCAAGTTCTAAGACTTCACAATTCACTTATGTCGCATATGATTGCTTTGGTTAGATATTTTAATCATTTTGAAGTTTAAAATCAATAATCATTGCAAATCTCTTGTGTGAATGTTTGTACATGTGAATTTGTGTTATTAGTTGCTTCGGTGAGTTATAGATGCCTCATTTGCATGTATTTAACATCATAGACCTTCGGGTATTGGCCGGTATCATTTTGGAGATGTTTGGTAGGAAAAAATGCAAAAATTTGGTGTTTAACAGTCCGTTAGGCCATTAATGGCCGAACAGTGAAAAAGAAAAAAAATATTATCTTTAAACGGCCATAACTTTTTCATACGAACTCGGAATTGAGCGAAATCAGGTGTGTTGGAACCATCTCGACGAGAGCTTTTCAATGAAGCTTATTTGGAGTGATTTGGTGTTCATGATAATTTTTGATGGAGGAAAACATCCAATGAAAATAATCGAACAGTGAAAAGCAAGGAGCGAAATAATTAAAATGATCACAACTTTTTCATACATTGTCGGAATTCAACGAAATCAAGTGCGTTGGAACCGTCTCGACGAGAGATTTCCAATGAAACTAATTTTGGAGTAATCTACACTATTTGGGATCAATTTTGGCCTTTTTATGATTTTACAAACCTTTTTCATGACTCTTAAACGTGAATTATCGACTCGATATCCTTCGAATCTATTCCGATATAGTTTAGAACCTTCGAGCGCTGGTTTGGGATTTTAATTCGTTCATTGATCGAAATTACAACCGTCATCCCCTTAATTCCCTGTATGTTGTTGTAATGCGAGTTTATGTTTCATGATGTTTGTGTTCTATTCGCTGCGGCGACGGTTTTCATGAATATTTGAACCACAATGGATAATGGGGTTTTATATTGTGAATGGGCATCGAACCAACGTTTAATCAGTTTTTAAATTCAAATCCTTTTAAAAAAATTCGGTTTCTAAACCCGGTTCTGATACTATTGATTTATATACGATTACTTATTCTGTCGATCGGACGAGAAATTTAGTTTATTTACCTTAGTAAAACTGAGGACTATGACCTCTTATATGTTTACTTCGGCGAATAACTCTTGGACTCGTGCATTTGAACATGTGTGGCGATTTTCTCTGTTTTGAATAGAAACCAACTAGGGTTCGTAAATATTCGAGAATAGCATGTGGTTATGGGACATGTTGCTATTTCCTTATATTAACTAGCTCGGAGTACTTTCTATTCACCCAGATCGATGTGATTCTTTATCACTTGTGTTTTGTGGTCCTCGATCGCCCTAGTTGGATTTACGATTCTTAAATTTCACTTCTGGGACTTCGGTCCAACCTTTATGATTTATGTTTTGAGAATGAACCAACAACTGGTTCGTAAATATTCGAGAATAGTGAGTGGTTATGGGACATTTAGCTATTTTCTTATATTCACTATCCCGGTGAAATTTATACTCATCCGGATTGATGTAATCCCTTATGACATGTGTTTGTGGTCCTCGATCGCCCTAGTGGGATTTACGATTTCACTTCTTGGACTTTGGTCCAACTTTTATGATTTATGTTTTTCTTCTCCGGGGTCACGTCCCGGCTTCATGGGGAGTTTTGGCTCAAACAATGGGTTCGCTACCCAAAGATCGTTTCTCACATTTTATGAACTGGCCTTATTATGATGTTTTCTAGATATTTCATGATTTATGTGTTTTCTCTTCTCCGGGGTCACGACCTGGCTTCATGGGGAGCTTCGTCTCAAACATATAGTTTCGCTACCTAGAGATCGTTTCTCATTTGTGACAGGCCCTCTTTATAATGTTTTCTGGATTTCTAATGATTTCTGAATTCTTGATTACTTTGATGCGATGCGCGTCAATTTGATTTATGTCTGGCATTTATTTGTCAATTCTTAATTCATGATTACTTTGATGCGATGCGCGCCAATCTGATTTATGTTTGGCATTTATTTGTCAATTCTTATTGTTATATGATTTCTCTATCATTTCCTGTTGTGTGCTAATTTGAATGTTGCATTCTACATTAGCTATGAGATTATTTAGAGATATTTATGTACTGGCATTTCATTGCCATTTCCTGATTGTTTTGACATGCCATGTTTCATATTTGTTTATGATTAGATGTTATTACTAGAGTCATGTTATCCTGTGTTACATCTCTTATTATCTCAGTTTATTTGATGAGTACAACTTGACTGATCCGTTTATTGTTTATTCTTATAAATAATACTCGGGTCAGACCGAGTCATTTTAGGTACTCCTCATAGGATTGATCTTCCGCTTTCAGCTTGCTACTCTGTCTCCGCAGTTTCATGTACTTTTGTACCTACGTTATTATCACTTGTTGTGTACATATTCTTTATTTAGATCATGGTGCATGTATCTATTCTCTTGGGCATTAGTGGATCTTTGTTGACCACTATCTTGTTGTACACATCCTTGGTTTATTCATATCTATTCCGCCTTTGTGATATGATTATTTTGTGTCTGGCTATGAGATATACCATATTTATATTATTGTTGTTGTCTATTTTATACTGCTTTCCGGATTTCATATAGTCGTTGTGTAGTTGCCCTATGTGCTAAATGGTCATGTTGAAATTTTAATCGGTATTTGAATTCGATGTGCATTCCTCACATGGAGTAATCATACAAACAGTCGCTCTTCACAGATCTCATTCTCCGTTATGGTCTACGACATTTCTCTGAAATGAAATGGACGATAGTGGGTATAGAGATGGGGCGTTACAGTTGGTATCAGAGCCAACTTTTCGGAACAGTGTAAGATAGTATGACGATAGTATTGTCTTGAGCCTCTCTCGAGAATCGTGCTTTAAGGTTTTAGTTAGAGTCTTAAGACCCGTCATAGCTTATCTTCCTATACGATTCCATTTTGATTGAATTCGAATTGTTTGAATTCAACTTGAGACTAAATTTTTCCTCCTTCTTTTTTCTTAAAGAAGCGAAATAGTTGGTTGTAGTCGTGCAAGTGCCGGTTCACCCAGTGTACCACCTACGGAGGGGTGTTTGAGTGTCTAGTGACCATTTTTGGTCCTTTAGAATAGTTATCGACTCGTTCTCCTTCGGGTTGATTTCTATAGTCGATCTAGGGCTCGTGTGCTCTAGTGGTGCTTCTGTTTAATTCTTTGACTCGAGTTGCTAATCGGTGTCTGTTTTTGTATAAATTACATTAATAGAACGTAAATGTCAAGTTGTCGATCGCTTCGGGGATCGTAATTTGACATTGTCATGACTACTTCAATCGTACGAGAAATTTAATTAAACGCCTTAGTAAACATAAGGACTATGGAACCTTTGTGTTTGCTTTGACGGATAATTACTGGACTTGTGCATTTGAAAAGTATTGTGTAACACACCTATCTTGTTGATCGTTTATGATCCTTGTAGTTGATTGATCATTAGATATCTTGCCCGTGCGTCGTTACGCATGTTGTAAAAGCCTTTGATCATGATATTTCTTGATTTCTAGTAAAGATTGTTTCGTTCGTCGTTACGTACCTAGCATGGTCTATTGATCACTCGTTGGTTGAAATGGAGATACCATGTATTTGTGACTAAATCTACTCCCTTGTTGTCCGCTATATAGTTCTAGTTCGGTGTGATATTACCAACCCTTCGGGCTAAAACAACTCATTTGTTACCTCGTTGTGCCGGTGTGAGTAACCAAGCATTTGTGCTAAACAAATTTTTCGTTGCGTTCCAAACTCAAGATCAAGAATGAGGGAAAACATCCCGCTTCTTGTGATCCCTCTTCTTGAGTCAAGGTACGTGTCTTTAATTCCTTAATGTCATTTACCTTGTTCAGAGATTATTTTATTTATCTTCTTTTGATATACGTCGACAGTGTTCTTCATTATCAAAAGATATCATTTGTGTTTTATTCGTAAGTTGATAAAGGAATTTTATTTCCTTTATGCCATCCCGAATGATTTACTGAATTTTTGTATTTTCACGATATTTCCGTGGATTTTAGAAATTTTGAGGACTTTCTTGTGTTAACTTGTCTGTTGGGTGCGTTAAGGATCTCGAACGAGACGTGGGACACCATGTCGTAGTTCGAAATATCTAAACACCATTATGTGACAATGCGACATTTGAAATGACCCTTAAAATTAAATTAACTGTTAATAAGTTAATCAAAATAATGATATTTCGGATTTTTTAATGATTTTTTGTAATCGTTTTGTTGTTTTTCTAGATAATTTATTTTTAGACTTCCTTGAAGTAATTCCAAGAATTTGAGTGGTTTAAGATTTTTAATTAGAAATCATCTTGAATCTTTTCTTTGAGTAAATAAATAACCAATGTCTCTTGTTCCTGGGGTTATTTGTTTATGTCTCTTGTTTCTGGATTTCAGATCTTTGATTTTCAAAAATTCTTAGTGATTGGGAATCTAGCCTAATTCCTAATCCTTGTTTCGATTTGCTGAAGAGAATTTAGTATTCTCATGATTCCATATGTTTCCTTATTTTCTCTAGTGAACGATCACTTGAGGGAATGAGATTCCTAGGGAGGGGAAATCTGGGTTTTGCGATCCGCGGCGAACTCAATAATTCCTTTCTTTGAATCTATGATCTGGTCGATCATCCGAAAGTGCTATAGTCAATTCACTTATGGACTTATCCTTGCGTTGTTCTTAGAAATGAATATCGAAAGGATGAGCTCTTTTGATATTCCTCCTTTGTTTGTTTAAATCATTTGGATTGACAATCCTCTCTGCACGTTTGTTAACCCTTGTCAATCAAATTTTAGGGGATTACGACCTCTTTGGTTAAATCTCATCTTGTTATAGAAATTTGTCTATCGCTTTTTCGATTAATTGCTGATGTTTTTGCGATTTGAGATTTTTGGCAGAAAATTATCTTAAATCCTATTGTTCCGAAGTGGTAAGTTGTGCACTACTTATCCATCATCTTCTCGATGTTTCTGATTTTTCTAAAATCGATACACAAGTTTCTGAATGGTGGGAATTTCATATAATTCCTAATGATTCGTCTTTATGGTTACTAAATGAGATTAAGTACCTGGTAAGAAATCGATTTCCCAAGTAGTTCATTGGTATTCCGTTACCAACCTTGAATCATTGATATTAGAATTGATTATTCCTTCGAGAATTGCTCTCTTTAGCTAAATTCGTTGGAATCTCTATGTTGTGTTTTTGTGGGAGTCAGCCACCTCGTCGCAAGACTAAAGTGCTCAGGTTCGATGTTCGCTATATCGTCATGATTGAGTTTGGGGATGGAGTAGTCAACCACCGTAAATTCACATTTCATATCCTAAGAGAAATATCTACTATTGATATTCCTTGTTTGTAGGATGCAGTCCCATTGCTTCTTGAAATTCCAAATTAGTTTCGCTTGGTTTTTGTGCATTCTATCGATTCTCATTCCCTTGAGAATCATAATAAAAAAGGCGAGTCTATTTTAATTCATAGTGTTTATAAATTTTTCTGGAATTATTTTACCCGTTTGGGATGACTACCTTCATGGGTAATGAAGTTCGAGATTGAACTCTAGTTTTTATAATCTTGCGAGATGAAATTGGGATCTCACCTAGCCGTTGGTGTGATCTTTTCATTTCGTGTCGATTCTTGTTCTACCACAAATTTTGGTTGATACCTATTACTTCATTCTTAAGGAATTGCGGGGACGCAATTCTTTTAAGGGGGGAAGTCTGTAACAACCCGCTCATTCGACAATTTTAGATTTAAATATTTTATTTAAATACATCGTCGAATCTTATGGGTCACTCAAAATATTGTTTTACACGAATGATAAAACTAGGATTCGGGACCACTTCCATTGTGTACGGATCATCGTTTACGACATTTTTGACTATAAGCATCGATATGTTTCGAGCTTGTAAAAATTGGGACTTTGGTTAGATCTTAGTTTAGCTAACCTAGCCACCTTAAAACACCCCCAAAGCTCCCTCCTCATTCATTCAACCCTTCATCAAAGAATTTGAAAATGGGGAGAGGGAAAGGGAAATTAAAATTCCCTAAGCCCAAGCTTAATCTTGGAGCACCAATTCTTGAGGAAATCAAGTGTAGAAACTTGGGTAAGCTTCTCCTTCTTCCTCTTCATCTTCTCCAACTCCATTCCTCTTCTATTTCTTATGATTTCCTAAACCTAATTCCAAGAAAATCAATTTATATGAGTTTAGGTTGGAGATTAACAAGCTATATTGGAAGAGAGGTTGATTTAGAAAATCTTTGGATTTATTTCTTGCTTCTAAAAAGCAAAGGTGAGTTCTTTATGAACTCACATCTATGCTACAAGCCATTGGCTTGTACAAGTGTAATTTAGTGTTCATATGAGTTTACATGTGCTTGTGAATTGGTTAGGTTAGTGTAACTTAGCCGATTTCATGTGTTTATGTTCACTGAGTTGAAAATTATGATTAGAATTGCCCACACAATCTAATTCATAAGCTAATAGCTGATTTGGTGATATTGTGAAGCTCCGTTGTCACACCGGCAAGTTCTAAGACTTCACAATTCACTTATGCCGCATTTGATTGCTTTGGTTAGATAATTTAATCGTTTTGGAGTTTAAAATCAAGAATAATTGCACATATCTTGTGTGAATGTTTGTGCATGTGAATTTGGTGTTATTAGTTGCTTCGGCGAGTTATAGACGCCTTATTTGCATGTATTTAACATCGTAGACCTTCGGGTATTGGCCGGTATCATTTTGGAGATGTTTGGTAGGAAAAAATGTAAAAATATAGGGTTTAACAGTCCGTTCGGCCATTAATGGCCGTGGGTGTGGCTCTTGTTCGTCATTAATGGTCGAACAGTGAAAAAGAAAAAAAAATATCTTTAAACGACCATAACTTTTTCGTACGGACTCGTAATTGAACGAAATCAGGTGCGTTGGAACCGTCTCGATGAGAGCTTTCCAATGAAACTAATGTGGAGTGATTTGGAGTGTTGAACCTATGATTTTTTGTTTGATGATAACAAACATATTCTATTGATGTGTTTAAAATTGTACTGTTCACTATCTTTCACAATCATACTGAAAAATATATATATTATAAATCAAAAGCAGTACAGGCTTCCATACACACCTCTGAACTCTCACTAACACAAGTTTACAATACAAATGTTTTACACTTCACATATATATACATCTTTCTACATACACATCTTCTCTCACACTCAATCACATATCTATACACACTCTTACTGTCCTAGCATCCTGATTTACTCCTGGTGCATCATCCTGAAACCTGTCACAAAAATGAAACGCACACAGTAGAATGGAACAAAAATGAACAATGAATAAATAAAAATTTATTTTAAATTTTTATTTGCCTCAGATTTTCTGTGTGTCTTTCTCGTAATTTTTCTGACTCGCCTAACAAGTATGGCACAATACTATACAAAATCAGAAATGATCAAGTATAGCAAGATAGCCAAATACTTGTGTATACCAAAATCAACGCATTCAAGTTGGATCAAGAATGGTATCTGTTCTTTTCAGTTTTGTGTTACAGGGTCACAGGTTCATGCATGGCAACATGAACTTGATGAGCAACAACGTGCAGCAACAAAAACAAACATCTCAGTTTAATCAACTAAGCTAGTGTATATGGACATACATGTACAAATAATCAGCAAGTGCCAAAGTAATTATCTCAACAAACACACAGCAAGTGAAAAGTGCAAAAGTTTCAAGTGGTACATATATATGGTTAAGTATGGTCACACATCAACAACAGAGAAGCAAGGGGATAACTAGAAGTTCAAGTGTAATGGCAAGATCAAGTGATGTGTATGTGGCAGATCAACTAAATAATACATAGCAGGTCAGCATACAAGACATGATGAACAATGAATTATACAAGTTCAAGTGCAAGTGTGATACATGATCAAAGCATGAACTTAGGACAGACACAAGTCCAAACAGTAGAGCAGCAGCAAGATGCAGCATGCACAAGTGACACATAAGCATGGTGATACAAGGGAAGTGCATGTATAGTGATCAGTGCAAATTGGACGGGTCATACAGTGTGAATGGTGTAACAGTCAGGTTAATACACTAGTGCAGCAATGGTAAATGCAACTCGACATGGAAAGCATCAGCATAACAAGCCCAAGGTGATTGAAGTTAAATGAAATACAAGCAAGAAGACAAAGCAAGAGTGTAGCTGTGACGGCAAGGAATTTCGCTCGATCTGAATCAGTCGTTAAACCGATCTAGACCGTTCGAAACCCCTGATCGTTTGAGAACAGGACAAATTAAAACACAAACAGAAGAACATTTCATTGCTATTACAACAATTCCATCAGAATACAAGAATATACAGAGTATAAATGAATATTACATAGAAATATCAGAGATTTAAATTACATTTAAATACATAGCAGCGGAAAATAATACAATACACAATTAGAAGAGATACACGGATACAAAGCTTTCCGGATATCGTTCCAGCTGTAAAGCAGGATCCTATGAATATAAATATGCAAAACCAAAACTACTAGCTGCCCGTGTCAAAATAAGGGCACCCAGAGTTTAGGTCAAAACAATAAACTCCAGGTCAGTCATGGGACTGGTGTGAGAACTAAAACAGTTATTAATCTTTATTTTTAAAGTTAGGTAAATCAAGGGACCATGCCGCATAACACGGAACGGGTTTCCTCCCAAGAATACCAGTGCATAAAACAACAGCGCAATGCTAAATAAAGAAAAATGAAGCTATTATAAGACCCAGGTCCTATCACATAATGCAACGCAAGCCGGGGGATAGGGTTTTTACCTTATAATAACCAAGAATGCTTGATACGTTTAAAAGAAATCATTTGATACTATTATAAGTGTATAGTGTATAAACAACTTTAAATCATAAGTATTAATCATAGGCGGCATGAATGCCCCATACCACTATGTCGCCGTATATAGGTTATACAATCAAAATCGCAAAGTCACGTATTTGGAAATTGGATTTCCATCTGCGAACTGAGGCCAGGGATCGTCCTTTACCGATTCGAGACTGTCTAGCCCGAGCCTCAGGAACAGCCGCAACTGCCCCATGGATCGTCAGGGCCGGTCCACCGATGTGGATTATTATGCCTGAACACTGTTTCCCCGCCCTTTGGGGCGTAAATGAGTCAACGAATGACTCCATCGTACCCGGATCGTCCGATCAAATCGAGGCGCCTCGCAACAGCAACAACCACACAGGTGAAAAGTATATAAATGTCAGGGCTGGTAGGTCACTGACACCACCCTAGATAGAAAGAAACGCATGCCCTCCCTGAGGTCCGTCTCCCGTTTTTGGTTCACCACCGGGGTGTGAGGCTCGCGAATTCACGTTACACAAAGCTGTGCCACATAGGCAGTGCTTTGATCATCACCACAAGACTTTGCTTTTCAACAGAAGCCTCGATCAATTGCATCTTAGCATGCCACACAGGCAAACCACTCTATACAACCGATATCAGTCACACAGAATGAAATCCAATGTCAGACACACAGTCCATTTACAAGTCCGTTCTGGGTCTGAACGAAACCGGAGGCACTTTCCCCGCATATCCATCGATCTCCAAGCACATCTGGACGACCACCGATTGATTCCCTCATCTTGGGTGTACAGCCCAATCAAGATCATCAGTAATCACCCAAACGATGTGAAGACTTCCGGTCATCAACCACCGTCTTCATCTTCGACTTATCGTCGTATCAGTTATTCAGAATGGGATAAACCCGGTCTTTCCGAATAACTCGAGTATATTTTAAATAAGTGTTACACAAACACAACATACGCCTCATTCCAATTTATCAGTCACTAACCATAAATTAATCAAGAGAATAATTTCCCAAATATTAACCCCGAAGGCCGAAACCAACATCAGATCAATATCCAGAAAACCATTCTGCTTGGCTAACCGACAGTTAGTTTCTAAATTTCACATTCATAGGGAAAGGTTTCCATTAATTTTATCCAAGATA
This sequence comes from Allium sativum, assembly GCA_030737875.1. NCBI lineage: Eukaryota > Viridiplantae > Streptophyta > Magnoliopsida > Asparagales > Amaryllidaceae > Allium > Allium sativum. The sequence goes on along the minus strand of CM060924.1, from coordinate 153,894,966 downwards.
AATTCCTTGAATTTATTATTTATTTTCCCTTTGAATTTCGATTCATCTAGTCGAGATTAACGAACCTTACCGAAGTAATCATTGGTTTTAATTTCCCAATCCCAACCTATTCATCCCATGAAGTAAAACTGGTAATACTTCATATCTAACACCACGGTGTTATCTGTAAATTCAATTACCATTTCACGTTCAAATCTAATTAAAGATTTAACTAACGCCTGAAGCAAAACTGGTGATACTCCATTTTGATTATTTCAATCTAATTAAAGATTTATTAAAACTCCACTTAGTTTTAATCTTTAACTGGGTTAAAGAATTAGTGTCATTTAAAACACGGTTCACGGTAAACCCAAAATCACCTTCATTAATTATCGGGTTAAAGAATAAGTGTTATTTAAAACACTGTTCACGATAAACCCAAAAATCAATATCAATTCAATTCCAATTAAATATTATTTAATTGGTACACTTCATTAAATCTAAATAAAAAGATTTAATCTTTTCTCAACTGGGTTCAAGAACAGTGTTAATGAAGACACCATTCACGACAAACCCAAATCACATTTGATATTAAACACAAGGCTCTGAATAGAAAATATATCGGCTTATATTCAATATCAAATTCTACGACCAACAGATATCGTATTGGATATAACGATATATATATCTATATCTTTCAAATTTCCATAACAACATCTGTATAATCACGAAATCCAACAACGAAATATTCCGAAGGCAATTTCGATTCAAATCCATTTCAATGCAATCATTGGAAATTCTGGTTATTTTCAAAACCATTTCAAATTCAATTTATTTATTTAAAATTAAATAGAATTATAATTCTAGTTCAAAACTAGTTCATTTCGATAAAAATCTATTTTTATCTTTTCCAATATGGAGTTTTTCCATCCTAATTCTTTCTAAATCATTTCTTATGATTTAATACAAATTATTACTATTTTTAATAATTTTATCAAGGCCCGTACAGCCGATTTCCATCAATGGCCATCGAACTGCACTTACAGCGACCTTTTTTAAATTTGATTTGGACATAATTCCAAATCCAACCGTTAGATTTCAAATTTCTAACATTCGTTAGAAAGCTCTTTTCGATACGAACCCAACGGTTCCGGTTTCAGGAGAATCCGACGGTCGGATCTCCCGCAACGTCCGTTCGAAGTCAATGGTCGAAATTCGCGAACTGCCGCGACACGGCGCGTTCTATTCAGGCCATTATATTATATATATAATATATACTTCATCGATTTCCTTTTTAAAACGTATTTTATAAATCATTTTAAATTCGTTTCCAAAACGATTTCAACTTCTACTTCAACTTCAAATCAAAATCGAATTTTTCCTTATAAATTCGTTTTAAATTCATTACAAATTGATTTCAATTCAAATTGATTTCTATCCAAATTGATTTCTAATTCAATTTTAGTTCGTTTTCAATTCAATTCAATTTCCATTCGAATTCATTTCTATTTGATTTCAATTCTATTCGATTTCAATTCTATTCGATTTCAATTCTATTTCAATCCTATTCGATTTCAATTCTATTTGATTTCAATTCTATTTCAATCCTATTCGATTTCATTTCAATTCAATTTAATTCGAATTTCTATTCTTTTCAATATTTCAGATTTTGAAATCACTTTTGATATTCGTTATAAAATGAATAAAATCGAAATAAATATCTATTACGTCAAAATGGCGTCAATCTAACCAACACGGCTTCATATGTTTCTATTTTCAAATATTCTATTTCAAATATTTCTATTTCAAATATTTCTATTTCAAATATTTTTATTTCAAATATTTCTTTTTCGAAACTGGAATGAGGCCCAATCAATTACCATATAATGTTAATCATATGGATTTTCTACAATACATGTATACAATAACAATGACGAATAATCAACCATCATCCAAAGTGCATTCTACACTGTATAAGCATCAAATATAAATATTCAACGCTTATAACAGTCTGTCAATCAATCGATCGACATACAACTAAACAATCGGGATTAGTGTACTTCAAATATCATCCCAATACCCGTGTGGGGTTTCAAACAATCAAACACAGATTTTATTTGTGCAGTTGGGCGATGTGTAAAATTTATCGTCCCAATCAATATCCTTCAAATAGGTGTACATAAACAAACCGTCCCGTTTGTAAATGAATATTTATTCATTCACATTCACGTTAAAAATTATATTTTTAACGATCAAACTATTTTATTCAACCAATGAATATCCTATTCGGTTCATTTATTAAATAAAATGTTATCTTTATTTTTCTAACTTATTTTAGAAAATTTCGGCGGCATAACGACACGATACTAGAAACGGGACAAGGCCTAGCCTTATCCCCGGTCTAGTGAAGGCCCACGCCATTCACACATTAATCAAATCAATTTCATTTCACCAAACAATTCATTTCAAACCAAATAATCTAACCAACTACACAACCAAACAATTAAACAAACAAGCCATCCATGGTCTGTGGATGACGGGTGTCGGGTGCTGCTAAGCACCGTCTGCATCCTAGTATATATATAACTAGAAAAAGAAATTGAAGAGTGAGAAGTTCTCACAGAATAGCTAATCCAATCCCACGACTCTTCTTATGTAGAAATCTTCGCCGTTCTGCCTCTTGTCACTTTTCACTGCCCGTATTCTCTACATATATAAAAATCACATTTTTATTTCGCTGTTCAATATATAAAAATCGAATTTTTACTTCGCTATTCAATATATAAAAATCGAATTTTTACTTCGCTATTCAATATATAAAAATCGAATTTTTACTTCGCTATTCAATATATAAAAATCGAATTTTTACTTCTCTATTCAATATATAAAAATCGAATTTTTACTTTGCTATTTAATATATAAAAATCGAATTTTTATTTCGCTATTCAATATATAAAAATCGAATTTTTACTTCGCTATTCAATATATAAAAATCGAATTTTTACTTTGCTATTCAATATATAAAAATCGAATTTTCATAGATTCGACTTCATATTAAAAATAGGATCTTTATTTCTAAGCTAATCTATCCACGTAAAAAATCATATATATATATTTCCTAATCCTTTTATAAATTAAAGATCTAAAAGAAAACAATACTTTTAATAAGTAAACTGAAATTAAATAGAGAACTCACAGTCGGAAATGGGTTAGGAGGCGCCGGAGTCGAGGTTGGCTGGCCAGGGGGGGTCAGGGTGTCGCGGAGCAGTCGAAGGTGGAGTGTGGGCTCGATCGACTGGAGGAGGGAACGCGGGTAGTTAGGGTTCGGAAGGGAAGAGGGGGGGGGCTCGCAAGATCAGGGGAGGCGCGGTTTCTCATCAGGAGGAGGGAGGGTTGGAGGCTAACGTTGGCGGAGGAGATGCGTTCATCAGTGGGGGTGCGGATTCGAGGAGATGGAGTTCGAGAGGAGGGAGGACATCGCGAGGGGGGCCAGAGAGAGGGCGCCACCGATCGACGATGGCTAGGGTGAGGCGCCCCTCCTGCGGCGTCGGAGGGGGGCGAGGGCGGTGGAATCGTCGATCTCCCTTTTTCCCTTTTTTTTAAAAAAAAAAACTGAAGATGGTCAACGATCAGGGAGAGAGGAAGGAAAAGGGAAGTTATATAATAATATATTTATTATTTTAATTTTCTTCTATAAAGTACCCTTTTATTTCGAAGTCAAAATTAAGCCCACCTACTGTCGTCTATAGCGTTTTACCCACATTCCGAACACAATGGGATATGTATCGCAAGCTGATTTGATCGTTTCGATCCGTTTCCGTTAAAATCGACGTATAACTCTATATATTGAATTTGAACGCGCATTTCAATTTACTGGGGTCACATACGGACTTGAAAAATTTCAGAAAAATATTTTCTAGCTTGGTATTGACGATACGGTCCTAACAAAACTAGTTTTGTCGAATTCCGAGACCGATGAAAAAATGGCCATTTTCCAGTCGATTAAAATCAACTGAAACTGGTCAAACGCGTTTCCTTTGCCACGCTCACATATTGATTCGAAAAATTATGAAATTTGAAATCTAGCAATAACTTTACATCCCGGATCCAACAAAAGTGGTTTCGTCGAAATCCGAGGTCGTTTGCAAAATTTCTATTTTTAAGGGCCTGAATTCCATAGCGACTATTCTTAAATTTCAACTGGACATATCTTTTGATCCCCGCTATGAAATTTTGATTTTTCGGATTCGTTGGAAAGATATTATCAATTAGATTCCATTATTTTTGGTTTCACTAAAATCCGGTTTATTTTGCACCCGGTACCTTCAACTGAAGTTTGAAATCGAATTATCGAACTACCGCGCCATTTTCAATTCCTTTTATAAATATAAATAAATATTTATATTCTATCGACGACGTATATAATTTATACGTTCAAATTCCATTCAAAATAAATTTCTCGTCTATACTATTTAAAATAATTCATTTTAAATGTTCAAAATTCGCTAACATTGCCAAAATAAAAATTTTAAACTGGCCCAGATTTTCGGGTTGTTACAATCTCCCCCACTTAAAACTTTTCGTCCCCGAAAAGGAACAAAGTCAAAAGTGGTTTGATTAATCCACTCTACGTTCGATCTGGCTTCCATTCACCAACTTTTCAGTTTCTGAGAATTTTCAAATTCTTCAAAAATTTGGCTAACACCCTAAATTTTCGAAAAATTTCGCCATAACCTCCCTTGCACCGAGAGCCACGGGAAAATCCCGAAATTGCCATATAGGCCTTCTGAACTCGAAAAGAAAAAGAAAAAGCCAAGCGGCTAGCCAATAGGCTCATAAAATCATCATCACCCAAACAAAACAGTAAATTATAGTAAACATGTACCTATTTGTCGGGCAAACAAATTTTATTCTCTGCTCTAGCCTCCTTGCTATGACCTGTTCAATTTAAGTATATGTATAAGCAAGCAAATGCGACCAAATTTCAATACAATTCACTATTTGGTTCATTTGGGCTATATGGTACAAATTTTAATAAATCAACCAACAAACAATAGTCAGACAACACAACCATCAATCAATTAGTTGATTAGCTTTTGAACTTCATAACTTTGATATATAGTCAAAAATCAGATTTTCGATGCCAAATCACAACAATATGCCCTATCTAATTTTGGTTCTCACACCAGGCAATAGGAGATATATAAATATCACACCTTCGACACTCGAACACTAATAATAGTGATGTAGCTACAATCATCAGAATCATTTTCGGGCGACTAGAGTGTGAATCTATATCTATCCAGTATATTAAAATTTCAAATACACGTTTGCAAGGCGTATATGCAAAATCTTTATATACTGGACTGTCCAAATCAATATAAACAAAATAATCAAATACGGATAATTGATTTTTAATTTTCAAAAAAAAATTGGTTTCATCTTTAAAAATATACTCTTCCCACTCGTCCTAGGATACTACTGATCCCATCTCTAACGAGTCATTCCCGTTGACTAATCCAGTTTCTGATGAATTCTTTCGTATGGTTCTAATGTGTCCTGTTCTCTGAGCTTTGTAAACCAAAGCTCTGATACCAAATGTGACGGCAAGGAATTTCGCATGATCTGAATCAGTCGTTAAACCGATCTAGACCGTTCGAAACCCCTGATCGTTTGAGAACAGGACAAATCAGAACACAAACAGAAGAACATTTCATTGCTATTACAACAATTCCATCAGAGTACAAGAATATACAGAGTATAAATGAATATTACACAGAAATATCAGAGATTTAAATTACATTTAAATACATAGCAGCGGAAAATAATCCAATACACAACTAGAAGAGATACACGGATACAAAGCTTTCCGGATATCGTTCCAGCTGTAAACCAGGATCCTGTGAATATAAATCTGCAAAACCAAAACTACTAGCTGCCCGTGTCAAAATAAGGGCACCCAGAGTTTAGGTCAAAACAATAAACTCCAGGTCAGTCATGGGACTGGTGTGAGAACTAAAACAGTTATTAATCTTTATTTTTAAAGTTAGGTAAATCAAGGGACCACGCCGCATAACACGGAACGGGTTTCCTCCCAAGAATACCAGTGCATAAAACAACAGCGCAATGCTAAATAAAGAAAAATGAAGCTATTATAAGACCCAGGTCCTATCACATAATGCAACGCAAGCCGGGGGATAGGGTTTTTACCTTATAATAACCAAGAATGCTTGATACGTTTAAAAGAAATCATTTGATACTATTATAAGTGTATAGTGTATAAACAACTTTAAATCATAAGTATTAATCATAGGCGGCATGAATGCCCCATACCACTATGTCGCCATATATAGGTTATACAATCAAAATCGCAAAGTCATGTATTTGGAAATTGGATTTCCATCTGCGAACCGAGGCCAGGGAACGTCCTTTACCGATTCGAGACTGTCTAGCCCGAGCCCTAGGAACAGCCGCAACTGCCCCATGGATCGTCAGGGCCGGTCCACCGATGTGGATTATTATGCCTGAACACTACGTTTCCCCGCCCTTTGGGGCGTAAATGAGCCAACGAATGACTCCATCGGACCCGGATCGTCCGATCAAACCGAGGCGCCTTGCAACAGCAACAACCACACAGGTGAAAAGTATATAAATGTCAGGGCTGGTAGGTCACTGACACCACCCTAGCTAGAAAGAAACGCATGCCCTCCCTGAGGTCCGTCTCCCGTTTATGGTTCACCACCGGGGTGTGGGGCTCGCGAATTCACGTTACACAAAGCTGTGCCACACAGGCTGTGCTTTGATCATCACCACAAGACTTTTCTTTTCAATAGAAGCCTCGATCAATTGCATCTTAGCATGCCACACAGGCAAACTACTCTATACAACCGATATCAGTCACACAGAATGAAATCCAATGTCAGACACACAGTCCATTTACAAGTCCGTTCTGGGTCTGAACGAAACCGGAGGCACTTTCCCCGCATATCCATCGATCTCCAAGCACATCTGGACGACCACCGATTGATTCCCTCATCTTGGGTGTACAGCCCAATCAAGATCATCAGTAATCACCCAAACGATGTGAAGACTTCCGGTCTTCAACCACCGTCTTCATCTTCGACTTATCGTCGTATCAGTTATTCAGAATGGGATAAACCCGGTCTTTCCGAATAACTCGCGTATATTTTAAATAAGTGTTACACAAACACAACATACGCCTCATTCCAATTTATCAGTCACTAACCATAAATTAATCAAGAGAATAATTTCCCAAATATTAACCCCGAAGGCCGAAACCAACATCAGATCAATATCCAGAAAACCATTCTGCTTGGCTAACCTACAGTTAGTTTCTAAATTTCACATTCATAGGGAAAGGTTCCCGTTAATTTTATCCAAGATAAATTCCTTGAATTTATTCTCTAATCTCCCTTTGAATTTCGATTCAATAGTCGAGATTAACGAACCTTACTGAAGTAATCATTGGTTTTAATTTCACAATCCCAACCTATTCATCCCATGAAGTAAAACTGGTAATACTTCATATCTAACACCACGGTGTTATCGGTAAATTCAATTACCATTTCACGTTCAAATCTAATTAAAGATTTAACTAACACCTGGAGCAAAACTGGTGATACTCCATTTCTATTATTTCAATCTAATTAAAGATTTATCAAAACTCCACTTAGTTTTAATCTTTGACTGGGTTAAAGAATCAGTGTCATTTAAAACACGGTTCACGGTAAACCCAAAATCACCTTCATTAATTATCGGGTTAAAGAACAAGTGTTATTTAAAACACTGTTCACGATAAACCCAAAAATCAATATCAATTTAATTCCAATTAAATATTATTTAATTGGTACACTTCATTAAATCTAAATAAAAAGATTTAATCTTTTCTCAACTGGGTTCAAGAACAGTGTTAACGAAGACACCATTCACGACAAACCCAAATCACATTTGATATTAAACACAAGGCTCTGAATAGAAAATATATCGGCTTATATTCAATATCAAATTCTACGACCAACAGATATCGTATTGGAAATAACGATATATATCTATATCTTTCAAATTTCCATAACAACATCTGTATAATCACGAAATCCAACAACGAAATATTCCGAAGGCAATTTCGATTCAAATCCATTTCAATGCAATCATTGGAAATTCTGGTTATTTTCAAAACCATTTCAAATTCAATTTATTTATTTAAAATTAAACAGAATTATAATTCTAGTTCAAAACTAGTTCATTTCGATAAAAATCTATTTTTATCTTTTCCAATATGGAGTTTTTCCATCCCAATTCTTTCTAAATCATTTCTTATGATTTAACACAAATTATTACTATTTTTAATAATTTTATCAAGGCCCGTACAGCCGATTTCCATCAATGGCCATCGAACTGCACCTACAGCGACCTTTTTCAAATTTGATTTGGACATAATTCCAAATCCAACCGTTAGATTTCAAATTTCTAATATTCGTTAGAAAGCTCTTTTCGATACGAACCCATCGGTTCCGGTTTCAGGAGAATCCGACGGTCGGATCTCCCGCAATGTCCGTTCGAAGTCAATGCTCAAAATTCGCGAACTGCCGCGGCGCGTCGCGTTCTATTAAGGCCATTATATTATATATATAATATATACTTCGTTGATTTTCCTTTTTAAAACGTATTTTATAAATCGTTTTAAATTCGTTTCCAAAACGATTTCAACTTCTATTTCAACTTCAAATCAAAATCGATTTTTTCCTTATAAATTCGTTTTAAATTCATTACAAATTGATTTCAATTCAAATTGATTTCTATCCAAATTGATTTCTAATCCAATTTCAGTTCGTTTTCAATTCAATTCAATTTCCATTCGAATTCATTTCTATTCGACTTCAATTCTATTCGATTTCAATTCTATTCGATTTCAATTCTATTTCAATCCTATTCGATTTCAATTCTATTTGATTTCAATTCTATTTCAATCCTATTCGATTTCATTTCAATTCAATTTAATTCGAATTTCTATTCTTTTCAATATTTCAGATTTTGAAATCACTTTCGATATTCGTTATAAAATGAATAAAATCGATATAAATATCGATTACATCAAAATGGCGTCAATGTAACCAACACGGCTTCATATGTTTCTATTTTCAAATATTCTATTTCAAATATTTCTATTTCAAATATTTCTATTTCAAATATTTCTATTTCAAATATTTTTATTTCAAATATTTCTTTTTCGAAACTGGAATGAGGCCCAATCAATTACCATATAATGTTAATTATATGGATTTTCTACAATACATGTATACAATAACAACGATGAATAATCAACCATCATCCAAAGTGCATTCTACACTGTATAAGCATCAAATATAAATATTCAACGCTTATAACAGTCTGTCAATCAATCGATCGACATACAACTAAACAATCGGGATTAGTGTACTTCAAATATCATCCCAATACCCGTGTGGGGTTTCAAACAATCAAACACAGATTTTATTTGTGCAGTTGGGCGATGTGTAAAATTTATCGTCCCAATCAATATCCTTCAAATAGGTGTACATAAACAAACCGTCCGGTTTGTAAATGAATATTTATTCATTCACATTCACGTTAAAAATTATATTTTTAACGATCAAACTATTTTATTCAACCAATGAATATCCTATTCGGTTCATTTATTAAATAAAATGTCATCTTTATTTTTCTAACTTATTTTAGAAAATTTCGACGGTATAACGGCACGATACTAGAAACGGGACAAGGCTAGCCTTATCCCCGGTCTAGTGAAGACCCACGCCATTCACACATTAATCAAATCAATTTCATTTCACCAAACAATTCAATTCAAACCAAATAATCTAACCAACTACACAACCAAACAACTAAACAAACAAGCCATCCATGGTCTGTGGATGACGGGTGTCGGGTGCTGCTAAGCACCGTCTGCATCCTAGTATATATATAACTAGAAAAAGAAATTGAAGAGTGAGAAGTTCTCACAGAATAGCTAATCCAATCCCACGACTCTTCTTATGTAGAAATCTTCGCCGTTCTGCCTCTTGTCACTTTTCACTGCCCGTATTCTCTACATATATAAAAATCACATTTTTATTTCGCTGTTCAATATATAAAAATCGAATTTTTACTTCGCTATTCAATATATAAAAATCGAATTTTTACTTCGCTATTCAATATATAAAAATCGAATTTTTACTTCGCTATTCAATATATAAAAATCGAATTTTTACTTTGCTATTCAGTATATAAAAATCGAATTTTTATTTCGCTATTCAATTTATAAAAATCGAATTTTTACTTCGCTATTCAATATATAAAAATCGAATTTTTACTTTGCTGTTCAATATATAAAAATCGAATTTTTATAGATTCGAATTCATATTAAAAATAGGATCTTATTTCTAAGCTAATCTATCCACGCAAAAAATCATATATATATTTCCTAATCCTTTTATAAATTAAAGATCTAAAAGAAAACAATACTTTTAATAAGTAAACTGAAATTAAATAGAGAACTCACAGTCGGAAATGGGTTAGGAGGCGCCGAAGTCGAGGTTGGCTGGCCAGGGGGGGTCAGGGTGTCGCGGAGCAGTCGAAGGTGGAGTGTGGGCTCGATCGACTGGAGGAGGGAACGCGGGTAGTTAGGGTTCGGAAGGGAAGAGGGGGGGCTCGCAAGATCAGGGGAGGCGAGGTTTCTCATCAGGAGGAGGGAGGGTTGGAGGCTAACGTTGGCGGAGGAGGTGCGTTCATCAGTGGGGGTGCGGATTCGAGGAGACGGAGTTCGAGAGGAGGGAGGGCATCGCGAGGGGGGCCAGAGAGAGGGCGCCACCGATCGACGATGGCTAGGGTGAGGCGCCCCTCCTGCGGCGTCGGAGGGGGGCGAGGGCGGTGAAATCGTCGATCTCCCTCTTTCCCCTTTTTTTTTTTTAAACTGAAGATGGTCAACGGTCAGGTAGAGAGGAAGGAAAAGGGAAGTTATATAATAATATATTTTTTATTTTAATTTTCTTCTATAAAGTACCCTTTTATTTCGAAGTCGAAATCAAGCCCACCGACTGTCGCCTATAGCATTTTACCCTCATTCCGAACACAATGGGATATGTATCGCAAGATGATTTGATTGTTTCGATCCGTTTCCGTTAAAATCAACGTATAACTCTATATATTGAATTTGAACGCGCATTTCAATTTACTGGGGTCACATACGGACTCGAAAAATTTCAGAAAAATATTTTCTACCTTCGTATTGACGATACGGTCCTAACAAAATTAGTTTTGTCGAATTCCGAGACCGTTGGAAAAATGGCCATTTTCCAGTCGATTAAAATCAACTGAAACTGGTCAAACGCGTTTTCCTTTGCCACACTCATATATTGATTTGAAAAATTATGAAATTTGAAATCTAGCAATAACTTTACATCCTGGATCCAACAAAAGTGGTTTCGTCGAAATCCGAGGATGTTTGCAAAATTTCTATTTTTAAGGGCTTGAATTCCATAGCGACTATTCTAAAATTTCAACTGGACATATCTTTTGATCCCTGGTATGAAATTTTGATTTTTCGGATTCGTTGGAAAGATATTATCAATTAGATTCCATTATTTTTGGTTTCACTAAAATCCGTTTTATTTTGCACCCGGTACCTTCCATTGAAGTTTGAAATCGAATTATCGAACTACCGCGCCATTTTCAATTCCTTTTATAAATATAAATAAATATTTATATTCTATCGACGACGTATATAATATATACGTTCAAATTCCATTCAAAATAAATTTCTCGTATATACTATTTAAAATAATTCATTTTAAATATTCAAAATTCGCTAACATTGCCAAAATAAAAATTTTAAACTGGCCCAGATTTTCGGGTTGTTATAGCAGCATCATTGTATATTGTATGGTGGGATTTTGTTTTGCTCAGAATTTTCTGGTGTAAACACATGAGTAGGTAAGGCATAAAAGATGTCAAGTGTATTAATGTTTTTTTTACAAAGCAAATCCCACAGTAGAAATGTTTTCCAGATTTGAACAAAAGTTTAGCTGGCTAGGTCGATGTCATAAACACAGGAAAGAGTAAATTGGGAACAAATTAAACTCCAGAAATCAATTCTTATATTTTTTGGAAAATTTTAAGTACAAAGATATTTGGGCCCAGACTTATTCAATCATGTATGGGAATGTAAAAGATGGATTAAATCGTTTTAGGTATGGTGACTAGGCAGGAAAAATCTCAGCATGCAAATTGCTTTTCAAAAATGGAAGGCATTCTTAATCAGATCGAATAGTGAAAGCTTTGGTGGCAAAATCAGTTGATTATGTTTCCATTTACAATTTAACAAAAAAAATCCAGGATAAAAACAGAATGTTTTCAAAACCGATGAAAATTTGCACAACAAAATTTCAGGGAAATAAAAATTCATTTCGAATATTCCAAAATCAAATCGGGCAAGTCTTTAAAGCGAAATCAGAGAGCAAGGGTTTCGAAACCCCTATATAAACACATTATTTCCTCATCGACAACTCATCCAACAACTCGACAGAAAAATCACAACCCTAATCTCAAATCAGAAATCTTACCTTTTTGGATCGAGAGAAAGGGAGCTCTGCAGAGTCAAGCTAGAAGGCAAATCCAACTAATTCGAGTATGCGGAAAGATTCAAAGAAAAGGAACTCAATTTTTCAGAAACCCTAGCGATTGCACGCAGCTGCCATTTCCAATTCTCAGAGCAAAAGAAGATACCAGCAGATAAATGGAAATAGAGTGGGCCGACCAAGTTACAAGTGGCTAAGCCATTGTTTTTAAATCAAGGGGGTTCTTTGTTTTTCTCTTTTGCCTTGTATTTTTTGTTTTTTTTAAATTCTTTAAAAAACAATGTTTGTTTTTTTCTAGTTTTTGTTTTTAAAACTAGGTTATACAGATTACTGGTCCGTAGTCTGGGAAAATCTGGTCTAAGGTAGATAGGCTAGTCTAGGATTTTGAGCTTAGGGTTAGACAGGAGCAGGAGCTGCGAGTTTACATAGGATTGTAAGCGGGATCTGTTTGTAACTCCTAGTAGAAATCTTAGAAAAGCAGTAGTAGGCATAGTTTGCCGAAGCTGGGTATCTTTGAGTGTGATTTTCCTTTACTGCAACTTTTATTTCTCTGTGTCTGTGTTAATTTTTTGTTAAAACCCTATTCACCCCCCCTCTAGGGTTATTTTCGATCCTACAATTGGTATCAGAGCCAGTGTTTATTTAACCCTAGAACCATGATTTCTATGAACAATGCTTTTTCCGAGGGACAATCTATTGCTAGGCCACCCATGTTTAACGGTAGTGATTACGCGTATTGGAAAGCTAGAATGAAAATCTATCTTGTGTCTGTTGACTATGATGTCTGGGATATAATTGGAACTGGTTATAAACCACCCACTATAGTTGTTAATGAAGTTGAAATGCTTAAGCCAAAAGATAAGTGGGATGCAAATGATAAGAAAATGTACTCTGTTGATTCTAAAGCTATGAATGCCTTGATATGTGCCTTAGATAAAACTGAATATAACAGAATTTCTCATTGTAAAACAGCTAAGGAAATCTGGCATACACTGGAGGTCACTCACGAAGGAACGTCGCAAGTGAAAGAATCTCGTCTTGCTTTATTCAGCAATGAGTATGAAAATTTCACTATGCCGAAGGATGAGAGTATCCAGAACATGTATTGACGTTTTTCTATGCTAGTGTACAATGCCAGAGCCCTTGGAAAAGTTTTTACTGAAGTTGAACTTGTGAGGAAGATTCTACATGTTCTGCCAATAAATTTCGAGGTAGAAGTCACAGCTATTCAAGAATCAAAGGATCTGAGTAAGCTGAGCATGGAGGAGCTTGTTGGAAATCTAATGATGTATGAAATGGAGCAAAAATCACGAGAAGATCGCAATAACTCTGATCTGAAGAAGAAGTCAATTGCTTTGTCCAATACTGTCAAGAGCGATGGCGAAGACCCCATCGAACAGCTTGCAATGGCTGTCAGACAAATTGCAAAGTGGAGCAAATTCAAACCTCGAAGAAACAAACCAAAATCCAACAAGCTGAAGAACTCTGACAATTCAGATGAGGAACCACTTTGTTGCAACTGCTAAAAGCCTAGACATCTGAAACCAAATTGTCCCCTTCTTCAGCACAAAAGAAATAAGAAGAAAAAGAAAGCTTTTTCTATAACTTGGGATGACGAGGAAGGAGAAGAAGACTCAGATAGCAACGAGGAAGAAAGTAACCTATGCTTCATGGCAAAATCTGATTCAGAGGATGATGGAAAGGAATCAACTGAGGTATACAGTTATGATGATTTATTTTTAATGTGTAAATATCTTTCTAAAATCATTGATACACTAGAAACAAAAGTCGAAAAACTTAAAGCAAAAAATTTAGAACTATCGACTCTCAAGTCCACTATTGAAAATCTTGAAAAAGAAAATTTGACTTTGAAAGAAACTGTTGAGATTATAGAGAGAATTTTATTAAAAGATGCACTTCACTTGTGGACGAAAATACAACACTAAGAACCAAAGTCCAGAATCTTGAAGTCATCTTAAATAAGTTTTCAATTGGACAAACACCTTTCAAAATGTTGCTAGGAAACCAATTGTTTGCTAATAACGAAAAGGGACTAGGTTTTGGTAAAGTACAAAATGATGTGACTGTGATTAACAACGCAAAAGGTAGAAGCATCTTTCCTAAGTGTGTAAAGTGTGAGGAAATTGGCCATAACTTTGAAATTGCAAGAATAGGAATAAAATCAGAAAATCCACTAGAGTTTGGGTCCCATAACACTTGGCACACAATTACCATAAATTTTGGAACACAAATAAGAGGACAAAACAAATGTGGGTTCCAAAAGATTCTTGCTTTCATCATACTTCAGTCACTGATATCTTTGGACCTAGGAACGTTTCTAGGTCATCTTTCTCTCTTCTTGTGTAGGTATGTTGGCGTGCTAAGGAGCAACAAAAATGGTATTTGGATTCAGGTTGCTCCAGACATATGACAGGAGACAAGAGATTGTTCCTTAGCCTGGAAAAATATAAAGGTGGGAGTGTGACATTAGGTGACAACAGCAAATGTAAGATTATTGGTAAGGGAAAAGTAGGTAACAGCATTTTTGCCTTAGCCGATGTCTTATATGTTGATAACTTGTATCACAATCTTATTTCCATAAGCCAATTATGTGACAAAGGAATGAATGTAGTTTTTGACAGTGAGATTTGCAAGATCATCGATACGTCCACTGGAAAAGTTTTTTTTACTGGCAAAAGAAAAGGAAATATTTACATGCTCTCTTTTGATGATGTAACTGTTTCTAGATGTTTGGTTGCCATTGAAGAAGAGGCGGTTTTATGGCGTAGAAGACTAGCACATGCTAGTATGCATCTCCTTGAAAAACTAGAAACAAATGAGCTTGTCAGAGGTTTACCTCATCAGAAATTTAAAAATAACAAAGTGTGTAAGGCTTGCTCCATGGCTAAACTTAGTCGTTCGTCATTTCATCAAAAAAATGTTGTTAGTACTTCACGTGTTCTTGAATTGATTCATATGGATTTGTTTGGACCAACTGATACTGCTAGCTTAAATGGTAAACGTTATTGTTATATGTATTGGTTGATGATTACTCTAGATTTACATGGGTTTATTTTCTAGCCAAAAAGTCTGAAACATTGGATTATTTTTCAAAGTTCTCAAAACTTGTTCAAAATGAAAAAGGTGTTTCAATTAAAACTTTAAGAAGTGATCATGGAGGTGAATTTGAAAATTTAGATTTTGAAAAATTCTGTGAAGAAAATGGCTTTAAACATGAATTTTCCTCTCCTCGAACACCTCAACAAAATGGGGTGGTCGAAAGGAAAAATCGTACATTGCAAGAGATGGCTAGATCTATGTTATGTGAATAAAAATTACCTCAAACCTTATGGGCTGAGGCAGTTAATACTTCATGCTATGTAATGAATAGAGTCATGATTAGACCAATACTTAATAAAACGTCATATGAACTATGGTCTGACAAAAGGCCTAACATCTCATATTTTCGAGTTTTTGGATGCCCTTGTTATATTCTGAACATAGGTGATCAACTTGGAAAGTTTGAAGCAAAAACAATTGATGGAATCTTCATGGGTTATTCTTCAAGGAGCAAAGCTTACAGAATCTTCAATAAACAATCAAGAACAATTGTGGAGACCATTAATGTGAAGTTCAATGAATCAGACCTAGAGATGGCTTCTGAAAATGATAAAGATGAAGGTGGTGTGCAAGAAGGTGAGAAAGATAGCAATGAAGTTGAGGAAAGCAATGAAGAAGTCACAGAAGCAACAGCTGAAGCTGAAAGGCTGAAATTCAAACCCAACCACCCTCCAAATTTGATTATTGGAAGTCCAACAGCTGGGGTTCGCACCCGTTCCTCTCTCAATAAAAATGTTTGTGCTTTCTGTATTCACAATGCTTTCATTTCTGAAATTGAACCAAGTTCGTATGATATTGCTCTTAAAGATGAATCTTGATTTTTAGCTATGCAAGAGGAACTTAATCAATTTGAGAGGAATAAAGTATGGAATTTGGTACCTAGGCCAAAAGACTATCCAGTTGTTGGAACAAAATTGGTGTTTAAAAATAAACTTGATGAATCTGGAAATGTAATTAGAACCAAAGCTAGGTTGGTTGCTAAGGGATACAATCAAATTGAAGGCATTGATTTTGATGAAACATTTGCTCCAGTTGCTAGGTTAGAAGCAATTAGAATTTTGCTAAGTTTTGCATGTTTTAAAGTTTTTAAACTTAAGAAAATGGATGTTAAGAGTGCCTTTTTGAATGGTGAGCTGAAATAAGAGGTTTTTGTTGAACAACCCCCTGGTTTTGAGAGTCAAGATTTTCCAAATCATGTGTACAAACTAGAAAAACATTATACGTTCTTAAGCAGGCTCCTCGAGCTTGGTATGACTGTCTCTATTCATATCTTTTGGAAAATGGTTTTAAAAAGGGATGTGCTGACACTACTCTGTTTCTATTACATGATGGTAATGATTTCTTGATTGTTCAGATTTATGTTGATGATATCATTTATGGTGCTACTAATGATATTTTGTGTGAGAAATTTGAAAAAGTCATGCAGGACAAATTCGAGATGAGCTTGGTTGGAGAGCTGAAAAACTTTCTTGGATTTCAAATCAAACATCGCAACAAAGGAATCTTCATTTCTCAAACGAAGTATCTGATGGAGTTGTTGAAGAAATTTGGAGTTGAAAATGCAAAACCAGTGAGAACACCAATGAGCCCAACAACTAAGCTTGACAAAGATGAGAAAGGTGTTGCTGTTGATCAGAAAAAATATCGCGGTATAATTGGCTCACTTCTCTATATCTCTGCCTCTAGACCCGAGATTATGTTTTCTGTATGTTTATGTGCTCGTTTTCAATCTAATCCAAAATAATCTCATTTAAAAGCCACAAAATGAATTCTGAGGTATTTGTTGCACACACCAAAACTTGGTTTGTGGTATCCATCTTGTGACAATTTTGATTTAGTTGGTTTTACTGATGCTGATTATGCTGGCTCACTCACTGATAGGAAAAGCACTAGTGGAAATTGTTTCATGCTAGGACATTCTCTTGTTTCTTGGTCAAGTCGTAAACAAAATTGTGTTGCACTATCCACCAGTGAAGCTGAGTATATTGCATTAGGAAGTAGTTGTGCACAGATTTTATGGATGATGCAAACTCTATCTGATTTTGGCCTATTCTATAAACAAGTTCCTTTGAAATGTGACAGTAAGAGTGCAATAGATCTATCAAATAATCCTGTACATCACTCACGCACAAAACACATTGATGTGAGACGCCATTTCATTAGAGATCATATTGCTAGTAAGGACATTTGTATTGAATTTATTCCAACTGAATCCCAACTTGCGGATATTTTTACTAAACCCCTTTCTGAAGATAGATTTTGCAGATTACGATTGGATTTGGGGATTATAGAAATTAATTGATCACTCTGCATTTTTGGGTAAATTTTTTCTTAAGATATTCTGTTATTGATTTCATTCTCTAACAAATTAATCCAATCTTCAAATCATTAAGAAAAGAACAGTTTGTTTTGGACATTTATAATAAAATTGTGACTATGTTAGATTTCAGAATATGAGATGGTTGAAAGCTTCTCTATAACCCTGATCTGATTGAATATATTTTATAATATGAGTAATTTGGGAATTTTTTTCACATCCATCTCTATCTCTATCACCCCTTCTATCATCCATTATTGTTTTATATATTAAGGGGATTTTGTATATATTAACATTTAAAAAAATTTATATAATAATAATAATAATAATAATAAGTATTTCTCTGACCTCATTTAAAAATCCAAGCTCTGGTCATGCATGGTTATGAGATTACTTATTTATTTTCATGCTGCAACTAATCCCATTTAAAAATCCAAGCTCTGGTTATGCGTGGTTAGTGTGCTCTTGAAAAAAAAATTAAATTGTTTGTCTGTATAGATATAATATATATAAAATCCTCCCTGGTATATATTAACTAACTTCCCATTCCATCTTCTAAATTGTGAAATGTATTCCTACCTTACGAATTATTATGATTTTTTTTTATCAATTGGGGTTTGTGGTTTCTGATTCTGTCAAATGCCTTGATGTCTAACTGTGGTCCATATCCTTTGCAAATGTTCAGAACTGTTCATCTTTTGATGATTACAAAGGGGGAGAAGGAGTTAAGATTTTGATACATATACAGACATCTATAGATTTTATTTTTCCATTAATGCTAGGTGATTAATTATTTTCTATTCTTTTCAAATTATTATTTCTGTCTGCTATGTCTGTTTACAGTTATAGGGGGAGCTCTGTTTAGAGGGATCACATATATAGGGGGAGTCCATATTCAAACACTTTCTGCTGTACTCAAAATCTAAGTATGTTTGTCATCATCAAAAGGGGGAGATTGTTGAACCTGTGATTTTTTGTTTGATGATAACAAACATATTCTATTGATGTGTTTAAAATTGTACTGTTCACTATCTTTCACAATCATACTGAAATATATATATTTTATAAATCAAAAGCAGTACAAGCTTTCATACACATCTCTGAACTCTCACTAACACAAGTTTACAATACAAATGTTTTTACACTTCATATATATATACATCTTTCTACATACACATCTTCTCTCACACTCAATCACATATTTATACACACTCTTACTGTCCTAGCATCCTGATTTACTCCTGCTGCATCATCCTGAAACCTGTAACAAAAATGAAATGCACACGGTATACTGGAACAAAAATGAACAATGAATAAATAAAAATTTATTTTAAATTTTTATTTGCCTCAGATTTTCTGTGTGTCTTTCTCGTCATTTTTCTGACTCGCCTAACAAGTATGGCACAATACTATACAAAATCAGAAATGATCAAGTATAGCAAGAAAGCCAAATACTTGTGTATACCAAAATCAGCACATTCAAGTTGGACCAAGAATGGTATCTGTTCTTTTTAGTTTTGTGTTACAGGGTCATAGGTTCATGCATGGCAACATGGACCTGATGAGCAACAAGGTGTAGTAGCAACAACTAGCATCTCAGTTTAATCAACTAAGCTAGTGTACATGGACATACATGTACAAATAATCAGCAAGTGCCAAAGTAATTGTCTCAGCAAACACACAGCAAGTGAAAAGTGCAGAAGTTTCAAGTGCTACATATATATGGTTAAGCATGGTCACACAACAACAACAGAGAAGCAAGGGGATAACTAGAAGTTCAAGTGTAATGGCAAGATCAATTGATGTGTATGTGGCAGATCAACTAAATAATACATAGCAGGTCAGCATACAAGACATGATGAACAATGAATGATACAAGTTCAAGTGCAAGTGCAAGTGTGATACATGATCAAAGCATGAACATAGGACAGATACAAGTCCAAACAGTAGAGCAGCAACAAGATGCAGCATGCACAAGTGACACAGAAGCATGGTGACACAAGGGAAAGTGCATGTATAGTAATCAGTGCAAACTGGATGGGGCATACAGTGTGAATGGTGTAACAGTCAGGTTAATACACTAGTGCAGCAATGGTAAATGCAACTCGACATGGAAAGCATCAGCATAACAAGCCCAAGGTGATTGAAGTTAAATGAAATACCAGCAAGAAGACAAAGCAAGAGTGCGGCATCATTGTATACTGTATGGTGGGATTTTGTTTTGCTCAGAATTTTCTGGTGTAAACACAGTAGTAGGTAAGGCATAAAAGATGTCAAGTGTATTGATGTTTTTTTTACAAAGCAAATCCCACAGTAGAAATGTTTTCCAGATTTGAACAAAAGTTTAGCTGCCTAGGTCGATGTCATAAACACAGGAAAGAGTAAATTGGGAACAAATTAAACTCCAAAAATCAATTCTTATATTTTTTGGAAAATTTTTAAGTATAAAGATTTTTGGGTCCAGACTTACTCAATCATGTATGGGAATGTAAAAGATGGATTAAATCGTTTTTGGTATGGTGACTAGGCAGGAAAAATCTCAGCATGCAAATTGCTTTTCAAAAATGGAAGGCATTCTTAATCAGATCGAATGGTGAAAGCTTTGGTGGCAAAATCAGTTGATTATGTTTCCATTTACAATTTAACAAAAAAAAATCAAGGATAAAACAGAAAGTTTTCAAAACCGATGAAAATTTGGACAACAAAATTTCAGGGAAATCAAAATTCATTTTGAATATTCCAAAATCAAATCGGGCAAGTCTTTAAAGTGAAATCAGAGAGCAAGGGTTTCGAAACCCCTATATAAACACACTATTTCCTCATCGACAACTCAGTCAACAACTCGATAGAAAAATCAAAACCCTAATCTCAAATCAGAAATCTTACCTGTTTGGATCGAGAGAAAGAGAGCTCTGCAGAGTCAACCTAGAAGGCAAATCCAACTAATTCGAGTCTGCAGAAAGATTCAAAGCAAAGGAACTCAATTTTTCAGAAACCCTAGCGATTGCACGCAGCCGCCATTTCCAATTCTCAGAGCAAAAGAAGATACCATCAGATAAATGGAAATAGAGTGGGCCGGCCAAGTTACAAGTGGCTAAGCCATTGTTTTTAAATCAAGGGGGTTCTTTGTTTTTCTCTTTTGCCTTGTATTTTTTGTTTTTTACTTTCCTTTAAACAATAATGTTTGTTTTTTCTAGTTTTTTTTTTAAAACTAGGTTATATAGATTACTGGTCTGTAGTCTGAGAAAATCTGGTTAAGGGTACATAGGCCAGTCTAGGATTTTGAGCTTAGGGTTAGACAGGAGCAGGAGCTGCGAGTTTACATAGGATGGTAAGCGGGATCTGTTTGTAACTCCTAGTAGAAATCTTAGAAAAGCAGCAGTAGGCACAGTTTGCCGAAGCTGGGTATCTTTGAGTGTGATTTTCCTTTACTGCAACTTTTATTTCTCCGTGTCTGTGTTATTTTTTTGTTAAAACCCTATTCACCCCCCTCTAGGGTTATTTTTGATCCTACATGGAGTTCATGATAATTTTTTATGGAGGAAAACATCCAATGAAAATGACCGAACAGTGAAAAACAAAGAGCGAATTAATTAAAATGATCATAACTTTTTCATACGTTATCGGAATTCAACGAAATCAGGTGCGTTGAAACCGTCTCGACGGGAGCTTGCCAATGAAACTAATTTGGGAGTAATTTACACTATTTGGGATCAATTGTGGCCTTTTTATGATTTTTCATTAACCTTTTTCATGACTCTTAAACGTGAATTATCGACTCGATATCCTTCGAGTCTATTCCGATATAGTTTAGAACCTTCGGGTGCTAGTTTGGGATTTCGATTCGTTCGCTGATCGAAATTACAACCGTCATCCCCTTGATTCCCTGTATGTTGTTGTAATGCGAGTTTATGTCCCATGATGTTTGTGTTCTATTCGCTACGGCGACGGTTTTCATGAATATTTGAACCACAATGGATAATGGGGTTTTATATTGTGAATGGGCATCGAATGAACGTTTAATCAGTTTATAAATTCAAATCCTTTTAAAACAAATTCGGTTTCTAAACCCGGTTCTGATTCTATCGATTTATATACGATTCCTTATTCTATTGATCGGACGAGAAATTTAGTTTATTTACTTTAGTAAAACTGAGGACTATGACCCCTTATATGTTTACTTCGGCAAATAACTCTTAGACTCGTGCATTCGAACATATGTGGTGAATTTCTCTGTTTTGAATAGTGACCAACTACGGGTTCATAAATATTCGGGAATAGCATGTGGTTATGGGACATGTTGCTATTTCCTTATATTAACTAGCTCGGAGTAATTTCTATTCATCCAGATCGATGTGATCCTTTATCACTTGTGTTTTGTGGTCCTCGATCGCCCTAGTGGACGATTCTTGGATTTCACTTATGGGACTTCGGTCCAACCTTTATGATTTATGTTTTGAGAATGAACCAACAACGGGTTCGTAAATATTCGAGAATAGCGAGTGGTTATGGGACATTTAGCTATTTTCTTATATTCACTATCCTGGTGTAATTTACACTCACTCGGATTGATGTAATCCCTTATGACTTGTGTTCGCTGTCCTCGATCGCCCTAGTGGGGTTTACGATTCTTGGATTTCACTTCTGGGACTTTGGTCCAACTTTTATGATTTATGTTTTTATTCTTCGAGGTCACGACCCGGCTTCGTGGGGAGCTTCGGCTCAAACAATGGGTTCGCTACCTAGAGATCGTTTCTCACCTTTTATGAACAGGCCTTTTTATGATGTTTTCTAGAGATTTCATGATTTATGTTTTTTCTCTTCTCCGGGGTCACGACCCGGCTTCGTTGGGAGCTTCGGCTCAAACATATGTGATCGTTACCTAGAGATAGTTTCTCATTTGTGACAGGCCCTCTTTATGATGTTTTCCGGATATCTAATGATTTCTGGATTCTTGATTACTTTGACGTGATGCGCGTCATTTTGATTTATGTTTGGCATTTATTTCTCAATTATGAATTCTTGATTACTTTGATGCGATGCGCGTCAATTTGATTTATGTTTGGCATTTATTTGTCAATTCTTATTATTATATGATTTCTCTATCATTTCCTGTTGTGTGCTATTATTTGAATGTTGCATTCTACATTTGCTATGAGATTATTTAGAGATATTTGTGTACTGGCATTTCATTGCCATTTCCTGATTGTGTTGACATGCCATATTTCATATTTGTTTATGATTAGATGTTATTACTAGAGTCATGTCATCCTGTGTTACATCTCTTATTATCTCAGTTTATTTGATGAGTACAGCTAGACTGATATGTTTATTGTTTATTCTTATAAATAATACTCAGGTCAGACCGAGTCATTTTAGGTACTCCTCACAGGATTGATCTTCCGCTTTCATCTTGCTGCTCTGTCTCCGCAGTTTCATGTACTTTTGTACCTACGTCATTATCACTTGTTGTGTACATATTCTTTATTTAGATCATGGTGCATCTATCTATTTTCTTGGGGATTAGTGGATCTTTGTTGACTACTATCCTGTTGTACACATCCTTGGTCTATTCATATCTATTCCTCCTTTGTGATATGGTTATTCTGTGTCTGGCTGTGAGATATACCATATTTATATTATTGTTGTTGTCTATTTTATACTGCTTTCTGGATTGCATATAGCCGTTGTGTAGTTGCCTTATGTGACGAATGTTCATGTCGAAATTTTAATCGGTATTCGAATTCGATGTGCATTCCTCACATGGAGTAATCGTACAATCGGTCGCTCTTCACAAACCTCATTCTCCATTATGGTCTACGACATTATCTGAAATGAACTGGATGATAGTGGGTATAGAGGCGGGGTGTTACACCGGAGGCACCTTATTCTCGTCCCATATGTCCAATACACGAGAGAGGTCCTGGCATATCTGGTCGATCTCCAAGTACGTCTGGACGATCACCACTTATTAGCTCGTCTTTGGTGTACAACCCAATCAAGACATCAGTAATCATCCAAACGATGTGATGATCTCTGGTCTTCAACCACCGTCTTCATCGTCGACTTATCGTCGAATCAGTTATTCTGAATGGGCATAAACCCAGTCTTTTCGAATAACGCGCGTATTTCATCAACAAGTGCTATACAAACACAACATACGCCTCATTCCAATCCAGAATATTCTTTTATTCAAATATTCACATTTTTAGGGAATGGTTCCCATTAGTTTTATCAAAGATAATTTCTTTTAAAATTAATCTTTAATCTTCCTTTGGTTATCAATTCAAACCAAATTAAGTTTATCCAAACTAGTCGAGATTCGCGAACCTTACAGAAGTAATCATTTATTTTATTTTCCAATCCCGACCTATTCATCCCCTAGAGCAAAACTGGTAATACTCCATATCTAACACCACGGTGTTATCGGTAAAATTAATTACCATTTCACGTTCAAATCTATTTAAATATTTAACTATCGATTAGAGCAAAACTGGTGATACTCCATTTTCGATCATTTCCCAAATTTGATAATTTAAATTATCTCATTCACATTTCAATCTAATTAAATATTCATTAAAACTCCAGTTAGTTTTAATCTTCCTAAAAATCAATATTAATGATTAATTAACTTTGGGAAATCAAACATGCCACACTGATAATGTACATCGTACCACTGATTTCTGCCAATTCATAACCTCTAAGCTCGTATGCCTTAAAGAAGGGTGTTAAGCAAGAGAATAAATTCTCCGCCACCAAACCGATATATATTTAATAGAGATCAACAATACATATTGTTGACGTACTTTTTGGTCAAAATCACATCATCAACAAAGAACTGCCCGGAACTCCTATCAGATGACCTTTTCTGGGCCCGAAAACAGCAATTACGGTGCTAAGCACTGTAACTCTTGTAGATCTCTGAATTAGCTTCAGTTTGATCTTTGGTTTGGTTCAAACGGACTTACGGTTTGAAAGTTATGCCCGTTTCCGTGAACGGGTGTAATCTGGCTATCTCCTGGATCGGATCAGATCGCTTCTCCTCGGATTGCCACCCTTGGATCGAGGCGCGCCTCCATCTCGCGTACCCTCATCGGATCGCCCCCCTAGGATCGTGATGCGCCTCCGTCTCGCGCACCCTCCTCGGATCGTGGAACCCACGTCACGATCCGATCCCTGACCCACGAACCGATCGCCAAACCTGCAGATATGTGCACTGTTTTGACCTATTCTGATGGCTATTTTTACTCCAACTCGCTTGGATCTGATTACACATGGAATATGACGATTTGGCGAGGGTTTCTGGACGTTTTCCACCTTATTTCGAGATTTTTGGGATGCGTGCCACGTGTCCCGCGAACCGCCTGATGTAAACGGCTATAAATACACCATTCGAAGGCATTTTCAAGGACTTTGGGCCATTCTCACTCACGGCTGCCACCATTACTGAAGCGCAAGGGCTTTGTACCTTCATACACTCAAATTCTTCACTTATAATCTCAATTAACACACGGATTGTGTGCTTGCATGTAACTGATTCTTGTAATCTGTCAATATAACAATAAGATTATAAAGTGGACGTAGGCTATATCTACAGCCGAACCACTATAAAACCTCTGTGTGTCTCCTCTTTATTTGCTGTTTTCTGCATTCTGTGATCTGCGATCTGCATTTGGGTGTTAGTGTCAGATTTTGGTCTAACATTTTGGTGTGCCAGGTAGGGGGCACACGAAAACTTCAACTTTCTACTTGGATTAATTGGCTATTGGATCAATGGCAATCAAAAGGAAGAAAACTGGAGCTTCCTCTCATGCCGAGGATGACGAGAATTGCCACGAAGCTTCCTCTCATGGAGATCCCTCTGCATACTTGACTAGAGATGAGATGGATGGTGTTCTCGCTGAATTGAGAGATCAGATGGCAAAGCAAGACGATCTCCTCCGGAAACAACAAGAGATGATCAACCAATTCTTCGCTCGGATGGATGGAAGGCCGAGGAACATTCAAGTCACTGGAAATGAAGCTACAGAAGCGGATCACGCACCACATGGACTAGGGGGCAACCCCGTCGTTATTGGAAACTCACAGCGACCGACTTCAGCTCCAGATCGGATGAATATCGGAGCACAAGCTCCCGCGCCTCAACAGCAACAAACGGATCGTGATAGGCCTCCAGTACCAGTTCGGGTCGCCCCCCTCAAACCGCGAACCGACCACGACAATGGCCCATGATCCGTGCACCTCCACAACCCACGAGCTACAAATCTTCACGACTCGGCTCGTGATGCCCCCTATGGATCAAGATCCGATCCCATAGGCTCTCTCCCGGCAGTTCACCGGCAGCTTCCTTCTCTCAAGTTCAATGCTGGGGGCACTAGCTCTGATCTTGGCAACTTGCAACAGCTTTTTGAAGGGAATCGGTTAGCAGAACTGATTGAACGCCTTTCAAGAGGCCGCACTTATCAGAACGACGTTGATGACATCAATCACAACCCATTCACTCAGGAAATCAGGAATTCTCGCAATCCCCCAGATTTCAAACTTCCGCAATTGGAGCCCTACAACGGCCGGACAGATCCTACCGTACATCTCATGCGCTACAAACGGCACATGGAGGTTCAATCAGCATTAGAAAACGTGATGGCCAAATGTTTTCCTCTCGCTCTGACTGATATAGCAGCCATGTGGATTCGGCAGCTAGAGACGGAATCGATCAACAGCTGGAATATGTTGGTCGCTCGCTTCCTTGAACAATTTCGGGTCCACATCGCTCGACCCAAGAACGTCATGTCACTCACTACAATCAAGCAGAGGCCCAGAGAAACTCTGCGTTCATTCCTGGTGAGATTCAACGTTGCAGCAATGTCAGTTGATCGCCCTGAGCAGTCAATGGTACTGATGGCAGCAGTATCTGGCATCTTGGATAACACGGAATTCAAGAAATCTTTGTACCGAGATCCACCGCGAAATCTCGGCGAATTCTACCTTGAAGCAGACAGATTTCTGCACGAAGAAAATGCAACCTCCGAGAAGAAAATTCTCGATGTCAACATGCTCAAAGATGGAGAACCATTTGATTCTGTAAAAGGCAAAGGAACAGCCAATGCAAAGAATGACCGTGATGCTCCACCCCGGAGAGGGTCCAGATACGACAGATACACTGAACTGAATGACACTCTGAGCAACATCTACATAGATTCAGGGGGTGCTGCCTCAAATCCAAGGCCTCCCAAGAAGGAACCAACGCTAGCACAACGTAATTCCGGCAAACATTGCATATTTCATGACATGGACGGTCACAACACTGATGACTGCAGACATTTGCGAGACCTTTTTGAGGCTCGGGTCAGGCGAGGAGAACTACCCGAATATGTAACTCAACCAACAGCGCCCACACCTGTGCTGCCACCACCGACTCCCCGGAGAGGGAATGATCCCGGATCAAGCAATCGTGAGCTTATCATCAACTGACCTCGCTCAGCGGATCCCTTCAGTTTGCCGGACTCCGGTCCATAGTTCATGTTTTTAGGCTTTTAGGCGACTTCTCGCCCTTCTTTGTTTTCCTTGCATGTAATAAGCGCAGCAACATCAGCCCACACGCACGGAACCGACCCGTAGTCTCCAGTCGTGGTCAGGGTCTGAATAACTGTCGCTTAGTTTTTCATGAATCACTAATAAGCATGAGCTCCGGCTCCTAACTTGATCCGTCCAGTATAAACCAGCATGAGCTCAGGCTCCTAACTGGATCCGTCCAGTATAAACCAGCATGAGCTCCGGCTCCTAACTGGACCCGTCCAGTATAAACCAGCATGAGCTCCGGCTCCTAACTGGATCCGTCCAGTATAAACCAGCATGAGCTCTGGCTCCTAACTGGATTCGTCCAGTATAAACAAGCATGAGCTCCGGCTCCTAACTGGATCCGTCTAGTATAAACAAATTCTTATGTGCTTTTCCTTAGTCGTCTTACTCCGGTAGGGCCGTCTTGGAACCCCTCTAACATCTCCTCGGATGGTTTACTCCGTTAAGGCCATCTAGGAATTATTCTTGCATTCTTTATTTTATCTTATTGCAGGTACGGACTTCTGGTTTCATTGCATCTCTACTCGGCCTTAATACGATCCCATGTGATCGTCGGTTTTCTGGCCTTAATACGATCCGGCGTGATCGTCCCATTCTGGATTTAGATTTCTCGGATTATCTAGAACACATCTTCCTTCAACCAGCAAGATATGCTTTGGGGGGAAAACATGTTGACGTACTTTTTGGTCAAAATCACATCATCAACAAAGAACTGCCCAGAACTCCTATCAGATGACCTTTTCTGGGCCCGAAAACAACAATTACGGTGCCAAGCACGGTAACTCTTGTAGATCTCTGAATTAGCTTCTGTTTGAGCTTTGGTTTGGTTCAAACGGACTTACGGTTTGAAAGTTATGCCCGTTTCCGTGAACGGGTGTAATCTGGCTATCTCCTGGATCGGATCAGATCGCTTCTCCTCGGATTGCCACCCTCGGATCGAGGCGCGCCTCCGTCTCGCGTACACTCATCGGATCGCCCCTCTCGGATCGTGACGCGCCTCCGTCTCGCGCACCCTCCTCGGATCGTGGAACCCACGTCACGATCCGATCCCTGACCCACGAACCGATCGCCGAACCTGCAGATATGTGCACTGTTTTGACCTATTCTGATGGCTATTTTTACTCCAACTCGCATGGATCTGATTACACATCGCATATGACAATTTGGCGAGGGATTCTGGACGTTTTCCACCTCATTTCGAGATTTTTGGGATGTGTGCCACGTGTCCCGCGAACCGCCTAATGTAAACGGCTATAAATACACCATTCGAAGGCATTTTCAAGGACTTTGGGCCATTCTCACTCACGGGTTCCACCAATACTGAAGCGCAAGGGCTTTGCACCTTCATACACTCAAATTCTTCACTTGTAATCTCAATTAACACACAGATTGTGTGCTTGCATGTAACTGATTCTTGTAATCTGTCAGTATAACAATAAGATTATAAAGTGGACGTAGGCTATATCTACAGCGGAACCACTATAAAAACTCTGTGTGTCTCCACTTTATTTACTGTTTTCTGCATTCTGTGATCTGCGATCTGCATTTGGGTGTTAGTGCCAGATTTTGGTCTAACACATATCGAAATACAATGTTAGACAATTACTCCTGTCTTTAACCGGGTTAAAGAACCAATGTCATTTAAAATACAGTTCACGATAAAACCAAAATCATATTCCATTAATTATGGATACTTCACAAAAACAAATCAATATATATAATCGATATCAATTTCCATATCCGACCAATAATATAAATGGAATACCGACAAAGCCTTTTAAATTCCATATATATTAACATTCTTCGTCCACAGTAGCTCACTTTGATTATCACTATATCGAACTCCATTCAATTCCAATTTGTTATATTAAATTGAAAAACTTTACTTTGGAAAATTTCCATTAAATCTTAATAAAAAGATGTAATGTCCCCGTTTGTAACCGAATGTATTTAATAATAAACGTTCATTATAAATGGGTTAATTAAGATCAAATCAAATTAATCAACATATTTAAATAACTTCTATCTAAGAAAGTTATATGTATATAAAGATGTACAAATGCATATATAGATATTATAGGAAATTAAATTATGTATACTTTGGCTCATACTTGAGCATTTGATTCAAACATATCTAATCTTTTATATTAAATCCTATGTAGACTGCTAGGTGAAACCATATGTATGGACATATGTTTCAAAATAATGCAACTTGTATGTGGTCTTGAGCTAAGCTAAAAGTTAGAGCTTCATCATATGATGTTGGTTAAAGCAATATAACATGTATGCACATTCTTCTTTAACCATAATAAGATATTCTTGCCAATATATGACAAACCCTGCTACCGGAAGACAAAGCCAACTTAGTGAGATTGAACACTTGAAATGGCAACCAATATAAGAAGGATATGGTTGCAAAATATGTTTTCCATTTTCTAAACAATAGTACAACATATATGTACTTTCATGTTTTCTGGCCGTGGCTTCTGTGCATAAGGAATTTTTATTCAACTAAATACCTAAGCTAGTTTACACCATAAAACTTAGGTACAGCTAAACTATGGACATTTTCTTTCAATCAAATTCTTGAACAACTGAAACTATAGGTGCGTATTAAATGTTATATTAGCTTGAAACAGGAGCCTAGTTTTTAAATAATTTCTTGCATGAGCTGTGTACAAATGTTTGTACTCCATCTTTTGCCTGACTGTATGCGCCTGAAAGTGAAAATTAAAAACCTGAAAAGCAAAACATAACATTGCTTCAATCAAAACATCCATTAAATCAAACTAGACATAGATGCCTGGTTGCTAAGGAACCAAACACCACTTTGAAATGAATATTCATGCTTGTGCTGCAAATAAGGACCGACCATACATAGCCGGAAAATCACAACTAAACTATAGGCATGTTCTACTACACATCTAATTCATGAGCACATTCTTTTCAGACTGAAATGAAGGAGTTTTTATGTCAATCAAATGCTGCAAAGTTGAGTTACTTAAGGGCAAAGCACCATTTCTAAATGAATTTTCTTGCATGTGCTTTGTGCAAACTGTTGTTGATTTACCATACATTCCTAAAGAGTGAAATCAGAAAACTCGAAATGCCTACACACATATATTTATCAATCTGATTTTACTAGACCAACCCTTTTCAATCAAAGAAAACTGCAGCTAAATGTCCTTAGTCTACCCAACAAGAACTAAATGAGCCAAAATATATTAATATGAAATTCACCTATAAATGCACGCCTACACCTCACTTTTCACTCACACCAAAGTAAGTAATCTGTAGAGAGGAAACCAGGAAAAATACAAAGTACAGAGAAGAACAGAACTGGTGAGTAAACTAAATTTATATAATCTTCATTTTGGAATTTTTATTCCCATTCTTAGTTCATGCCAGTATTAGAATGAGTTTTATGCAAAGTTTAAACCAATACAGAATGATAATCTTACCTGTACATTACTTGATTCCTAAACTACTGCTATATGATTAAACTGCTTGATGTATAAACCTGTATAGACACATTATACCCTCTGTTAAGTTGAAAAACTCTGTTGTGAACATGAAACCACATATATACACTATTGTCAAGTATCCATAGTTGATGCTAGCAACTGCTTATTCTCTCTATTTTCCAAACATATGATCCATTGATGAGAAATACCCATGTTAAATGACTCAGCATGATTGATGCTAAGTTTAAACCATATGAGTAGCAAGTAATCTGCCTGCTATACACCTGAATACAAGGGAAAAACCATGTATTGAATGTATGAACAAGAAAACCTGAAACTATATGGTTCTCTGTAACCAACTTATAACATGAAAATTTCAATCCACTCAGAAACATGTTTTACATATATAAATGGAATCGTGATGCAAAACGATGATTTTTAGTCGTAATTTCAAGATTTTTAAGTCAGTGGTTGCGGTGATAACTTAAGATGAACGAAAAATGCCTTCGGGACAATATCAGGTGATTGAAGCCACCAGAATTCATGGCGCAAGGAGGGAAGCGATGTGTAGGGTAGACGATCATAGGAAAGTACAAAACAATTTTTCTATTGGGTAGATTTTGTAAACGAGACAAAAATGGGGTTTTCTTTGAAATTCGATATAGCCGAGTTCATCGAAGAACTGCTCTGCCACGGTGGTGAATGGAGGTTGCGCACAGGGGGGATCAGAGCTGGAGGACGTTTGTTTGGCGTAAGTGAAGTCGGAGATACCCTAGTGGTTGGAGGAGGTGGCAACATGCGGTTTCTTGGATGAAACCCGGTTCGACGAGGAAGTTTGAAACAGTGAAAACACTGTAGCGGTAGAGATAGCCAGATCGGAGTTGAGTGATGAGGTCAGGTGGCGATGAGCGATGTGTATAAGTGATCACGAAGGCTAGAAGGTGGCTCGTCTGGCAGTGCATGTGTACAACGTACACGCTGTGCACTGCAATGGCACAGAGGGATTGGAGAAGAAGAAATAGGTGATCGGGCAATGGGTTTTCAATGGCGATCACAAGTTTTCCTTGCCAAACGCAGGTGGTACTCTAAAGGTGACACTTGGACGAGCATGGGAATCGGCGTGGGCAGCATGGAGTTTTGGTGTGGAATCTAGGTGTGGCAAGTGGTACTTTGGCAAAGTGGTACTATGAAGTGGTATTTGGCTCGGCAAGGAAATCACGTGGATCAGGGGGTGCGAAATCAGGATCTGGATATGGGAAGCGGTACTTGACAATTAAATGTGGTACTTGGCTAATGAAGGAAAGGAAATTAGGCCGGGTTTTTTGATAAAACAAGTTTAAAATAAAAATAGAAAATCAAATAAAAATAGAAAAATAAAATAAAAAAAGAAGAAAAATGAAAATAAATAAAAAGAGATTTTTAATGTAATTGGAAGGAGAAAAGAAGCCAAATATTTTAGCGATGGGAGGAAAGACATTAGACGGGAAATGGATCGTAGTGGCTTGACTTAAAAAGGGTTAACAAGTTTTAAAAATGAACAAAAAGGAAATAATAAAATAGAAAATAGAAATTAGTATAAATTAAATTATTAATGTTTGTTGGAAATAAAAAGACAATATACATGTAAGACAAAGGTATAGATTACAAATAAGAGACATATAAACAAACGAACATTTTTGAATAAAGTACCATGTGCGACGCACACGCTTTAGTTGTTCATTTATAAAAGATAGTCAAAATGTCTAGATTTAAACCATGCAGACATATACCATTCTATTTGGTTGAAGCTCATGAAATAAAGGGTATATAAAATGAATTATACTTAATCCAGTTAATTTTAAGATGATAACTATTTCTTTAAAGAAATGTTTGAGATCAAATGAATATTGAAATCTGTTTCTTAAGCATCTATTAACCGTAAAAGACATTACGCTAATCATTTCGATGAGTCTGGAATTAATATTCCACTTCGATTTGATTTATACGTCGCGTGTCAGAGATTATTGAAGATGGATATATGCTAGGGCTATTTTGTTTTACATAATAGTGCCTTCGGTTTGTCCAGTCCCAGGACAACTTGTATGTAGGGTGTTTGACAACGTATACCTATCAGATCTTACACATCGACTTTCCTAAAGTATATTATGTTGGTGGCGGAGGAATTCGTTTCTCTTAGCTTTTTGCTCGTATTGTACTCGGGAAAATAAATTGTGTGTTCTAACAGATATGACGGTGTGGCATCCAAAGTAAATGAAGAAGTAATCTGTCAGAAGAACGAAAATGCCCTCAAGCCTCACAACCAGGAAATGACAAAAATCCGGGCAGGCAGCATGGCTAGGTGGGTCATTCCCAAGCAGGGTATATTATCACCATCTAGAGAAATTCCTTTTTATCTTCTTAATCTCTTTCCGCTGCTGCAGCTTTCGAAAACGGTGGTTTGAGCCCAACCGTTGGTGTTAATATATTCGGTACACTCATGATAAATGAGTGGGCGGTCATGTGTGGCCAGGTTACAAGACGTTCTTGTTGAACCCCAGTGTATGCTCTCTAGAGTACACTGATCGGTAGGTGGTCCCATACCTTGTCATAGTTGGAATCCAATCTCCAATAAGCGCCTGCGATTTTTGATTTTATATTATGTATATGGAGCGTGAGATGCAAGCATTCCACTAGATGGTTATTTATTTGATAAAAAGTATCGTAATATCAGACGATTTTGATATCAAATTTTTTTTTGATTATAGTAAGGTAAAAACCATCCATGTTTATGTGTGGGCTGGTCTTACTATTATCTTTTCTTTCTAAAGGTTTTCTAAAGTTAAATCAATCTGTTCTCATAAGAGAAAAAACCCATTCCATATTTTCTTGCTTTCAAACTGTTTTAAAATTTGTTTACTCACACCAGTCCCCTGACTGATCCAGAGTTTATTTTTCTGTGTTTTTCATAAACTCTGGGGTACTCATAACAAATGTTATGAGTAGACAAGTGATCCAGGTAGTGAATGGAAATCTATTGGAGTATTTTGGACTGAAAATCATGGATTCAGCTTACTAGTTATATCTATATCTAAGTATCAAGTTGTACGTTGTATTTGGCCCATAATCATGTATAATGATGAAGTATTCTATGATGTAACAGACTCTTAGATGTAATATATTTAGTGATATTATATTTTGTTAAAATTCCGCTGTGAGATTCTAATGTTTGTGTTAGTTCTATTCTCTATCTATTCTAGTTCTTAAATAATGGCATGACTTCCGAGGTCATCGAAAGTCGCGCCGTTACAGTTGGTATCAGAGCTTAAGTTTTACTGAATACCTAGGCTTTGGGCGAAGTATTGAGAGAGCGTATTTATAAATTTAAACTATAATATAAATTATAATATATATACTTAGTGTAGACCAACCCAAGTTATCGACTTAAGTCATCTTTAAAAATATCCTTCGATTAAGTTTTGATTATCAAATATTATACTCAGAAAGTTGAAAATGAGTTCTCACGTAAGAAGAGGCCGAGGAACGAGTGGGACGACCACAACAACCAATGGGCATTCTGTTACTCCAAATCCAGCAGATACTTCTGAAGTAGCCCCAGCTCAAACTCAGCCAAATTTTGCAAGGATCTGTAAGAATTACACCAATCTGGGAGGGAAAATTTTATAGGGTACTGAATCACTGATTAAAGTTCAAGCCCGGATAAGGACTTGTGAGAAAATATTTAAGGGGTTGAAGTTGGATGATGAGCAGAAGCGTCTTTTGGCATCATGGAAACTTGAAGAAGCCGCAACAATTTGGTGGGATGCCCAAACTACTAATACTCCCGAGGAATAATTTACTTGGGCAAAGTTCAAAGAAGCATTTGAAGCACATTATCTATCCGCTACTGGAAAGACAAGGATGTATCGAGATTTCATTGACCTTAAGCAAGGAAACATGTCAGTGGCTGAATACGAAAACAAGTTTACTGCACTTTCAAGCTTTGGACCGGAGTTGGTCAACACTCAATTAAAGAAAAATGAAATGTTTGTAGCCGGCCTGACGGATAATTTACAAAGAAATTGATGGGACACTTGAAGGACCCTTTCATTGAACTAGTAGACTTAGCACTCAGATATGAAGGTTTAGAGCCTAAGAAGCCGGTAAAAAAGGCTCAGACTGGAGAAATCAGTGGAGAGAATCCCCGGAAGAGGACATTCAATCCAAATTGGGAGAATAAGGGAAAAGGAAATGCAGGGGAAGAGAAGTATGAAAATCATTTCAAGAATAAGATACGTCACAACTGCAAACAAAAAGGACATGTCGCTAGATTTTGTAAGAATTCGGAGGACAAGAAACCAGAACAACCCCAACAGCAACATGAACATGCTAATGCTATAGTTTTGAAGACTCTATGCTATAAGTGTCATCAACCCGGGCACATGATTAAAGATTGTCCGTTTATGAAGCAGGCACCACAAACTAAAGTCTATGCCATCTTAAATGAGCCGTCAAGTTCTGAGGACGTGAAGGGAAAAGGAATCCTGGAAAGTACTTTAAATTTTAATAAAAAGAATCAAATGAAATAGGGTCAGACTCATGATAAGTTAAATAGAGTTGGATTAGATTTAGAACAATATCCAGTGAATAAAATTTGTTTTTCCCACTAATAAAAACTGAACCTGAGTATAAATAGAATTTGAACTCATGTGAGTTAAGTAAACGGGTTTTGTAATAAAATCAGATTTTTGAAATAAAGAAAACTAATTTTTTTAAAGGAGAAGTCCATCAAGAAGGTGTGGCAAATAGTTAGGTAGGTATTTAACAAAAACTGAAATCTTCTCGCGACTCTTTAATTTCGTGGACGAAATTCTTTTAAGGGGGGTGGATTGTAATGTCCCGGTTTTTAATCGACTGTATTCAATAATAAACGTTCATTACAAATGGGTTAATTAAGATCAAATAAAATTAGCGAACATATTTAAATAAGTTCTATCTAAGAAACTTATGTATATATATATATGTGTGTGTGTAAAGATGTACATGCATATATAGATATTATAGGAAATTAAATTATGTATACTTTGGCTCATTATTTAGCGGTTGATTCAAAAATATCTAATCTTTTATATTAAATCCTGTTTAGATTGCTAGGTGAAACCATATGTATGGACATATGTTTGAAATAATGCAACTTGTATATAGTCTTGAGCTAAGCTAAAAGTTAGAGCTGCAGCATAGGATATAGGTTAAAGCAATATAACATGTATGCATATTCTTCTTTATCCATAATAAGATATTCTTGCCAATATAAGACAAACTCTGCTACCGGAAGACAAAGCCAACTTAATGAGATTGAACACTTGAAATGGCAACAAATATAAGAAGGATAAGGCTACAAAATATGTTTTCCATTTTCTAAACAATAGTACAATATATACGTACTTTCATGTTTTAGGGTCATGGCTTCTGTGCATAAGGAATTTTTATTCAACTAAATATCTAAGCTAGTTTACACCATCAAACTTAGGTACAGCTAAACTATGGACATTTGCTTTCAATCAAATTCTTGCACAGCTAAAACTATAGTTGTGTATTAACTGCTATACTAGCTTGAAATAGGAGCCCAGTTTTTAAATAATTTCTTGCATGAGCTGTGTACAAATGTTTGTACTTCATCTTTTGCCTGACTGTATACGTCTGAAAGTGAAAATTAAAAACCTGAAAAGCATAATATAACATTGCTTCAATCAAAACATCCATTAAATCAGACCAGCCATAGATGCCTGGGTTGCTTAGGAACCAAACACCACTTTGAAATGAATATTCATGCATGTGCTGCAAATACGGACCGACCATACATAGCTGGAAAATCATAACTAAACAATATGCATGTTCTACTACACAGCTAATTCATTAGCACATTCTTTTCAAAATGAATTGTAGCAGTTTTTATATCAATCAAACCCTGCATAGTTGAGTTACTTAAGGACAAAGCACCATTTTCAAATGAATTTTCTTGCATGCGCTTTGTACAAACTGTTGTTGCTTTACCATACATATCTAAAGAGTGTAATCAGAAAACTCGAAATGCCTACACACATATATTTATCAATCAGATTTTACTCGATCAACCCTTTTCAATCGAAGAAAACTACAGCTAACTATCCCTAGTCTACCCAACAAGAATTAAATGAGCCAAAATATCTTAATATGAAATTCACCTATAAATACTCGCCTACAGCTCTGTTTTCACTCACACAAAAGTAAGTAAACTGTAGAGAGGAAACCAGGCAAAATACAAAGTACAGAGAAGTACCAAACTGGTGAGTAAACTAAATTTATATAATCTTCATTTTAGAATTTATGTTTCTATTCTTAATTCATGCCAATACTAGAATGTGTTTTATGCTATGTTTAAACCAATACAGAATGGTAATCTTACCTGCACATTATTGATTCTTAATCTACTGCTATATGATTAAACTGCTTGATGTATAAACCTGTATAGACACATTATACCCTCTGTTAAGTTGAAAAACTCTGTTGTGAACATGAAACCATATATATACATTGTTGTGAGGTATCCATAGTTGATGCTAGCAACTGCTTATGCCCTCTATTTTCCAAACAGATGACCCATTGATGAGAAACACCCATGTTGAATGACTCTGTATGATTGATGCTAAGTTTAAACCATTTGAGTAGCAAGCAATCTGCTTGCTATACACTTGAATACAAGGGAAAAACCATGTATTGAATGTATGAACAAGAAAACCTGAAACTATATGGTTCTCTATAACAAACTTATAACATGAAAAATTTCAATCCACTTAGAAACATGTTTTACATATATAAATGGAATCGTGATGCAAAAAGTTGATTTTTAGTCGTAGTTTTAAGCTTTTTAAGGCAGTGGTTGCGGTGATAACTTAAGATGAACGGAAAATGCTTTTGGGGCAATATACGGCGATTGAAGCCACCAGAATTCACGGCGCAAGGAGGGAAGCAACGTGTAGGGTAGATGATTATAGGAAAAATACAAAACAAATTTTCTATTGGGTAGATTTTGTAAATGAGACAAAAATAGGGTTTTCTCTGAAATTCGATATAGCCGAGTTCATCGAAGAACTGCTCCACTACAGTGGTGAATGGAGGTTGCGCACAGGGGGTGGGGGTTCGGAGCTGTAGGACATTGGCTTGGCGTGAGTGAAGTCGGAGATACCCTAGTGGTCGGAGGAGGTGGCAACAAGCTGTTTCTTGGATGAAACCCAGTTCGACGAGGAAGTTTGAAACAGTGAAAACACTGTAGCGGACAAGATGGCCAGATCGGAGTTGAGTGACGAGGTCAAGAGGCGATAAGAGACGCGTATAGGTGATCACAAAGGATGGAAGGTGGATCATCTAGTTGTGCGCGTGTACAGCGTACACGCTGTGCACTGCAATGGCACATAGGGATTGGAGAAGAAGAAAAAGGTGATCGGGCAATGGGATTTCAATGGCAATCACAGATTTTCCTTGCTAAACGAAGGTGGTACTCTAAAGGTGGTACTTGGCCAAGCGTGGGAATCAGCGTGGGCGGCATGGAGTTTTGGTGTGAAATCAAGGTGTGGCAAGTGGTACTTTGGCAAAGTGGTACTATGAAGTGGTATTTGGCTCGACAAGGAAATCATGTGGATCAAGGTGTGCGGCATCAAGATCTAGAAATGGGAAGTCGTACTTGGATAATGAAGGAAAGGAAATTGGGCCGGTTTTTTTGATAAAACAAGTTTAAAATAAAAATAGAAAATCAAACAAAAATAAAAAAAGAAGAAAAATAAAAATAAAAATAAATAAAAAGAGATTTATAATGTAATAGGAAGGAGAAAAGAAGCTAAACATTTTGGCGATGGGAGGAAAGACATTAGGCGGGAAATGGATCGTAGTGGCTTGACTTAAAAAGGGTTAATAAGTTTTAAAAATAAACAAAAAGGAAATAATGAAATATAAAATAGAAATTAGTACAAATTGAATTATTAATGTTTCTTGGAAAGAAAATGACAATTTACATGTAAGACAAAGGTATAGATTACAAATAAGAGAGATATAAACAAACGAGCTTTTTTGAATAAAGTACCGTGTGTGACGCACACGCTTAAGTTGTTCATTTATAAAAGATAGTCAAAATATCTGGATTAAACAATGCAGACATATACCATTCCGTTTGGTTGAAGCTCATAAAATAAAGGGTATATAAAATGAATTATACTTAATCCAGTTCATTTTAAGATGATAACTATTTCTTTAAAG
Organism: Allium sativum; assembly: GCA_030737875.1. Classification (NCBI taxonomy): domain Eukaryota; kingdom Viridiplantae; phylum Streptophyta; class Magnoliopsida; order Asparagales; family Amaryllidaceae; genus Allium; species Allium sativum. The sequence continues at coordinate 153,855,613 of CM060924.1, read as the reverse complement.
AAATGTTTGAGATCAAATGAATATTGAAATCTGTTTCTTAAGCATCGATTAACCATAAAAGACATTACGCTAATCATTTCGAAGAGTGCGGATTTAATATTCCACTTTCATTTGATTTATACGTCACGTGTCAGAGATTATTGAAGATAATTGAAGATCGAGATATGCAAGGGCTATTTTGTTTTATAGAATAGTGCCTTTGGTTTGTCCAGTCCCATGACAACTTGTATGGTCGGGTGTCTGACAACGTATACCTAGCAGATCTTACACATCGACTTTTCTAAAGTATATTATGTTGGTGGCGGAGGAATTCGTTTCTCTTAGCATTATGCCTGTAATGTACTTGGGAAAATAAATTGTGTGTTCTGATAGATATGACGTTGTGGCATCCAAAATAATTGAAGAAGTGATCTGTCAGAAGAAAAAAAATGACCTCAAGCCTCACAATCAGGAAATGCAAAAAATCGGGCAGGCAACATGGCTAGGTGGGTCATTCCCGAACAGGGTATATTATCACCATCTAGAGAAATTCATTTTTATCTTCTTAATCTCTTTCCACTGCTGCAGCTTCCGGAAACGGTGGTATGAGCCCAAACATTGGTGGTAATATATTCGGTACACTCAAGCTAAATGAGTGGGCGGTCATGTGTGGCCGGGTTACAAGACGTTCTTGTTGAACCCCAGTGTATCCACTCTAGAGTACACTGATCGGTAGGTGGTCCCATACCTTGTTATAGTTGGAATCCAATCTCCAATAAGCGTCTGTGGATTTTGATTTTATATTATGTATATGGAGCGTGAGATGCAAGCGTTCCACTAGATGGTTATCTATTTGATAAAAAGTATCGTAATATCATATGATTTTGATATCAATTTTTTTTTATTATAGTAAGGTTAAAACCATCCATGTTTATGTGTGGGCTGGTCTTACTATTATCTTTTCTTTCTAAAGGTTTTCTAAAGTTAAATCAATCTGTTCTCATAAGAGAAAAAACCGGTTCCGTATTTTCTTGCTTTCAAACTGTTTTAAAATTTGTTTACTCACACCAGTCCCTTGACTGACCCAGAGTTTATTTTTCTGTGTTTTTCATAAACTCTTGTGTACTCATAACAATTGTTATGAGTAGACAAGTGATCCAGGTAGTCAACGGAAATCTATTGGAGTATTTTGGACTGGAAATCATGAAGTCAGCTTACTAGTAATATTTATATCTAAGTATCGAGTTGTACGTTGTATTGGGCTCATAATCATGTATAATGATGAAGTATTCTATGATGTAACAGGCTCTGATATGTCATATATTAAGCGATATTATATTTTTTTTTAAATTCCACTATGAGATTCTGATGTTTGTGTTAGTACTATTCTCTATCTATTCTATTTCTTAAATAATCACGAATTCCGAGGTCATCGAAAGTCACACCATTACAAATGATTTATATATTCCAAATCACATTTCTCTGTTAACCGGGTTAAAGAACGAATGTCGTTAAAAACACAGTTCACAATAAACCCAATTCATATTCCATTTTATTCCAATAACTAAATATAACTGGAAACTCTAATAATCTTAATTAAAAGATCTATTCTTTTCACATGAGGTTTAAGAACAGTGTTATTTAAGACACCATTCACGAAAAAACCAAAATCCAATTTGATATTAAATATAAGGCTCTAAATAGAAATTATATCGGCTTATATTCAATATCAAATTCTAAAACCAACACATATCGTATGTGGAATAACGATATACATCTATCTTCCAAATTCCTCCACAATATCCATATAGTCACGGAATCCAATATCGAAATATACCGAAGATGATTTCTATTCAAATCCATTCCAATTTATACATTGGAATATTCTGGTTAGATTAAAACCATTTCAATCCAATTTGTTTATTTAAAAATATTGGATTTTTATTTCTAGTTAATAACTAGTTTATTTTGATAAAAATATATTTTTATCTTCACAAATGTGGAATTTTTCATCCAAAATCTTTCCAAACCATTTATTATGATTTTACACAAATTATTGATATTTTAAAAAAAATTATCAATGTACGTACAGTCAGTTTCCAATAACGGCCACCGAACTGCATCCATAGTGACCTTTTCCAAATTTTATTTGGACATAATTCCAAATCCAACTGTTAGATTTCAAATCTCTTGTATTCATTAGAAATCTCTTTCCGATACGAACCCAATGGTTCCGGTTTTAGGAGAATCTGAAGGTCGGATCTCCCGTAATGTCAATTCGAAGTCATTGGTCGAAATTCGCGAATGGTCGCAGCGCGGCGCGTTCTATTCATGCCATTAAATATATATATATATATATTATATTATATTTCATTGACTTCCATTTAAAACGTATTTTATAAATCGTTTATAAATTCGTTTTAAAATGATTCCGACTTCATTTTCAATTTTAAATCAAAATTGAATATTCCTTATCATTACAATATTTAATTGATAATATATTCAAAATATCAGATTTTGAAATCAATTCCTTTTTAATATTCATTAAAAAAGTGAATAAAATCAATATAAATATCGTTCGTGTCAAAATAGTGCATGTCCAATCAATATGGCTTCACACGTTTCAATATTTTCGTGTCCATCCAAAATCGGACATCAAATTCATATTTTAATCCTTTACTGAATATTATTTTAAAATATTTGTTATTTTAAAACATTCGTTATTTTAAAAAATTCGTTATTCCTGAATTTGAGTCAGACACAGTCAGTTACCATATAATGTTAATTATATGGATTTCATACAAAACATGTATACAAAAACAATGATAACAATCATCCATCATCCAAAGTGCATTACACAACTGCATAAGCATTAAATATAAATAATTGACGCTTACAATAGTCTGAAAACCAATCAATTGACATACAACTAAACAATTTGGATTAATGTACGTCAATTATCATCCCAATACCCATGTGGGGTTTCAACCAACAAATACTGAATATTATTTGTGCAGTTGGGCGATGTGTAAAATTTATCGTCTCATTCCATGTCAGTTAAATGGGTGTACATAAACAAATCGTACGATTTGTAATTGAATATTTATTTAGATTTCAAGAGAATTTTATGTTGTTCACATATACATTAAAAATTATATTTTTAACGATAAAATATTTTATTCAACACATGAATATTTTATACAGTACATACATTCAATAAAAATGATATTTTTATTGTTCAAACAATTTATTCAATACATGAATACATTATAGTCAATTCAATCCAAACAAACATCAATGGTTTCTACAATCAATGGTGTCGGGTGCTACTAAGCACCATCTGCATCCTAGTATAGATTTAACTGTAATATAAATTGAATGAGAAAGAGTTCTCACATTCGTTTCCAATCTGCCAGTTTTATTTCTGAATTTCTGAACAGTTCGGATTTGAATTTGCCCGAAATTCTAATGCGCTCCAAATTGGACCCGGTCAGTATTGTTGCGAAGCTCTCAGCTCCACGATCGCAACGGATCTAATTTCGTGCGATTTGGACCTCATATGAAGAAGTTACGCTATTATAAAGATTGATTACACAATTAAATAATTAATTATTAATTAAAACCTTAATTACATCATTAACCACTTAACTATCTCTTCCCTAATTCGTTCCAGGCAAAAACACGAACGTTGTACCCATTCTTCATCAACTAGGGTTCGAACAAACCCTCACCACGTCACTCTAGGATCAGATCGTCACCCACCACAACGTCGACCTTCGGCACCCCTTACCACCCCTCTAGTAGCGTCGACCTCGACGGCGTCTTATGCCCCTAAAACTCGTGCAAACTGCGCACATTTGAGCCCAAAAATCACATGATCCACCACATTAATAATAATCACAACCGTTCACTACGTTAATCTCACTCCCCTTTTCGATTTTTCCTTTTGAACCATTGAATTTTATTGAACGATGAAGGAGATCAGAGGCCATCCTTCTTGTAGCTATTTTCGCCATACAAACGAAGTCCAACGACTGTCATCCCGAAGCAAAAACCCCCATTTCAGACACAATGGGATATGTTCCGTAAGCCAATTCGACTGTTTCGAATAGTTTTCATCAAAATTAAAATATAATTCAGTATATATTGAATTTAAACGTACATTTTAATTTACCGGGGCCACATATTGACTCCAAAAATTATAGACAAATAATTCTAGCTATGTTTTCACGTTACGGTCCTAACAAAACTAATTTTATCGAATTTAGAGACAGTTTGAAAAATGGCCATTTTCTGATCGATTTAATTCAAACTAAAACTATCAAAACACATTTTCTTTTGCCACGCCCGCATAATAATTCCAAAAATTACGAAAATTGGGCTCTAGCAATAATTTGACATCCCGGATCCAACAAAAGTGGTTTCGTCGAAAACGGAGATCGTTTGCAAAATGGCTATTTTTAAGGGCTATATATTATATAAAAATATATATAAATTCCATAACGACTATTTTGAATTTTAAACTGGACATAACTTTCAATTTATATTATGAAATCTTAGTTTCTTACATTCTTTAGTGTAAGACCCCGTAATTTTAAAATATTAAAATTGGAAAATTAAAGAATAATTAATTTGTTAAAAGAAGAATTAAGTAAAACGGGTTACGCCATTGTGTTCGTCTTGGAATTCTACTTGAGATAGAGTCTGAGTTTGCGTAAAATGGATGCCGTACGAAAGAGTTACGGACGATAGAAGTTGGGTAGAAAGAACCAAAAATAGGCTGGTATAACTGGCGAACTTGTGAAGTGCGCTAGAACAAAAATACACTGGCGCACCTGGCAAGTGCGCCCATGCCAAGGAAAAACCTGCACAGAATTCTAGAGAGTTCTCTGATGATGGGTCTTGTTGGGATTGGCTGGGTGATGTGATTTTTGAGCTATGTGGTTCTGAAGGGGAGTGGATCTACAACAGCGACAAAGCCTAATTCTTTTCCATAATCCAATCTTTGTGAGTTCACTGATTATTTTTAGATTAAAATAATGATAAAGTAACTCTCACATGTTATAAATTGGATTTGGGAATATTACATGATAATAAGGTTGAATCTAATCAATTCTATCTTAGCCTATACATCAGATCTGTGATATTATCATCAGTTTTATCAGTTTTATCATATCTTTTAATAAGAATGAATCTAATCAATTCTATCTTAGCCTATACACCAGATCTGTGATTCATATATGCCTATGTTGATATTATCATTAGTTTTATCAGTTTTATCATATATTTATGATCAGTTCATACCTATGCCTATTTTATTGTTATTATTATGCATGTTCTTTATCTTGTCCCTTCCTCCTTCCCTTTTTGGTTTTTATAGCCAGGCTACTTCGAGCCTAGGGCAAATCTCACCGAGATGAGCATACGAACGGTAATTTAGAGAACATTGGGAAAATTGGCATAATATACGTTGGGTTGAGTTGGACATGACAAATGTTAAATTTGGCATAACATGTGAATTAAATGATTTGGGCATGATAAACGCTAAATTTGGGCATGACATTAAATTGGGGATTTTGGGTAATTGACATAATTAACCTGAAATTGGCATAAACTGCAATTGAATAAATTGGCTAAGATAAGCATGTTGAGACACGAGGTTAGACTTCGTTTGCGGTGGAAGCTTGCCCGGAACCAACCGGCCTAACTAGCAACCGCAAACGGTCAGTCTAATGTGAGAGGTCGTAGGCATAATTAAAAGAAGCTTAGACACGAGGTTAGGTCTGGCTTGTGGCAGAAGTCTGCCCGAAACTGTCCAACACATCCAGCGGCCACAAGCTATCGACCTAATGTGGGAGGTCTGTGCATTAATAAATAATAAAAGCTGATGAAAGATGAATATGATACCTTAAACATGTAAGGTGGGTGGGGTTAAGTTAACCTATGTAAGATGACAACTTAACCAATATTACATGAATAAAAGTGGATAGGGTTAAGGCAAGCTTAATCAATAATATATGTTGATTTGATAAGTGGATGGGGTTAAGTCAACAGGGCTGATAGACAACATTTAACCAATATAAGTCGGGTTAGGATAAACCCTGGGGGAAAACCTAGTAGCGGTAGGGACCCTTTTCAGATAGTAACCCACTTAGTAGTATCGAAAACCCTGAGCTTGGCAGGGTTGGGGCACGCTTAGTGGGTTGATTATCAACGGTCAAATAAGAGCGAGGGTGTAGCAGTGCATGTTCCGGCGGGTTCGTTAAGCGTGCAAAAAGGTGTTCCCGGCATTGGAAGATTTAGCCACTGTACACCAGTAGGTATAAAGCTATGCAACCAAGGGTTGCAACTTAGGGAGTGATGCACCCTAAGCTGTGGCCCGCACAGGTATCTACAAGCTAAGGAGCAGATCGATTAAGCGATTAGGGGTAGTGTGAGGACATCTAGTATCTATTATGGGCAAGTAGGCTGTCAAGGATTGTATGGAGGTGGATACCTCTTAATAGATGTTACGCCTGGGGGCTACCAACTACAAGATGGGGATCATTTCGATAAGAATTACTATTAGGTGGTGTAGAGAATTAAATTAAGTAAGAAATCTAGGAAGCACACTATACATTCTTTATATTCGTCCTGTTATCCTGCTTTACCTTATGTCATGGTTATATGTTTCATCCAGTTTATTCCTTTCATAACGCTTTACTTATTTTCTTGCTAAAAATAACTGGACTCGCCAGACTTTATGTCTGACCTTTTTGTTTCGCCTACTTTCTTTCCTTTCCCCCCAGGCCCTCAGGGGGGATTAGCGGAGCTTGACTTGGATTTCTCTTGTTCTTCTTGAAGTGCTTGGAAATGTTGAAAGTTATGCTCAGCTTTACCTTTTTTTCATTATGGCTTTAAGAGAGTGGGATTATGGTTTTACTTCTATGTACTCTGATAATAATTGTTCAAGATGGATATTTGTGTACTTGGTTTTGATATTGTAACCAGACATGTTTTGCTTTTCCGCTGTAATGATTAATGTTTTAATTTTAAAGTACCATTTTATATATTTGTCTTGTGATGTTCTGTTCTATACACTTATATCGCTCCATGAAAGTTAATGCATTCCCTTAGTGAGTGACATTAATCGACGTGGGGTGTTACACGTGGTATCAGAGCTGAAGGTTACCGGAACAGATAAAAGATTTTGAAAAACCGTTTTCAAAAGCATTTTTATAAAGAAGTATTTACAAAAACATGTTTTAAAGAGATTGTTTTCAAGAGAAAAGTTTATTATGAAAAACATAATCCCTAAAAGCCATATATCTATCTTTCGATTCTCTATTTTGGATCTCTTCCTTTTTCCTTCTAGTATGTCTGGGGACCACAAAATACCCGAGGGCGTACAGATACCAGCCTGGTTCAGAAGGTATCTGGAGGCTAGGGCTACTGCCGCAGGCCTAGGAGACGTTCATCCTCCCCCAGCTGCAGCCTCTCCTCCTCCTCCTCATCCTAGTGTAGATGCTTTTTCTAAGATATGCAAAGACTTTCGTGCGATGGGCGGAAAAGCTTTTCATGGGACGGAGACGTTTGTCGAAGCTAGAAATTGGGTCAAGGAAGTGGAGTACTTATTTGGTATCTTTGAGGTAGACGATGGAAGGAAGGTTCAACTAGCTGCTTGGTTAATGAAGGACGAAGCTTCATTTTGGTGGGAGGTCACTAATGGAGGATATACTATGGAGACTTGGATGGATTTCAGACATAGGTTCGAGTTGAAATTTTTTTCATATGCCGAGGAGAGTTTATACACGGAGAGTTTTGTGGCTTTGAAACAAGGAAGTTTATCTGTGAAGGAGTATGTTAACAAGTTTAACCAGTTAGCAAGATTCGGCTTAGAGTTGGTGAATACACCGCATAAGAAGGACCTGAGGTTTGCTAAGGGTTTGAATGAGCCGCTACAAGGATTGGCGATGTCCCACATACCTATGGGGGCTACCTTCGAGAAACTGGTTGACATGGCGTTGATTTATGAAGAAGAGAAAGGTGCAAATGCTGATAAGCACTGGATAAGAAAGCGGTGAAGGATGAAGGATCACATAACAAGGGAGTGGATCCTAAGAAGAGCGGGAAATCCAGAGATAAAAGGAAGTGCCATTTCTGTGGTATACCAGGTCATTTAGCTAAAGACTCTAGAAAGAAGAAGGCGAGGAAGACTGGTTGTTTTCAGTGCGGTGAGACAGGACATCTGATCAAGGATTGCCCCAGAAGGCAAGGGCAAGGGCAGAGGACATGATCTACTTCTGGAGGGCAGGTTCATGCTCCCATGGCAGCTACGCAAGAGAGAGGTAGAAACATGTCTGTTGAAAGTTTGATTTTCCTTTTTGATCATCCTATTCGTACTTTTTTTGATTCTGGCGCTTCACATTCGTTCATTTCTGCTTCTTAATTGAATCTCTACACCTAGATACTAGTATAGTAGTGGATCCCATTGCAGTCTCAAATCCTATTGGGGGTACGGCTCATCTGTCTATGTTATGTCGGGATTTGAGAATATTTGTGTATGGCATTGAGTTCGAATGCAACGCTTATGTTCTTGGTTTCACGAGCTATGGTTTGATTCTGGGAATGGATTGGCTAGCCAGGTATGGTGCCATCCTCGATTGTGAAAAGAGGGTAGTTAGACTGTTGACAAGCTTGGGTAATGCTCTCAATATCTTATGCGACCCTAAGGGTTCTGTTATGCTTAACTACCTAGAATCTCTTGACACATCTATTGATGATTTGCAATCTATTCAAATAGCGTGTGAGTATGCAGATGTCTTTGAGGATGTTAGGGGCTTACCTCCAAAACTCGAGAAAGATTTTCGTATATACCTGGTGGACAATGCAAAGCCAATTGCATTGCCTGTGCGCCACATGGCTCCAAGAGAAAGGAGGGAGCTTATTGAACAAGTGAAAGAGTTACCTGAGAAAGGATTCATAAGAAGAAGTATCTCGGAGTGGGGTGCTCCAATTGTTTTTGCTACAAAAGCTGATGGTTCGCTTTGATTATGCATGGACTATAGACAGATGAATAAGCTCATGAAGAAGAACAGACACCCATTGCCGAGGATAGATGAGTTGTTCGATCAGCTGGTTGGTGCTTTAGTTTTCACGTAGTTGGACTTAGCTACAAGATTTCATCAGTTGAGGGTAGCTGAGGATAGTATAGATAAGATTGCTTTTAGGACTCCCGACGGTTTCTTTGAGTGGCTCGTCATGCCTTTTGGTTTGACGAATGCACCTGCATATTTCGTAGACTTGATGAGTAGGGTGTTTAGGGAGTTTCTAAACAAGTTCGTGGTAGTCTTTGTGGATGATATCTTGGTCTTCTCTAGAAGCGAGGAAGAGCATGCCCTATATCTTAGGGAAGTCTTAGATACCCTTCGAGCACATCAACTCAAAGATAAATTCTCCAAATGCCATTTTTGGAGGAAGGACGTGAGGTTCTTAGGACACGTGGTCTCTAAGGAAGGGATAGCAGTGGATCCCATGAAGGTGGTAGCAATCCAAGATTGGAAGATTCCTAGAAATGCAACGGAAGTAAGAAGTTTTCTAGGATTGGCGGGCTATTATAGGAAGTTCATTAAGGACTTCGCGAAGATATCAGCCCTACTTGCACGGTTGAAGAAAAAGAATTTGACATTTTCTTTGGATGTTGACTGTGACGATGCTTTCCAACGTTTGAAGAGGGCTTTGACGACAACTCCAGTTTTAGTTTTTCCGGATGGGAGTAAACCGTTCACAGTGTATACCGATGCTTACGGGACAGGGCTTGGCGCAGTTTTGATGCAAGAGGGAAGGGTGATATGCTATGGTGGAAGGCAATTGAAGGTTCATGAGAAGAATTACCCTACCCACGACTTAGAGTTAGCTATCATAGTTTTTGCGCTTAAGTCTTGGCGTCACTATTTGCTTGGTGAGAGTTTTGAGTTGTGTACAGACCATAAGTCACTAAATAACTTGTTCTCTCAAAAAGATCTAAACTTAAGGCAACAGAGGTAGATGGAGTTCTTGGCATCGTACGATTTTGATATTGCATATACCCCTGGCAAGGGTAACGTTGTAGCTGATGCCTTTAGTGGAAAGAGGTTGACTTTGAGTCCTTTGTTTGTCCAGCGGCAGAGTTTAGACTACATATCTTCTTTTGATTTTAGACCCTCTGTTGATTATGTACCCGGTTTGTTGGCATCGTTAGAGGTGCGACCTAAGCTTTTGGGATAGATAGGAGGAGCACAGCGAGATGACCCACAGTTGGTTGAGATAGTAGATAAGCTCATAAGAGGAGAGTCTTCGAGCCATCGTAGTAGGTATACTATAGATGACAAAGGTTGGTTGCGTAGGGATGGGAGACTTTGCGTATCTCGAGATGAGAGCTTGAGGAAGACAATCCTTGAAGACGCACATCGTTCTAAGATGACCATACATCCAGGTGGTGACAAGATGTATAGGGAAATGAAGCGAGTTTTCTTTTGGGCCAAAATGAAGAAGGATGCGGCTGAGTTCGTTTCTAGATGCTTAGTTTACCAGCAAGTCAAGGCTGAGCAAAAGAAGCCTGGTGGTTTGTTTCACCCTTTAGAGGTTCCAAAGTGGAAATGGGAAAGTGTTTCCATGATTTCGTCGACTGGTTGCCAAGGTCGAAGAAGGGTAATACGGGGAATTGGGTAGTATTAGATAGACGTACCAAGAGCGCCCATTTCATTCCCGTTAAGAATAAAAGAACCGCGACATGGTTAGCATCTGTTTATCTTTGAGAGATAGTTTGTTTACACGACATACCTTCTAGTATTGTGAGCGATCGAGATCCAATTTTCACTAGCAAATTTTGGAAGAGCTTGCAAGAGGCGGTTGGAACGCAATTGTGTTTGAGCACCGCTTATCACCCTCAAACGGACGGCCAAACAGAAAGAGTGAATCGGATTCTAGAAGATCTTTTGAGGTTATGCATCTTGGACTTTGGATAGACATGGGAGGAGCATCTTCCATTAGCAGAGTTTGCCTATAACAACAACTATCAAACTAGCATTGGCATGGCACATTTTGAGGTTCTATATGGACGACCCTGCCGATCATCTACTTGTTGGTGGGAATCTACGGATAAGATTTTACTTGGGCCCGATGTGGTTAGGGAAACTTCTGAGAAGATAGACTTGATTCGAAGACGCATAAGGATGGCACAGGACCGACAAAAGTCATATGTTGATAAGAGAAGAACTGATCTTGAGTTTGGCATTGGAGACATGGTTTTTGTTAAAGTGTCGCCATTGAGGAATGTAGTTCGTTTAGGCAACATAGGGAAATTGGCACCAAGGTTCGTAGGGCCATTCCCCATTACAGAGTGAATTGGACAGATGACCAATAGAGTGAAGTTGCCTGAGAAGCTTAGTGGTGTTCATGACGTATTTCACGTTTCGCATTTGAGGAAGTGTTTACATGATACCGCGGAAGTGGTGGAGCCAAGCATGCTTAGAGATGTGGAAGTAGAGCGAGATGCCACGATTAGACGAGCTCCTACATGCATCCTTGGATCGGAGGTCAAGAAGTTACGCAACCGATAGGTCAAGTTGGTTAAAGTCCAATGGGGAGATGATCAAGGAGACGCGACTTGGGAGACGGAAGACAAGATGCGAGCGACGTACCCTTTCCTTTTAGAGGGTATGTTCTAAACTTCTCCTTTTTCTACCACTTTGTTTATACATGTTCTATCGTTCAGTATGTCCTCTCGATTACATCTTTGATCTTTAGGTAGGACAATCCTATGGTTGTAAACATGTATTTGAGACATGTTATGTTTGGTGGATGCAACTGGATGCAAGTGTTTGCTAGTGGTTGCTCGTGGATGTATTTACACACACATCAGGCACTAGATCGGCTCGACCACTTTCATGTTGCATATTGATAAGTGTGCATACTTAAATTAATGGATGTATATTGAATGTGTTATCGTATGGATGTCGCATTTGGATAAATGGTTGTGCACTCGTATAGAAATGATATGTATCATTAGGACTCTTTTGCATACATAATGGACACATTACACTATCATGATTTGCATTAAGGAGGTCAACTGAATCAGTAGACCGCCTGATTTGGCATTAGGATAGGGACATATACACACACTTTGCATATGTTCATGGAAGCATTAGTAATCTTTTAAGGACAATGGACACCCGTGATTGATGGATGAGTAGATGGATGGTTGGATGGTAGGATATACATTCTTCTTGACTTGGAGATTTCGGGTACGAAATCCTTTAAGGAGGGGAGAATGTAACACCCCGTAATTTTAAAATATTAAAATTGGCAAATTAAAGAATAATTAATTTGTTAAAAGAAGAATTAAGTAAAACGGGTTACGCCATTGTGTTGGTCTCGGAATTCTATTTGAGACAGAGTCGTTTGCGTAAAACGGATGTCGTATGAAAGAGTTACAGACGATAAAAGTTGGGTAGAAAAATTAGAAAACAGGCCGGGATAACTGCCGCACTTATGAAGTGCGCCATAACAAAATTACACTGGCGCACCTGGGAAGTGCGCCCATGCCGAGGCAAAACTTGCACATAATTCTGGAGAGTTCTCTGATGACGTGTCTTGCTGGGATTGGCTAAGTGATGTGTCTTTTGAGCTGTGTGGTTCCCAAGGGGAACGGATCTACAACAGCAACAAAGCCTAATTCTTTTCCTTAATCAAATCTTTGTGAGTTCGCTGATTATTTTTAGATTAAAATAATAATAAATTAATTTTGACCTGTTATAAATTGGATTCGGGAATAACACATGATAATAAGGTTGAATCTAATCAATTCTATCTTAGCCTATACATCAGATCTGTGATATTAACATTAGTTTTATCAGTTTTATCATATCTTGTAATAAGATTGAATCTAATCAATTCTATCTTAGCCTACACACCAGATCCGTGATTCATATATGCCCATGTTGATATTATAATCAGTTTTATCATATCTTTATGATCAGTTCATAACTATGCCTATTTTATTGTTATTATTATGCCTGTTCTTTATCTTGCCCCTTCCTCCTTCCCTTTTTGGTTTTTATAGCCGGGCTACTTCGAGCCTAGGCCAAATCTCATCGAGATGAGCGTACGAACGGTAATTTAGGGAACGTTGGGAAATTTGGCATAATATACGTTGGGTTGAGTTGGACATGACGAATGTTAAATTTGACATAATATGTGAATTAACTGATTTGGGCATGATAAACGCTAAAGTTGGGCATGACATGAAATTGGGGATTTTGGGTAATTGACATAATTAACCTGAAATTGGCATAAACTGCAATTGAATAAATTGGCTAAGATAAGCATGTTGAGACATGAGGTTAGACTTCGTTTGCGGTGGAAGCCTGCCCGGAACCAACCGGCCTAACCAGCAACCGCAAACGGTCAGTCTAATGTGAGAGGTCGTAGGCATAATTAAGAGATGCTTAGACACGAGGTTAGGTCTGGCTTATGGCAGAAGTCTGCCCGGAACCGCCCGACACATCTAGCAGCCACAAGCTATTGACCTAATGTGAGAGGCATGTGCATTAATAACTAATTAATGTGTATCAAAGATGAATATGATACATAAACATGTTAGGTGGGTGGGGTTAAGTTAACCTATGTAAGATGACAACTTAACCAATATTACACAAATAAAGTGGATAGGGTTAAGGCAAGCTTAACCAATAATATATATTGATTTGATAAGTGGATGGGGTTAAGTCAACTGGGCAGATATACAACACTTAACCAATATAAGTCGGGTTAGGATAAACCCTGGGGAAAAACCTAGTAGCGGTAGGGACCTTTTTCAGACAATAGCTCACTTAGTAGTATCGGGAACCCTGAGCTAGGCAGGGTTGGGGCACGCTTATTGGGCTAATTGTATGCGGTCAAATATGAGCGAGGGTGTAGCAGTGCAGGTTCCGACGGGTTCATTAAGCGTGCAAAAAGGTGTTCCCGGCATTGGAAGATTTAGCCACTGTACACCAATAGGTATAAAGCTGTGCAACCAAGGGTTGCCACTTAGGGAGCGATACACCCTAGGCTGGGGCCCGCACAGGTATCTACAAGATAAGGAGCCGATCGATTAAGCGATTAGGGGTAGGGTGGGGACATCTAGTATCTATTATGGGCAAGTAGGCTATCAAGTATTGTATGGGGTGGATACCTCTTACTAGATGTTACGCCTGGGGGCTACCAATTACAAGATGGGGATCATTTCGATAAGAATTACTAGTAGGTGGTGCAGAGAATTAAATTAAGTAAGAAATCTGGGAAGCGCGCTAGACATTCTTTATATTCTTCTAGTTATCCTGCTTTACCTTATGTCATGGTTATATCTTTCATCCAATTTATTCCTGTCATAATGCTTTACTTATTTTCTTGTTAAAAATAACTGGACTCGCCAAACTTTATGTCTGAACTTTTTGTTTCGCGTCTTTTCTTTCATTTTCCCCCCAGGTCCTCAGGGTGGGATTAGCGGAGCTTGACTTGGATTTCTCTCTTTCTGCTTGAAGTGCTTGGAAGTGTTGAAAGTAATGCTCAGTTTTATTTTATTTTTTTTCATTATGGCTTTAAGAGAGTGGGATTATGGTTTTACTTCTATGTACTATGATAATAATTGTTCAAGATGGATATTTGTGTACTTGGTTTTGATATTGTAACCAGACATGTTTTGCTTTTCCGCTGCAATGATTAAAGTTTGAATTTTAAAGTACCATTTTATATATCTGTCTTGTGATGTTCTGTTCTATACACTTATATCGCTCCATGAAAGTTAATGCATTCTCTTAGTGAGTGACATTAATGGACGTGGGGTGTTATAGTTAGAAAGATATCATTAAACAGATTCAATTTTTTCTGGTTTTATTGAAATCCGATTTATTTTGAATCCTATGCATTCAATTGAAATTTAAAATCAAAATTTCAAACTACCATGCCATTTTAGGCTAGTTTTATAGTTAAAATAAATTTATACATTCTAACTTCGTTTAAAATAAATTTTCAGTCATTATTATTTAAAATAAATTATTTTAAATATTCAAAATCCATAAAAATAGCTAAAATAAAAAAATTAAATTGGTTCAGAATTTCTGGGTTGTTACACCACACTAGAACCATGCAAAGTGAAGTGAGCATGATGTACCCTGTTAATACCTTGCTAGAAGTATACTCCTATCAGTTGAAAGTTGTTTTTTCTCCAACTTCTCTAAACAAGTAACATGAACAAGTAAATAATTAAAAGACATTTCCAGTTTTAAATATATGTCTAACCTAAGCCTTCGTTAATTTATTGATTATAAACTGTAATTAACAGTAATATTACTGCAAATATATTATAATCATTTACAACATTAATATTCTTTACACGGCAGATTGTGCATTACTGTTTTCTGTTTATATTCAGATTACAAACAGTAAGATATACCTTTAACTAGAAATGTCTTTAACTGTATTAATTTAAGTAAATATAATTTTTAATTGATGGTTGTAAATATACAAGTTCAAACCTACAGTACTATTCCGGTTAAGCATATGTTCTTATAATAGGGACAGAAATACAAGTGCAACAAAATATCCAACAAGTCATCCAACCTAACTACATACACATGTAATACTACATATGTACACATATAATGTATATATACATACACGCGCAGACCCCTTGATATACACGCAGTGAGTGCCTGAATACATACATTTGGCCATAATAGTTTATAGGTAAGTGTTACTAACCAAGGTAATTAAGGAGGTCCAAATGCAACAAGAAATAAAGAGAGTTTAAAGGTCACACAATATGAGCCCATACCATAGTTTACGAAAATAATTCCAGTAAACAAAGTGTAAATAGGGTGTTAAGTAAACATGTGTATATGTATTGCCATAAGGATAACAACTTATGGAAATAAACAACTGGGTGGCCTAACCACATTTGTGAGCATCAAATAAGCATGGTTCTCAAACCATAAAAGTTACCAAATTAATACCCTAACAGTAGCAATCGACAAGGCAACCAAGATAGATATAGTATTCGAGATTATGATATGGATAAGCAGTTTAAACAATCAGAGATTAACTATTTTATTCAGTCCGATTCCTGATCTTAATAAGCTTGAATAAATTATCAATCGTGAGTGAATACTAACCTTAAAAGTGGCGGAAGAATAATAAAAGATAGTGGCATATGGCAGAGCTGAGTCTGATCCGTTGTTGCCAGCAAGCGCGAGGTGGAGCTACCGGTTTTCAGGTATGCAATGGCCATGCTTTGAGCACGACGAGGGTACAGTAGGGGGCAAGCTTTTGCCACAGGAAGGAAGCAGTTTACGTGATGGCGGCCGGCGGAGTTCGCGGAAAGGGGATGAAGGTGGCCATCATTTCTTCAATTGGTGAAGGAGGTGGCAACTAACTTTTGGGAATGATTCAATTTTTTTGGCGAAAAGGGGAAATTTTGATTTAGCGATTCGGGGATAATCGACCATAAAAAATGAAAGAGGAATCATCTTTGCTGAAGAAAAATTTAGGGAGAAATGCGTGATTTTATAGAGTAAAGGTTGGTGATAAGAATAGCGCCAATCAATAAGGTTTAGGTAGCTATGCGATAGATCTGCGCATTTTTACGGAGGAAGGCAGGTTGTAGCGCACGATAAATACTTGGGGAGGAAGGAAATTGTAGTATGGTATCCATGTAAAGAAGTTTGAACATTATATAATTTTATTCTACTGTAGATTATGTTAAACATTTTATTTATTTTTCCGCCTCAAATTAACTCAAATGAACTCAAATGTAACTAAATTTGACATGCTGCCATGTCTTCACATTCTGGTTCAATTAAATTGTAATCCGACTCTGTTTTCATACAATGTTGTTTTATATTTAAATTATTTATCGGTTCACCGTTTATTCACACAACAATTCCGTTTGTTTCCAAATTTGAGACGTTTAATTCAAGTTATTTACATACACATATCCAAGCCAATTTCCGACATATTTTATCAAATACATACTCCAATTTATTTAACAATAACAGCGTTTATTTTTAATTTTAACTACTTATATTTCTCAATCGAATTTCATGTCCAATTCAAATATCCAACCAAGTTTAATTCAAATATCCAACAATAAGTACTTGATTCACAATCAACCATTCTGGATCAAATATCGAATTCAATCCGTACACAATGCAGTGTATTAAATTTTAAATTTTAAATCTCGATATCAATATAAAATTGATTATAATAATTAAATCTTCAATTAATCTCACATTCTAGTTGTCGAAATTTCTAGGATGTTACAAATGATGAAAAAATTCTAAAGCAACCCCGTTTTATAAGATTTGAAAGGTTGCAACGGTTCTAAAGCATTTCAAATAATGAAAAGTCGCTTCCTTTAAATTTTGAAAAAATGACAGTTATATGTCGACATGTATATAAATGTATGTCAACATATGCTTTTTATAAATTTGAATTTTGAGTATTTTTGAAGTGTTTCGATATATATATATATATATATATATAACTCTGGAAATTCTTAGATTAAAGCATATTGTTGTAAATGAATATTATAAAATATGAAAACATAAATATAACTTATATACATATATTTATAAAATTATAAAGTTTAAAAACATATAAATATAAAGATATAAAAGTGTATAGCTAATATATAAACTTATAAACTCTGAAACTTGAGTTTGAAATCAAAAGTAAAATAGAGAATAGAAGAGAAGATAAAAAATAAAGATAGAATTTGAAAATAAAATTTGAAATCAGAAATTGAAAAATAGAATTAGAATTAGAATCTAGAGTGCCATTCAGAGTCTTACATAAACTAGACTCTATTACTATATAAACCTTGAACTCTTGAAATCTTGATTACTCATGAGTCTTTAATCATCTCTGAATTCTGAATCTCATACATCTTTAAACTGTACAATCTTTGGTAATAATTCATGCATATAAATCCCGCATATGTATGTGTATATATATATATATTCTAGATAAATGTGTTAGTATATATTTTATAATCAATTAATATTGAAATAAGGTTGTTGTCATCAAAACTCCATTCTCTAACAATCTCCCCCCTTTCGATGATGAAAACCTTAGTTTATAAAATATCATACCTGTACATGTTGATAAAGATCCTTTTAATACTCCCCTTGTCTATATGAACCCTATAAACTAAGTCTATATTTTATAATATCTTCCCTTTTGGCATTGTTAAAAAGAAATTCTAAAACTACTCCCCCTAAATCCTATAATTATCTAAATTATACTAATTCCTAATATATATCCCCTTAATATATATATACATATACATATACATATATATATATATATATGACTCCCCTTTAAATTTATGCCTAAAACAAAAGTACATTAATACACATTTATTAAAGTCATACAAATATGTACAATTTGAATGAATTCCAAATATACACATATTTACAACACGTTTTTGCGATACATCGTTCTTTCACATAAAATTATTAATTGATATCGTAAGTATCTAAGGGTTCTTCGTAATAGGGGATTTATGGATAAGACAGTTTGGATAATGAGGGCAAAAATCTCCATTTTTTGTTTATAATGTTTCCTTCTTGATCGTATGAAACTTCTCCTGCACATACAACTTGGTCTTCCTCCTACATTCCTACTTGTTGTTCTTATGCTTGCTCCTCTTCCTCTGCCATCTCCTCTTCTTCTATCATCTCTTCTTCTTCTTCTTCTTCTTCATTTTGAACCATTGGATTACCATCCTCAATGATAATTAGATTCGTTTGGTTATCCATAATAATTTTTTGCAAAGTTCTCATGATTTTCCCTTGCTTTATTTTCTCTTGATGCATACAAATTTGAAACACTTGTATTTCAGCAAGCATTTGAAGTGCATATTCCATATTCTTTTCAAGTCTGATGACACGCGATAGGGTAGAATGTTGAAAAGGACCTTCGGATGGTCCAGTGGTTGATTCGTGATTGGTTTGAGTCTTAGAATTGGTGGAGGCCATTTTTTATTTCAGTTTAGAGTTTTATAGAAGTGAGAAATAACAATGAAGAAAAAAATTTGAAGTTAACAGTTTAAATGATTATTATAACTAACTTTTGGTGGGAACTAATTTTAAAAATCTAGCAGTTATATGTCGACATAGTGATAAATGTATGTCGACATACTTGTCTTTTTAATTCTATTTTTCTAATTATTATTATTATTATTTTATATATATTTAATTATTCTAAATCTCTTAGTGAACAAATTCCTAATTGTCTTTTAAATTTAGTAAATGTTTCTTCATCTAATGGTTTGTCAATATATCAACTATTTGTTTATCTGTTTCTATAAATTCGAGTGAAATTTTCTCTTTACTTACGTTATCTCTCAGAAAACGATGTCGTATATCGATATGTTTAGTTCTTGAATGATGAGTTGTATTTTTAGAAATATTTATAGCACTCATATTATCACAGTATATTGGTGATTTGTTTACATTTAATACAAAATCATTTAGAGTTTGTTGCATATATATTACTTGTGAACAAGCCAAAGCAGCAGAGATATATTCTTCTTCAGTTGTTGATAACGATACAGTATTTTTCTTTTTACAAAACCACGAGATTAGTGAATGTCCGAAGAAATGACATGTTCAACTAGTACTTTTACGATCGGATTTACATCCCGCATAATCAGGGTCACAGTAAGAAACTAAGTCAAATGTAACATCCTTAGGATAAAATAATCCAAAGTCTGATGTGTGTTTAATATACCTTAGAATACGTTTTATAGCTTTTAAATGTGTTTCCTTAGGTTGCGATTTATATCTTGCATAGAGACATACACTATGCATTATATCTGGTCTACTATAGGTTATATATAATAGTGATCCGATCATTCCTCCATTTAATTTTTGATCAACGTCTTTAGATGTATCATCTTTACTTAATGATATATTTGCCATTGGTGTTGGTCTTCCATTAGTTGTTGTTAGAATATATTTATTAATTAGATCTCTTGCGTATTTTTCTTGGTTAATAAATATTCCATTCTTTAGTTGACGAAATTTGTAAGCCTAAAGTGGCAACCCAAACTTCCTGGTCGGCCTAAACCGAACAAGAAAGTGGACTACTTTGAGAACACGACGCATCAGAACACAAACATGAGAACATTTCATTGCTATTACAACAATTTACATCAAAGTACCATAATATCAGAGTACGAATAAATAATACACAGCAGAAAAAATACGATTGCATTTAAATACATAAGCATAACATACAGTGGAAAACATCAACTACCACAGCTGAAAGAAATACACGGATACAAAGCTTTCCGAATATAGCTCTGGCTGTAATCCAGGATACTGTGAAAGTAAATATCTGCAAAAAACAAAACTACAACCTACCCATGTTGAAAATATGGGCACCCTGAGTTTAGGTAGAAACAATAAACTCCGAGTCAGTCATGAGATTGGTGTGAGGACTAAAACCGTTATTAGCTTTTATTTTAAAGTTAGGTAAATCACGGGACCACGCCAAATAACACGGAACGGATTTATCCCCCATGAGTACCAGTGCATAAGAATAAACAGCGCAATGCTAAAGAAGAAGAAATGAAGCTATCATACGACTCAGGTCCCATCACACAATGAACACAGTCGAGGATAGAGTTTTACCTTATAATAGCCAAATATGCTTAATACGTGAAATTTCATCTTTTATTATTATTATAAGTGAAGAAATCAACTTCAAATATAAATATATCAATCATAGGCGGCGTAGGTACCATTATATTACGTCGCCATATAAGTTTACATCTAAAATCTAAAAATCGCGTATTAGAAATTGGGTTTCCATCTATGAACCAAGGCAAAGGATGTTCCTTCTGATTCGAGACATACTAGCTATGCCTCAGGAATCGGACGCGGACGAGCCCTTGGATCTTGCAGAGCCGGTCATCTGTCGATGATTAGTTATACCACAAACTATATGTTAGCCGGTTCTATCGAACCTCCAAAATGGTCAGTATCTTCGACCAATCAAGAGCCACTAGGAACTCAAATCAAATCCGAGTTACCTTGCTGTAACAACCCGTATTTTCCATAACCTGTTATAGCATAAATCGAGGCAGAATTCAATTCTAAAATCTGAATCAAGGGAAACGGGCTATGCCATTGCGTTCTTCTCGGAAAAATACGCGAAATAGAGTCCGAGTTTTCGAAAATCGGAGTCCGTATGACCCGATTAAGGCCCAACGAAGTTTTCTGAAAATTTCCAAGTAAAAACAGATTTCAAATTCAAACTTGAACTTGGAAAATTGGGCCAGTTGGGCCAGGCGGGAAAATTCCCGCCACAGTACCCAAGTCGACAGCCCTGTCGACTTGGGGGTCGACTTGGTCTGACCAAGTCGACAGCTCTGTCGACTTGGCTGTCGACTTGGCTCAGACGAGCAGTCCTGCCTGGTGCACCATTTTGAGAATGTGTTGAGCTTGGGGGCCAGATTTGGTTTTGAGGGCTGAGATTGGAACTAGGGTTTAATCCTATGTCCTAAAACACTAGCCTAATCTATAAATAAGACCCTAACCTACCCTAAATCATCATTATTCATTCTAGCAACTAAACTATGGCAAAATCAATCCTCTCATGGCCTCCACTCTCTTCATAAAATTCCTAAACAAGTTTTTATGAGATTTTCCATTCATACAAGTATTTTTTAGACTTGTATGATCATCATTAGCTTGCATTCAAGTCAAGTCTCTATATTTGCACCATAAAGAAAGAGTTTTGATCAATTTTGCTTGCATTTTTGGGGTTTAATTGGTTGCATAAGGGCTTTCTTATATTTGCTATACTCCTTTGAGTCCGAATAAGCATTGTAAGCCCTATTCCTTTCATACTTAAACTCTAAAGTTAAATGTATGATATGCAAGTTTACTCTGATGTGATATGCAAGTTCATCAAGTTATGTATGCAAGTTTGATATACAAGTTGTCATAAGATATGCAAGTTATGTTATGCAAGTTTGATATGCAAGTTGTCATAAGATATGCAAGTTATGTTATGCAAGTTTGATATGCAAGTTGTCATATGATATGCAAGTCATGTTATGCAAGTTTGATATGCAAGTTGTCATATGATATGCAAGTTATGCTATGCAAGTTTGGGTTGAACATCTTGTTCATGTTATCATGTTATGCAAGCTTATCTTGAGTATGTGAACATAAAGCTTCAAGCTTTATGCTAAAGGTTGCATTTTGGCAACATGTAAGTTATCATATCCCTTATGATAACTTGCATGTGAGGCTAAATGCGAACTTATGGCCATTTTTACATGTCATTTATCACCATGTATCACCAATATGCTAAGTTTGGTTTTATGCATGATTTTGAGGCCTAATGCAAGTATATGAACATATGTACATTTCATATGCCACCATGTTGAACTTGTGGCTTCAACACTTTTATGTCATGATTATGCCAAGTTCCCTCTTTCTATCCTTTATGCGCTATTGCGATATGTAAGCGATGGGATTGCGTTTGGGGTTGGGTAAACTTAAATGACATAAAAGCATAAGCTTGGGAATTTACCTATTAAGTTAGGTCTACCCAATTGCTTGAAAACTTGTAATGTGTTTTGGAAACACGATGGACATGACACTTAGAAAATATAAGTGTGGCCAACTCGAGGTTGGGTTGAGTTTGTACGTAAACCTACCCGGAACCGACCGGCCTAACTAGTTGCTACAAACAATAGGACCCAATGTGAGAAGTTGGTCATGTTGTACCTTGGACCAGAGGTTAGACCAAGTTGTGGTGTAAAGCTACCCGGACCCGCCCGGCTTAACTATTAACCGCAACAAAGTCTAATGTGAGAGGTTAAGGCGCATTAATTAATTAATGCCTCATGATTAGGGTTAAGTCATGGTCCATTTAATACTTAACCAATTTGGGCTCGGTAGATTAACCGGGATTAAGTCGTGAACTCATCGTTACACTTAACCAAGTTAATCCATGATTAGTAAAGGGGTTAAACCGTACTTAACCCACTAGAAAAATCCTAGCAATGGGGGGTCCACTCTAGCAGTAATCCCTAGTTTGTATCATCATGACCCTAGGGACTAGGCTAGGGTGGGGGCACGATTACTGGGCTGGAGGTAAGCGACCAATAAACGACAGCAGGGTGGTACGCCGGTGTAGTTCCGGGCGGACTCTGGTCGTGCACATAGTCCGTAGCCGGAGAAAACATGCACGGGTACCAGTAGATCGAGACTATGCACTCATGTTCATGGTGTCCAGGGGTTGACACCCTAGGGCTTGATACACCCGAAGGGTGGACCCGGCACAGTTCGACTACAATCATGTTTGGGCCGTATTGACACCAACACGTGACGAGTTAGGCTTAGGGAGCCAATCGACTAGACCGTTGTGTTGGACCTTGTGTTAGGGTCACTTCATGTTATTGGACCTCGTATGAGGGTCACTTCATGTTATTGGGCCAAAGCTTGGGCCAAGGGATCAACACTTGTTTATTCAAGTCATGTTAGTTTGCTAGTACGCCTGTGGTGCAAAACCTTAATCCTGATTATGCGATGACACCTTTATCTACCTTGTTAGTTAATCATCATGCTAGTATATTGTTATCCTTATGTTCATCCCTGCTGCTCATACCAGTTAACTTTATCAGTTTACATTGATTGTAGTAGGGCTTACTCAGTCTTTTTGACTGACCTGTTTTCTTTCGCCTCTTTTCTTCCGTCTTCCCCCCCCCCCCAGGTTCTCAGGGAGGGAATACTGGAGCTTAGCTTGGATTACTGACAGCTTGCTTGTGGGATTTCAGCTCATGTACTGTTTCGACATGAAGCTAGCTATGGTTATTGCTTATTTGGGGATAGTACTTGTGTATTTCTGTTTTTCTGTTGATGATGTTTTTATCTAGACTTGTTTAATTGGAAAGTTATGTTGTACCAGACTTGTTTTGAAATGGTTTGAATCTTCCGCTATTTTATCTATGTTATTTACTCTGTTTACGTATATACATATGTTCTTGTTCTGCCTTGATATATCATTATGCATGTTTACCTGATTCAAACGCCCCTCCAAAGTCAGAGTGCTTGCAAGAGTCACCCTGGCGGAGGTGGGGTGTTACAATTTGGTATCAGAGCATATGGTTTACGAGAAGGAACAAAAAGGTTTTTAGAAAACTTTTGGAAAGCTATTTTCAAAACAAAGTATAAAGTATTTTCCAAAGAAAAGTCTAGTTTATTTTTAAATGCTATTCCCCAAAAAGCCATTAGCAAAATCCCTTCGTTTTTCTCTATTCTGAATCTGTCTTTTTCTTCATTTTCAGTATGACCGATAACTTTGCTATTCCGGAGGGAGTACACGTACCTGTTTGGTATAGGAGACCTTTGGAGGCTAGGGCAACTGAAGCCGGCCCCGCAGATGTTCCTCCTCCTCCTCCTCCAGTAGTTAATGTTCCTCCTCCTCCTGTCGCTAATGTTCCTCCTCCTGTTGCTAATGTTCCTCCTCCCGTCGCTGAGGTTCCACTTCCTCCTCCCCCTCAGCATCCTCAAGCTGACTTCGCAAAGACTTGCAAGGATTTCAAAGCAATGGGTGGCAAGAACTTTCAAGGCACTGAGACTTTTGTAGAGGCCAGAAATTGGTTGAAAGAGACCGAGGATTTATTTGCTATCTTTGGGTTAGACGATCAGAGGAAGACCTTGTTGGCGGTTTGGCTTATGAAGGATGAAGCCGCTTATTGCTGGGAAGTCACCAATGGTACTAGGCCTGTTGAGACTTGGGCCGATTTCAGGGCAAGGTTCATGCTTAAGTTTCTATCTTCTGCTGAGGAGAATCTGCAAATGGAGAGGTTCATAACTTTGAAGCAAGGAGATATGTCTGTCAAAGAATATGTGAACAAGTTCAATCAGTTAGCTCGTTTTGGCTTGGATATGGTGAATACTCCTCAGAAGAAGGCTCTTCGTTTTGCTAGAGGATTAAATGAGCCGTTGCAGGGATTGGCTATGTCACATATTCCCCATGGGGCCACGTTTGAGAGTTTGGTTGATATGGCATTACTTCAGGGAGATGTCAAGAAAGAGGTCAAGATGAATGATACTCAAGCCAAGAAGACTGATTCCCAGGGGAAAGGAAATCAGGGTAATCCAAGTGGTCAAAGCAGTCAGGGCAATCAGAACAAGAACAAGAGTCAAGGCAACAAGGGAAACAACAACAAGGGCAAGAACATCAAGGGGAAGTGTCATTATTGCGGTTCAGTTGGGCATCTTATCAAGGATTGTAAGAAGAGGAAAAGGAAGAATGGTGAATGCTTTTTCTGCGCTGAGACTGGACATTTCAGTAAGGATTGCCCGAAGAAGCGAGGGCAAGGCCAGGGTCAGACTCAGCGTGATGGACCTTCAGGAGGGCAAGTTTATGCTCTCAATACCGCTCCAGTTCCCGATCGAGGTAGTATTTCTGTTGAGAGCCTTGTATATATTTCTGATTTCCTAGTTCGTACTTTGTTTGATTCTGGTGCATTGCATAGCTTTATCTCATCTGATCTTGTTGATAGTTTGCACCTTAGTACTAGCTTGGTAGATGATCCCGTCTGTGTCTCAAATCCTATTGGGGGTTCCGCCCATTTGTCTATGATATGTGGGGATTTGAGGATCTCTATACTGAGTGTAGAGTTCTTGTGCAGTGCTTATGTTCTTGGTTTCAGGGGATACGGATTGATATTGGGCATGGATTGGCTGTCCAGATATGGAGCCATTCTTGATTGTGAGCATAGGGTTGTGAGGCTCGTGACTCGCCTCAGAAACACCCTAGAAATTTCTTGTGATCCGAGAAGTCCCGTCATGTTATGCTATCTGGAATCACTCGACTCGTCAATGGAGACTCTTCAGTCTGTGAGAGTGGTTCGAGAGTATCCAGATGTTTTTGATGAAGTTAGGGGGTTGCCCCCTAAGCGAGAGATTGATTTCCGCATTTATCTGGTGGATAATGCAAAGCCGGTTTCTTTGCCCGTTCGGCACATGGCTCCGCGTGAAAGGCGGGAGCTAAGTAAGCAAGTGAAAGAGTTGCTTGAGAAGAACTTCATTAGACGAAGTATATCTGAATGGGGAGCGCCTGTGGTATTTGCTACCAAGGCAGATGGTTCTCTCCGACTTTGTGTTGACTATCGAGAGTTGAATAAGCTGACTAAGAAGAACAGACACCCGTTACCGAGGATTGATGATCTCTTTGACCCGCTTGTCGGTGCTTCTGTTTTCTCTCAGCTTGATCTTGCTACTGGATTCCATCAGCTCAGGGTAGCTGAGGATAGTATAGACAAAACTGCGTTCAGAACTCCAGATGGATTCTTAGAATGGCTTGTCATGCCGTTCGGCTTGACTAATGCACCCGCATATTTCGTGGACTTGATGAGTAGGGTGTTCAGGGAGTTCTTGAACAAGTTTGTCGTGGTCTTCGTAGATGATATTCTGATCTTCTCTAAAGATGAGGAAGAGCATGCAAGGCATCTCGTGGAGGTGATGGATACGCTTAGAGCGCATCAGTTGAAGGCCAAGTTCTCCAAGTGTCACTTTTGGAGAAGGGAAGTTAGATTCCTTGGGCATATAGTGTCTAAGCAAGGCTTAGCGGTGGATCCCGCTAAGGTAGTTGCAGTTCAGGATTGGAAGACTCAAAGGAATGCAACTGAAGTGAGAAGTTTTCTAGGTCTTGCGGGTTTTTACCGGAAGTTCATTAAGGACTTCGCGAAGATTTCCGCTCCTCTCACTAAATTGACGAAGAAGAATTTAGTTTTTGCTTGGAGCATAGAATGCGAGCTTGCTTTTCAGAAGCTCAAGAGAGCTCTCACATCAGCGCCTGTTCTAGCTTTACCCGATGGAGGGAAGTTATTTACAGTATACACCGATGCATGTGGCATGGGGTTAGGAGCTGTTCTGATGCAAGAAGGAAGAGTGATATGCTTTGGCGGTAGACAACTCAAGGTGCATGAGAAGAATTATCCCACTCATGACTTAGAGTTGGCAGCAATAGTATATGCACTCAAGGCTTGGCGCCATTATCTTTTGGGCGAAAGATTTGAGCTTTATACCGATCACAAGTCGTTGAAGTATCTCTTTTCTCATAAGGATCTGAATCTGAGGCAACAAAGATGGATGGAATTCTTGGCATCCTATGATTTTGAGATAGCCTATACCCCTGGCAAGGGGAATGTGGTAGCTGATGCATTGAGTAGAAGAAGGTTAACCCTAAGTCCTCTATTCGTTGAGATGAAGAATTTAGAGTATGTGGCAACCTTTGGTTTCTCTTTGGCGATTGAGTCGATGACCGGTTCTTTGGCATCTCTGGAACTCAGACCTACCCTTCTTGATCAAGTTGGGGCTTCGCAGAGAGAAGACCCTCAGATAGTTGAGATTATTGATAAGCTGATTCGAGGAGAGGCGTCTAGTTATCTCGCTCGATATTCTATTGATGACAAGGGTTGGCTGAGGAGAGACGGAAGGTTATGTGTTCCAAAGGTAGAAGATCTAGTAAGAAAAGTTCTAGAGGGAGCGCATCGCTCTAAGTTGACTATACATCCGGGCGGAGATAAGATGTATAAAGATATGAAGCGTATTTTCTTTTGGCCTAGGATGAAGAAGGATGTGGCAGAGTTTGTCTCTAGATGTATCATTTGCCAGCAAGTTAAGGCCGAGTCAAAGAAGCCCGGTGGGCTATTGCATCCTCTAGACGTTCCACTATGGAAGTGGGAGAGTATCTCCATGGATTTTATCGATGGGCTACCAAGGTCAAGGAAAGGGAATACGAGCATTTGGGTTATTGTGGATAGACTTACGAAGAGTGCTCATTTCATTCCGGTGAAGAGCAAGAGAACCGCATCTTGGCTAGCGTCTGTATATCTTCGTGAGATTGTGAGACTACATGGAGTCCCTTCTAGTATAGTCAGTGACCGTGACCCAATCTTTACAAGTCAGTTCTGGAATAGCTTGCAAGAAGCCATGGGCACGAGGTTGAATCTAAGTACTGCTTATCACCCACAGACGGACGGTCAAACCGAAAGAGTGAATAGGGTACTCGAGGATCTGTTGAGGCTTTGTATTCTGGATTTTGGTGGTACTTCGGAAGACCATCTTCCTCTTGTTGAGTTTGCATATAATAACAGTTATCAGGCAAGCATAATGATGGCACCATTCGAAGCTTTATATGGGAGGCTGTGCAAGTCGCCTACATGTTGGTGGGAGACTACAGATAAGCTTATACTTGGGCCTGATCTGATCAGAGATACATCCGAGAAGATCGAGTTGTTTCGGAGACGGATGAAAGCGGCCCAAGACCGACAGAAATCCTATGCTGATAAGCGAAGAACTGATTTGGAGTTTGATGTTGGGGATATGGTTTTCGTGAAGGTTTCTCCTTTGCGGAATGTGGTCCGATTTGGAGCCGTTGGGAAGTTAGCACCGAGGTTTGTTGGACCATTCACTATTATAGAGAGGATCGGGCAGATGGCTTATAGAGTGAAGTTGCCCGAGAAGCTTGCCGGAGTACACGATGTTTTTCATGTCTCGCATCTCCGGAAGTGTTTGCATGAATCAGCAGAGGTTGTTGAGCCAAGTGTTCTGAAAGATGTGGAAGTGGAGAAAGAAGCTACCTTGAGGAGAGCTCCGATTCGTATCTTGGGGACGGAGACCAAGAAGTTAAGGAATCGAGAGGTCAAGTTGGTGAAGGTTCAATGGGGTGAAGCCGAAGAAGACGCAACTTGGGAAACCGAGGAGAAGATGCGTGGGCTTTATCCATTCCTTTTTGAGGGTACACTCTCAATCTCTTTTCTTTGTTAGCATATCTTTCTCTTTGCTATCCATGTTTATCTAGTTTATCGTGTTAATCTTGTCATGAGAACCTTAGGTAGAAACCCTTTGGATGAAACATGTGTTTGAAACATGTTATGCTTGATGGTTGCAAGTGGTTGCAAGTGTTTGCAAGTGGTTACTCGTGGATGCATTATACACGTTAGGCACTAGATCGGCTCACACACTCCTCATATTGCATATGCATGAGTGTTTATGCTTATTCATGGATGAAAATTTTTGTGTTATCACATGGATGCTGCATATGGATGTATGTTGTGTGCACACATATAGATGTTATACATTATGTTAGGAATTGCATACATATGGATTCATTTCACTAACATAATTTGCATTGATGATATTTGCATTAGATAAGTACATATACACACACCTTTGCATATGTTCATACAACATTTAGAATCTTGTAAGGACAATGATTGCTCGTGGATGATGTTTTGAGTAGATGGATGATTGGATGGTAGGATACGTTCTTCCTAACTTGAAGATTTCGGGGACGAAATCCTTTAAGGAGGGGAGAATGTAACAACCCGTATTTTCCATAACCTGTTATAGCATAAATCGAGGCAGAATTCAATTCTAAAATCTGAATCAAGGGAAACAGGCTATGCCATTGCGTTCGTCTCGGAAAAACACGCGAAATAGAGTCCGAGTTTTCGAAAATCGGAGTCCGTATGACCCGATTAAGGCCCAACGAAGTTTTCTGAAAATTTCCAAGTAAAAACAGATTTCAAATTCAAACTTGAACTTGGAAAATTGGGCCAGTTGGGCCAGGCGGGAAAATTCCCGCCACAGTACCCAAGTCGACAGCCCTGTCGACTTGGGGGTCGACTTGGTCTGACCAAGTCGACAGCCCTGTCGACTTGGCTGTCGACTTGGCTCAGACGAGCAGTCCTGCCTGGTGCACCATTTTGAGAATGTGTTGAGCTTGGGGGCCAGATTTGGTTTTGAGGGCTGAGATTGGAACTAGGGTTTAATCCTATGTCCTAAAACACTAGCCTAATCTATAAATAAGACCCTAACCTACCCTAAATCATCATTATTCATTCTAGCAACTAAACTATGGCAAAATCAATCCTCTCATGGCCTCCACTCTCTTCATAAAATTCCTAAACAAGTTTTTATGAGATTTTCCATTCATACAAGTATTTTTTAGACTTGTATGATCATCATTAGCTTGCATTCAAGTCAAGTCTCTATATTTGCACCATTAAGAAAGAGTTTTGATCAATTTTGCTTGCATTTTTGGGGTTTAATTGGTTGCATAAGGGCTTTCTTATATTTGCTATACTCCTTTGAGTCCGCATAAGCATTGTAAGCCCTATTCCTTTCATACTTAAACTCTAAAGTTAAATGTATGATATGCAAGTTTACTCTGATGTGATATGCAAGTTCATCAAGTTATGTATGCAAGTTTGATATACAAGTTGTCATAAGATATGCAAGTTATGTTATGCAAGTTTGATATGCAAGTTGTCATAAGATATGCAAGTTATGTTATGCAAGTTTGATATGCAAGTTGTCATATGATATGCAAGTCATGTTATGCAAGTTTGATATGCAAGTTGTCATATGATATGCAAGTTATGCTATGCAAGTTTGGGTTGAACATCTTGTTCATGTTATCATGTTATGCAAGCTTATCTTGAGTATGTGAACATAAAGCTTCAAGCTTTATGCTAAAGGTTGCATTTTGGCAACATGTAAGTTATCATATCCCTTATGATAACTTGCATGTGAGGCTAAATGCGAACTTATGGCCATTTTTACATGTCATTTATCACCATGTATCACCAATATGCTAAGTTTGGTTTTATGCATGATTTTGAGGCCTAATGCAAGTATATGAACATATGTACATTTCATATGCCACCATGTTGAACTTGTGGCTTCAACACTTTTATGTCATGATTATGCCAAGTTCCCTCTTTCTATCCTTTATGCGCTATTGCGATATGTAAGCGATGAGATTGCGTTTGGGGTTGGGTAAACTTAAATGACATAAAAGCATAAGCTTGGGAATTTACCTATTAAGTTAGGTCTACCCAATTGCTTGAAAACTTGTAATGTGTTTTGGAAACACGATGGACATGACACTTAGAAAATATAAGTGTGGCCAACTCGAGGTTGGGTTGAGTTTGTACGTAAACCTACCCGGAACCGACCGGCCTAACTAGTTGCTACAAACAATAGGACCCAATGTGAGAAGTTGGTCATGTTGTACCTTGGACCAGAGGTTAGACCAAGTTGTGGTGTAAAGCTACCCGGACCCGCCCGGCTTAACTATTAACCGCAACAAAGTCTAATGTGAGAGGTTAAGGCGCATTAATTAATTAATGCCTCATGATTAGGGTTAAGTCATGGTCCATTTAATACTTAACCAATTTGGGCTCGGTAGATTAACCGGGGTTAAGTCGTGAACTCATCGTTACACTTAACCAAGTTAATCCATGATTAGTAAAGGGGTTAAACCGTACTTAACCCACTAGAAAAATCCTAGCAATGGGGGGTCCACTCCAGCAGTAATCCCTAGTTTGTATCATCATGACCCTAGGGACTAGGCTAGGGTGGGGGCACGATTACTGTGCTGGAGGTAAGCGACCAATAAACGACGGCAGGGTGGTACGCCGGTGTAGTTCCGTGCGGACTCTGGTCGTGCACATAGTCCGTAGCCGGAGAAAACATGCACGGGTACCAGTAGATTGAGACTGTGCACTCATGTTCATGGTGTCCAGGGGTTGACACCCTAGGGCTTGATACACCCGAAGGGTGGACCCGGCACAGTTCGACTATAATCATGTTTGGGCCGTATTGACACCAACACATGACGAGTTAGGCTTAGGGAGCCGATCGACTAGACCGTTAGGTTGGACCTTGTGTTAGGGTCACTTCATGTTATTGGACCTCGTATGAGGGTCACTTCATGTTATTGGGCCAAAGCTTGGGCCAAGGGATCAACACTTGTTTATTCAAGTCATGTTAGTTTGCTAGTACGCCTGTGGTGCAAAACCTTAATCCTAATTATGCGATGACACCTTTATCTACCTTGTTAGTTAATCATCATGCTAGTATATTGTTATCCTTATGTTCATCCCTGCTGCTCATACCAGTTAACTTTATCAGTTTACATTGATTGTAGTAGGGCTTACTCAGTCTTTTTGACTGACCTGTTTTCTTTTGCCTCTTTTCTTCCGTCTTCCCCCCCCCCCCCCCCAGGTTCTCAGGGAGGGAATACTGGAGCTTAGCTTGGATTACTGACAGCTTGCTTGTGGGATTTCAGCTCATGTACGGTTTCGACATGAAGCTAGCTATGGTTATTGCTTATTTGGGGATAGTACTTATGTATTTCTGTTTTTCTGTTGATGATGTTTTTATCTAGACTTGTTTAATTGGAAAGTTATGTTGTACCAGACTTGTTTTGAAATGGTTTGAATCTTCCGCTGTTTTATCTATGTTATTTACTCTGTTTACGTATATACATATGTTCTTGTTCTGCCTTGACATATCATTATGCATGTTTACCTGATTCAAACGCCCCTCCAAAGTCAGAGTGCTTGCAAGAGTCACCCTGGCGGAGGTGGGGTGTTACACTTGCTTTCGATCAATAAAATTTCCAACATCCACATAAATAAAATGTTTGGGCTCCATACCATGATGTTACTCGTAGCTAGAAACTAACATATGTCAATTTCCCTGCGTCCCTAATCCCATTTTAAGTTCACACCAGGTAGTGAAGCTCGTGAATTAATGCTACACAAAGCTACGCTAATTAAAGTTGTGCTTTGATCATCAACCACAAGACTCTGCTTTTCAACAATAAGCCTTGATCATTTGCGTCTTAATATGCCACATTGTCAATCAATACCGTACCATTGATTTTCACCAATATATAACATCTAAGCTCATACGTCTCAGAGAAGGGTGTTAAGCGAGAGAATAAATTCTCCACCACCAAACAGATATATATTTAGCAAAGATCAATGAATACAGCACGGAATACAACATCAGACATATAATCCATTTGCAAGTCCATTCTGGGTCCGAATGAAACCGGAGTGAAACGACCCGAAATCCCCTTTACGGGAAAGCCCGGATTGCTTTGAGAACACGACAAATCAGAACACAAAAAACAAAACATTTCATTGTTATTAAAACAATTTACATCAGAGTACAAGAATATAATAGAGTATGAATAAATAATATACAGTTGGAAATATCAGAGTTTTAAATTACAAAGCAGCGGAAGAATAATACTTAATAATGTACAGCGGAAATCATCTGCAACCACAACTAAAAGAGATATACAGTTAGAAAGCTTTCCGAAATATAGCTCCAGCTATAATCTATGATCCTGTGTAAAGAAATATCTGCAAAAACCAAAACTACTAGCTGTCCGTGTGGAAAATTTGGGAACCCAGAGTTTAGGTTAAAACAATAAACTCCGAGTCAGTTATGGACTGGTGTGAGAACTAAAAACAGTTGTTAACTTGATTTTTTAAAGTTAGTTAAATCAAGGGACCACGCTGTATAAAACGGAATGAGTTTATCCCTTGTGAATATCAGTGCACAAAAATAATAGCGCAATGCTAAAGAGAAAAATGAAGCTATTATAAGACGTAGGTCCCATCACACAATAAACGCAGTAGAGGATAGAGTTTTCCCTAATAATAGCCAAATATGCTAGATACACGAAATTTCATCTTTTAATATTACTATAAGTGAAGAAATCAACTTCAAATATAAATTTATCAATCACAGGCGGCGCAGGTAACATTATATTACGTCGCCATATAGTTTTACAACTAAAACCATAAAATCACGTATTGGAAATTGGATTTCCATCTATGAACCGAGGAAAGGGGTCATCCTCACCGATTTAGAGACACACTAGCAAGTGCCTCAGGATCACACCTACAGGGAACCCTTGGAAGCGGCAGGGATGGTCATCCGTCGACGATTAATTATACCATAAACTATATGTTAGCCGGTTCTATCGAACCTCCAAAATGTGTCAGTATGTCGACCACTGTAGTAACACCCCACGTCCATTAATGTCACTCACTAAGGGAATGCATAAACTTTCATGGAGCATTATAAGAGTATAGAAAAGAACAACCCAAGACAGATATATAAAATGGTACTTAAAATTTCAAAATTTATTTATTGCAGCGGAAAAGCAAAACATGTCTGGTTACAACATCAAAACCATATACTAAAGCCAAGTGCACAAATATCAATCTTGAACAACATTATTATCATAGTACATAAAAGCAAAACCATAATCCCAGTCCAAATAGCCATAATGAAAAAGAGGTAAAGCTGAGCATTACTTTCCGCACTTCCTAGCACTTCAAGAAGAAAGAAATCCGAGTCAAGCTCCACTAATCCCACCCCGAGGACCTTGGGTGGGGAGGGAAGGAAAGAAAAGAGTCAAAACCAAATGGGCCAGACATAAAGTTTGGTGAGTCCAGTGACTTTAACAATATAATCAGTAAAGTAACAGGATAAGAACATAAACTGGATATAAGAAATGACTGTAACATAAGCAGGTATGACAAGGTAAACAAGATGGACAAGATACAACGTTGATTGCGCTTCTAATCACATAAGATAATTCCTACACCGCACCAATACTAGTCACACTGCACCATTACTTGTCCCATACAGAAAGTTGATCCGTCTTACTAATAATAATAATAATAATGGTAGCTTCGTGTACTCCTAGCTGCTGTCATAGGTGCCGGTTGTTCCTATCTCCACTAGTTGTACCCACTACCCTCCCAATTCGATCGGCTCCCCAACTCGTAGATACCCGTGTTTGTCCCACAGTAGGGTGTATCACTCCCTAAAGTGGCAACCCGATACTACTAAAATGCACGGCTTATACCTACATGATACAACAGCGTCTTACCTACCAGCCCGGATCCACGCACGCACATGACTCCGTTGGACTTGCACTGCCATCGCCAACTCTTTATTGACCTCTTACAGTCAAACCCAGTAACCGTGTCCCGTCCTCAACCTAGTTCGAGCTCACATAGATACAGAATGGGTTACTAGTTGAAAAGGGTCCACACACTTGACACAAGCTTCCCTCCTAAGCTTGGTCCCCCCTAGGAATTCCCACTTAACCCCTTCTTATTCCCATGTCTTCTTACAAGTTTCACCTTGGTTAGGTGCTTCTAATTATATTTCACATGTCACCCAAGTCACCCACTTAACCCCCATCTCTAAGTACATGTCTTATCTTGGTTAAGTGTTCATTAATTCATTATAACTGTAATCTTGCAAGACCTCCCACATTAGATTACCGTTTTGCGGTTGCAGGATATGCCGAGCGGTTCCGGGCAGGCTTATACCGCAATCCGAATCTAACCTCGTGTCATTGCATTATTACACATCTAATTTGTGCCTTTGAACTCTCACATTAGATTACCAAATTGTGGTTGCTGGATGTGCCGGGCGGTTCCGGGCAGTATTATACCGCAATTCGAATCTAACCTCGTGTCTCAAGCGTTCATTATCACTTTCTTGATTCAAGTCCCAATTCCAAATCTTGGATTAAAATATATTATAGTTACCCATAATTTCCAATCTATATTATGTTTATAATTTTAATCCAAGTTAGGCCTATAATCATATGTATACATGTTATGCCAAATTACGCCCAAATTAATTTGCGTTCATTGTCATTAACAATTTATGCCAAACCTCATGTATACAAATTGTATCCAATTATGCCCAATCCAACTTATGCAAATAATCCCATGTATACGATTTATACACAATTATGCCCAAATTGAGTTATGCAATAATCACATTTTATTACATATTATTCAATATTTTCCCAACTTTTGCCACAATGTTTCCACGTCATTCGCACGTATAATTCAATGTAATATGTTAGGCTCGAAGTTAGCCTAATCTAATAAAAAAAGAAAAGAAGAAGGGAAGAGAATCAAAGCATCGAATCTGGCATAAACACATAAAATAGATCCAATAAGCATATGGAATATGAACTCGTATAGAACAATAAAACAGATCCAATAGGCATATGATATGAACTGGCATAGAACAATAAAATAGATCCAATAGGCATCTGATATGAAATTTGGGTATGAATCAGAAAGATATGAATTCAAAAAACTTGATATGATTCATCTTACAGGCTTATTCATAAAATCCAACTTACAATCCTATCACAATTACTTTTTAATTAATTATATGTGAAAGTAACGTGGACTCACAGCGATAGGATTTTTAGAAAAGAGAATAGATCTGAATTCTGATTTCTGAATTTGATTAGCTAAACCGTTGTTGTAGAATTTGATTCTTATCTTCCAATTTGAATACTCCCAGTCTGATTTGCTTTAGTGAAGAAGAGAGGCTAGTTTAGATTAGAACAGCATGGAGGCACCATGGATTAGTGTAATGGAATTAGGGTTAGGCTTAGGTGTTTTTATATAGGTGTATTAGGTGAATTAGGGCCTTTAGATTAGGTTAGGAACCATGTGAGTCATCCAAACCAGAAAAACACGTCATTCAACCAATCCCAGAAGGACACATCAGCCATAGACCACAAAAATACGTTGGCCAGATCTGGGGCGATGGGGGTCGACACCCCTATAGTAGGGTCGAAACCCATGTCGACACTCCCTGGAGGGGTCGACACCCACGAGCCGGAAATTTCCCACTCAGCCCGCTTTGACTGAATTTTGATTTTTGAACTTGTTTTGAAGCTTCTGGAATTATTATATTTATATATATTCTTCCTTATGTGTATACAAACTTCTAAGGCTTATAACTTCTTCATACTGTATCCCTTTTACGCAAACTCGGAAATTCCAAGCAGAATTCCGAGACGAACGCAATGGCGCAACCCATCTCCTTTATTTCTTCTTATAAAAATTAAGTATTCTTTAATTATCTCTTATGTCATGTTTTAAAATTACGGGGTGTTACATTCTCCCCCCTTAAAGGATTTCGTCCCCGAAATCTTCAAATTAAGAAGAATGTATCCTACCATTCAATCATCCATCTACTCATCCATCATCCACAAGCATCCATTGTCCTTAAAAAATCTAATGCTATATGAATAAATGCAAAAGTGTGTGTATATGTTCCTTATCTAATGCAAAGATTAGGTGTTCCACTGATTCAGTTGACCTCCTTAATGCAAAATATGATAGTGTCATGCGTTCGTTATGTATGCAAAAGAATCCTAATGATACATATCATTTCTATACGAGTGCACAACCATTCATTCAAATGCAGCATTCGTATGATAACACATACAATATACATCAATTAACTTAAATATGCACACTCATTCATATGCAATATGTAAGTGATTGAGCCGATCTAGTGCCTAATGTGTGTGTAAATGCATCCACGAGCAACCACTAGCAAACACTTACATCCACTTGTATCCACCAAACATAACATGTCTCAAACACATGTTTACAATCATAGGATTTTCTACCTAAAGACCGAAGATGTAATCGAGAGGATACACTATACGATAGAACAAGTATAAACATAGTGGTTGAAAAAGGAGAAGTTAATAATATACCCTAATAAAGGAAAGGGTTCGACGCGCGTATCTTGTCTTCCGTCTCCCAAGTCGCATCTCCTTGATCATCTCCCCATTGGACTTTAACCAACTTGACCTCTCGGTTGCGTAATTTCTTGACCTCCGATCCAAGGATGCATGTAGGAGCTCGTCTAATCATGGCATCTCGCTCTACTTCCACTTCTCTAAGCATGCTCGGCTCCACTACTTCCGCGGTATCATGTAAACACTTCCGCAAATGCGACACGTGAAATACGTCATGAACACCACTAAGCTTCTCGGGCAACTTCACTCTGTAGGCCATCTGTCCAATTCGTTCTGTAATGGGAAATGGCCCTACGAACCTTGGTGTCAATTTCCCTACAGACCCAAAATGAACTACATTCCTCAACGGTGATACTTTAATAAAGACCATGTCTCCAACATTGAACATAAGATCGGTCCTTCTCTTATCAGCATATGACTTTTGCCGGTCCTATGCCGTCTTCATACGTCTTCGGATCAAATCTATCTTCTCCGAAGTTTCTCTAATCATATCAGACCCAAGCAAAATCTTATCCTTAGACTCCCACCAACAAGTCGGTGATCGGCAAGGTTGTCCATATAGAGCTTCAAAAGGTGCTTTGCCAATGCTAGTCTAATAGCTGTTGTTGTAGGCGAACTCTACTAATGGAAGATGCTCCTCCCATGTTCCTCCAAAGTACAAGATACATAACCTCAAAAGATATTCTAGAATCTGATTCACTCTCTCGGTTTGGCTGTCCGTCTGAGAGTGATAAGCGGTGCTCAAACAAAATTGTGTTCCTACCGCCTCTTGCAAGTTCTTCCAAAATTCTCTAGTGAAAATGAGATCTCAATTGCTCATGATACTAGAAGGTATGCCGTGCAGACGAACTATCTCTCGGAGATAAACAGATGCTAACCATGCCGCTATTCTTTTACTCTTAACAGGAATGAAATGGGCGCTCTTGGTAAGTCTATCTACTATTACCCAAATCCCCATATTACCCTTCCTTGACCTCCGCAACCCATCAACGAAATCCATGGAAACACTTTCCTATTTTCACTGTCGAACCTCTAAAGGGTGAAGCAAACCATCAGGCTTATTTCGATCAGCCTTGACTTGCTGGCGCACCAAGCATCTAGAAACGAACTCAGCCACATCCTTCTTCATTCCAGCCCAAAAGAAAACTCGCTTTATGTCCCTATACATCTTGTCACCTCCGGGATGTATGGTCATCTTAGAACGATGTGCTTCTTCAAGAATTGCCTTCCTCAAGCTCTCGTCTCTAGATATGCAAAGTCTCCCATCCCTACGCAACCATAATTTGTCATTTATAGTATACCTACTAAGATGGCTCGAAGACTCCCATATTATGAGCTTGTCTACTATCTCTATCAACTGTGGATCATCACGATGTGTTGCCCCTACCTATCCCAAAAGCGTAGGTCGCACTTCTAATGATGCCAACAAACCGGGTACATAACCGGTAGAGAGTCTAAAGTCAAAGGTAGAGATATACTTTAAACTCTGCCGCTCGACAAACAAAGGACTCAAAGTCAACCTCTTTCTACTTAAGGCGTCATCTACAACATTACCCTTGCTAGGGGTATATGCAATCTCAAAATCGTAGGATGCTAAGAACTCCATCCACCTCTGTTGCCTTAAGTTTAGATCTTTTTGAGAGAACAAATATATTTGTGACTTTTGGTCTGTATACAACTCAAACTTCTCGCCAAGGAGGTAATGGCGCCAAGACTTAAGCGCAAAAACTATAGCGGCCAATTCTAAGTCGTGGGTAGGTTAATTCTTCTCATGGACCTTCAACTGTCTTCCACCATAACATATCACCCTTCCCTCTTGAATCAAGACTGCGCCAAGTCCTGTCCCGCAAGCATCGGTATACACTGTGAACGGTTTACTCTCTTCCGGCAAAACTAAAACTGGAGCTGTCGTCAACACCCTCTTCAAATGTTGGAAAGCATCATCACAGTCAACATCCGAAGAAAAGGTGAAATTCTTTTTCGTCAACCGTGTAAGTGGGGCTGATATCTTCGCAAAGTCCTTGATGAACTTTCTATAATAGCCTTCCAAACCAAGAAAACTTCTTACTTCTTTTGCATTCTTAGGAATCTTCCAATCTTGAATTGCTACCACCTTCGCGGGATCCACTACTTTCCCTTCTTTAGAGACCACGTGCCCTAAGAACCTCACTTCCTTCCTCCAAAAATGACATTTGGAAAACTTAGCTTTGAGTTGATGTGCTCGAAGGGTCTCTAAGACTTCCCTAAGATGTAGGGCTTGTTCTTCCTCGCTTCTAGAGAATATCAAGATATCATCCACAAATACTACCACGAATTTGTTAGAAACTCCCTAAGAACCCTACTCATCAAGTCTTCAAAATATGCGAATGCATTCGTCAAACCAAAATGCATGACGAGCCACTCGAAGAAACCGTCGGGAGTCCTAAAAGCAGTCTTATCTATACTAT
Organism: Allium sativum; assembly: GCA_030737875.1. Classification (NCBI taxonomy): domain Eukaryota; kingdom Viridiplantae; phylum Streptophyta; class Magnoliopsida; order Asparagales; family Amaryllidaceae; genus Allium; species Allium sativum. The sequence continues at coordinate 153,815,678 of CM060924.1, read as the reverse complement.
CCTCAGCTGCCCATAACTAATGAAATCCCGTAGCTAAGTCCAACTACGAGAAAACCAAATCACCAACCAACTAATTGAATAAATCATCTATCCTCGGCAACGGGTGTCTGTTTTTCTTCGTGAGCTTATTTAGCTCCCTATAGTCCACGCACAATCTAAGTGAGCCATCCGCCTTCGTAGCAAAAACAACTGGAGCACCCTACTCCGAGATACTTCTTCTTATGAACCCTTTCTCAAGCAACTCTTTCAATTGTTTACTAAGTTCTCTCCTTTCTCTAGGAGCCATGTGGCGCACAGGCAATGCAACTGGCTTTGCATTGTCCACCAAGTATATACGGAAATCTATCTCGTGTTTTGGAGGTAATCCCCTAACCTCCTCAAAGACATCTGCATACTCATGGACTACTCGAACAGATTTCAAATCATCAATAGATGTGTCAAGAGACTCTAGGTAGCTAAGCATAATAGAACCCTTAGGGTCACAAGAAATATCGAGAGTATTACCCAAACTAGTCAACAATCTAACTACCCTCTTTTCACAATCGAGAATGGCACCATACCTGGCTAGCCAATCCATTCCTAGAATCAACCAATAGCCCGTGAAACCAAGCACATAAGCGTTGCATTCGAACTCAACGCCATACACATATATTCTCAAATCCCAACATAACATAGAAAGATGAGTCGTACCCCTAATAGGATTTGAGACAACAATGGGATCAACAACTAGACTAGTATTTAGGTGCAGTGTTTCAACTAACAAAGCAGATATAAACAAATGTGAAGTGCTAAAATCAAACAAAGTTCGAACAGGATGATCAAAAAGGAAAATCAAGCTTTCAACAGAAATGTTTCTACCTCTCTCCTTTCCTGGTGCCATGAGAGCTTGAATCTGCCCTCCAGAAGTAGATCCTATCCTTTGTCCTTGCCCTTGTCCTTACCTCCTTGGGCAGTCTTTAATCATATGTCCTGCCTTACCACATTGGAAGCAACCAGTCTTCTTCTTCTTCTTCCTACAGTCCTTGCTTAAGTGGCCCGGTGTTCCGCAATTAAGACACCTTTTCTTCCCTTGGCCCTTGTTATCCTTACCACCTTTCTTTATTTGTTGCTGCGCTTTCTTTGGATCCGCTTTCTTATCTTGTGCCTTATCAACCTTAGCACCTTTCTCCTCCTCATGCATCAGCGCCATGTCAACAAGTTTCTCGAAAGTAGCCCCCATAGGAATGTGGGACATAGCCTACCTGCGAAGCGGTTCATTCAGAACCTTTGCAAATCTCAAGGCCTTCTTATGTGGTGTATTAACTAATTCCGTACCAAATCTTGCTAACTGGTTAAACTTGTTAACATACTCATTCACAGACAAACTCCCTTGTTTCGAAGCCAAGAACCTCTCCATGTATAAACTCTCCTCTGCTAGTGAAAGAAATTACAACTCGAACCTCTGTCTGAAATCCATCCAAGTCTCCACTGCATGTTCTCCATTCATGAACTCCCACCAAAATGAAGCTTCATCTTTCATTAACCAAGCAGCTAGTTGGACCTTCCCCCCGTCATCTATCTCAAAGATACCAAATAAGTCCTCCACTTCCATGAGCCAATTCTGAGCCTCAACAAATATCTTAGTCCCATGAAATGGTTTTCCGCCCATTGCACGAAAGTCCTTGCATATCTTAGAAAAAGCATCTAAACGCGGAGGAAGAGGCGGAACGACGACTGCAGCTGGGGGAGGAGGAACGTCTGCTGGGCCTACGGCAGTAGCCCTAGTGTAACAACCCGTATTTTCAATAACCTGTAATAACATAAATCGAGGCAGAATTTAATTCTAAAATGGGAATCAAGGGAAACGGGCTATGCCATTGTGTTCGTCTCGGAAAAATACGCGAAATAGAGTCCGAGTTTTCGAAAATCGGAGTCCGTATGACCAAGATATGGCCTCGCGAAGTTTCACGAAAATTCCCAAATTAAAGTATACTTAATTAAGTGAAATGGGTTGTGTAGATATATATATATATATATATATTGATATATATATATATATATATATAATTGAAAATTTAATAAATAAATATGCAAAAATGCTCAAAACAGCAAATTGGGAGAGGGGAATAACCGAACCGGCCGATTTTTGAAGTCGACCCAAGCCCGCTGGGTCGACTAGGGGTTAATCCAGGGTGTTTGGCTGTCAACCCGTGGGCCGATTCGCTCAAGTGCAGATTTTGCATTTGAATGGTTCTCATGGTCCATCTTTAATCTAAAGGCCCTAGATGGTTCCTACACTTGACTTCTTCCCCAAGACATGCTTTGATGGCTTGGATTGAATCTAGGGTTAATCCTATGGCCTAAAACACTTGCCTAATCTATAAATAAGACCCTAACCTACCCTAATTCATTCATAATTAAACCTAGTGACTAAACTATGGCAAAATGCTAGCTCTCATGGCCTCCACTAATTTTATGAAGAGGGTTGCATACTAATCACTCTCTAATCAACTTCTAATCCCTTCTTAGCATCTTAATCTTCTTCATTTGGTGTTCAAAGTTGCTAGTTGTGAGTTTCTATCACTTTGATGATCTTTTGGTAAACTAATTAGATGAGATGTGATGAGATTTATGGTTTTGTATGTGGGTTAATGAGCTTTGAATCATATGATATGATGTTAGCATTAATCTTATGTTTATGCATGTTGAGTATGTAAGCTTATGCAAGTTTAATATGATGTATGTTATGTTTGCATGATGCTAAATATGCAAGTTGTGGGCTATGTAATCATATGCATGTTATGCAAGTTCATGGTAATATGCTATGCAAGTTACATGTTTGTTAATATGCAAGTTACATGTTTGTTAATATGCAAGTTACATGTATGTAAATATGCAAGTTACATGTTTGTTAATATGCAAGTTACATGTTTGTTAATATGCAAGTTACATGTATGTAAATATGCAAGTTACATGTTTCTTTATATGCAAGTTACATGTTTGTTAATATGCGAGTTACATGTATGTAAATATGCAAGTTACATGTTTATTAATATGCAAGTTCATGATGACACATTATGCAAGTCTATAAGCTAATATGCAAGTTTGTTATGCAAAATGAATATGTAAGTTATGTGACATATTATATGCAAGTTATGTGACATGTTATGCAAGTTCATATGCAAGTTATGTGTTTGTTAATATGCAAGATGGCACCTTTGAAACATGTTCATTCATATGCAAGTTGACACCTTTTATATGTGTTATATCATGAACGAAATTACGTGGGAACGATGGGGTAATTAAATGCATAAGTTAATAAGATTGTGTGAAATTAATATAATTATGCATAACACAAAATAAATAAACATAGTATGGGAATTTGCCTATTTGGTTAGGTGTACCCATACTATGTGTTGGGAATTTACCTATTGAGTTAGGTCTACCCCATGGGAATTTACCTATTAAGTTAGGTCTACCCATGTTAAGAAAACTTGATTAATTAGGGATAATTAATATAAAATTATGAGGGTGATTAATTAGGTGTAATTAATTGACTAAGACACGAGGTTGGACTCAGTTGTAGCGTAAAACTGCCCGGACCCAACCGGCTTAACCAGTTGCTACAAATGTTAGCCCAATGTGAGAGGTCTTAGGCACAAACTAAATACGTAATTAATGTAAAGACACGAGGTTAGACTCTGTTATGACATAAGGCTGCCCGGACCCAACCGGCTTAACCAGCGGTCATAAAAGACAGTCTAATGTGAGAGGTCTTTACAAAGGTTACGTTCTTAATTAATTAATTAAGAAACACTTAACCACATTAGCATGTAGAGGGACATGAGGGGTTAAGTGGGTGCCTCGGGTGGCATGAGAAAATCTAGTGGTTGCCTTGGGTGGCAATAGAAAATACGATTAGAATACTTAACCAAAATAGAACATGTAATTAAAACATGATTAAAGGGTTAAGTGGGATATACTAGAAAAAGGGACAAGCTTAGGTGGGTAGCTTGTGGAGGCCCATTTCAACCAGTAACCCATACGTATCTTTGTGGGCTCGACCCATGTCGAGGACGGGACACGCATACTGGGCTTGACTGTAAGAGGCAAACGGGTTAGCGGTGGCAACGCAAGTCCAACGGGCTTCATATGCGTGAGTGGGCCCGGGCTGGTAGGTAAGCCGTTGTTGCATCGAGTAGATATAAGCCGTGCACCTTTAGTTTCATCAGGTTGCCACATTGGGGAATGATACATCCCACGGTGGGGCCAGCACGGGTATCTACGTTAGGGAGCCGATCGAATGGGAAGTAGTGTGTACACCTAGTGGATTGTAGGGCCCCGTGGCGCCTACTTGGTCACCTAGGGGTACGCAGGTACTAATTAGTAAATTTTATAAGTCCTTGGGTGGGATCAACCTTTAAGTTAGGAACGACTGGTGTGGTGCAGTTTAGTAATTTACCTTAGGGAGGGTAGATGCGTCTTTATCCTTTATCTTCGTTTAGTTGACTGCTTAGGGTAGCCATTCATCCCTATATGTTACCGTATATCAGTTTATGTCTTCTCTGGTTACTTTAACGATTGTATTGTTAAAGTTATAGGACTCGCTCAGACTTATGTCTGACCCTGTTGTTTTTATCTTTTTCCCAACCCTCAGGTCCTACGGTGGATCCTAGCAGTAGTGGAGCTTGATCGGATTGCTGTTCCAGTCTTTAGGAGCTTGGATAGATGTAAAGCTCCAGTTATCCAGTTATCTTTTCTTTTGTTTGGCTATTGTATGAGAGTGGGATTATGTACTTCTTTATTTTGATGGATATTGTACTTGACCTTTATTGTGGTTTTATGATGTAACCAGACATGTTTTACTTCCGCTGTTATGAGATGATGTTTTAAAATTTCAAGTACTATTTATATCTGTCTTGTTGTAATTTTTCTGTTCTATATTCACTAAAATACTCCACCGATGCTATGGCATTCCCTTAGTGAGTGATCATAGCGGGAGTGGGGTGTTACACGTGGTATCAGAGCTTAAGGTTACCAGAACAGATAAAATTTTTGAGAAAAACTACTTTCTAAGAGTATTTTCGAAGAAAGTATTTTTAAAAACATGTCTTCTAAGAGAAAAAGTTTTTGAAAAAGAAAAGCATAATCCCCAATAGCCATATCTTTATCTTTCGGAATCTCCTTTTTGAATCTTTCCTCTTTCGCTTCAGCATGGCTGAAGATCTTAACATCCCGGAGGGTTTAGTTATACCACTATGGTATAGGAGGTTGCAAGAGGCTAGGGCCGCGGCTGCGGGTCCGGCCAATGCTACTACACCAGAGACAACCGCTCCTCCTCCTCAGCCTAGAGTGGATAATTTTGCTAAGGTTTGCAAGGAGTTCAAGGCTATAGGAGGAAAACCTTTTCTTGGTTCAGAGACTTTCGTAGAGGCTAGAGATTGGCTTAAGGAAGTGGAAGAGTTGCTAGATATCTTTGAAGTGGAAGAGGGAAAGAAAGTCAAGTTGGCGGCTTGGTTAATGAAGGGAGAGGCCTCATTCTGGTGGGAGGTCACTAATGGAGAACGCCCTGTTGACTCTTGGGCAGATTTTAAGCAAAGGTTTGGGGCTAAGTTTCTCTCAAGGGCGGAAGAGAATCTGTTTATGGAGAAGTTCTTGAATTTGAAGCAAGGGAATCTCACGGTGAAAGAATATGTCAACAAATTCAATCAATTAGCAAGGTTTGGCATAGAGTTGGTGAATACACCGGAGAAGAAGGCTTTGAGGTTCGTTAGAGGCTTGAACGAACCATTGCAAGGAATAGCTATGACTCACATTCCTATGGGGGCCACTTTTGAGAAGCTTGTCTACATGGCACTTATGCATGAGGATGATAAGAATTCTAAGGCACCAGAGAAAAAGGGGGATCAGAAGAAACCGCAACAGCAACAACAAGGCAAGGGCGGAAAAGGCAATGGTGACAAAAAGAAGACGAAGAAGAAGTGCTTCAATTGTGGAACACCAGGACACCTCAGTAAGGATTGTCGCAAAAAGAAGAAGACCGGTTGCTTTCATTGTGGTGAAGCAGGGCATCTTGTGAAAAACTGCCCAAAGAAGGGGCAGAAGACGGGGTCTACCTCAGGAGGCCAGGTGCAAGCTCTTATAGCACCACCTCAGTCAGGGGGGCAAGTTCAGGTTCTCTCAGTTCCACCGATTCAGCAGAGAGGTAGAACTATTTCCGTTGAAAGTCTGGTTTTTCTGTTTGATCATCCAGTTCGTACTTTGTTTGACTCTGGCGCATCGCATTCTTTTATCTCATCATCGTTAGTTGAGTCACTGCACTTAGACACCAGTCTAGTTGATGATCCCTTGGTTGTCTCAAACCCAATTGGGGGCTCCATATATCTGTCTATGATATGTTTGGGTTTGAAGATTTCTATACTTAGCGTTGAGTTTAGATGTGATGCTTTTGTATTGGGCTTCACGGGCTATGGGTTGATCTTGGGCATGGACTGGTTATCCAGTAATGGTGCCGTTCTTGATTGCGAAAGGAGAGTTGTCAGGCTCATGACCCGCTTGGGTAACACTCTCGAGATCTCTTGCAATCCCATGGAATCTGTTTTGCTAAGTTATCTTGAATCGCTCGATGCTTCGGTCGAAAGTTTGTGTTCTGTCAGAGTAGTCCGGGAATATCCGGATGTGTTTGAAGAAGTAAAGGGTTTGCCTCCGAAGCGGGAGATAGATTTCCGAATTTATTTGGTGGATAATGCCAAACCAGTGTCTTTGCCAGTACGCCACATGGCTCCTCGTGAGAGAAGAGAACTTCATAAGAAAGTAGGGGAGTTGCTTGAGAAGGGGTTCATAAGGCGAAGTATATCGGAGTGGGGAGCTCCAGTAGTGTTTGCCACGAAGGCGGATGGGTCCCTCAGACTTTGTGTGGATTATAGGGAACTTAATAAGCTCACGAAGAAGAATAGACACCCATTACCGAGGATAGATGATCTCTTTGATCAGTTGGTTGGCGCGTCAGTATTTTCGCAGATGGACTTAGCTACAGGGTTTCATCAGTTAAGAGTGGCGGAGGACAGTATAGAGAAGACTGCTTTCCGGACTCCGGATGGTTTTTATGAGTGGCTAGTGATGCCATTTGGGTTGACAAACGCCCCCGCATACTTTGTTGATCTCATGAGTAGAGTGTTCAGAGAGTATCTGAATAAGTTTGTAGTAGTTTTTGTGGATGACATCTTGGTCTTTTCCAAGAATGAAGAAGAGCATGCCTTACATCTCAAGGAAGTGTTGGAGACTCTTCGAGCGCATAGTCTTAAAGCTAAATTCTCTAAATGCCATTTTTGGAGAAGAGAAGTGCGATTCTTAGGGCATGTGGTCTCTAAGGAAGGGATAGCTGTGGATCCCGCAAAGATAGTATCTATCCAGGATTGGAAAGTTCCTAGAAATGCTACCGAGGTAAGAAGTTTCTTGGGGTTGGCAGGATATTATAGGAAGTTCATCAAAGACTTCGCGAAGATATCAGCCCCATTAACCCGCTTGACGAAGAAGAATCTGGTTTTCTCATGGGATGTAGATTGTGATGATGCTTTCCGACGGTTAAAGAGAGCTTTGACCACCGCTCCAGTTTTAGTGCTTCCAGATGGGAGTAAGCCGTTTGTTGTTTATACCGATGCTTGTGGAACAGGATTAGGCGCAGTCTTGATGCAGGAGGGAAGGGTAATAGCCTATGGAGGGAGACAATTGAGAGTGCATGAGAAGAATTACCCTACCCATGATCTAGAGTTGGCCGCGATTGTTTTCGCACTTAAGTCTTGGCGCCATTATCTTCTTGGTGAGAGATTCGAGTTGTTCACCGACCATAAATCATTGAAGTACTTATTCTCTCAGAAGGATTTAAACTTAAGACAGCAAAGGTGGATGGAGTTCTTAACATCCTATGATTTCGAGATAGCGTATACCCCTGGTAAGGGTAACGTGGTGGCAGACGCCTTAAGTAGAAAAAGGCTATCTTTGAGTCCATTGTTCGTGGAACGACGAAGCTTGGAGTTTCTTTCTTTGTTTGACTTCAGACCTTCTGTTGATTTTGTACCTGGTTTGTTGGCATCCTTGGAGGTTAGACCTACTCTTTTGAGACGGATTGGCGAGGCTCAGCGAGACGACCCACAGTTGGTTGTGTTGGTAGAGAAGCTTATAAGAGGGGAGTCGTCCAGCCATTTGGGTAGATACACCATAGATGATAAGGGATGGTTGCATAGAGACGGTAGACTTTGTGTACCGCAAGATGAGGGTTTGAAGAAGGCTATTTTGGATGATGCACATCGTTCAAGAATGACTATTCATCCCGGTGGAGACAAAATGTACCAAGACATGAAGAGAGTTTTCTTCTGGGCCGGTATGAAGAAAGATGTGGCCGAGTATGTGGCTAGATGCTTAGTGTGCCAACAAGTTAAAGTGGAGCAAAGGAAACCCGGTGGGTTGCTACACCCATTGGAAGTTCCACAGTGGAAGTGGGATAGTGTCTCGATGGATTTCATCGACGGGTTACCGAGATCGAGGAAGGGCAATACGGGAATTTGGGTTGTGGTAGACAGACTTACCAAGAGTGCCCATTTTATACCCGTAAAGAGTAAGAGGACCGCTCCATGGCTTGCTTCAGTCTATGTTAGAGAGATTGTTAGATTGCATGGCGTACCATCCAGCATTGTGAGTGATCGAGATCCTATTTTCACTAGTGAGTTTTGGAGAAGTTTGCAAGAGGCGGTAGGGACTCAGTTGTGTTTGAGCACCGCATATCATCCTCAGACGGACGGTCAGACCGAGAGGGTGAACCGTATCTTAGAAGATCTTTTGAGGCTTTGTATCTTGGATTTTGGAGGTACATGGGAAGAACATCTTCCTTTGGTGGAGTTCGCATATAATAACAGCTTTCAGTCCAGTATTGGTATGGCTCCTTTCGAAGCTCTTTATGGAAGGCCTTGTCGATCTCCTACATGTTGGTGGGAATCTACGGATAAGATCTTGCTTGGGCCGGATATGGTTAGAGAGACTTCAGAGAAGATTGATTTAATTCGAAAAAGGATGAAAGCAGCGCAAGATAGACAGAAATCTTATGCGGATCGGAGAAGGACGGATCTTGAGTTTGAGGTTGGGGACATGGTTTTTGTCAAAGTATCTCCATTGAGAAATGTTGTTCGCTTTGGGTCCGTAGGGAAGTTAGCACCGAGATTTGTTGGGCCGTTTCCTATTAAGGAAAGGATTGGACGGATGGCATATAGGGTGGAGTTGCCCGACAGACTTAGTGGTGTTCATGATGTATTCCATGTATCACATTTGAGGAAGTGCTTACATGAGACCGCGGAGGTGGTAGAGCCGAGCTTGCTTAGAGATGTAGAGGTAGAGCGTGATGCGACGATTCGACGAGCTCCTACTCGCATCCTTGGGTCAGAAACTAGGAAGTTGAGGAACAGAGAAGTTCAGCTAGTTAAAGTGCAATGGGGAGATGACGAAAGCAATGCTACTTGGGAGACGGAAGCAAAGATGCGTTCTTTGTATCCATTTCTTTTTGAGAGTATGTCTTTTAACTTCTCCTTTATTGCTTGTCTAGTACTTATCTTATCTTTAGTATATCCTCTCGCTAATACCTATGACCTTTAGATAGGGTAAAACCTATGGTTGAAACATGTGTTTGAAACATGTTATGGTTGATGGATGCATATGGATGCAATTGTTTGCTAGTGGTTGCTCGTGGATGCATATACACACACATTAGGCACTAGATCGGCTCAGTCACTTCATGTTGCATATTGCATAAATGGATGTGGTAGTTAGATTGATGGATGTATCATGGCTGTGTTATCATATGGATGATGCATTTTTGTGTATGGTTGTGCACGCATGTAGAAATTTGTATGTGTCAATAGGGTTTCGCATACATATTGGATGCATGGCACTATCATGGTTTGCATTAAGGAGGTTTACTGTATCAGTAACCGCCTGATTTTCGCATTAGGTAAGTACATATACACACACTTTTGCATATATCCATCCAGCATTTAGAATCTTGTAAGGACAATGATTGCTCGTGGATGATGCTTTGAGTAGATGGATGATTGGATGGTAGGATACGTTCTTCCTAACTTGAAGATTTCGGGGACGAAATCCTTTAAGGAGGGGAGAATGTAACAACCCGTATTTTCAATAACCTGTAATAACATAAATCGAGGCAGAATTTAATTCTAAAATGGGAATCAAGGGAAACGGGCTATGCCATTGTGTTCGTCTCGGAAAAATACGCGAAATAGAGTCCGAGTTTTCGAAAATCGGAGTCCGTATGACCAAGATATGGCCTCGCGAAGTTTCACGAAAATTCCCAAATTAAAGTATACTTAATTAAGTGAAATGGGTTGTGTAGATATATATATATATATATATATATATTGATATATATATATATATAATTGAAAATTTAATAAATAAATATGCAAAAATGCTCAAAACAGCGAATTGGGAGAGGGGAATAACCGAACCGGCCGATTTTTGAAGTCGACCCAAGCCCGCTGGGTCGACTAGGGGTTAATCCAGGGTGTTTGGCTGTCAACCCGTGGGCCGATTCGCTCAAGTGCAGATTTTGCATTTGAATGGTTCTCATGGTCCATCTTTAATCTAAAGGCCCTAGATGGTTCCTACACTTGACTTCTTCCCCAAGACATGCTTTGATGGCTTGGATTGAATCTAGGGTTAATCCTATGGCCTAAAACACTTGCCTAATCTATAAATAAGACCCTAACCTACCCTAATTCATTCATAATTAAACCTAGTGACTAAACTATGGCAAAATGCTAGCTCTCATGGCCTCCACTAATTTTATGAAGAGGGTTGCATACTAATCACTCTCTAATCAACTTCTAATCCCTTCTTAGCATCTTAATCTTCTTCATTTGGTGTTCAAAGTTGCTAGTTGTGAGTTTCTATCACTTTGATGATCTTTTGGTAAACTAATTAGATGAGATGTGATGAGATTTATGGTTTTGTATGTGGGTTAATGAGCTTTGAATCATATGATATGATGTTAGCATTAATCTTATGTTTATGCATGTTGAGTATGTAAGCTTATGCAAGTTTAATATGATGTATGTTATGTTTGCATGATGCTAAATATGCAAGTTGTGGGCTATGTAATCATATGCATGTTATGCAAGTTCATGGTAATATGCTATGCAAGTTACATGTTTGTTAATATGCAAGTTACATGTTTGTTAATATGCAAGTTACATGTATGTAAATATGCAAGTTACATGTTTGTTAATATGCAAGTTACATGTTTGTTAATATGCAAGTTACATGTATGTAAATATGCAAGTTACATGTTTCTTTATATGCAAGTTACATGTTTGTTAATATGCGAGTTACATGTATGTAAATATGCAAGTTACATGTTTATTAATATGCAAGTTCATGATGACACATTATGCAAGTCTATAAGCTAATATGCAAGTTTGTTATGCAAAATGAATATGTAAGTTATGTGACATATTATATGCAAGTTATGTGACATGTTATGCAAGTTCATATGCAAGTTATGTGTTTGTTAATATGCAAGATGGCACCTTTGAAACATGTTCATTCATATGCAAGTTGACACCTTTTATATGTGTTATATCATGAACGAAATTACGTGGGAACGATGGGGTAATTAAATGCATAAGTTAATAAGATTGTGTGAAATTAATATAATTATGCATAACACAAAATAAATAAACATAGTATGGGAATTTGCCTATTTGGTTAGGTGTACCCATACTATGTGTTGGGAATTTACCTATTGAGTTAGGTCTACCCCATGGGAATTTACCTATTAAGTTAGGTCTACCCATGTTAAGAAAACTTGATTAATTAGGGATAATTAATATAAAATTATGAGGGTGATTAATTAGGTGTAATTAATTGACTAAGACACGAGGTTGGACTCAGTTGTAGCGTAAAACTGCCCGGACCCAACCGGCTTAACCAGTTGCTACAAATGTTAGCCCAATGTGAGAGGTCTTAGGCACAAACTAAATACGTAATTAATGTAAAGACACGAGGTTAGACTCTGTTATGACATAAGGCTGCCCGGACCCAACCGGCTTAACCAGCGGTCATAAAAGACAGTCTAATGTGAGAGGTCTTTACAAAGGTTACGTTCTTAATTAATTAATTAAGAAACACTTAACCACATTAGCATGTAGAGGGACATGAGGGGTTAAGTGGGTGCCTCGGGTGGCATGAGAAAATCTAGTGGTTGCCTTGGGTGGCAATAGAAAATACGATTAGAATACTTAACCAAAATAGAACATGTAATTAAAACATGATTAAAGGGTTAAGTGGGATATACTAGAAAAAGGGACAAGCTTAGGTGGGTAGCTTGTGGAGGCCCATTTCAACCAGTAACCCATACGTATCTTTGTGGGCTCGACCCATGTCGAGGACGGGACACGCATACTGGGCTTGACTGTAAGAGGCAAACGGGTTAGCGGTGGCAACGCAAGTCCAACGGGCTTCATATGCGTGAGTGGGCCCGGGCTGGTAGGTAAGCCGTTGTTGCATCGAGTAGATATAAGCCGTGCACCTTTAGTTTCATCAGGTTGCCACATTGGGGAATGATACATCCCACGGTGGGGCCAGCACGGGTATCTACGTTAGGGAGCCGATCGAATGGGAAGTAGTGTGTACACCTAGTGGATTGTAGGGCCCCGTGGCGCCTACTTGGTCACCTAGGGGTACGCAGGTACTAATTAGTAAATTTTATAAGTCCTTGGGTGGGATCAACCTTTAAGTTAGGAACGACTGGTGTGGTGCAGTTTAGTAATTTACCTTAGGGAGGGTAGATGCGTCTTTATCCTTTATCTTCGTTTAGTTGACTGCTTAGGGTAGCCATTCATCCCTATATGTTACCGTATATCAGTTTATGTCTTCTCTGGTTACTTTAACGATTGTATTGTTAAAGTTATAGGACTCGCTCAGACTTATGTCTGACCCTGTTGTTTTTATCTTTTTCCCAACCCTCAGGTCCTACGGTGGATCCTAGCAGTAGTGGAGCTTGATCGGATTGCTGTTCCAGTCTTTAGGAGCTTGGATAGATGTAAAGCTCCAGTTATCCAGTTATCTTTTCTTTTGTTTGGCTATTGTATGAGAGTGGGATTATGTACTTCTTTATTTTGATGGATATTGTACTTGACCTTTATTGTGGTTTTATGATGTAACCAGACATGTTTTACTTCCGCTGTTATGAGATGATGTTTTAAAATTTCAAGTACTATTTATATCTGTCTTGTTGTAATTTTTCTGTTCTATATTCACTAAAATACTCCACCGATGCTATGGCATTCCCTTAGTGAGTGATCATAGCGGGAGTGGGGTGTTACACCTAGCATCCAGATACCTTCCGAACCAGCCTGGTATTTGTACGCCCTCGGGTATAACGGGTTCCCCAGACATGCTGGAAGGAAAAAGGAAGTGATTCAAAACAGAGAATCGAATGAGAGATATATGGCTTTTGGAGGATTATGTTTTTCATAATAAACCTTTCTCTTGGAAATACCTTCTTTAAAACTTGTTTTTGAAAATACTTCTTTCTAACAATGCTTTTGAAATCGGTTTTCAAAATCTTTTTTCTGTTCTGGTAACCTTCAGCTCTGATACCACGTGTAACACCCCACATCCATTAATGTCACTCACTAAGGGAATGCATTAACTTTCATGGAGCATTATAAGAGTATAGAACATAACATACCAAGACAGATATATAAAATGTTACTTAAAATTTCAAAATTTATTTATTGCAGCAGAAAAGAAAAACATGTCTGGTTACAACATCAAAACCATATACTAAAGCCAAGTGCACAAATATCCATCTTGAACAACATTATTATCGGAGTACATAAAAGCAAAACCATAATCCCACTCCAAATAGCCATAATGAAAAAGAGGTAAAGCTGAGCATTACTTTCCGCACTTCCAAGCACTTCAATAAGAAAGAAATCTGAGTCAAGCTCCACTAATCCCACCCTGAGGACCTTGGGTGGGGGGGAAAGGAAAGAAAAGTGGCGAAACAAAACAGGTCTGACATAAAGTCTGGTGTGTCCAGTGACTTTAACAATATAATCAGTAAAGTAACAGGATATGAACATAAACTGGATATAAGAAATGACTGTAACATAAGCAGGTATGACATGGTAAACAAGATGGACAAGATATAACATTGATTGCGCTTCTTGTCACATAAGATAATTCCTACACCGCACCAATGCTAGTCACACTGCATCATTACTAGTCCCATATAGAAAGTTGATCCCTCTTACTAATCATAATAATAATAATAATGGTAGTTTCGTGTAATCCTAGCTGCTGTCATAGGTGCCGCCTGCTCCTATCTCCACTAGTTGTACCTACTACCCTCCTCATTCGATCGACTCCCTAACTCCTAGATACCCGTGCTAGTCCCACAGTAGGGTGTATCACTCCCTAAAGTGGCAACCTGATACTACTAAAATGCACATCTTATACATACACGATGCAACAACGTCTTACCTAACAGCCTGGACCCACGCACGCACATGACTCTGTTGGACTTGTACCGCCATTGCTAACTCTTTATTGACCTCTTACAATCAAACCCGGTAAGCGTGTCCCGTCCTCGACCTAGTTCGAGCTCACATAGATACAGAATGGGTTAATGGTTGAAAAGGGTCCCCACACTTGACACAAGCTTCCCTCCTAAGCTTGGTCCCCACTAGGAATTCCCACTTAACCCCTTCTTATTCTCATGTCTTCTTACATGTTTCACCTTGGTTAAGTGCTTCTAATTATATTTCACATGTCACCCACTTAACCCCCATGTCTTAGTACATGTCTTATCTTGGTTAAGTGTTCATTATTTCATTATAACCGTAATCTTGCAAGACCTCCCACATTAGATTACCGTTTTTCGGTTGCTGGATATTCCGGGCGATTCCGGGCAGGCTTATACCGCAATGCGAATCTAACCTCGTGTATTTGCATTATTATGCATCTAATTTGTGTCTTTGACCTCTCACATTAGATTACCAAATTGCGGTTGCTGGATGTGCCGGGCGGTTCCGGGCAGTCTTATACCGCAATTCGAATCTAACCTCATGTCTCAGGCGTTCATTATCACTTTCTTGATTCAAGTCCCAATTCCAAATCTTGGATTAAAATATATTCCAGTTACCCATAATTTCCAATCTAAACTATGTTTATAATTTTAATCCAATTAGGCCTATAATCTTATGTATACATGTTATGCCAAATTACGCCTAAATTAATTTGCGTTTATTGTCATTAACAATTAATGCCAAACCTCATGTATACAAATTATATCCAATTATGCCCAATCCAACTTATGCAAATAATCCCATGTAAACAATTTATACACAATTATGCCCAAATTGATTTATGCCAATAATCTCATTTTATTACATATTATTCAATATTTTCCCAAATTTATACACAATTATGCCCAAATTGATTTATGCCAATAACGTTTCCATGTCATTCGTACGTATGATTCAACGTAATATGTTAGGCTCGAAGTTAGCCTAATCTCATAAAAAAAAGAAGGGAAGAGAATCAAAGCATCAAAACTGGCATAAACACATAAAATAGATCCAATAGGCATATGGAATATGAACTGGTATAGAACAATAAAATAGATCCAATAGGCATATGATATGAACTTTGGGTATGAATCAAAAAGATATGAATTCACAAATTTTGATATGATTCATCTTACATTCATATTCATAAAATCCAATTTACAATCCTATCAAAATTACTTTTTAATTAATTATATGTGAAAGTAACATGGACTCACAGCGATAGGATTTTTTAGAAAAGAGAATAGATCTGAATTCTGATTTCTGAATTTGATTAGCTAAACCGTTGTTGTAGAATTTAATTCTTATCTTCCAATTTCAATACTCCTATTCTGATTTGCTTTAGTGAAGAAGAGAAGCTAGTTTAGATTAGAACAGCATTGAGGCGCCATGAATTAGTGTAATGGAATTAGGGTGAGGCTTAGGAGTGTTAATATAGGTGTATTAGGTGAATTAGGGCCTTTAGATTAGGTTAGGAATCATCTGAACCATCCAAACCAGAAAAACACATCATCTGGCCAATCCCAGAAGGACACATCAGCCCTAAACCACAAAAACACGTCAGTCAGATCTGGGCTGATGGGGGTCGGCACCCCTATAGGGGGTCGACACCACTGTCGACACCCCCTAAGGGGGGTCGATACCCATGTCGACACCCCCCGGGGGGTCGACACCCACGAGCGGGAAATTGCCCCCTCAACCCGCTTTGACTGAATTTAATTTTTTTAACTTGTTTTGAGGCTTCTAGAATTATTATATTTATATATGTTCTTCCTTATGCGTATACAAACTTCTAAGGCTTATAACTTCTTCATACTGTATCCGTTTTACACAAACTCGGACTCTATCCCAAGTAAAATTCCGAGACGAACGCAATGGCATAACCCGTTTCCCTTAATTTTTCTTATAAAAATTAAGTATACTTTTATTATCTCTTATGTCATGTTTTAAAATTATGGGGTGTTACAACTATAGAGCCACTAGGGACTCAAATCATATCCGAGCCTTTCAATTGGCCCGAATTCCGAGGTACCTCGCTCTCAATCAAATAATATGCAACATCCACATGAGTAAACAGTCTAGGCTCCATACCATGACGTTACTCGTAGCTAGAACTGACATATGTCCATTTCCTTGCTGTCACTATCCTGTTTTTAGTTCATACCTGGGGTGTGAAGCTCGCGAATTAACGCTACACAAAGCTATGCTAATTAAAATTGTGCTTTGATCATCAATCACAAGAATCTTCTTTTCAACAAAAGCCTTGATCATTTGCATCTCAACATGCCACACTGTCATTCCATACCATACCACTGATTTCCACCAATATATAACCTCTAAGCTCGTACGTCTCAGAGAATAATGTTAAGCAAGAGAATAAATTCTCCACCACCAAAACAGATATATATTTAGCAGATATCAACGAACACAGTATAAAGGAATACAATGTCAGACACACTATCAATTTACAAGTTTGTTCTGGGTTTGAACGTAACCGAAGGCACCTTATTCCTCGTCCCTTATGTCCAATGCAGGAGAGGCCCACGCATATCCGGTCGCTTTCCAAGTACGTCTGGACGATCACCACTTATTACCTTGTATTGTGTGTACATCCCAATCAAGACATCAGTAATCATCCAAACGATGTGAAGATCTCTGGTCTTCAACCACCGTCTTCATATCATCGACATTTATTCGCCGTATCAGTTATTCAGAATGGGCTAAACTTGGTCTTTCCAAATAACTCACGTATCTTAAAATCAAATGTTATAAAAACACATCATACACCTCGTTCCAATTCAGAATATGTAACGTCCCAGGTTTTTAGCAACATAATAATTTATTTATTTATTTATTTAAATAACGAATATGTTATTTAAATGAAAGTTGAACGTATTAATTATAATATAAATTATAATCCAGCTCATAATATCGCGGCAGTTCGTAACATTACAATTTGAACTTCAACTGAGTGTACATGATCCGTTATAAGTCGGATTTCTTCGAAATAAGAAACATTGGAATCTATTTAGCTACGTTTTTCTAATGGAAGTGAAAAATCGAGATTTCGACTTATAGTTTGTAAGTTATGTCCAAATCAAATTTTCAAATAATCGCTATGGGATCGTTTATAAACCATAACGATATATTTAATTATAATTAAATATCAGTTTCGAATTTGGACAAGATTTTTGAGACGTATTCTTAATTTAATTTATAGAATTTTTCTGAAATTATTATTTCGTAAAATAAATAAGTAACTTTCGTTTGACATATTTTGCACCCTATATCAGTATTTTCGGAATTTCACAAGATAAGTTATCTTATCTATTTTATTATTATTTTGTGATCGTAGTGCCTTGATGGACACGAATAAAATTTTATTTTTTTCATTTGTGGCTCGGACGTGAACATAATTTTATGTAATGGAGTATACAAAAATTTATAATCTAAAAACATATGACTGTGTTGTAACTATCCACGCCCTTTCATTTCATTATTTCCCTCAATCAGACCTTCCTCGAGTACACCTTACCAATAAATCCTTAAGCATAAAGCCATATGTTGGAAAGCAAAACATTACCATCAAGTCTAAAAATAGCTCGGAACCTAATATAAATATTTGGGTATCTCACCTCACGTCCCTTCCTATGAACGACTGCCTGTACCTTTTTATTTAGCAAAGCAGTTAAAGATAAATTAAATTCTTTTCTATTTTTCCTTGGCTACCAAGGAAACAGTACGCTACCT
Source organism: Allium sativum (assembly GCA_030737875.1). Lineage (NCBI taxonomy): Eukaryota > Viridiplantae > Streptophyta > Magnoliopsida > Asparagales > Amaryllidaceae > Allium > Allium sativum. The sequence continues at coordinate 153,797,307 of CM060924.1, read as the reverse complement.
TCTCAAGAAAACCAGCTACCCACGAAATGAAATTACAAAGAAGACCATTCACTTCATCAGCAGCTACCCACTGATCTTCATCTGCGCAGAAATATATATTCAAATCAAAGACAACCTAGCAATCTATATTATACGTACAAAAGATTTTACTACAAGCGGACAAGTGGCATGATAATTGATTTAAACCATGCTTCATAGTGTTTCGAACTGAAATATACACGTTAAGGAAAAACAAAAGCTGATAAATACCTGCAACCCTATTTGTTAAGATGGTAGATTCTAGTACTTCGCAGTGAAGGTATTTAACACTTTAAATACAAATCTCTTTTCATTTCTTCTTGGTTTTCAGAACATGCCAAAGCTTTCATTCTCTTGTGCTTTTCTTGAACGCAGCAAACAATAGAGTGAAATGAGAATCTCAATAGAATGAAATGATAGTCTCCATCTTTAAAGATTTATTTACACCCAAAATCTTCACAACAAAACTCAAAACCAAGTTCATTGAGCTCGTGATCGGATGGTTTTCAATCTAATACCAATAGTTTGGGGTGCAATTCACGTTATTGATATTCCAAAAGTTACAGCACGATGTTGGGTTCTAGTTCTTGAAATATATGAACTTCAACACATGAAACGAAGACCGTCTTCGAGTTCCTAAGGGAGAGTAGCCTCATCTCGAAATTTTTTGTGTGAATCGGAATAGAAAGAGTTCGGGTTCACTGTAGCAGCAATAATTAGCTGACGATGAATTTAAGGGAGGAGGGCACTGTTCAGGAAGCGAGGGTGAGTGCATGGCGTCAGAGGAGAACCATCTCGAAGGGATGGGTTCGAGTTTATGAAAGTAGTATAAAAGGATAGAGATTTTGGTGAGAAAGTTAATGGAGGTGTAAACTTCAAACAAAAATGAAGGACTGTGAGAACGAATATTACAGCGATGGTAAGAACAGAGAAGCAGGGAAGTTGGAATGGGAGCTGAAGTGTTTTTGAAATGGTGAGTGCAAGATAAGCCCAAGAAACGGGGAGTAGAGTTTTACGTGTATCAGTGAGGTATGGGTGAAGACAAATCGATCATGGCCAGGATATTTTCATGGAGGAAGATGAAGAATACTGTTGAGTGAATGGTTGGGTTTTTAAGCTAGGTAATGGGCCGAAGGGTAATTAAAATGGCAAGGCCCGGTCTTTTGAACAAAAAAAAGAAGGAATTGGGACCAACGTGTTCTTCCAACAGAGAAAGGGGGAAAACGTAGATAGGTATTAACAACTGGGCCAAGGAAAAACAAGGTGAAGACAATTATTTTAAAAATAAATATAAGTAATTGAATTAGAATAACATATTAACTTTAGATCTTAATATTCAATACATACTTTATCAGAATTTGGCAAATGTGGATCCGTTAGAATCGTATGGACGCAGGCTACGTGGTAAAGCTGGTCTGGAGTGGTTCGGAGCACGATACAGTTTTAGGTAGAATTAAACTTCTGATTCAAATCAACCGACGTTAATCATAATTCAACGATTAACGACCAAGGTGAGTAAACTCACTAACTCTGATCAGTTCTAAAAATTTATAACCATTATTTAATATTAATAAATGATATTCGATTGTTATGTGATGATTGTTTGGATGAATTGCTTATTGATTGGTCGAAATTTAAGATGTAGTTATATACATAAGGCATTAGTTGAATATTGATCTCATTTATTATAATATGAAATTAGTGTTATTTATGTTGATTAACATCTATGGAGGGATCCAACTGGATTCCTCAACAAATTATATTATTGTTTTTCATATATTGCATTATATGATGTGACGAATAATCTATGGTTGATTATTGTGTGTTTGGAGTGTTTGAATAACATTGACCTAAAGTAATTGATATTTAAATACCAAAAAATATATTTGAAAATATTGGAAAAGAAATTGGGGTTTTATAAAGAAAATTCTATTTTTAAATAGAATTGAATTTGGAATGGACTAAAGTAAAATAACTTGTCTTAATTATATTAAAACAAGTAGTTGATTTATAAACAATATTTATAAATGAAATTGGATTATTATTAAATAATTTAAAAATGTAAAGAAATCGATTAAAAAGGGAAATAATGGAATTTGGTCCGATGTTCAAGATGAGAGTAAAATTGATATAAACCCATAAGGATTTATAATTAGAATTCAGCGATGTCAAACATTATTTAAAAATTTATTTATTTTGAAATTACATAGTATAAGATTTAGAAATTTACGAGGTGATTAATATTTAGTTCAAAACCAATAAATTTATAATTGAATATGAAGACGAGATTAAGGTATAAACTTGATATATAATTAACATGGAACTGATTTATAAATGGAGTTTATAAAGTGAAATATGAATATGAATTTATAAAATAACACGATAAACAGGATTTGAAACGATAATGGTATTTTTAAATACAAATCAAGATTTGATTTGATATAACGAGTTGGGATTCCTGCAAAGGAATAATATTCACGTTTTAAAGTGAATATTGATCTAAAACAAACAGTTGTATAGTTAATTAGTTATAAAAGGAATTCATAAATGTTTGGAAATGATAAATTCAAAAATAAATTTAGAGATTGAGTAACTTGAAATGGAGAATTTATTCCAACGTTCAGAACGTAAATCAAATATAAATTATCCGAGAGGGAGTTATCGAATAGGTATTATTCGAAAGGGAGCCATTCGTTGAATTCGATTATATCGGATTTTGGAAAGTAATATTTACTTTTCGGTTTTTATCAAGATTTATTTATTAAATTATCTTATTAATTATTTATTTATTTAAATAAATGAATAAAAGTTATATTTTGAAGTTAGATATTTCAGAAGTAGAGACTATAACGTTATCGTTATAAACCAAGGATTTCCGTAAAAGAAGTGAATTCGTAAAGTTATTACGAGACTGGTGTAATCAGTTTTGTTAATTAAGATAGGATTAAAGAAATTAGAAACTGACTGGAGACTAGTTAAGTTGAACGGCTTTCCGAGTATCAATCTGATGTTGGTTTCGACCTTCGGGATTGATATTTAGGGAGTTGTTCTTCTACTAGTTTACGGTTAGGATTAATGGATGGGGAAGGATAATGATACGTGAATATAAATGGAAATGGTTTCCAATGAAATATATTTTTTAAATATAGTAAATAAATAGTTTAAAGTAAATGGAAACGTTTTTCCCATAATTGTGAGAGGCTAAGTGATTTGGAAGAATATTGGAATAAAGGAAAAAAAGGGGAAAGGGGAAAATGAAATGATTATTTATAAATCTGTTTAAAAAGAGCTCAGTGTTGATTGGTGATAGATCGATATAATTTCCATTTGGAAATACGACCGTTATTTGTATGTTTGTTTTCCTTTGATAGTTAAATAACCGACTATCAAAGTTTTTGACCATTTTTTCGTTGTCAATACGGAGAGACCTGGATCAGATTTATTATCTGAAATCCACTCCATTTGGGCATTAGCGTTGCGAATCGAATATGCTGAGCATAATTGAAGACGGAGTTTATGCAAGGGTTGTTCTGGCGATCCTAGGTAGAAATTTCCCAAGATGGATTTACAGAATAGTGCCTTCGGTTTGTCCAAACGCAGGACAACTTGTATGGACGAGTGTCTGACAGAGTATATCTAATAGATCGCGTAAGTTGATATCTTCAAACATATTCACGCTTGGTGGCGGAGGAATTCGTTTCTCTTAGCTTTATACCCGTGATATTTTTATGGAAATCAATTGTGATTTGGCGGGTATGACGATGTGGCATTCAAAGTAAATGGAGGTGTGATCTGTCAAAAGATACGTTATGACCTCAAGGCACATCAACTGGGAAATGACAAAAATCTGACAAGCATGATGGCTATGTGTGTCGCCCCAATTAGGGTACATTGTCACCATCTAGAGAATATTCATATTTGTTACATCTTTTCGCTTCTGTATCTCCCGGGAACGGTTATGTTGCTAGCAACCGTAGGTGACAATATATTTGATACACTCAAGAGAAATGAGTGGTCGGTCATGTGTGGCTGGGTTGCAAGACATTCTTGTTGAACCCAGTGTATTCCTATTGTAACGACCCAGAAAATCTGAACCAATTTAAATTTTTTAAATTGGCTAAAATAATGGATTTTAAATATTTAAAATAAATATTTTAAATAATGGCGATGAAAACTGAGTTTGAATCAACAATTGAAAACGAATATAATTAATTATAATTATAAACAGGGCTTGAAAGGCGCTGTAGTTTCAAAAATTGAATTCAAACTTTGTCGGACTATATCGGGTGCAAAACAATCCGGATTTTAGTGAAACCAAAAATAATGGAATCTAATTGATAATATCTTTCCAACGAATCTGACAAATCGAAATTTGATAGCGGGAATCAAAAGATATGTCCAGTTGAAAATTCTGAATAGTCGTTATGGAATTCAGGCCCTTAAAATGGACATTTTGCAAACGACCTCGGATTTCGACGAAACCACTTTTGTTGGGTCTGTGCTGTTAAATTATTGCTAGATTCCAAATTTCATAATTTTTCGAATCAATATGTGAGCGTGGCAAAGGAAAACGCGTTTGACCGGTTTTAGTTGATTTTAATCGACTGGAAATTGGCCATTTTTCAAACGGTCTCAGAATTTGACGAAACTAGTTTTGTTAGGACCATATCGTCAATACGAAGCTAGAAAATATTTTTCGAGAATTTTTCTAGTTAGTATGTGACCCCGGTAATTTGAAATGTACGTTTAAAATTCAATATAGTGATTTAAATGTAAATTTAACGGAAACTGATCGAAACGATCGAATCATCCTACGATACATATCCCATTGGGTTCGGGATGGGGGTAAAACGCTATAGACGACAGGCGGTGGGTCTCGTTTCGATGTCAAAATTAAAGGTGGCTTTATAAAGGAAAATTTAAAATAAAATAATAAATATATTATTATATACACTCACCTCCACTCTCTCTCCTCAGAACCGTTGACTCAGAAAATTGGAAGAAAAAAAAGGCGCTCGAGCCCCTTCAAGAACCGTCGACGCCCATCGCGGCGGCGCCACCACCCACGAGCCCACCACCCCGTTCGCTCCTCCCTCCTCTATTCAATTCTCTCCCTCCACCCTGTTAGCCGCTCAAAACCGAACCCACCCACGCCCTAACCTAGAACCTCCGACGTCGAGCCACCCCGCCTCCGCCTGTCCCTCCTCCAACCGCGCCGCCTCCCCAGCCTGCAAGACCGACGCCAGACCCCCCCTGAAGCTGCAGGCCCCCACTGATGAACAGCCTTCTCAGTCCCCCTTTTCCCTCTTTTTTTTCTTCTATAAGTCCTTTTTTTTGTATTTTAATTTGTTTCACTGATTCTAAGTGATTAGTTTAGTTAAACTGAAGAGCATTCAGTTTAAAATCAGTTTATATAATTGGTATTATTTTTGAAATATAATAAAGAGATGATTTTTATTATAAAGAGATGATTTTTATTATAAAGATATGATTTTGAAAATAAAGGTACGGTTTTTATATGTAGAATTAAATTTTAAAAATGCGATTCTATTATATATGTAGAGAGAAGAAAACGAAATGATTTTTATGAAAGGAAAGAAGTGATTTTTAATGTGAAAAGAATTGATTTTTAAATTGTAAAAGAAGGGATTTTAATTTAAAAAGGAAAGTTCGAATTTTTAATAGTTTAAAGATTTGATTTTGAACACATAGAAGAGATGATTTTTATAATATGGAAAGTGAGGTAAAAATTCGATTTTTATATATTGAATAGCGAAGTCAAAATTCGATTTTTATATATTGAACATCGAAGTAAAAATTCGATTTTTATATATTGAATAGCGAAGTCAAAATTCGATTTTTATATATTGAATAGCATAATAAAAATTTGATTTTTATATATTGAATAACGAAGTAAAAATTCGATCTTTACATATGTAGTGGCTACGGGCGAAAGCGACAAAAAGGCGAGAATGGCAAAGATTTCTCTAAGCGAAGTGTCGTGAAGTTGGATAGCTATTGGTGAGAATTTCTCACTCTTCAATTTCTTTTTCTAGCTATATATATGTGTGGAAATAAAAGTGAATTGCTATATATAAATATATATATATATACGCCCCTCGTCCACAAACCATGGACGATATTTATTGGTTGAAATTGTTGTGAAAATTGATTGATAACGAATGATTGTTTGGGATTGTTTGTGGTTGATATTGATTGATTGTGGTTGAAAAATACCCGTTTGTGATTGAGAAATATTTGGTTGAAACCACATAGGATTAGTCTGTGGAAATGAAATAAATATATACATGCCGCCTGCGTGCGAACTAGATGCATGATCCCCCATTGTCAAAAACCGCGAGGTTTTAAGGTAGAGCGAGGAGCCGTACTCGGGACGGTCCCGGTTTTAACTACCCTGCCGTTATGCTGCCGAAATTTTGAATAATATTCGTATGTTTGAATTATTTTCATTTGCTTAGACTTTATTTATTCATTGAATAGAAAACCTTCATGTGTTGAATTGATATTCATTCGTTGATTAGAAATTCATGTGTTGAATGGTATTCGCGTTTTAAATATAAAAATCACATTTTTATCTATATATAGAAACTATAGAAAACCTTCATGTGTTGAATTGATATTCATTCGTTGATTAGAAATTCATGTGTTGAATGGTATTCGCGTTTTAAATATAAAAATCACATTTTTATCTATATATAGAAACTACAGAAAACCTTCATGTGTTGAATTGATATTCATTCGTTGATTAGAAATTCATGTGTTGAATGGTATTCGCGTTTTAAATATAAAAATCACATTTTTATCTATATATAGAAACTATAGAAAACCTTCATGTGTTGAATTGATATTCACTCGTTGATTAAAAATTCATGTGTTGAATGGTATTCGCGTTTTAAATATAAAAATCACATTTTATCTATATATAGAAACTATAGAAAACCTTCATGTGTTGAATTGATATTCATTCGTTGATTTGAAATTCATGTGTTGAATGGTATTCATATTTTGAAATAAATTGTTTGATAATAAAAATCACCTTTTATCGACTATATGAACTATGTAAAATAATCTCGTTTTGAAAGAAATTGTTTTATAAGAAAAATCCTATTTTTTTATCGCCAATATGAAATATATAAAATAATAGTGTTTTGAAATGAGTTGGTTTACAATAAAAATCACATTTTTATTGCATGCATGAATCGTTAAAATGTGAAGTGTAAAAAAATAGCCACTTGTTCAAATAAACATATATGAGTTGAAATATTCATTAATTAGCTAATGAAATGATTTGTGCCTATGTATGTAACATTAGAATGAATGGTGTTTTTAAACCAAATAGAAATCAAATATGAAGTTGAATAGAAAATGATAAATGATAAGAACTGTATATATATGTACATGCATATTCATTGAACATGTTATAGCAAAGGGGCTAGAGAAGAGGAATAAAATTTTGTGCCCGACAAATGGGTACACATTTACTGTTTTGTTTGGGTGATGATTTTATGAGCCTGTTGGCTAGCCGCTTGGCTTTTTCTTTTTCTTTTTGAGATTAGAAGGACCGGGAAAGCTATTTGCGATTTCCCGATGCTCCCGGTGCAGGGGAGGTTATGGCGAAATTTTCCAAAATTTTAAGGCGTTAGTGAAATATTTGAAGTGAAAACGATATTGAAATTGTTGAATGAACTATATTTATATAATTATATAAATATAAATAAAATTAAAACGAAACGTGGCCGTGTAGTTCGCATTTCGAAACCGTGTTTTCAAACAACTAGTACGGGGAATCCAACCATTGGATTTTCCCGAAACCTCAACCGTCGGGTTCGCCATGGAAATATCTTTCCAACGGCACCAACCTTGTAAAAATCCAACGGTTGGATTGTCTGGAATGTTTAATTCAAATCTGAAGAAAAACAGCGCCAGAAACGATTATATATTTATATATATATATAAATATAATTATATTTAATCGAATAACGACGCTGCAGTTCGTATTTTGAAATCGAAACTTCAAACGATTGTACCGGGAGATCCGACCGTCGGAATTTCCCAAAACTGGAACTGTTGGATTCGTTTTGAAAACACCTTTCTAATGATGTAAATTTTGTGAAGATCCAACGGTTACATTTTCATATATGTGTAAATCAAATCGGAAGAAAAACAGCGCCACGGCCGCGTTATGGCCCGAAGCGTCGTTTTGAATAAATGGGCTATTTTAAAATAAATAAAAATAGCGATAAATTATTATAAAGTACCATAAACATTATGGAATGGAAATAAACTGAATTTGCTCGATTTATGTTGTATTTGATGGTTGAATGTGTTTGGTGTGAAAATTACATTAAAGAACAATATTGGTGTTGTCGAATAATTTAACCATTAAAATAAATTGATTTGAAATTCTAAATATACGTGAATTATTTGAAAAGGCCGAGTTAATTCTCATTTCAAATAATTGACCGACGATTGAAAGTCGAAGATGAAGACGGTGGTCGAAGACCGGAGATCTTCACCTCGTTTGGATGGTAATCGAGGTCCTGATTGGGAGGCATCCCGAAATATGGATAATGAGTGGTGATCGTCCAGACGTACGTGGTGATCGAAGGGTTTGCGAGGTATTTAGTGCCTCCGGTTTCGTTCAGACCCAGAACGGACTTGTAAAAGGAATGTGTGTCTGACATTGGATTTTATTTTGTGTGGATTGATTTCTATTAAATATACATCTGTTTGGCGGCAGAGAATTTATTCTTTTGCTTAACGCCCTTCTCTGTGACGCACGAGCTCAGAGGTTGTATATCGATGGACATTAGTCGCATGGCATGAATTGCCTGTGTGGCATGCTAAGACGCAATGATCAGGGCTTCTGTTGAAAAACAAAGTCTTGTGGTGATGATCAAAGCACCGCCTGTGTGGCGTAGCTTTGTGTATAACGTAGAATCGCGAACCTCACACCCCGGTATGAACCAGAAACGGGGGGAAGGACCTCAGGGAGGACATGCGTTTCTTTCTAGCTAGGGTGGTGTCAGTGACCTACCAGCCCTGACATTTATATACTTTTCACCTATGTGGTTGTTGCTGTTGCGAGGCGCCTCGGTTTGGTCGGACGATCCGGGTCCGTTGGAGTCATTCGTTGGCTCATTTACGCCCCAAAGGGCGGGGAAACGTATTGTTCAGGCACTATAATCCACATCGGTGGACCGGCCCTGTCGCTCCAAGGGGCAGTTGCGGCTGTTTCGGTGGCTCGGGCTAGAGAGTCACGAATTCGGTAAGGACTATCTTTTGCCTTGGTTCATGACGAAAATCCAATTTCCAGATACGTGATCGTACGGTTTCGATTGTATAGATATTTGGCGACATAGTGGCATGGGACGCTCATGTCGTCTATGATTAATAATTATGATTTGAAATTGTTTTCAAAACATATAAACACTAGCAATAATATCAAATGCCTTTGTTTTTATTCGTATCAAGCATATTTTGGCCGTTATAAGGTAAAACTCTATCCTCCGGTTTGCGTTGCATTGTGTGATGGGAACTGAGTCTTATAATAGCATCATTTTTATAAAAAGCATAGCGATGTTTAAAAGAATGATTTGTTTTAAAGCATTGGCAATCCAATGGAGTAAACCCGTTCCACGGAAGTGGCGTGGTCCTGTGATTTGCCATATTATACATGTGTTGAGTAGATTTCTCATACCAGTCCCATGACGGACTCGTAGTTTGTTTCACTTTCAAACTCGGGTGCCCCTTTTTCTACACGGGCAGCCTTGTATTCAGGTTTAGCTGGTTCTTTCTGGATAGCTGGAGCTGAAGATGGATTCTATCATTTATCTCTTTTTATGTTGTTCAGCTCCTATTGTACATATTATGTTTGTTTTCCGCTGTAGACATTTATGTATAACTGAACTGTATTTGTACTAAGTAAGGTCATGTATACTGTGTAACTCTGATGATTACTTTTATCCAGTATATTCTATTGTTTATTATCTGGTGTATTTATTTAATTTTGTTCTGCGATTATCTGTTTCTGTGTTATATTCAAAAGATAACCCTTGTTTCCGTCTGAACGGGATTTCGGGTCGTCTCACCTCTCTAGAGATACACTATCGGTAGGTGGTTCCATACCTTGTCATAGTCGGAATCCAATATCCAATAAGCGTCCGCGGTTTTGATTGTATATTATATATGTGGAGCGTGAGATGCAAGCGTTCTGCTAGATTTTATTTACTTGTGATTAGACACTATTATAATATCAGAAAAGTATTGATTTTGAAAATGTTTTGGGTTATAGTAAGATAAAATCCGTCCATGTTTATGTGTGGGCTGGTCTTACTATTATCCTTCTCTTTCAAAAGAATTTTTCAAAGTTAAACTAAATGGTTGGAGTTTACTCACACCAGCCCCATGACTGACCTAGAGTTTATTTTGTTTTGTTTTCCCTAAACTCTTGGGTGCCTAAATTTGTACAGGAAGTAATGTTCTCAGGATTTTACAGATACTTGGAGAAGCATGGAGCAGGACACTACAACAAAAACACCATATTACAACTTTAATTTTACAACTGTCACAAAATGACAGTTGTAATAAAGTTCTTTTACAACTGTCATTTCCAGAAAGTTGTAATAAACATATTTTTAACAACTCTTTTATTCTGCCAGTTGTAATATATGCCTATTTTTAACAACTTTTATTTATTAATTCATTATTAATTTTTAATAATTAAGAACTAATCATTAATATTAATATTAATAATTAAGTAGTAATATTTGATATTTAGTAATTAATTTTTTATAATTAATAATTATAATGTTTTTATTAGTTTCAATGGTTCGCTTTCTACTTGTTGTTATAGAGTACTATTAAATATTAATAATATCCAGTAATTAATGATTAATAATTTTAATATTTAGGAATATTTAATGATTAGTAATAACCTTAGAAATCAATAATAATTAATAATTACTATTAAATTATTAATACGTAATAATTAAAAGATAGTAATTTTTTTAATAGTTAATGTTAAGTGTTTATAACTAACAATTAGTAATATATACGTAGTAAGCTTTTAATAATAATATAAAATTATAACTAAGAAGAATTAAGTAATAATTAATAATAAAAAGTAATACTTAATATACTAATAAAAAGTAATTCTGAAGAAATACATTATATTTAATTTTTACTTATTAATTCTAACTCATAACATTTATTTATATACATTTTGGTGAAATTTTGATGATGATCAACGGAAAATTTACTATTGTAAAATGTTGGCGTAAAAGGATGAAACTTAGGTGGAAAAATGAAAATTTGACTCCAAAGTAACCTACATCTTTTGTAGATCAAAATATAGGCGGGAAGGTTGAAAATTTAGGTGGGCCGCCTCTTCTCTGTAGCACCATAGATCAAAAGCGGAAACATTTCATCTGGACTCTAAACAAAATCCCCTTTTCAATTGCCGCTTCCTCTCTCTCCAATGGAGACAGGAATGGCATCCACATGATACATCGCGGAGTTTTCTGGAAATACAAACTCCCAAGCCAATGTAAAATCATCGAATAAAAATCATATTGTGTTGAGAATAAGATATAGAAATCGGTGAAAACCCTCTTATCGATTTCTAGATTTCGAACCATTGGTTGAACGAGATCGGTTTTCCTTCGATTTCAGATGATCAAACCATCGAAAGTGGGAAATTTGGCGTAATCTATTCTATCGTACATATGTTTGCTGATGGTCTCGACTCTACAAACCGATCTTCTGAACTAAAATATTTTCCATGTTGATTTTGATCTACATAGGGTAAGAAATCCGTTCTTGTTGTCAACTTCAAGTTCCGCGATGAAAATTTGAATTAACAGCCAATGAGTTTGATTAAACACTTCGTGGGCTTATTTTAATGTATTGCAACTATTTTACGTCTTCCTAGATGTAAATGATACTGCTAAATCTATTAGCGTCCTCAAATTGAATGTAAATGAAACCATGTGGTAATTTGAATCTCGGCGTCTGATACCAATGTTTTAAGCAAGTTTTGGACATGGTCTGAGTCATTTGATTTCCAGTTGCTGATTTATTAAAATTTGATGATGGTCACTGAAAAATTTTAGGCAAAATTTTCACATTGTTAAGAGGTGCTGTGAAGATTGTTCGAATTTATTTCAATAGCTACCAAAATTTTCATCATTTTGACGTTTATTGGCGAAGCGGATTTTGAAACAGAAACCCAGTCAACGCACAAAAAAATGGCTTCTACAAATGTTTTCCAAACTCATGTGTAACCCTTTATGGGTTTGGTGAAGCATTATTAGCGAGTTAGTTTTGGTGGATCAGCTGGGTTCATTCTTACATATATAATGTCATTTCTGATCAGTTCCTGAAACTTTTATGGATTAGAAGATCTATGGGTATATAACTGATCATATATTAAAGAAGTGCTCAAATAGCAGTTTCACAGCATCATTTTGTTGGAGCAAGGAAGACAGTTACAGGGTACATAAATTTTAAGCTTATTGTAGGCGATTGGAAATGCTTTATAAATGCGGGTTATCCAATTATTTTGGTACATGGCAGGTTTTGGTTGTTAATTAAACATAGTGGGGTCATGTTCTAAAGAAATGGAGTTACCTGCTATTATGTTGGAAGCGTGAGTTGTTCATGGAGAAGCACTACTGCCCTCAAGGACAAAAGAAGACACTTGCTTCGCTTTAACCTGCTAAAGCCACAACTGTCAATGTGTCTCTGTTTATGTTGCCATTAATGGGTAAATTTATCATATTTTTTGTTTCTTGGATATGAAGAATGTGTTGCTATTTGTGTTCGGATTTCTGGCATATATAGGAGCAGCAAACTTTTGCTAATCATTCATTAACTTTCTACTTACTTTGGTACTTAATTTGTAATTGGTTTATTAAGTTTGCAAGAAGATATATGCCATTCAAAATAAGTTTACGTTATACTTTCTTCTTCTTCTTCTTGTGTTTAACTTTGGACTTTGATTAATAGTTGATGAATTTATAATTGTGTGCAGATAGCCACAACAAAAATGTAGGAATATAGTGAATGCTGGGAACAGGACCAGAAGCTCAAGGTCCATTGGAAGATGGACATAGTCGAAGAAAATATAGGAAAATAGAATCCCTAAAGCAAAACATCAAAGGTTTGCATTTTTGTTCTCATTTTACTTTTCTTTTTATGTATATAATCAATGTGTCTGGGGGCAAAAAAAAACAATGAATGGAAAAGGAAAGGCACAAATTTTTATTTGATGTTATATTTCATAAACTGGAATAATAATAATTAAGTTGGCTTAATGTATACTTAAGAGAGACGAATTCAACAAATTTATTTAACTATATCATTAAATGTTTTTCTATTTTTAGTGATGTTTGTTGGCACCCAAAATTATATAAATTAAAATGAAATACTACAATAAAAATCAAGTTATTTTAATGGAAAATCATTTTCTGTTATCTATCAAGTACTAACATTTTATGGACTTTGCATCTCACGAAAAATAATTCCATGTATTTATTATTACAAAAATAAGATTATAATTTTCATGTAATGAATTTTAATATTTCTAGATTCATAAATAAGAATTTTGATAGCGAGTCTTGCAGCTTGTAACCTAAACTTGTATTCCTTTGTTTACACTCTTAAAACACTATTGAAAATTTCATGGAACATACCCTTATTTTCTCACTGCTACTATTTTCCAAAATGTTACTATTGTTAATAACTTTTGTTGAGTCTTCCAGAGTTTTTTCTTTTTTGTGCTTTGATTCTTGTTGAATAAAAATACCAAGATTTATATTTGTATGTATAATTTAGCTTTGTAGGTTTCACAGGTTTCAGAGGCAAATGAGCTTTGTAGATTTTATAGGCAATTCCTGCTGTGAATAGAAGATATGATGATAGCATTAGGTGGAGGTCAATTACATTTCAGAGGCAAATGAACTTTGTAGATTTCATAGGCAAATGAGCTTTGTAATTGGGTTAAAGGCTTTTAGAGGCAAATGTGGAGGACAGTTGTAATTTTATACATTTTTATGTGGTATATGATTTATAATTTGTATTCTGGATATAAAGTTGTGATTTTTATCAATGAATGGATCATGATGACTTTAAACTTACATCTATTTCTTATGTTATTTATCTATTTATTGTTGCATATATATAATATATATATATAGATTTTTATACATATAATTAGTTGATATCTTACAACTGTAAAATAATACTTGTAATAAAATATATCACGACTGTTATAAACAGTTGTAAAAAATAAAACAACAATGGTGCAAAATAGTTGTAATAAAGTTTATTACAACGGTGAAAAAAATTTGTAAAATATACCTATTACAACGGTGTTGCAATGGTGCAAAAAACTTGTAAAAGATTTTAGTCTATTACAACTTCTTAATGTACGACGGTGGATCCACCGTTGTAAAAAGTCTTTTACAACTGTTTTGCACCGTTGTAATATAGTGATTCTGTTGTGGGAGGCTTTAACATTAGTTATATGCAGAGTTTGTTTCAACTGTGGTGTTATGAATTGTACTCTGAAATGGTATGTATATACAAATATAAATTGTATTTCAGAAGCTATGTTATATAATATATTTTATTCATTCCGTTGTGAGTTTCGCGTTTTTTTTATTCTGTTCAGTTGTATTCATCTTCTTCTTCTATTCTAAATTTCTTTCTTCCTATTTCTCACCCTCTAACTTCTTTCTAAAAATGATCTGGTGTTTTTCGATGCCTGGATATTCAACATGGGTTTTGTGTTGATTTTCCGAGTCGAAAATCCCGTGGTCGTTACACTAGTATTAGAGTGAAGGTTAAGTGATTACCTTGGCTCTGTGCCGTGATTCAGTAGAGATGGGGTTAGTAATACCCAAGATTGAGTTGAGTGTATATATACGAGAGAGCGTATTTGTAGATTGTATAAAAATGGTTTTATATTGTGGAGATTTATTGGTTGAGTGGCTTATAAATTCTGGTCGACAATGGGGCACCACAATGTCGATAGGAGTTTCTAACACTCGAATACGATAAACTGACACAGTATGTTTTGAAAAGTGGGTAAATGAAATAATTTTACCCAAAATTATTTTGATATAAATTAATAATTGATATTGGAATTATTATAGTATATTGGTTGTGTTGGTTGTTATAATAATCAAATAAGATTTTAATTGAAATTGTTATAAATAACCAATCAGAATTCGTATAAGAGTGATATATAAATCCAAATGTATTTAAATCTGGATTTAAATCAGAATTGGAATTAAAATTATGAAATCTGGGAAAAATGTTGTAAATGGATTTTGGATTTAAATATATGAAAAATTTAAGATCCTGGGTGATTTGAAAATGTTTTTCAAATGTTGTAAAGGATATTTTGAAAGTGATTTCAAAATGGAAGTGTTGAAAACAAGTTTTGAAAGTAGTATAGTATTGAACTCACTTCGATCGCTGGGAAATAATTCTGATGATGACGGTTGCATCATCAGTGTTCATTTTTGAGTTTCTAAGTGACGGATTACTACCAAAGATTTTGCTTTGAATTGTTTTGAGAAAACAAGTTACCGAAAATTCAAATGTTTTGAATAGTTATTATTATGTAAATGTATATGATTTCAAACTGATTTGAAATAAAACCAGGAATTTAAAAATTTTGAAATTTAAATTTAACTTATGAATTAAACGGATTGAAATGACGAAGGTGAATAAGTAAATTAGAATTTAACTTAAACTAAGTTAAATAAAATTGAATTGGATTAGAGATAATCGGAAGTGGAATTAGATTGGTGAATAAGAGTTTGACACCGAGAATGGAGTTTGAATTCGAAATGGAATCAGGTTTGGATATAAGAGAATGATTGGAATGGAGGATGAGCTAATTGGAAATCAATTGGAATGCATGGAGATATGCTGCAGTGATAGCCAAAGGAAGAGAAGAATTGAATGCTCGACAAAAAGGTATGAGTTATATTATCTTGACTATGTGATTATTATGAGCCTTTTTCGCGAGCCGCTTGGCTGTTTGATTTTCATTTGGATTGGAGAAGGCATAGAGAGGCGAGTTGTAGTTCTACTGATTGAGCCATGCAAAGGAGATGCTGGCAAATTTTTGTGGAGATTTAAAGTGTTAGAAAAATTTTAGAAATTTTTGAAAGTTTTGGTTAATAGAATAAATTAATATTTAACTGAAATTAATCAGTTTAGTTGAAATGGAAATTTAGGAGTAAAATAAAAGATTTTTAATCTAGTTAATAGGGTGACAACATTTTTCTGGCTTAGTAATTTCGGGGATGAAATTCTTTTAAGGGGGAAGAAATGTAACGTCCCAGGTTTTTTGCAACATAATAATTTATTTATTTATTTAAATAACGAATATATTATTTAAACGATAGTTGAACGTATTAATTATAATCGAGCTCATATTATCGTGGCAGTTCGTAACATTACGATTTGAACTTCAACTGAGTGTACATGATCCGTTATAAGTCGGATTTCTTCGAAATAAGAAATGTTGGAATCTATTTAGCTACGTTTTTCTAATGGAAGTGAAAATTTGAGATTTCGACTAATAGTTTGTAAGTTATTTCTGTAATGATCAGGAATTTCGCTCGATCCGAATCGATCGCTAAACCGACCAAGACCGTTCGAAACCCCTGATTGCTTTGAGAACAGGACAGATCAGAAGACAAACAGAAGAACATTTCATTGCTTATTACAACAATTCCATCAGAATACAAGAATATACAAAGTATAAACAAATATACACTTCAGAAAATATCAGAGATTAAATAATTACAAGGTAGCGGAAAACTAATACAAAACATAACTGAAAGGAATACACGGATACAGAGCTTTCCGAATATCACTTCAGCTATAAACCAGGATCCTGTGAATATAATCTGCAAAACCAAAACTACTAGCTGCCCGTGCGGAAAATAAGGGCACCCAGAGTTTAGGTTAAAACAATAAACTCCAGGTCAGTCATGTTACTGGTGTGAGAACTAAAACAGTTTTTAATATTGGTTTTAAAGTATGTTAAATCGAGGGACCATGCCGTAAACACGGAATGGGTTTCCTCCCAAGAATACCAGTGCACACGATAAACACCGCAATGCTAAATAAAGTTCAATGAAGCTATTATAAGACCCAGGTTGCATCACACAATGCAACGCAAGCCGGAGGATAGGGTTTTACCTTATAATATCCAAATAATGCTTGATACGTATAAAACGAAATCATTTGATATTACTATAAGTGCATAAGTGTTTCAAAACAATTTCAATCATAAGTATCAATCATAGACGGCATGGGTACCATATATCTGTTGCCATATATATATATATATATATATATATATATATTTACAATCAAAACCGCAAAATGTCGTATAGGAAGTTGGATTTCCATCTGTGAACCAAGGCAAGGGGCAAGATCCTTACCGCTTCGAGACAATCTAGTCCATGTCTCAGGTCAGAGCTCGACTGACCTTTGGAGCCACAGGGCCGGTCCACTCGATGTGGATTAAATAAAACCCCGAACACTACGTCTCCCCGCCCTATGGGGCGTAAGTCTGGTCCGTCTGCCGACCAGAATGCATCGGCCGGAACCGATATAAACGAGGCGCCTCGCATTCCAACAACCACATAAGTCAAACTCGTCAGCCAGTTTAAGCACTGGTGCCACTTCTAACTAGAAAGAGACGCATGTTCTCCCTGGATCCTCTCCCGTTTCTGGTTCACACCGGGGTGTGAGGCATGTGAATTAACGCTACACAAAGCGATGCCACAAAGGTTGGGCTTTGATCATCAACCACAAGACTTTGCTTTTCAACAAAAGCCTTGATCACTGCATCTCAGCATGCCACACAGGCAATTCACGCCATGCGACTGATGTCTATCGATATACCACCTCTGATCCCGTACGTCTCAGAGAAGGGTGAAGTAAGGGAATAAATTCCCCTTCACCAGGCAGATGTATATTTAATAGAGATCAATCAACACAGAGCAAAATCCAATATCAGACACACAGTCCATTTACAAGTCCGTTCTGGGCTGAACGAAACCGGAGGCACCTTATTCCGCCTCTCATATGTCCAATACAGGAGTGAGGTCCTCGCATGTTAGTCGATCTCCAAGTACGTCTGGATGATCACCAACGTATTCCCTCCTCCCGGGTGTAAAACCCAATCAAGATTATTAGGAATCATCCAAACGATGTGAAGACCTCCGGTCTTCAACCACCGTCTTCATCTTCGACATATCATCGTATCTGTTATTCAAAATGGGTATAACCCGGCCTTTCCGAATAACTCACGTATATAATAAACAAGTGTTACACAAACACAACATACGCCTCATTCCAATTCAGAATATTCTTTTATTCAAATATTCTTATTTCTAGGGAAAGGTTCCCAATAATTTTATCAAAGATAAATTCTTTTAAATTTATTCTTTAATCTACCCATCAGTTTCTAATTTTCTTTACTCCGTTGGATTTAAGAACAGTATTATCAAAGATACCATTCACGACAAACCCAACTCTTATTCCATTAATTATGAAATCTTCAAGGAAAACAGATCAATATATATAATCGATATAAACTTCTGTATCCAACCAATAATATAAATGGAATAACGCCGAAGCCTTTTAAATTCCATATATAGTAACGGTCTTCCTCCACAGAAGCTCACTTCGATTATTACCAAATCGAATTTCATTCCATTCCAAATTATATATTGGAAAACTTTACTTTGGAAAATTCCCATTAAATCTCAATAAAAAGATTTATAAATTGCAAATCGCATTTCACTGTTAATCGGGTTAAAGAACGAATGTCTTTTAAAACACAGTTCACGATAAACCCAATTCACATTCCATTTCAATTCCAATTAACTGTCAATCAATTGGTAATTCTTCTTTAAATCTTAATAAAAAGATCTATTCTTTTCACCACTGGGTTCAAGAACAGTGTTATTTAAGACACCGTTCACGACAAACCCAAAATCCAATTCGATATTAAATACAAGGCTCTGAATAGAAAATATATCGGCTTATATTCAATACCAAATTCTGAAACCAACGAATATCGTATTGGAATAACGATATATATATATATCTTTCAAATTCCTCCACAATATCCGTATAATCACGGAATCCAATATCGAAATACCCCGAAGATAACTTCAATTCAAATCTGTTCCGATCCCTATATTGGAAATTCTGGTTATATTAAAAACAATTCTCAATTCCCTTTTATTTATTTAAAAATAATGGATTATAATTCTAGTTAATAACTAGTTCATTTGGATAAAAATATATTTTTATCTTCACAAACGTGGAATTTTTCATCTCAATTCTTCACAAATCCTTTATTATGATTTTACACAAATTATTAATATTTTTAATAATTTTATCAAGGCCCGTACAGTTGATTTCCATATACGGTCATCGAACTGCCCTTACAGCGACCTTTTCCAAATTTGATTTGGACATAATTCCAAATCCCACCATTAGATTACAAATCTTTTATATTCGTTAGAAATCTCTCTTCGATAAGAACCTAACGGTTCCGGTTCCAGGAGAATCCGACGGTCGGATCTCCCGTAATCGTAATTCGAAGTCAATGGTCGAAATTCGTGAACTGCCGTGGCGCGGCGCGTTCTATTCAGGCCATTAATATATATAGTATATATATTATATAAATTTTATCGATTTCCTTTCAAAATGTATTTTATAAATCGTTTTAAATTCGTTTTCAAAATGGTTTCAACTTCATATTCAATTTTAAATCAAAATTGAATATTCCATATCATTAACATATAAATGATAATATTTTCAAACATCAGATTTTGAAATCACTTCATTTTCAATATTCATTTTAAAAATGAATAAAATCGATATAAATATCGCTCACAACAAAATGGCGCAACTCTAATCAACACGGCTTTATTTATTTCAATAATTAGTGTCCATTTAAAATGGAACATCAAAATCAGGTTTTAATAATTTACTGAATGTTATTCTAAAATATTCCTTAATTTAAAATATTCGTTATTTTAAAATATTCTTCAGTTCTGAATTGGAATCAGACACAGCCAAATACCGTATAAAGTGATTTATATGGATTTCGTACAACACATGTATATAACAGCAGTTATAAATAATCAACCATCATCCAAAGTGCTTTCTACACCGTGTAAGCATTAAATATAAATAATTAACGCTTACACGGTCTGTCAACCAATCGACTGACATACTGCTAAACAATCAGGATTAGTGTACGTCAAATATCATCCCAATACCCATGTGGGGTTTTCAAATCAACAAACTCATATCTTATTTGTCCAGTTGGGCGATGTGTAAAATTTATCGTCCCAATCCATATCAGTCAAATGGGTGTACATTAACAAATCGCTTTTATTTGTTAACGAATATTCATTTTATTCATTTATCTAATTAAAATGATATTATTATTTTTCTAACTTATCTTAGAAAATTTCGGCGGCATGACGGCGCGATACTAGAAACGGGATAAGGCCTAGCCGTGTCCCCGGTCTAATAGTGGTCCACGCCACACACATACCAAATTCATCAATTCGTTTTATTTTTTAAACCAAACCAAACAAATAAATCAACCATCAAACAATCAAACAAACAAATAAGCCATCCATGGTCTGTGGACGACGGGTGTCGGGTGCTACTAAACACCGTCTGCATCCTAGTATATATTTAACTAGAAAATAAATTTGAGTGAGAAGTTCTCACCTTTGGTTTCCACTCCTCCAGTTTTATTTCTGAATGGTTTGAATTTCGTTCTGCTTCTACTCAGTTCCATCACAATCTGTATCACACGATGTTATATTAAAAATCCTATTTTTATACCGTCATTCATATTATAAAAATCATATTATTATAACATCTCTTATATAATAAAAATCAAAGACATTTTTATTTTCAAGCAATGCATATTTTATATTTTTCAAACTAAGTATATTTATATTTTCAAATCAAAGACAATTATATTTTCAAGCAATGCATATTTTATATTTTTCAAACTAAGTATATTTATATTTTCAAATCAAACTAAGTATATTTATATTTTCAAATCATAGTACATTTATATTTTCAAATCAAACTAAGTATATTTATATTTTCAAATCTAAGTATATATTTTTCAAACTATGTATATATGTAAATTTTCCATTTCATCACAATAATATATACATTGAATTTTAGATTTTTATCACAATAATATATATATATATATATATTATATTTCAGATTTTTATCACAATAATGTATATATTATATTTCAGATTTTATTTTATAAAACATTTCATAATTTTTTTTCTTAATTATCTAAACTAATCACATAGTAAAAAAATTACACTGTCTGCTTTGTATTTGTTCCTTTCAGTAAACCACTGTCTTCATCAGGCCATTGTTCTTCGAGATAGCATAGCCCTTAGGGCTTTGATTTTCATGCCCATCAAGGAGCTGGAGGTTGATCAGAGATGGCCACTTGAAGCGGCGTCGTGATGTCACCCAACGCTAGGAGTTCTGGCGAACTCGCTCCCCTCCCCGGCGCTAGAATTGCACTCGAAGTCGGCTGATTCATGGAGGAAATTCTCTCTCCTCGATACGAATTATCCCATCCCCTCCATCGGATTTGGAAGAGCTCGAGCTGCTGAAGAATTTCCATGCTGGAACGTTCGAATCCATGGCGTGATAGAGCAGATCGGAGTGGAGGAGGGTTTGAGCGATTTCCGCCTTTAATTTAGAGGCCGGCGACGCTGAATTCATTTGAAAGGGGATTAGAGTTTTTGACGAATGTTTGACCCTTTATATGAATATATTATTATTATTTAATTCGAAAATTGCTTGTTTAATGATACGAACTCCAATCCAAGCCCAACGACTATCATCCCTAGCTGATTACCCCCATTCTGAACGCAATGCGATATTTTCGCTGGCCAATTCGACCGTTACAGTCAGTTTCTATTTGAATTAACATTTAAATCCTTATATTGGATTTTAAACGTACATTTCAATTTACCCGGGCCACATATTAACTCTAAAAATTCCCGAAAAATTATTTCTAGCTTCTTATTGACGATACGGTCCTAACAAAACTGGTTTCGTCGAATTCTTAGACCGTTTGAAAAATGGCCATTATCCTGTAATGGCCCGAATTTCCATACACTTTGAGTCGACTAATAACACCACACGTCCAACCCAAATTGCACAGAAATACGAATCATTATTAGAAAGAAGTTAGAGGATGAGAAATAGAAAGAAAGAAATATTAGAATAGAAGAAAACGAAGATCACAAACTCACATCGGAACGAATAAAGTATATTAGATAACATAACTTGTGAAAAACAAATCAGTAACTATATACATACATACCATTATCAGAGCACAACCATTATTCCTGGAACAGTTATAAACACCTGTTGCCAGATACAACATAGTACACAGCGGAAAATATGATAGTCTATAGCGAATTGATGAAGCCTCCTGCTTCGAGCTCCTCCAAGTGAATCTGAAAAATCCCGACTACTTGACTGCCCGTACAAATTTGGGCGCCCAAGAGGTTTAGGAAAACAAAACAAAATAAACTCTGGGTCAGTCATGGGACTGGTGTGAGTAAACTCCAACCATTGATTTAACTTTTAAAAATCCTTTCGAAAGAAAAGATAATCGCAAGACCGATCCACACATAAACACGGATGGTTTTTACCTTACGATAACCCAAAACATTTTGATATCAAAATCTGGTGATATTATAATAGTGTCTAAATCAAATAAATAGAATCTAACGGAACGCTTGCATCTCACGCTCTATATATAATATAAAATCGAAAACCGCAGAGCGCTTATTGGAGATTGGATTTCCAACATGACAAGATATGGGACCACCTACCGATAGTGTATCTCTAGAGACGAATACACCGGGTTCAACAAGAACGTCTTGCTACCTGGCCCTCACATGACCGACCACTCATTTCGCTTGAGTGTATCGAATGTATATCACCAACGGTTGGGATCAGCAACCGTTTCCCGAAAGGGACAGCATCGATAGATTAAAGAACAAATGGAATTTCTCTAGATAGGTGATTATACATCCTAATGGGAGCGACCCACTTAGCCATGCTGCCTGCCCGATTTTTGTCTATTCCGAGTTGTGAGGCTTGAGGTCATTACATATCTTTTAGAACACCTGACCACCATTCACTTTGAATGTCACATCGTCATACCCGCCAAATCACAAATTGATTTCCCCAAAAATACCACGCGTATAAAGCTAAGAAAAACGAATTCCTCCGCCACCAAACGTAAGTATGTTTGAAGTGATCAACTTACGTGATCCGTTAGATATACTCTGTCAGACATTCGTCCATTCACGTTGTCCTAGGACTGGACAAACCGAAGGCACTATCCCATAAACAGGATAGCCCTTGCATAACTCCGTCTTCAATTATTTCCATCATATTTGATCGCAACGCTAACGCACATACAGAGCGGTTCCCAGATAATGAATCTGATCCCGGTCGCTCTGTATTGACGACGGAAAAATGGTCAAAAACTTCGATAGTCGGTGATTTAACTATCAAAGAAAAATAAGTGTGCAACCAACGATCTTATTTCGAGGTAGGAATTCGATCGATCAATCATCAATCAACATTGGCCCCTTTGAATCAATTCCTTATTATATTATCATTTACAATCTCATTTCCCATCTTTCGTATTCTTTTGAAGCTCGATTTCCCCTCTCGATTCTTTGAAAAACTTTTTCAATATTATAATTCCTTTATTTGAGAAAATATCTCTTATTCCAGTTAGAAAACATTTCTAAATATTCACGAATCCTTATTTTCTATATTCAGAAAATATACATTATTAATATCGGAAAATACTTCCACATTCCATTTCTTAATTCCTCGTTAACCAATTCATTTCATTTTAACAATAGCGTTACAATCGCTGTTTCCAAATATTTGATTTATAAAACATTACTTTTAACAACAGCGTTACAATCGCTGTTTAGAAATACAGAACACTTATTATAACAATAGCATTATAATCGTTGCTTAGATTTACAAACAATTTATTATCATGACAGCGTTAAATTCACTGTTTAGAGTTTACAAAACATTAATTATAACGACAGCGCTAAAATCGCTGTTTAGATTTATAACTTCTATTTAGAATTATAAAATATCACATTTTTATGAGAAACGGTTAAAAATCTTGTTTATATTTTCTTTATAACAGTTAAGTTTACAATCTTTTTTCAATTATCGCTTTCAAAACCCATCTCCCTTTTTCAATATAAATTCAAAACTTTGAACTTATATTTCAATTTATCCTATGATAAATAATTCATTTAATTTATATCCTCGTTTACAATCACTTCTTGTATTCTCCATTAATATGTTTTTAATTTCAACTCTATTCAAATTCGCATTTCTATTTTTGGAAATAAATTTCCTTTCAAAACTCAAATTTATTTTCTATTTTCGAAAATATTTACGATATGTAAATATCAGGGCCAGTGTAATTTAACCACAGCCTAATCAATCACAAATTAAATATATCATCGAGTATCACAATCAATGAAAGCAATAATATAAATGTTGAGGAATTCAGTTGGATCCCTCCAACCTGTTTCCCTGCATCCACAGATGTTAATAACATCAATAGTATTATTCCACATCAATATGAAATATCAGAACTAATAATCGATCAACGATGTAATCCTATCAACCAATTTTTATCAACTATTCAACCAAGCAACCATCACACAGTATAAAATAAATTTAAAAACTCGTTTATATAAAAATATAAACGAGTCAGAGTTAGTGAGTTTACTCACCTCGGTTCACAGTTGATGATTCTGTTTGTTTTACATAGTCTCAAACAAGGGTTAAAACTATATAAAATTCCAGTCGCCTCCAATTCATTTCGAACCCGGTCGTACTTGTGGCCCTTGCAATTACGAACCCAATGGCTCCTATTTCATCAAATTCATGATTAACTTCAATAACCATTCTTTAAACAATTCAAGCTATTCTCTGTAGCATCATTAGTCGTCCTCGTTTAACGCTTCGGGCCATTCTCTGTAGCCGTCCACACCATTGTCTACAGTTCCTTCACCTCGTTGTTCTTCTGTCCGCCACCAACCAACGAATGGTCATCATCCCCATTCAAACAAAATAATCATGCCATCTTCTTCAAAAAAAAAACGTCCCTATTTTCACCATATTGGTACCATGTTCCCCTGCTGTTCTTTTCCTTACTACCATTTGTTTTATTCCTTCCAGATCACAGAACTAAACCGATCCCATCCCGTTTAAATGCTAAGCTGTACCTCTCTGTTTTTTTCCATTTAACAGACCAACACCAAAACAAAATCCATCCAAGGCCCAAAGCAAGCTACAAATACTCCAGGATTTATTGAATTGAACGTACAGCTTCCTGTCCAATCGCTCTTCTCTTAATTATGATTTACCACCACTTTACCCTCACTAATCCATTCCTCCTCCTCCCGTAATACCATCGAACCCAACAATTAAAGCCAAAGCCGTGCCCTTTTCACCCCCAAAACCTCCTTTCCCTTTCCATGATAATTCTAACCAAAATTACCACACTTACCCTCATCTGAAACTCTTCCTTCCTATACCATATATACACAACTCGACATCCTCTCCTAACAGCACCTCGCAACCACGAAAAGTGAAGTATCCAACTGTTTTATCATTAAAATCCGTGAAAAATTGCTATTGGATGCTACTTCCGACACTGATCTCAAATACAACTCTAAAATCGTGAAATCAAAGCGTATAATCCCCAAAACGGATGAACCCTAATTCGCTCTACAAAAATGATAGCGGCGGAAAAAGCATCGAATTAAATGAGATTAATACTGATGGAAGGAGCAAATTATGAGGAGCTCGAATATATCAGTTTCGAGATTTTTGGGAATTTCTCTGATCTTGGATGATTTTAGGAAGGGAGCGATTCCCTTTTGTTTTGTTTAGTGGAGAAAATAGGAGTATGAACAGGGAAAAGAAAACGAGTTTGGGTGCCAGTATTTAAAAGGTGAACAATGTGGTAACCACGGAAATAGCAGCTTGGTAGACACGAAAATGAAGTGCTTTGGAGAGTACAGTGTTGAAGCACCTTGACTGGCACGGCTCAGAAAGTGTGAAGAACACGCCTGTCAGTAGCTTTCAGCGTAAGGTAATGTTGGTATATATATTTATAACGATGGAAAATAGTTCAAAAACAAAACAATATTCAAAGGGGATCAACGCTTTCTGATATCTATACGTTCGGTTTGTATATATGAAGACGGCACGTATATAACTATATAAGGGACCATCAGAGAGCGTGTTACCTTTTTAATGTACTTACTTAAGTTTAAAATGAAGCTTAATATGGTACACTATTACAAAAAACTCCGTCCGTGTACGAGTCGCTACACACAGAAGTAAGAATGTGATCGTGTTCAGCGAGGTGTCATGATCCCAAAAATATAATAATATCTGTAGGTTAACTTATATTGTGAAACCCTAAAAATATTGATATAGGGTGCAAAATACTCCAAATAAAAAGTTGCGTATTTAATTAATTAAAAATTACAGTAAAATTCTAAAAATTAAATTATAACTACGCCTCAAAAGAATCTTGTCCAAATTCGTAACCAATATTTAATTATATTATAAAATATACGTTAAAATGTTGTTTTAAATAAATAGATCCTTATATAACAGTTTTAAATTATCAATACAACATTTAAAACCAATTTAAATATTAAAAATTAACTAGCTAAAAATCTGGGTCGTTACATTCCAGTCGATTAAATTCAACTAAAACTGGTCAAACGCGTTTAACTGCGCCATGCTCACATATTGATTCTAAAAATTCCAGAAAAATAAACCTAGCTATGTTGGGATGATACGGTCCCAACAAAACTGGTTTCGTCGAAAACGAAGGTCGTTTGCAAAATGGCTATTTTTAAGGGCTTTTTATATATTTAAAATATATATAAATTCCACATCGCTATTTCTAAAATTTATACTGGACATATCTTATCATTTCTAAAGTGAAATTTTAGTTTCTTTACTTCTTTAGAAAGATATCGTTTAACAGATTCAAATATTTCTTGTTTCGTTCAATTCTGACTTATATTGAATTCTGTATATTCATTTGAAATTAGAAATCTAATTTTCAAACTACCGCGCCATTTCAGGCTCGTTATATAATTAAAATAAATCTATACGTTCTACCTTCGTCGAAAATAAATTTTTAGTCGTTATTATTTAAAATAAACCATTTTAAATATTCAAAATTCATTAAAATCGCCAAATTAAAAATTTTAAATTGGCTCAGAATTTCCGGGTTGTTACAGTCTCACCCACTTAAAATCTTTTCGTCCTCGAAAAGGAACGAAGCTGAAAGTTGTTTAACTAACCAACTCAACTTCCATTATTTTCGTTACGGCTTAAGTTCTTTAACTTTTCAGTTTCTAAAAACATTTCAAATTTTTCAAAAATTTGGCTAACACCCAAAATTTTCGAAAAATTTCGCCATAACCTCCCCTGCACCGGGAGCATCGGGAAAATCTCCAAACGCCACAAAGGCCCTCTGATCTCGAAAAGAAGAAGAAAAAGCCAAGCGGCTAGCCAATCGACTCATAAAATCATCAAACCCCAAGAAATACAATAAACATGTACCTATTTGTCGGGCATACAATTTTGTTCCTCTTCTCTAGCCTCCTTGCTATGACCTGTTCAATGTATATACATCTATATGCATGCATTTGCAAACAGTTTTTCAATACAGTTCAATATTTTGATTCAATTTGGCTAAATTAACCTTTCTATCACATATTGATTCAAATGAATAATCACACAATACAATCATCAATCAGTTAGTTGATTAACGTTTCAAACACATAACTTTAATACATAAGTCAAAAATCATATTTTTGATGCCAAATCAAAACAATAAGCCCTATCTAGTTTTGGTTCTCACACCAGTCTAATGGAAATATATAGAAATCCCACATTCGAAACTCGAACACAAACTCTGATGATGAGTACTCAATCATCAGAATCATATCCGGGCGACTAGAGTGTGATTCTATATTTATCTAGTATATTTGAGGCTTCGAATACACACTAGCTAGGCGTGTAGCAAAATCTCTATATACTCGATTGTCCAAATCAATATAAAAATAATATTGAAATACGTATAATATGATTAAAATTTTCAAAACAAAGTTTTTTTTCATTTTTATTTTTAAAAACAACACCCTTCACACTCGTTCAAGGATACTACTGATCCCATCTCTAACGAGTTATTCCCATTGGATATTATTAATCTAATTTCTGATGAATTCTTTCGTTCGGTTCTAATGTGTCTTGTTCTCGAGCTTTGTAAACCAAAGCTCTGATACCAAATGTAATGATCAGGAATTTCGCTCGATCAAAATCGATCGCTAAACCGACCAAGACCGTTCGAAACCCCTGATTTCTTTGAGAACAGGACAGATCAGATGACAAACAGAAGAACATTTCATTGCTTATTACAACAATTCCATCAGAATACAAGAATATACAGAGTATAAACAAATATACACATCAGAACATATCAGAGATTAAATAATCACAAGGCAGCAGAAAACTAATATAAAACATAAATGAAAGGAATACACGGATACAGAGCTTTCCGAATATCACTTCAGCTACAAACCAGGATCCTGTGAATATAATCTGCAAAACCAAAACTACTAGCTGCCCATGCGGAAAATAAGGGCACCCAGAGTTTAGGTTAAAATAATAAACTCCAGGTCAGTCATGTGACTGGTGTGAGAACTAAAACAGTTATTAATATTGGTTTTAAAGTTTGGTAAATCGAGGGACCATACCGTAGAACATGGAACGGGTTTCCTCCCAAGAATACCAGTGCATACGATAAACAGCGCAATGCTAAATAAAGTACAAAGAAGATATTATAAGACCCAGGTCCCATCACACAATGCAGCGCAAGCCGGAGGATAGGGTTTTACCTTATAATAGCCAAATAATGCTTGATACGTATAAAACGAAATCATTTGATATTACTATAAGTGCATAAGTATTTCAAAACAATTTCAATCATAAGTATCAATCACAGACGGCATGGGTACCATATATCATGTCACCATATATATATTTACAACAAAAACCACAAAATGTCGTATTGGAAGTTGGATTTCCATCCGTGAACCAAGGCAAGGGGCAGGATCCTTACCACTTCGAGACAATCTAGCCCATGTCTCAGGTCAGAGCTCGAGTGACCTTTGGAGCCACAGGGCCAGTCCACTCGATGTGGATTAAATAAAACCCTGAGAACTACGTCTCCCCGCCCTATAGGGTGTAAGTCTGGTCCGTCTGTCGACCAGAATGCATCGGCCGAAACCGATATAACTGAGGCGCCTCGCATTCCAACAACCACATAAGTCAAACTCGTCAGCTAGTTTAAGCACTGACGCCACTTCTAACTAGAAAGAGACACATGTTCTCCCTGGATCCTCTCCCGTTTCTGGTTCACACCGGGGTGTGAGGCTCGTGAATTTACGCTACACAAAGCGATGCCACAGAGGCCATGATTTGATCATCAACCATATGACTTTTCTTTTCAACAAAAGCCTTAATCACTGCATCTCAGCATGCCACACAAGCAATTCACGCCATGCGACTGATGTCTATCGAAATACAACCTCTGATCCCGTACGTCTCAGAGAAGGGTGAAGTAAGGGAATAAATTCCCCTTCACTAGGCAGATTTATATTTAATAGAGATCAATCAACACAGAGCAAAATCCAATGTTAGACACACACAATCCATTTACAAGTTCGTTCTGGGTCTGAACGAAACCGGAGGCACCTTATTCCGCCTACCATATGTCCAATACAGGAGTGAGTTCCTCGCATGTCCGTCGATCTCTAAGTACGTCTGGACGATCACCAACGCATTCCCTCCTCTCGGGTGTACAGCCTAATCAAGATTATCAAGAATCGTCCAAACGATGTGAGGACCTCCGGTCTTCAACCACCGTCTTCATCTTCGACATATCGTCGTATCAGTTATTTAGAATGGGTATAACCCGGCCTTTCCGAATAACTCGCGTATATAATAAACAAGTGTTGCACAAACACAACATATGCCTCATTCCAATTCAGAATATTCTTTTATTCAAATATTCTTATTTCTAGGGAATGGTTCCCATTAATTTTATCAAAGATAAATTCTTTTAAATTTATTCTTTAATCTTACCATCAGTTTTCAATTTTCTTCACTCCGTTGGATTTAAGAACAGTATTATTAAAGATACCATTCACGACAAACCCAACACTTATTCCATTAATTATGAAATCTTCACGGAAAACAGATCAATATATATAATCGATATAAACTTCTGCATCCAACCAATAATATAAATGGAATAACAACGAAGCCTTTTAAATTCCATATATAGTAACGGTCTTCCTCCACAGAAGCTCACTTCGATTATTACCAAATCGAATTCCATTCCATTCCAATTTATATATTGGAAAACTTTACTTTGGAAAATTCCCATTAAATCTCAATAAAAAGATTTATAAATTCCAAATCGCATTTCACTGTTAATCGGGTTAAAGAACGAATGTCGTTTAAAACATAGTTCACGATAAACCCAATTCACATTCCATTTCAATTCCAATTAACTGTCAATCAATTGGTAATTCTTCTTTAAATCTTAATAAAAAGATCTATTCTTTTCACCACTGGGTTCAAGAACAGTGTTATTTAAGACACCGTTCACGACAAACCAAAAATCCAATTAGATATTAAATACAAGGCTCTGAATAGAAAATATGTCGGCTTATATTCAATACCAAATTCTGAAACCAACGAATATCGTATTGGAATAACGATATATATATATATATATATATATATATATATATATCTTTCTAATTCCTCCACAATATCCGTATAATCACGGAATCCAATATCGAAATACCCCGAAGATAACTTCGATTCAAATCCGTTCTGATCCCTATATTGGAAATTCTGGTTATATTAAAAACCATTCTCAATTCCCTTTTATTTATTTAAAAATAATGGATTATAATTCTAGTTAATAACTAGTTCATTTGGATAAAAATATATTTTTATCTTCACAAACGTGGAATTTTTCATCTCAATTCTTCACAAATCCTTTATTATGATTTTACACAAATTATTAATATTTTTAATAATTTCATCAAGGCCCGTACAGTCGATTTCCATATACAGTCATCGAACTGCACTTACAACAACCTTTTCCAAATTTGATTTGGACATAATTCCAAATCCCACCGTTAGATTTCAAGTCTTTTATATTCGTTAGAAAGGTCTTTTCGATACGAACCTAACGGTTTCGGTTTCAGGAGAATCCGACGGTCGGATCTCCCATAATCGCAATTCGAAATCAATGGTCGAAATTCGCGAACTGCCGCGGCGCGGCGCGTTCTATTCTGGCCATTAATATATATAATATATATATATTATATATATTTCGTCGATTTCCTTTCAAAACGTATTTTATAAATCATTTTAAATTCGTTTTCAAAACGGTTTCAACTTCATATTCAATTTTAAATCAAAACTGAGTATTCCATATCATTAACATATAAATGATAATATTTTCAAACATCAGATTTTGAAATCACTTCATTTTCAATATTCATTATAAAAATGAATAAAATCGATATAAATATCGCTCACGTCAAAATGGCACAACTCTAATCAACACGGCTTTATTTATTTCAATAATTCGTGTCCATTTAAAATCGAACATCAAAATCAGGTTTTAATCCTTTACTGAATATTATTCTAAAATATTCCTTATTTTAAAATATTCGTTATTTTAAAATATTCTTCAGTTCTGAATTGGAATCAGACACAGCCAAATACCATATAAAGGGATTTATATGGATTTCATACAACACATGTATATAACAGTAGTGATAAATAATCAACCATAGTCCAAAGTGCTTTCTACACCTTATAAGCATTAAATATAAATAATTAACGCTTACTCGGTCTGTCAACCAATCGACTGACATACCACTAAACAATCGGGATTAGTGTACGTCAAATATCATCCCAATACCCATGTGGGGTTTTGAAATCAACAAACTCATATCTTATTTGTGCAGTTGGGCGATGTGTAAAATTTATCATCCCAATCCATATCAGTCAAATGGGTGTACATTAACAAATCATTTTGATTCGTTAACGAATATTCATTTTATTCATTTATCTATTAAAAATGATATTTTTATTTTTCTAACATATCTTAGAAAATTTCGGCGGCATGACGGAACGATACTAGAAACGGGATAAGGTCTAGCCTTGTCCCCGGTCTAATAGTGGCCCACGCCACACACATACCAAATTCATCAATTCGTTTTATTTTTCAAACAAGTCAAACACCAAACAATCAAACAAACAAACAAGCCGTCCATGGTCTGTGGACGACGGGTGTCGGGTGCTACTAAACACCGTCTGCATCCTAGTATATATTTAACTAGAAAATAAATTTGAGTGAGAAGCTCTCACCTTTGGTTTCCACTCCGCCAGTTTTATTTCTGAATGGTTTGAATTTCTGTAATAACCCGGAAAATTTGGGCCAGTTTAAAATTTTTATTTTGGCAATTTTAGCGAATTTTGAAGATTTAAAATAGATTATTTTAAATAATATCGACGAGAAATTTATTTTGAATATAAATAGAACGTATATATTATATACGTCGTCGTTAGAATATAAATATTTATATATAAATATAAATAGAATTGAAAATGGCGCGGTAGTTCGATAATTCGATTTCAAACTTCAATCGAACATACCGGGTGCAAAACAATCCGGATTTTAGTGAAACCAAAAACATTAGGATCTAATTGATGATATCTTTCCAACGAATCCGAAAAATCGAAAGTTCGTAGCGGGAATCAAAAGATATGTCCAGTTGAAAATTCTGAATAGTCGCTATGGAATTCAGGCCCTTAAAAATGGACATTTTGCAAACGACCTCGGATTTCGACGAAACCACTTTTGTTGGATCCGCAGTGTAAAGTTATTGCTAGATTTCAAATTTCATAATTTTTCGAATCAATATGTGAGCGTGGCAAAGGAAAACGTGTTTTGACCATTTCAGTTGATTTTAATCGGCTGGAAATTGGCCATTTTTCCAACGGTCTCAGAATTCGACGAAACTAGTTTTGTTAGGACCGTATCGTCAATACGAAGCTAGAAAATATTTTTCGAGAATTTTTAGAGTTAGTATGTGACCCCGGTAATTTGAAATGCGCGTTTAAATTCAATATAGTGATTTAAATGTAAATTTAACGGAAACTGATCGAAACAATCGAATCAGCTTGCGATACATATCCCATTGTGTTCGGAATGGGGGTAAAACGCTATGGACGACAGGCGGTGGGCCTCGTTTAGAGGTCGTATGTGAAAGTCAACTTTTTGAAAAAAAAAAATTAAACTTCTCCTTCCCTATTACCCTGGCCCCCCCTTTCCACGTTCAGATTCATTTTAAAATTAAAAAAAAAACTAAAATCGAAAAACCCGCTCCTCCTCAGTCCATCGCGAGCCGCCTCCCCTTTCCCTGCCGCCGACGCGACTGCCACCCACCGCCCTCCGCCACCGACGCCTCCTCCTCTTCCCTCCCTCCGTTCGAACCCTACAGCCCCCCCTTCTCCAGCGCGAGACCCGCTTCCTCCATTCACGAAGACCCAGAACCGCACCCGCCTTCAACTCGAAACCCACCGCGCCACCCACCTGAGGACCCGCCTCCGACTGCCAAAGCCCTCCGCCACCACCTCCCCTCAGCTTCGTGCGCAGAAGAAACCCCCCTCCTCGAGATTTCTTTTACTGTAAGTCCTCTTTTATTTGTTTAATTTAGAGTAATTAGTTTTTAATAATTATAAAAAATCAGTTTTAATGATAAAACAGGTGTTGAATTCAGTTTTGTATATATATAAATCAAAAGAAATTATTGTTTTGCAAATATGATTTTTATATATTGAACTTCGAAATAAAAATATGATTTTTATATATTGAACTTCGAAATAAAAATATGATTTAAAAATATGATTTTTATATATTGAACTTCGAAATAAAAATATGATTTTTATATATTGAACTTCGAAATAAAAATATGATTTTTATATATTGAACTTCGAAATAAAAATATGATTTTTATATATTGAATAGCGAAGTAAAAATTCGATTTTTACATATGTAGTGGCTACGGTCAACGAAGGTGACAAGAAGGCGAAACGACGAAGACTTCTGCAAATGAAGTGCCGTGGAGCTAGGATAGCTATATGTGAGAATTTCTCACCTTTCAATTTATTTTTCTTGTTATATATATATACTAGGATGCAGACGGTGCTTAGTAGCACCCGACACAATCGTCCACAGACCATGGACTTGTTTGTTTGGTTGCAAAAATTAATTTGATGACTTGATTTGAATTGGTTGTTTGGTGAATTTGATGGATGTGTGAATGGCGTGGGCCTTCACTAGACCGGGGATAAGGCTAGGCCTTGTCCCGTTCCTAGTATCGTGCCGTTAGGCCGCCGAAATTTTCTAAAATAAGTTAGAAAAATAAAAATATCATTTTATTTAAAAAAATGAACTGAATAGAAATTCATATGTTAGAATAAAATGTTTTGTCGTTAAAAATATAATTTTTAACATGAATGTGAATAAATAAATATTCATTTACAAACCAGACGGTTTGTTTATGTACACTTATTTGAATGACATTGATTGGGACGATAAATTTTACACATCGCCCAACTGCACAACTAAAATCTGTGTTTGGTTGTTTGAAACCCCACACGGGTGTTGGGATGAAATATGAATTTCATTCATCCTGATTGATTAAATATGTTGATCGATTGATTGACAGGCTGTTATAAGCGTTGAATATCTATATTTGATGCTTATACAGTGTAGTGCACTTGGGTTGATGGTTGATTATTTTTCAATGCTATTATATACATGTGTTGTATGGAAATCCATATAATTAATTTTATATGGTAATTGATTGGGCCTCATTCCAATTTGAAAAATAAAGAAAATTTGAAAATAGAAATTATGAAGCCGTGTTGATTAGATTGACGCCATTTTGACGTGAACGATATTTATATCGATTTTATTCATTTTAAAATGAATATTGAAAAGTGATTTCGAAATCAACGATTTCGAAATGAATTGAATTGAAAACGATTTCGAAATGAATTGAATTGAAAACGATTTCGAAATGAATTGAATTGAAAACGATTTCGAAATGAATTGAATTGAAAACGATTTCGAAATGAATTGAATTGAAAACGATTTCGAAATGAAATGAATTGAAAACGATTTCGAAATGAAATGAATTGAAAACGATTTCGAAATGAATTGAATTGAAAACGATTTCGAAATGAATTGAAAACGAATTCAAATTGAATTGAAAGCAAATTGAAATGAATTCAAATTGAATTGAAATTTGAATTGAATAGAAATGAATTTTAAAACGAAT
Organism: Allium sativum; assembly: GCA_030737875.1. Classification (NCBI taxonomy): domain Eukaryota; kingdom Viridiplantae; phylum Streptophyta; class Magnoliopsida; order Asparagales; family Amaryllidaceae; genus Allium; species Allium sativum. The sequence continues at coordinate 153,761,614 of CM060924.1, read as the reverse complement.
TTATAGAGAAGAATTCAATTTTGATTTGAATTGAAACGGAAGTTGAAATTGCTTTTGAAACGAATTTAAAACTATTTATATAATTCGTTTTAAATAGAAATCGACGAAATATATTATATATATATTATATATATAATATAATGGCCTGAATAGAACGCGCCGCGCCGCGGCAGTTCGTGAATTTCGACCATTTATTTCAAACGGACATTGCGGGAGATCCGACCGTCGGATTCTCCTAAAACCGGAACCGTTGGGTTCGTATCGAAAAGAGCTTTCTAACTAATATTAGAAATTAGAAATCTAACGGTTGGATTTGGAATTATGTCCAAATCAAATTTGAAAAAGGTCGCTGTAAGTGCAGTTCGATGGCCATTGATGGAAATCGACTGTACGGGCCTTGATAAAATTATTAAAAATAGTAATAATTTGTGTAAAATTATAAGAAATGATTTGTGAAGATTTGGGATGAAAAACTTCATGTTTGAAAAGATAAAAATAGATTTTTATCGAAATGAACTGGTTTTGAACTAGAATTATAATTCTATTTATTTTTAAATAAATAAATTGAATTTAAAAAAGGTTTTAAAAATAACCAGAATATCCAATGATTGCATTGGAGTGGATTTGAATCGAAATTGTCTTCGGAATATTTCGATGTTGGAATTCGTGATTATACAGATGTTGTTATGGAAATTTGAAAGATATATATTTATATCGTTATTTCCAATACGACATTTGTTAGTCGTAGAATTCGATATTGAATATAAGCCGATATATTTTCTATTCAGAGCCTTGTATTGAATATCGAATGTGATTTGGGTTTGTCGTGAGTGGTGCCTTCACTAACACTGTTCTTGAACCCAGTTGAGAAAAGGTTAAATCTTTTTATTTAGATTTAATGAAGTGTACCAATTAAAGAATATTTAATTGGAATTGAATTGATATTGATTTTTGGGTTTATCGTGGACAGTGTTTTAAATAACACTCGTTCTTTAACCCGATAATCAATGGGATGTGACTTTGGGTTTATCGTGAACTGTGTTTTAAATGACACTGATTCTTTAACCCAGTCAAAGATTAAAACTAAGTGGAGTTTTAATGAATCTTTAATTAGATTGAAAAGATCGAGAATGGAGTATCACCAGTTTTACTCCAGGCGATAGTTAAATCTTTAATTAGATTTGAACGTGAAATGGTAATTGAATTTACCAATAACACCGTGGTGTTAGATATGAAGTATAACCAGTTTTACTTCATGGGATGAATAGGTTGGGATTGGGAAATAAAATAAATGATTACTTCGGTGTGGTTCGCTAATCCCGACTAGTTTGAATTGATATTCAAAGGAGATTAAAGAATAAATTTAAAGAATTTATCTTGGATAAAATTAATGGGAACTTTCCCCAAAGTATAGGAATATTTGAATAAAAGAATATTCTGAATTGGAATGAGGCATATGTTATGTTTGTGTAACACTTTCATAATATATACGCGAGTTATTCAGAAAGACCGGGTTTATCCCATTCTGAATAACTGATTCGACGTGGTGTCGAAGATGAAGACGGTGGTCGAAGACCGGAAGTCTTCACGTCGTTTGGGTGATTACTGGTGATCTTGATTGGGCTGTACACCCAAGAAGATGGAAACAGTTGGTGATCGTCCAGACGTACTTGGAGATCGATGGATATGCGGGGTACTAGGTGCCTCCGGTTTCGTTCAGACCCAGAACGGACTTGTAAATGGACTGTGTGTCTGACATTGGATTTTAGTCCGTGTGATTGATCTCTATTAAATATATATCTGTTTGGCGGCGGAGAATTTATTCTCTTGCTTAACGCCCTTCTCTGAGACGTACGAGCTTAGGGGTTATATATTGATGGATATCAAACGCATGTAGTGAACTGCCTGTGTGGCATGCCTAAGTGGCAATTGATCGAGGCTTCTGTTGAAAAGCAAAGTCTTGTGGTGATGATCAAAGCACAGCCTGTATGGCACAGCTTTGTGTAACGTGAATTCGCGAGCCTCGCACCCCGGTTGTGAACCAAAAACGGGAGAGGACCTCAGGGAGGGCATGCGTTTCTTTCTAGCTGGGGTGGTGTCAGTGACCTACCAGCCATGACATTTATATACTTTTCACCTGTGTGGTTGTTGCTGTTGCGAGGCGCCTCGGTTTGATCGGACAATCCGGGTCCGATGGAGTCATTAGTTGGCTCATTTACGCCCCAAAGGGCGGGGAGACGTATTGTTCATGCACTATAATCCACATCGGTGGACCGGCCCTGTCGCTCCATGGGGCAGTTGCGGCTGCTCCTGAGGCTCGGGCTAGAGAGTCTCGAATCGGTAGAGGACGATCCCTAGCCTCGGTTCATAGACGGAAATCCAATTTCCAAATACGTGACATTTGCGGTTTTATTTGTAGAACCTAGTATGGTGACATAGTGGGATTGGGCACTCATGCCGCCTATGATTGATATTTATGATTTGAAGTTGTTTTATACACTATGCACTTATTATAGTATCAAATGATTTGTTTTAAACGTATCAAGCATGCTTTGGCTGTTATAAGGTAAAAACCCTATCCTCCGGCTTGCGTTGCATTGTGTGATGGGACCTGGGTCTTATAACAGCTTCATTTCTTTTTATTTAGCATTGCGTTGTTTGTTTTATGCACTGGTATTCTTGGGAGGAAACCCGTTCCGTGTTATACGGCGTGGTCCCTTGATTTACCGAACTTTAAAATAAAGAATTATAACTGTTTTAGTTCTCACACCAGTCCCATGACTGACCTGGAGTTTATTGTTTTAACCTAAACTCTGGGTGCCCCTATTTTGACACGAGCAGCTAGTAGTTTTGGTTTTGCAGATTTATATTCACAGGATCCTGGTTTACAGCTGGAACGATATCCGGAAAGCTTTGTATCCGTATATCTCTTCTAGTTGTGTATTGTATTATTTTCCGCTGCGATGTATTTAAATGTAATTTAAATCTCTGATATTTCTGTGTAATATTCATTTATACTCTGTATATTCTTGTAATCTGATGCATTGTTGTAATATACATTGAAATGTTCTTCTGTATGCGTTCTGTTTTGTCTTGTCCTCACAGTAATTCGTTCTTTCTCATCTCTTCGGAGACCGGGGAAGTTTCGGGTCGCTTCATTTGGTATCAGAGCTTTGGTTTACAGAGCTTGAGAACAAGGCACATTAGAACCATACGAAAGAATTCATCAGATATTGGATTAGTAATATCCAATTAGAATGACTCGTTAGAGATAGGATCAGTAGTATCCTGGAACGAGTGTGAAGAGTATAATTTTTAAAGAGAAAACAATTTTGTTTTGAAATTTAGACCATTTTAAAACGTATTTGATTATTTATTTATTTTGAGTTGGACAGTCCAGTATATAAAGATTTTGCGTATACGTCTGATCCACGTGTATTCGAAATTTTAATATACTGGATAGATATAGAATCACACTCTAGTCGCCCGGAGATGATGTTGATAATGACCATGGCATCATCAATATTTATGTTCGTGCTCCGAAGGTGTAATATCTATATATTTCCTATTGACTGGTGTGAGAACCAAAATTAGATAGGGCCTATTGTTGTGATTTGGCATCAAAAACATGATTTTTGTATATGTACCAAAATTATCAATTTGAAACTCTAATTCACTAATTGATTGATGTTTGTGTTGTTTGTTTAGTTGTTTGCTAATTTTTTTTTTTTAGCCATTTAGCCTAATTGAATCACATATTGACTGTATTGAAAATTTGGTCGCATTTGCTTGCATATACATATACTTATATTGAACAGGTCATAGCAAGGAGGCTAGAGCCGAAGAATAAAATTTGTTTGCCTGACAAATAGGTACATGTTTACTACATAATTTACTGTTTTGTTTGGGGGATGATGATTTTATGAGCCTATTGGCTAGCCGCTTGGCTTTTTCTTTTTCTTTTTGAGATCTGAAGGACCGGGGAAGCTATTTGAAATTCCCCGATGCTCCCATTGCAGGGGAGGTTATGGCGAAATTTTTCGAAAATTTAGGGTGTTAGCCAAATTTTTGAAATTTTGAAAATTCTCAGAAACTGAAAAGTTGGAGAATGGAAGCCAGATCGAACATAGAGTTGAATGATCAAACCACTTTCGACTTTGTTCCTTTTCGGGGACGAAAAGTTTTAAGTGGGGGAGATTGTAATAACCCGGAAAATCTGGGCCAGTTTAAAATTTTTATTTTGGCAATTTTAGCGAATTTTGAAGATTTAAAATAGATTATTTTAAATAATATCGACGAGAAATTTATTTTGAATATAAATAGAACGTATATATTATATACGTCGTCGTTAGAATATAAATATTTATATATAAATATAAATAGAATTGAAAATGGCGCGGTAGTTCGATAATTCGATTTCAAACTTCAATCGAACATACCGGGTGCAAAACAATCCGGATTTTAGTGAAACCAAAAACATTAGGATCTAATTGATGATATCTTTCCAACGAATCCGAAAAATCGAAAGTTCGTAGCGGGAATCAAAAGATATGTCCAGTTGAAAATTCTGAATAGTCGCTATGGAATTCAGGCCCTTAAAAATGGACATTTTGCAAACGACCTCGGATTTCGACGAAACCACTTTTGTTGGATCCGCAGTGTAAAGTTATTGCTAGATTTCAAATTTCATAATTTTTCGAATCATTATGTGAGCGTGGCAAAGGAAAACGTGTTTTGACCATTTCAGTTGATTTTAATCGGCTGGAAATTGGCCATTTTTCCAACGGTCTCAGAATTCGACGAAACTAGTTTTGTTAGGACCGTATCATCAATACGAAGCTAGAAAATATTTTTCGAGAATTTTTAGAGTTAGTATGTGAGCCCGGTAATTTGAAATGCGCGTTTAAATTCAATATAGTGATTTAAATGTAAATTTAACGGAAACTGATCGAAACGATCGAATCAACTTGCGATACATATCCCATTGTGTTCGGAATGGGGGTAAAACGCTATGGACGACAGGCGGTGGGCCTCGTTTAGAGGTCGTATGTTAAAGTCAACTTTTTGAAAAAAAAAAAAAAATTAAACTTCTCCTTCCCTATTTCCCTGCCCCCCCCCCTTCCACGTTCAGATTCATTTTAAAATAAAAAAAAACCTAAAATCGAAAAACCCGCTCCTCCTCAGTCCATCGCGAGCCGCCTCCCCTTTCCCTGCCGCCGACGCGACTGCCACCCACCGCCCTCCGCCACCGACGCTTCATCCTCTTCCCTCCCTCCGTTCGAACCCTACAGCCCCCCCCCCTTCTCCAGCGCGAGACCCGCTTCCTCCATTAACGAAGACCCAGAACCGCACCCGCCTTCAACCCGAAACCCACCGCGCCACCCACCTGAGGACCCGCCTCCGACTGCCAAAGCCCTCCGCCACCACCACCCCTCAGCTTCGTGCGTAGAAGAAGCCCCCCTCCTCGAGATTTCTTTTACTGTAAGTCCTCTTTTATTTGTTTAATTTAGAGTAATTAGTTTTTAATAATTATAAAAAATCAGTTTTAATGATAAAACAGGTGTTGAATTCAGTTTTGTATATATATAAATCAAAAGAAATTATTGTTTTGCAAATATGATTTTTATATATTGAACTTCGAAATAAAAATATGATTTTTATATATTGAACTTCGAAATAAAAATATGATTTTTATATATTGAACTTCGAAATAAAAATATGATTTTTATATATTGAACTTCGAAATAAAAATATGATTTTTATATATTGAACTTCGAAATAAAAATATGATTTTTATATATTGAACTTCGAAATAAAATATGATTTTTATATATTGAATAGCGAAGTAAAAATTCGATTTTTACATATGTAGTGGCTACGGTCAACGAAGGTGACAAGAAGGCGAAACGACGAAGACTTCTGCAAATGAAGTGCCGTGGAGCTAGGATAGCTATATGTGAGAATTTCTCACCTTTCAATTTATTTTTCTAGTTATATATATATACTAGGATGCAGACGGTGCTTAGTAGCACCCGACACAATCGTCCATAGACCATGGACTTGTTTGTTTGGTTGCAAAAATTAATTTGATGACTTGATTTGAATTGGTTGTTTGGTGAATTTGATGGATGTGTGAATGGCGTGGGCCTTCAATAGACCGGGGATAAGGCTAGGCCTTGTGCCGTTCCTAGTATCGTGTCGTTATGCCGCCGAAATTTTCTAAAATAAGTTAGAAAAATAAAAATATCATTTTATTTAAAAAAATGAACTGAATAGAAATTCATATGTTAGAATAAAATGTTTTGTCGTTAAAAATATAATTTTTAATGTGAATGTGAATAAATAAATATTCATTTACAAACCAGACGCTTTGTTTATGTACACTTATTTGAATGACATTGATTGGGACGATAAATTTTACACATCGCCCAACTGCACAACTAAAATCTGTGTTTGATTGTTTGAAACCCCACACGGGTGTTGGGATGAAACATGAAATTCACTCATCCTGATTGATTAAATATGTCGATCGATTGATTGACAGGCTGTTATAAGCGTTGAATATCTATATTTGATGCTTATGCAATGTAGTGCACTTGGGTTGATGGTTGATTATTTTTCAATGCTATTATATACATGTGTTGTAAGGAAATCCATATAATTAATTTTATATGGTAATTGATTGGGCCTCATTCCAATTTGAAAAATAAAGAAAATTTGAAAATAGAAATTATGAATCCGTGTTGATTAGATTGACGCCATTTTGACATGAACGATATTTATATCGATTTTATTCATTTTAAAATGAATATTGAAAAGTGATTTCGAAATCAACGATTTCGAAATGAATTGAATTGAAAACGATTTCGAAATGAATTGAATTGAAAACGATTTCGAAATGAATTGAATTGAAAATGATTTCGAAATGAATTGAATTGAAAACGATTTCGAAATGAATTGAATTGAAAACGATTTCGAAATGAATTGAATTGAAAACGATTTCGAAATGAAATGAATTGAAAACGATTTCGAAATGAAACGAATTGAAAACGATTTCGAAATGAATTGAATTGAAAACGATTTCGAAATGAATTGAAAACGAATTCAAATTGAATTGAAAGCAAATTGAAATGAATTCAAATTGAATTGAAATTTGAATTGAATAGAAATGAATTTTAAAACGAATTTATAGAGAAGAATTCAATTTTGATTTGAATTGAAACGGAAGTTGAAATTGCTTTTGAAACGAATTTAAAACTATTTATATAATTCGTTTTAAATAGAAATCGATGAAATATATTATATATATATTATATATATAATATAATGGCCTGAATAGAACGCGCCGCGCCGCGGTAGTTCGTGAATTTCGACCATTTATTTCAAACGGACATTGCGGGAGATCCGACCGTCGGATTATCCTAAAACCGGAACCGTTGGGTTCGTATCGAAAAGAGCTTTCTAACGAATATTAGAAATTAGAAATCTAACGGTTGGATTTAGAATTATGTCCAAATCAAATTTGAAAAAGGTCGCTGTAAGTGCAGTTCGATGGCCATTTTTGGAAATCGACTGTACGGGCCTTGATAAAATTATTAAAAATAGTAATAATTTGTGTAAAATCATAAGAAATGATTTGTGAAGATTTGGGATGAAAAACTTCATGTTTGAAAAGATAAAAATAGATTTTTATCGAAATGAACTGGTTTTGAACTAGAATTATAATTCTATTTATTTTTAAATAAATAAATTGAATTTAAAAAGGGTTTTAAAAATCACCAGAATATCCAATGATCGCATTGGAGTGGATTTGAATCGAAATTGTCTTCGGAATATTTCGATGTTGGAATTCGTGATTATACAGATGTTGTTATGGAAATTTGAAAGATATATATTTATATCGTTATTTCCAATACGACATTTGTTAGTCGTAGAATTCGATATTGAATATAAGCCGATATATTTTCTATTCAGAGCCTTGTATTGAATATCAAATGTGATTTGGGTTTGTCGTGAGTGGTGTCTTCACTAACACTGTTCTTGAACCCAGTTGAGAAAAGGTTAAATCTTTTTATTTAGATTTAATGAAGTGTACCAATTAAAGAATATTTAATTGGAATTGAATTGATATTGATTTTTGGGTTTATCGTGGACAGTGTTTTAAATAACACTCGTTCTTTAACCCGATAATCAATGGGATGTGACTTTGGGTTTATCGTGAACTGTGTTTTAAATGACACTGATTCTTTAACCCAGTCAAAGATTAAAACTAAGTGGAGTTTTAATGAATCTTTAATTAGATTGAAAAGATCGAGAACGGAGTATCACCAGTTTTACTCCAGGCGATAGTTAAATCTTTAATTAGATTTGAACGTGAAATGGTAATTGAATTTACCGATAACACCGTGGTGTAAGATATGAAGTATAACCAGTTTTACTTCATGGGATGAATAGGTTGGGATTGGGAAATAAAATAAATGATTACTTCGGTGTGGTTCGCTAATCCCGACTAGTTTGAATTGATATTCAAAGGAGATTAAAGAATAAATTTAAAGAATTTATCTTGGATAAAATTAATGGGAACTTTTCCCAAAGTATAGGAATATTTGAATAAAAGAATATTCTGAATTGGAATGAGGCATATGTTGTGTTTGTGTAACACTTTCATAATATATACGCGAGTTATTCAGAAAGACCGGGTTTATCCCATTTTGAATAACTGATTCGACGTGGTGTCGAAGATGAAGACGGTGGTCGAAGACCGGAAGTCTTCACGTCGTTTGGGTGATTACTGGTGATCTTGATTGGGCTGTACACCCAAGAAGATGGAAACAGTTGGTGATCGTCCAGACGTACTTGGAGATCGATGGATATGCGGGGTACTAGGTGCCTCCGGTTTCGTTCAGACCCAGAACGGACTTGTAAATGGACTGTGTGTCTGACATTGGATTTTAGTCCGTGTGATTGATCTCTATTAAATATATATCTGTTTGGTGGCGGAGAATTTATTCTCTTGCTTAACGCCCTTCTCTGAGACGTACGAGCTCAGGGGTTATATATTGATGGATATCAAACGCATGGAGTGAACTGCCTGTGTGGCATGCCTAAGTGGCAATTGATCGAGGCTTCTGTTGAAAAGCAAAGTCTTGTGGTGATGATCAAAGCACAGCCTGTGTGGCACAGCTTTGTGTAACGTGAATTCGCGAGCCTCGCACCCCGGTTGTGAACCAAAAACGGGAGAGGACCTCAGGGAGGGCATGCGTTTCTTTCTAGCTAGGGTGGTGTCAGTGACCTACCAGCCCTGACATTTATATACTTTTCACCTGTGTGGTTGTTGCTGTTGCGAGGCGCCTCGGTTTGATCGGACGATCCGGGTCCGATGGAGTCATTCGTTGGCTCATTTACGCCCCAAAGGGCGGGGAGACGTATTGTTCAGGCACTATAATCCACATCGGTGGACCGGCCCTGTCGCTCCATGGGGCAGTTGCGGCTGTTCCTGAGGCTCAGGCTAGAGAGTCTCGAATCGGTAGAGGACGATCCCTAGCCTCGGTTCATAGACGGAAATCCAATTTCCAAATACGTGACATTTGCGGTTTTATTTGTAGAACCTAGTATGGTGACATAGTGGGATGGGGCACTCATGCCGCCTATGATTGATATTTATGATTTGAAGTTGTTTTATACACTATGCACTTATTATAGTATCAAATTATTTGTTTTAAACGTATCAAGCATGCTTTGGCTGTTATAAGGTAAAAACCCTATCCTCCGGCTTGCGTTGCATTGTGTGATGGGACCTGGGTCTTATAACAGCTTCATTTCTTTTTATTTAGCATTGTGTTATTTGTTTTATGCACTGGTATTCTTGGGAGGAAACCCGTTCCGTGTTATACGGCGTGGTCCCTTGATTTACCGAACTTTAAAATAAAGAATTATAACTGTTTTAGTTCTCACACCAGTCCCATGACTGACCTGGAGTTTATTGTTTTAACCTAAACTCTGGGTGCCCCTATTTTGACACGGGCAGCTAGTAGTTTTGGTTTTGCAGATTTATATTCATAGGATCCTGGTTTACAGCTGGAACGATATCCGGAAAGCTTTGTATCCGTATATCTCTTCTAGTTGTGTATTGTATTATTTTCCGCTGCGATGTATTTAAATGTAATTTAAATCTCTGATATTTCTGTGTAATATTCATTTATACTCTGTATATTCTTGTAATCTGATGCATTGTTGTAATATACATTGAAATGTTCTTCTGTATGCGTTCTGTTTTGTCTTGTCCTCACAGTAATTCGTTCTTTCTCATCTCTTCGGAGACCGCGGAAGTTTCAGGTCGCTTCAATTTCGTTCTGCTTCCACTCAGTTCCATCACAATCTGTATCACACGATGTTTATATTAAAAATCCTATTTTTATACTGTCATTCATATTATAAAAATCATATTATTATAACATCTCTTATATAATAAAAATCAAAGACATTTTTATTTTCAAGCAATGCATATTCTATATTTTTCAAACTAAGTATATTTATATTTTCAAAGAAAAGACATTTTTATTTCCAAGCAATGCATATTTTATATTTTTCAAACTAAGTATATTTATATTTTCAAATCAAACTAAGTATATTTACATTTTTCAAATTTAAGTATATTTATATTTTTAAATCAAACTAAGTATATTTATATTTTCAAATCTAGGTATATTTATTTTTTTCAAACTAAGTATATATGTAAATTTTCCATTTCATCACAATAATATATACATTAAATTTTAGATTTTTATCACAATAATATATATATTATATTTCATATTTTTATCACAATAATATATATATTATATTTCATATTTTATTTTATAAAACATTTCAGATTTTTTTTCTTAATTATCTAAACTAATCACATAGTAAAAAAAATTACACTGTCTGCTTTGTATTTGTTCCTTTCAGTAAACCACTGTCTTCATCAGGTCATTGTTCTTCGAGATAGCACAGCCCTTAGGGCTTCGATTTTCACGCCCATCAAGGAGCTGGAGGTTGATCGGAGATGGCCACTTGAAGCGGGGTCGTGATGTCACCCAATGCCAGGAGTTCTGGCGAACTCGCTCCCTTCCCCGGCGCTAGAATTGCGCTCGAAGCCAGCTGATTCATGGAGGAAATTCTCTCTCCTCGATACAAATTATCCCATCCCCTCCGTCGGATTTTGAAGAGCTCTAGCTGCTGAAGAATTTCCATGCTGGAACGTTCGAATCCATGGCGTGATGGAGGAGATTGGAGTGGAGGAGGGTTTGAGCGATTTCCGCCTTTGATTTTGAGGCCGGCGGCGCTGAATTCATTTGAAAGGGGATTAGGGTTTTTGACCAATGTTTGACCCTTTATATGAATATATTATTATTATTTAATTCGAAAATTGCTTGTTTAATGATACGAACTCCGATCCAAGCCCAACGACTGTCGCCTCTAGCTAATTACCCCCATTTCGAACGCAATAGGATATGTTTCATTGGCCAATTTTACCGTTACGATCAGTTTCTATTTGAGTTAACATTTAAATCCTTATATTGGATTTTAAACGTACATTTTAATTTATTGGGGCCATATATTAACTTTAAAATTTCCTGAAAAATTATTTCTAGCTTCGTATTAACGATACGGTCCTAACAAAACTAGTTTCGTCGAATTCTGAGATCGTTTGAAAAATGGCCATTTTCCAGTCGATTAAATTCTACTGAAACTGGTCAAATGCGTTTAACTGTGCCACGCTCACATATTGATTCTAGAAATTCCAGAAAAATAAACCTAGCTATGTTGGGACGATACGGTCCCAACAAAACTGGTTTCGTCGAAAATGAAGGTCGTTTGCAAAATGGCTATTTTTAAGGCCTTTATATATATTAAAATAAATATAAATTCCACAGTGCCATTTCTAAAATTTAAACTGGATGTATCTTATCATTTCAAAGTGAAATCTCAATTTCTTAACTTCATTAGAAAGATATCGTTTAACAGATTCAAATATTTCTTGTTTCGTTCAAATCTGACTTATATTGAATTATGTATATTCATTTGAAATTAGAAATCTGATTTTCAAACTACCGCGCCATTTCAGGCTCGTTATATAATTAAAATAAATCTATACGTTCTACCTTCGTCGAAAATAAATTTTTAGTCATTATTATTTAAAATAAACCATTTTAAATATTCAAAATTCATTAAAATCGCCAAATTAAAAATTTTAAATTGGCTCAAAATTTCCAGGTTGTTACAATGTCCAAATCAAATTTTCAAATAGTCGTTATAGAATCATTTATAAACCATAACGATATATTTAATTATAATTAAATATCAGTTTCGAATTTGGACAAGATTTTTGAGATGTATACTTAATTTAATTTATAGATTTTTTCTGAAATTTTTATTTCGTAAAATAAATAAGTAACTTTCGTTTGACATATTTTGCACCCTATATCAGTATGTTTTGAATTTCACAAGATAATTTAACTTGTCTATTTTATTATTATTTTGTTATCATAGCGCCTTGATCGACACGACTATAATTTTATTTTTGTCATTTGTGGCTCGGACGTGAACATAATTTTATGTAATGGAGTATATGAAACTTTATAATCTAAAAACATATGACTGTATGGTAACTATCCATGCCCTTTCATTTCATTATTTCCCTCAATCAGACCTTCGTTGACTACACCTTACCAATAAATCCTTAAGCATGAAGCCATATGTTAGATAGAAAACATAACCATCAAGTCTAAGAATAGATCGGAACCTATAATATAAATATTTGGGCATCCCACCTCACATCCCTTCCTATGAACGGTTGCCTGTACCTTTTTATTTAGCAAAGAAGTTAAAGCTAAATTCAATTTTTTCTATTTTTCTTTGGCTACCAAGGAAACCGTAGGCTACCTACTCAAGAAAACCAGCTACCCCCAAAATAAAAATTCAAAGAAGACCTTTCACTTCATCAACAGCTACCCACTGATCATCATCTACGCAGAAATATATATTCAAATCAAAGACAACCTAGAAATCTATATTATATGTACAAAAGCTTTTACTTTAAGCGGACAAGTGACATGATAATTGATTCAAACCATGCTGCACAGTGTTTCAAACTGAAATATACACGTCAAGGCAAAACAAAAGCTGATAAAAACCTGCAACCCTATTTGTTAAGATGGTAGATTCTATTACTTCACAGTGAAGGTATTTTACACTATAAATACAAATCTCTTTTCATTTCTTCTTGGTTTTCAGAACATGCTGAAGCTTTCATTCTCTTGTGCTTTTCTTGATCGCAACAAATAATAGAGTGAAATGAGAATCTCAATTGAATGAAATGATATGCTCCATCTTTAAAAATTTATTTACACCCCAAATCTTCACAAAAAAATTCGAAACCAAGTTCGTTGAGCTCGTGATCGGATGGGCTTCAAGCTAATACCTATCGATTGGGGCGCGATTCACGTTATTGATATTCCAAAGGTTATAGCACAATGTCGGGTTCTGGTTCTTGAAATATATGAACTTCAACACATGAAAGGAAGACCGGCTTCGAGTTCTTGAGGGAGAGTAGCCTCATCTCGAATTTTTTTGTGTGAATCCGTGTAGAAAGAGTTCGGGTTCCCTGTAGCGACAATAATTAGCTGACGACGGGATTTAAGGGAGGAGAGCACAGTTCAGGAAGCGAGGGTGAGTGCATGGGGTCATAGGAGAACCAGCTCTAAGGGATGGGTTCGAGTTTTATGAAAGTAGGGTAAGAGGATAGAGATTTTGGTGAGCAAGTCAATGGAGGTGTAAACATCAAACTAAAACGAAGGAATGGGAATATAATAACTCGAAAATCTGAGCCAGTTTAAAATTTTTATTTTGGCAATTTTAGCGAATTTTGAATATTTAAAATGAATTATTTTAAATAATATCGACGAGAAATTTATTTTGAATGGCGTGGGCCTTCACTAGTCCGGGGATAAGGCTAGGCCTCGTCCTGTTTCTAGTATCGTGCCGTTATGCCGCCGAAATTTTCTAAAATAAGTTAGAAAAATAAAATATCATTTTATTGAAGAATGAATTGAATATAAAACGATTTCGAAATGAATTGAATATAAAACGATTTCGAAATGAATTGAATATAAAACGATTTCGAAATGAATTTGATTTGAAACCAATTTGAATTGAAACGAATAGAAATCCAATTTGAATTGAATTGAATAGAAAACCAATTTGAACTGAATTGAATAGAAAACCAATTTGAATTGAATTGAATAGAAAACCAATTTGAATTGAATCAAATAGAAAACCAATTTGAATTCGAATCAAATAGGAAACGAAATGAATTTGATTTGAAACCAATTTGAATTGAATCGAATAGAAAACCAATTTGAATTGAATAGAAAACCAATTTGAATTGAATCGAATAGAAAACCAATTTGAATTGAATTGAATAGAAAACCAATTTGAATTGAATCGAATAGAAAACCAATTTGAATTGAATTGAATAGAAAACCAATTTGAATTGAATCAAATAGAAAACCAATTTGAATTCGAATCAAATAGGAAACGAAATGAATTTGATTTGAAACCAATTTGAACTGAATCGAATAGAAAACCAATTTGAATTGAATTGAATTGAAAACCAATTTGAACTGAATCGAATGGAAAACCAATTTGAATTGAATCGAATAGAAAACCAATTTGAATTGAATCGAATTGAAAACGAATTCGAATTGAATTTAAAACGAATTGAAATGAATTCAAATTGAATTGAAATTTGAATTGAATAGAAATGAATTTTAAAAAGAATTTATAAGGAAAGAATCAATTTTGATTTGAATTGAGATAGAAGTTGAAATTGTTTTTTTGAAACGAATTTAAAACGATTTATAAAATTCGTTTTAAATAGAAATCGACGAAATATATATTATATATATTATATATATAATATAATGGCCTGAATAGAACGCGCCGCGCCGCGGCAGTTCGTGAATTTCGACCATTTATTTCAAACGGAACTTACGGGAGATCCGACCGTCGCATTCTCCTAAAACCGGAACCATTGGGTTCATATCGAAAAGAGCTTTCTAACGAATATTTGAAATTTGAAATCTAACGGTTGGATTTGGAGATATGTCCAAATCAAATTCGAAAAAGGTCGCTGTAAGTGCAATTCGATGGCCGTTGTTGGAAATCGACTGTACGTGCCTTGATAAAATTATTAAAAATATCAATCATTTGTGTAAAATCATAAGAAATGATTTGGGAAAAATTGGGGTGAAAAACTCCATATTTGAAAAGATAAAAATAGATTTTTATCGAAATGAACTAGATTGAACTAAATTTAAAACCCGATTTTTTTTAAATAAATAAATTAGATTTAAAAAGGGGTTTTAAATAATCGGAATTTCTAATATATTTGGTTGGATTTGAAATGGGTTTATCGTGAACGGTGTTTTAAATAACACTAGTTATTTAACCCGATAATAAATAGAATGTGATTTGGGTTTGTCGTGAACTATGTTTTAAATAACACTTAGTTCTTTAACCCAGTAAAAGGAGTTTTAATGAATCTGCAATTAAATTGAAATGTGAATGGATAATCTAAATTATCAAATTTAGAAATGAGCGAGAATGGAGTATCGCCAGTTTTGCTCCAAAGCGATAGTTAAATCTTTAATTAGATTTCAACATGTAATGGTAATTAATTTTACCGATAACACCATAGTATTAGACATGGAGTATTACCAGTTTTGCTTCATGGGATGAATAGGTTGGGATTGGGAAATAAAATAAATAATTACTTCGTTGTGGTTCGCTAATCTCGACTTGTTGGAAAAACCATATTTTGGTTTGAAATGACATCCAAAGGAAGATTAAAGAATAAATTTTAAAGAATTTATCTTGGATAAAATTAATGGGAACCTTTCCCTGAGAATATGAATTGGAATGAGGCGTATGTTGTGTTTGTGTAACATTTGTTTTTAATATACGCGGGTTGTGCGGAAAGGCCGGGTTTATACCCATTCTGAATAACCGATTCGACGATAAGTCGAAGACCGGAAGTCTTCACATCGTTTGGGTGATTACTGACGATCCTGATTGGGCAGTACACCCAAGAGGATGGAAATAGTTGGTGGTCATCCAGACGTACTTGGAGATCGACGGATATGCGAGGAAAGTGCCTCCGGTTTCGTTCAGACCCAGAACGGACTTGTAAATGGATTGTGTGTCTGACATTGGATTTTATTCTGTGTTGATTGATTTCTATTAAATATAAATCTGTTTGGCAGTGGAGAATTTATTCTTTGGCTTAGCGCCCTTCTCTGAGACGTACGAGCTCAGAGGTTGTATATCGATGGACATCAGTCGCATGGCATAAATTTCCTGTGTGGCACGTGTAACAACCCGAAAATCTGGGCCAGTTTAAAAATTTTATTTTGGCTATTTTGGCGAATTTTGATTATTTAAAATGAATTATTTTAAATAATATCGAGGAGAAAATTTATTTTTAATATACTTCGACGTATATATTATACGCGTCATCGTTAGAATATAAATATTTATATATAATTATAAATAGAATTGAAAATGGCGCGGTAGTTCGATAATTCGATTGCAAACTTCAATTGAATGTACCGGGTGCAAAACAATCCGGATTTTAGTGAAACCAAAAATAATAGGATCTAATTGATGATATCTTTCCAACGAATCCGAAAAATCAAAATTTCATAGCGGGAATCAAAAGATATGTCCAGTTGAAAATTCTGAATAGTCGCTATGGAATTCAGGCCCTTAAAAATGAACATTTTGCAAACAACCTCGGATTTCGACGAAACCAGTTTTGTTGGATCCGTGATGTAAAATTATTGCTAGGTTTCAAATTTCATAATTTTTCGAATTAATATGTGAGCGTGGCAAAGGAAAACGCGTTTGACCAGTTTCAGTTGATTTTAATCGACTGGAAAATGGCCATTTTTCTAACGGTCTCAGTATTCGACGAAACTAGTTTTGTTAGGACCGTATCGTCAATACGAAGCTAGAAAATATTTTTCGGGAATTTTTCTAGTTAGTATGTGACCCCGGTAATTTGAAATGTACGTTTAAAATTCAATATAGTGATTTAAATGTTAATTCAACGGAAACTGATTCAATCGATCGAATCAACATACGAAACATATCCCATTGTGTTCGGAATAGGGGCAAAACGCTATAGGCGACAGGCGGTGGGCCTCGTTTAGAGGTCATATGTGAAAGTCAACTTTTTGAAATAAAATAAATTAAAATAAAATATATTATATCTTCCTTCTCTCCTCCCCTTAATTCATTCTGGCCCCCCCCATATAAACCAAATCGATTCAAGAAAAAAAAAGAAAAAAAGAAAAGAAAAACCGAATCGCAATTGCCTCCAGACCACGCCTACCGCCGCCCTCAACCGTGACCGCCGACCTCCCCTCCGCCTCACTCCCCCCTCGGCCAACCTCCCCGTCGCTTCTCCCCTTCCATCCCCTAAGCCGACGCGAAGCCCTCTGGTGACCTCGACGAACCCCAAGCGCCGGAAAACCCTATCCCCGACCGCCAGAGCTCCGGCGCCGACCCCCTTGGCTCCAACGACGAGAGCAGTTCTTCCCCTCTCCCTTCGCTACTCCTCCCCTGCTCAGAAATCAGTGAGTACTTTAGTTTTTCAATTTAATTTTCAGTTGAAAAAAGACTATATTTTTAAAGTAAGAAAAATATGGTTTTTATATTTTTAAAGTAATAAAAATATGATTTTTATATTTTTAAAGTATTAAAAATATAATCTTTACTATTTAGAAGATGTAGAAATATGATTTTTGCTTAAATAGGAAAGGGTATATTTTTAGAAAAGAAAAAAATAAGATTTTTGCTTTCGTGAAGTTCGGATTTTTAATATTAGAAAAGGCGAAATCTTTATATTAGAAAAAGCGAAATCTATATTTTTATAAAGGCGAAATCTTTATAATAGAAAAGGCGAAATCTTTATAATAGAAAAAGCGAAATCTATATTTTTATAAAGGCGGAATCTTTATTGTAGAAAAGGTGAAAGATCTATTTTTGAAAAGGCGGAAACTTTATATAGAGAATAGCGTAGTAAAATAGAACTTTTATCCGTATAGTATAGAAAAAATATGATTTTTATATATTGAACTTCGAAATAAAAATATGATTTTTATATATTGAACTTCGAAATAAAAATATGATTTTTATATATTGAACATCGAAATGAAAATATGATTTTTATATATTGAACTTCGGAATAAAAATTCAATTTTTATATATGGAATAGCGAAGTAAAAATTCGATTTTTATATATGTAGTGGCTACGGTCAACGAATGAGACAAAAAGGCGAGAACGAAGAAGATTTATATAAAAGAAGAGTCGAGATGGTTGGATAGCTTTCGGTGAGAACCTCTCACCTTTCAAATTCTTTTTCTAGTTATATATATATACTAGGATGCAGACGGTGCTTAGTAGCACCCGACACAATCGTCCACAGACCATGGACTTGTTTGTTTGTTTGGTTACATAAATTAGTTAGATGATTCGATTGATATTGAATTGTTTGGTGAGATGAATGAATTTGATTGATGTGTGAATGGCGTGGGCCTTCACTGGACCGGGGATAATGCTAGGCCTCGTCCCGTTTCTAGTATCGTGCCGTTATGCCGCCGAAATTTTCTAAAATATGTTAGAAAAATAAAAGTATCATTTTATTGAATAAATGAACCGAATAGAATATTCATAGGTTGAATAAAATGTTTTATCGTTAAAAATATAATTTTTAACATGAATGTGAATAAATAAATATTCATTTACAAACCGGACGGTTTGTTTATGCACACATATTTGAAGGACATTGATTGGGTCGATAAATTTTACACATCGCCCAACTGCACAAATAAAATCTGTGTTCGATTGTTTGAAACCCCACACGGGTGTTGGGATGAAATTTGAAGTTCACTCATCCTGATTGATTAAATATGTCGATCGATTGATTGACAGGCTGTTATAAGCGTTTGATATCTATATTTGATGCTTATACAGTGTAGTGCACTTTGGTTGATGGTTGATTATTTTTCAATGCTATATATACATGTGTTGTATGAAAATCCATATAATTAACTTTATATGGTAATTGATTGGCCCTCATTCCAATTTGAAAAATAAAGAATATTATAAAATAAAGGTTCATGTGTTGACGGTACTCATCCGTTGAGATTAGTCATGTGTTGAACGAAATATTTTAGTAATAAAATTTACATCTTTATCAATATAAAATAAAGGTTCATGTGTTGACAGTACTCATCCATTGAGATTGGTCATGTGTTGAACGAAATATTTTAGTAATAAAATTTAAATCTTTATCAATATAAAATAAAGGTTCATGTGTTGACAGTACTCATCCATTGAGACTGGTCATGTGTTGAACGAAATATTTTGCTAATAACAACTATTTTGAAAAAGAAATATTTGAAATAGAATATTTGAAAATAGAAATTTATGAAGCCGTGTTGATTAGATTGACGCCATTTTGACGTGAACGATATTTATATCGAATTGAATTGAAAACGATTTCGAAATGAATTGAAAACGATTTCGAAATGAAATGAATTGAAAACGATTTCGAAATGAAATGAATTGAAAACGATTTCGAAATGAAATGAATTGAAAACGATTTCGAAAGGAAATGAATTGAAAACGATTTCGAAATGAATTGAATATAAAACGAATTCAAATTGAATTGAAAGCAAATTGAAATGAATTCAAATTGAATTGAAATTTGAATTGAATAGAAATGAATTTTAAAACGAATTTATAAAGAAGAATTCAATTTTGATTTGAATTGAAATGGAAGTTGAAACTGCTTTTGAAACGAATTTAAAACTATTTATAAAATTCGTTTTAAATAGAAATCGACAAAATATATATATTATATATATATATATATATATATATATATATATATAATATAATGGCCTGAATAGTACGCGCCGCGCTGCGGCAGTTCGTGAATTTCGACCATTTATTTCAAACGGACATTACGGGAGATCCGACCGTCGGATTCTCCTAAAACCAGAACCGTTGGGTTCGTATCGAAAAGAGCTTTCTAAGGAATATTAGAAATTCAAAATCTAACGGTTGGATTTGGAGATACGTCCAAATCAAATTCGAAAAAGGTCGCTGTAAGTGCAGTTCGATGGCCATTGATGGAAATCGACGGTACGGGCCTTGATAAAATTATTAAAAATAGTAATAATTTGTGTAAAATCATAAGAAATGATTTGATAAGAATTGGGATGAAAAACTCCATATTTGAAAAGATAAAAATAGATTTTTATCGAAGTAAACTAGTTTTGAACTAGAATTATAATTCTATTTATTTTTAAATAAATAAATTGAATTCGAAAGGGTTTTAAAAATAACCAGAATTTCCAATGATTGCATTGGAGTGGATTTGAATCGAAATTGTCTTCGGAATACTTCGATGTTGGAATTCGTGATTATACGGATGTTGTTATGGAAATTTGAAAGATATATATTTATATCATTATTTCCAATACGACATTTGTTAATCGTAGAATTTGATATTGAATATAAGCCGATATATTTTCTATTCAGAGCCTTGTATTGAATATCAAATGTGATTTGGGTTTGTCGTGAATGGTGTCTTCACTAACACTGTTCTTGAACCCAGTTGAGAAAAGATTAAATCTTTTTATTTAGATTTAATGAAGTGTACCAATTAAATAATATTTAATTGGAATTGAATTGATATTGATTTTTGGGTTTATCGAGGACAGTGTTTTAAATAACACTCGTTCTTTAACCCGATAATTAATGAATGTGATTTTGGGTTTATCGTGAACTGTGTTTTAAATGACACTGATTCTTTAGCCCAGTTAAAGATTAAAACTAAGTGGAGTTTTAATGAATCTTTAATTAGATTGAAATGATCGAGAATGGAGTAGCACCAGTTTTGCTCCAGGCGATAGTTAAATCTTTAATTAGATTTGAACGTGAAATGGTAATTGAATTTACCGATAACACCGTGGTGTTAGATATGAAGTATAACCAGTTTTACTTCATGGGATGAATAGGTTGGGATTGGGAAATTAAAACAAATGATTACTTCGGTAAGGTTCGTTAATCCCGACTAGTTGAATCGAAATTCTAAAGAAGATTAGAGAATAAATTCAAGGAATTTATCTTGGATAAAATTAATGGGAACCTTTCCCTATGAATGTGAAATTTAGAAACTAACTTCGGTTAGCCAAGCAGAATGATTTTCTGGATATTGATCTGATGTTGGTTTCGGCCTTCGGGGTTAATATTTAGGGAATTATTCTCTTGATTAATTTACGGTTAGTGACTAATGAATTGGAATGAGGCGTATGTTGTGTTTGTGTAACACTTATTTAAAATATACGCGAGTTATTCGGAAAGACCGGGTTTATCCCATTCTGAATAACTGATACGACGTTAAGTCAAAGATGAAGACGATGGTCGAAGACCGGAGGTCTTCACGTCGTTTGGGTAATTACTGACGATCTTGATTGGTCTGTACACCCAAGAAGATGGAAACAGTTAGTGATCGTCTAGACGTACTTGGAGATCGATGGATATGTGGGGTACTAGGTGCCTCCGGTTTCGTTCAGACCCAGAACGGACTTGTAAATGGACTGTGTGTCTGACATTGGATTTTAGTCCGTGTGATTGATCTCTATTAAATATATATCTGTTTGGCGGCGGAGAATTTATTCTCTTGCTTAACGCCCTTCTCTGAGACGTACGAGCTCAGGGGTTATATATTGATGGATATCAAACGCATGGAGTGAATTGCCTGTGTGGCATGCCTAAGTGGCAATTGATCGAGGCTTCTGTTGAAAAGCAAAGTCTTGTGGTGATGATCAAAGCACGGCCTTTGTGGCGTAGCTTTGTGTAACGTTTACTTCGCGTGTTTCACACCCGGTATGAACCAAAAACGGGAGAGGACCTCAGGGAGGGCATGCGTTTCTTTCTAGTTAGAAGTGGCGTCAGTGGTTTTACACGCCCTGGCGAGTTTGACTTATGTGGTTGTTGCTGTTGCGAGGCGCCTCGGATTGATCGGTCGTTCTCGAACCGATGGAGTCATTTAGTTGGCTCATTTACGCCCCAAAGGGCGGGGAAACGCATGTTCAGGCATTTTAATCCACATCGGTGGACCGGCCCTGACGATCCAAGGGCCCACCTGAGTCTGGGTCCTGAGGCTCGGGCTAGACAGTCTCGAAGACGGTGAGGACTATCTTTTGCCTCGGTTCATAGACGGAAATCCAATTTCCAAATACGTGACATGTGCGGTTTTATTTGTAGAGCCTAGTATGGCGACATAGTGGGATGGGGCGCTCATGCCGCCTATGATTAATACTTATGATTTGAAGTTGTTTTATACACTATGCACTTATAATAGTATCAAACGATTTGTTTTAACCGTATCAAGCATTCTTTGGCTGTTATAAGGGAAAACCCTATCCTCGGCTGCGTTGCATTGTGTGATGGGACCTGGGTCTTATAACAGCTTCATTTTTCTTTATTTAGCATTGCGCTGTTTGTTTTATGCACTGGTATTCTTGGGAGGAAACCCGTTCCGTGTTATACGGCGTGGTCCCTTGATTTACCTAACTTTGAAAATAAAGATAATAACTGTTTTAGTTCTCACACCAGTCACATGACTGACCTGGAGTTTATTGTTTTACCCTAAACTCTGGGTGCCCCTATTTTGACACGGGCAGCTAGTAGTTTTGGTTTTGCAGATTTATATTCACAGGATCCTGGTTTACAGCTGGAACGATATCCGGAAAGCTTTGTATCCGTGTATCTCTTCTAGTTGTGTATTGTATTATTTTCTGCTGCTATGTATTTAAATGTAATTTAAATCTCTGATATTTCTGTGTAATATTCATTTATACTCTGTATATTCTTGTAATCTGATGCATTGTTGTAATATACAATGAAATGTTCTTTTGTATGCATTCTGTTGTGGCTTGTTCTCGAACTATCCGACGCTTTCCTTTACGGGGAAGTTACGGGTTTTCACAGTTGGTATCAGAGCTTTGGTTTACAAAGCAGAGAACAAGACACATTAGAACCATACGAAAGAATTCATCAGAGATTGGATTAGTAATATCCAATGAGGATGACTCGTTAGAGATGGGATCAGTAGTATCCTAGAACGAGTGTGAAGAGTATATTTTTAAATTGAAAACAAATCTTGTTTTGAAATATAAATCAATTATTCGTATTTGGTTATTTATTTATATTGATGTGGACAATCCAGTATATATAGATTTTGCGTATACGTCTGATCCGCGTGTGTTCAAAGTTTTAATATATTGGAAAGATATAGCATCACACTCTAGTCGCCCGAAGATGATATTGATGATAGCGATCGCATCATCAACATTTATGTTCGAGCTTCGAAGGTGTGATTTTCTATATATTTCCATTAGACTGGTGTGAGAACCAAAACTAATATAGCTAGAATACATTGTTGTGATTTGGCATCAAAACATGATTTTCTTTATATATATCAAAATTATCAATTTGGAACGTTAAAGTCACTAATTGATTGATGATTGTGTTGTTTGTTTATTTGTTTGATAATTTTGAACCATTTATGCCTAATTGAACCAAATATTGGATTGTATTGAAAATTGGTTGCATTTGCTTGCATATGCATATATATCATTGAACAGGTCATAGCAAGGAGGCTAGAGCCAGAGAATAAAATTTGTTTGCCCGACAAATAGGTACATATTTACTACATAATTTACTGTTTTGTTTGGGTGATGATGATTTTATGAGCCTATTGGCTTTTTCTTTTTCTTTTTGAGATCTGAAGGACCGGGGAAGCTATTTGAAATTCCCCGATGCTCCCATTGCAGGGGAGGTTATGGCGAAATTTTTCGAAAATTTAGGGTGTTAGCCAATTTTTTGAAGAATTTGAAAATTCTCAGAAACTGAAAAGTTGGAGAATGGAAGCCAGATCGAGCGTAGAGCTGATTAATCAAACCACTTTCGACTTTGTTCCTTTTCGGGGACGAAAAGTTTTAAGTGGGGGAGATTGTAACAACCCGAAAATCTGGGCCAGTTTAAAATTTTTATTTTGGCTATTTTGGCGAATTTTGATTATTTAAAATGAATTATTTTAAATAATATCGAGGAGAAATTTTATTTTCAATATAATTCGACGTATATATTATACGCGTCGTCGTTAGAATATAAATATTTATATATAATTATAAATAGAATTGAAAATGGCGCGGTAGTTCGATAATTCAATTGCAAACTTCAATTGAATGTACCGGGTGCAAAACAATCCGGATTTTAGTGAAACCAAAAATAATAGGATCTAATTGATGATATCTTTCCAACGAATCCGAAAAATCAAAATTTCATAGCGGGAATCAAAAGATATGTCCAGTTGAAAATTCTGAATAGTCGCTATGGAATTCAGGCCCTTAAAAATGGACATTTTGCAAACGACCTCGGATTTCGACGAAACAAGTTTTGTTGGGTCCGTGATGTAAAATTATTGCTAGGTTTCAAATTTCATAATTTTTCGAATTAATATGTGAGCGTGGCAAAGGAAAACGCGTTTGACCAGTTTCAGTTGATTTTAATCGACTGGAAAATGGCCATTTTTCTAACGGTCTCAGTATTCGACGAAACTAGTTTTGTTAGGACCATATCGTCAATACGAAGCTAGAAAATATTTTTCGGGAATTTTTCTAGTTAGTATGTGACCCCGGTAATTTGAAATGTACGTTTAAAATTCAATATAGTGATTTAAATGTTAATTCAACGGAAACTGATTCAATCGATCGAATCAACATACGAAACATATCCCATTGTGTTCGGAATAGGGGCGAAACGCTATAGGCGACAGGCGGTGGGCCTCGTTTAGAGGTCATATGTGAAAGTCAACTTTTTGAAATAAAATAAATTAAAATAAAATATATTATATCTTCCTTCTCTCCTCCCCTTAATTCATTCTGGCCCCCCCCCATATAAACCAAATCGATTCAGGAAAAAAATGAAAAAAAGAAAAGAAAAACCGAATCGCAATTGCCTCCAGACCACGCCCACCGTCGCCCTCAACCGTGACCGCCGACCTCCCCTCCGCCTCACTCCCCCCTCGGCCAACCTCCCCGTCGCTTCTCCCCTTCCATCCCCTAAGCCGACGCGAAGCCCTCTGGTGACCTCGACGAACCCCAAGCGCCGGAAAACCCTATCCCCGACCGCCAGAGCTCCGGCGCCGACCCCCTTGGCTCCAACGACGAGAGCAGTTCTTCCCCCCTCCCTTCGCTACTCCTCCCCTGCTCAGAAATCAGTGAGTACTTTAATTTTTCAATTTAATTTTCAGTTGAAAAAAGACTATATTTTTAAAGTAAGAAAAATATGGTTTTTATATTTTTAAAGTAAGAAAAATATGGTTTTTATATTTTTAAAGTAATAAAAATATGATTTTTACATTTTTAAAGTATTAAAAATATAATCTTTACTATTTAGAAGATGTAGAAATATGATTTTTGCTTAAATAGGAAAGGGTATATTTTTAGAAAAGAAAAACATAAGATTTTTGCTTTCGTGAAGTTCGGATTTTTAATATTAGAAAAGGCGAAATCTTTATATTAGAAAAAGCGAAATCTATATTTTTATAAAGGCGAAATCTTTATAATAGAAAAGGCGAAATCTTTATAATAGAAAAAGCGAAATCTATATTTTTATAAAGGCGGAATCTTTATTTTAGAAAAGGTGAAAGATCTATTTTTGAAAAGGCGGAAACTTTATATAGAGAATAGCGTAGTAAAATAGAATTTTTATCCGTATAGTATATAAAAAATATGATTTTTTTATATTGAACTTCGAAATAAAAATATGATTTTTATATATTGAACTTCGAAATAAAAATATGATTTTTATATATTGAACATCGAAATAAAAATATGATTTTTATATATTGAACTTCGGAATAAAAATTCAATTTTTATATATGGAATAGCGAAGTAAAAATTCGATTTTTATATATGTAGTGGCTACGGTCAACGAATGAGACAAAAAGGCGAGAACGAAGAAGATTTATATAAAAGAAGAGTCGAGATGGTTGGATATCTTTCGGTGAGAACTTCTCACCTTTCAAATTCTTTTTCTAGTTATATATATATATATATACTAGGATGCAGACGGTGCTTAGTAGCACCCGACACAATCGTCCACAGACCATGGACTTGTTTGTTTGTTTGGTTACATAAATTAGTTAGATGATTCGATTGATATTGAATTGTTTGGTGAGATGAATGGATTTGATTGATGTGTGAATGGCGTGGGCCTTCACTGGACCGGGGATAAGGCTAGGCCTCGTCCCGTTTCTGGTATCGTGCCGTTATGCCGCCGAAATTTTCTAAAATATGTTAGAAAAATAAAAGTATCATTTTATTGAATAAATGAACCGAATAGAATATTCATAGGTTGAATAAAATGTTTTATCGTTAAAAAAATAATTTTTAACGTGAATGTGAATAAATAAATATTCATTTACAAACCAGACGGTTTGTTTATGCACACATATTTGAAGGACATTGATTGGGTCGATAAATTTTACACATCGCCCAACTGCACAAATAAAATCTGTGTTTGATTGTTTGAAACCCCACACGGGTGTTGGGATGAAATTTGAAGTTCACTCATCCTGATTGATTAAATATGTCGATCGATTGATTGACTGGCTGTTATAAGCGTTAGATATCTATATTTGATGCTTATACAGTGTAGTGCACTTTGGTTGATGGTTGATTATTTTTCAATGCTATATATACATGTGTTGTATGAAAATCCATATAATTAACTTTATATGGTAATTGATTGGGCCTCATTCCAATTTGAAAAATAAAGAATATTATAAAATAAAGGTTCATGTGTTGACTGTACTCATCCGTTGAGATTAGTCATGTGTTGAACGAAATATTTTAGTAATAAAATTTACATCTTTATCAATATAAAATAAAGGTTCATGTGTTGACAGTACTCATCCATTGAGATTGGTCATGTGTTGAACGAAATATTTTAGTAATAAAATTTACATCTTTATCAATACAAAATAAAGGTTCATGTGTTGACAGTACTCATCCATTGAGACTGGTCATGTGTTGAACGAAATATTTTGCTAATAACAACTATTTTGAAAAAGAAATATTTGAAATAGAATATTTGAAAATAGAAATTTATGAAGCCGTGTTGATTAGATTGACGCCATTTTGATGTGAACGATATTTATATCGAATTGAATTGAAAACGATTTCGAAATGAAATGAATTGAAAACGATTTCGAAATGAAATGAATTGAAAACGATTTCGAAATGAAATGAATTGAAAACGATTTCGAAATGAAATGAATTGAAAACGATTTCGAAAGGAAATGAATTGAAAATGATTTAAAAATGAATTGAATATAAAACGAATTCAAATTGAATTGAAAGCAAATTGAAATGAATTCAAATTGAATTGAAATTTGAATTGAATAGAAATGAATTTTAAAACGAATTTATAAAGAAGAATTCAATTTTGATTTGAATTGAAATGGAAGTTGAAACTGCTTTTGAAACGAATTTAAAACTATTTATAAAATTCGTTTTAAATAGAAATCGACAAAATATATATTATATATATATAATATAATGGCCTGAATAGTACGCGCCGCGCCGCGGCAGTTCGTGAATTTCGACCATTTATTTCAAACGGACATTACGGGATATCCGACCGTCGGATTCTCCTAAAACCGGAACCGTTGGGTTCGTATCGAAAAGAGCTTTCTAACGAATATTAGAAATTCAAAATCTAACGGTTGGATTTGGAGATACGTCCAAATTAAATTCGAAAAAGGTCGTTGTAAGTGCAGTTCGATGGCCATTGATGGAAATCGACGGTACGGGCCTTGATAAAATTATTAAAAATAGTAATAATTTGTGTAAAATCATAAGAAATGATTTGATAAGAATTGGGATGAAAAACTCCATATTTGAAAAGATAAAAATAGATTTTTATCGAAGTAAACTAGTTTTGAACTAGAATTATAATTCTATTTATTTTTAAATAAATAAATTGAATTCGAAAGGGTTTTAAAAATAACCAGAATTTCCAATGATTGCATTGGAGTGGATTTGAATCGAAATTGTCTTCGGAATACTTCGATGTTGGAATTCGTGATTATACGGATGTTGTTATGGAAATTTGAAAGATATATATTTATATCGTTATTTCCAATACGACATTTGTTAATCGTAGAATTTGATATTGAATATAAGCCGATATATTTTCTATTCAGAGCCTTGTATTGAATATCAAATGTGATTTGGGTTTGTCGTGAATGGTGTCTTCACTAACACTGTTCTTGAACCCAGTTGAGAAAAGATTAAATCTTTTTATTTAGATTTAATGAAGTGTACCAATTAAATAATATTTAATTGGAATTGAATTGATATTGATTTTTGGGTTTATCGAGGACAGTGTTTTAAATAACACTCGTTCTTTAACCCGATAATTAATGAATGTGATTTTGGGTTTATCGTGAACTGTGTTTTAAATGACACTGATTCTTTAACCCAGTTAAAGATTAAAACTAAGTGGAGTTTTAAAGAATCTTTAATTAGATTGAAATGATCGAGAATGGAGTAGCACCAGTTTTGTTCCAGGCGATAGTTAAATCTTTAATTAGATTTGAACGTGAAATGGTAATTGAATTTACCGATAACACCGTGGTGCTAGATATGAAGTATAACCAGTTTTACTTCATGGGATGAATAGGTTGGGATTGGGAAATTAAAACAAATGATTACTTCGGTAAGGTTCGTTAATCCCGACTAGTTGAATCGAAATTCTAAAGAAGATTAGAGAATAAATTCAAGGAATTTATCTTGGATAAAATTAATGGGAACCTTTCCCTATGAATGTGAAATTTAGAAACTAACTGTCGGTTAGCCAAGCAGAATGATTTTCTGGATATTGATCTGATGTTGGTTTCGGCCTTCGGGGTTAATATTTAGGGAATTATTCTCTTGATTAATTTACGGTTAGTGACTAATGAATTGGAATGAGGCGTATGTTGTGTTTGTGTAACACTTATTTAAAATATAAGCGAGTTATTCGGAAAGACCGGGTTTATCCCATTCTGAATAACTGATACGACGTTAAGTCAAAGATGAAGACGATGGTCGAAGACCGGAGGTCTTCACGTCGTTTGGGTAATTACTGACGATCTTGATTGGGCTGTACACCCAAGAAGATGGAAACAGTTAGTGATCGTCCAGACGTACTTGGAGATCGATGGATATGTGGGGTACTAGGTGCCTCCGGTTTCGTTCAGACCCAGAACGGACTTGTAAATGGACTGTGTGTCTGACATTGGATTTTAGTCCGTGTGATTGATCTCTATTAAATATATATCTGTTTGGCGGCGGAGAATTTATTCTCTTGCTTAACGCCCTTCTCTGAGACGTACGAGCTCAGGGGTTATATATTGATGGATATCAAACGCATGGAGTGAATTGCCTGTGTGGCATGCCTAAGTGGCAATTGATCGAGGCTTCTGTTGAAAAGCAAAGTCTTGTGGTGATGATCAAAGCACGGCCTTTGTGGCGTAGCTTTGTGTAACGTTTACTTCGCGTGTTTCACACCCGGTATGAACCAAAAACGGGAGAGGACCTCAGGGAGGGCATGCGTTTCTTTCTAGTTAGAAGTGGCGTCAGTGGTTTTACACGCCCTGGCGAGTTTGACTTATGTGGTTGTTGCTATTGCGAGGCGCCTCGGATTGATCGGTCGTTCTCGAACCGATGGAGTCATTTAGTTGGCTCATTTACGCCCCAAAGGGCGGGGAAACGCATGTTCAGGCATTTTAATCCACATCGGTGGACCGGCCCTGACGATCCAAGGGCCCACCTGAGTCTGGGTCCTGAGGCTCGGGCTAGACAGTCTCGAAGACGGTGAGGACTATCTTTTGCCTCGGTTCATAGACGGAAATCCAATTTCCAAATACGTGACATGTGCGGTTTTATTTGTAGAGCCTAGTATGGCGACATAGTGGGATGGGGCGCTCATGCCGCCTATGATTAATACTTATGATTTGAAGTTGTTTTATACACTATGCACTTATAATAGTATCAAACGATTTGTTTTAACCGTATCAAGCATTCTTTGGCTGTTATAAGGGAAAACCCTATCCTCGGCTGCGTTGCATTGTGTGATGGGACCTGGGTCTTATAACAGCTTCATTTTTCTTTATTTAGCATTGCGCTGTTTGTTTTATGCACTGGTATTCTTGGGAGGAAACCCGTTCCGTGTTATACGGCGTGGTCCCTTGATTTACCTAACTTTGAAAATAAAGATAATAACTGTTTTAGTTCTCACACCAGTCACATGACTGACCTGGAGTTTATTGTTTTAACCTAAACTCTGGGTGCCCCTATTTTGACACGGGCAGCTAGTAGTTTTGGTTTTGCAGATTTATATTCACAGGATCCTGGTTTACAGCTAGAACGATATCCGGAAAGCTTTGTATCCGTGTATCTCTTCTAGTTGTGTATTGTATTATTTTCCGCTGCTATGTATTTAAATGTAATTTAAATCTCTGATATTTATGTGTAATATTCATTTATACTCTGTATATTCTTGTAATCTGATGCATTGTTGTAATATACAATGAAATGTTCTTTTGTATGCATTCTGTTGTGGCTTGTTCTCGAACTATCTGACGCTTTCCTTTACGGGGAAGTTACGGGTTTTCACAGCACGCTAAGATGCAATGATCAAGGCTTTTGTTGAAAAGCAGAGTCTTGTGGTTGATGATAAAAGCACGGCCTACGTGGCAGTGTGAAAACCCGTAACTTCCCCGTAAAGGAAAGTGTCGGATAGTTCGAGAACAAGCCACAACAGAACTCATACAGAAGAACATTTCATTGTATATTACAACAATGCATCAGATTACAAGAATATACAGAGTATTAATGAATAAATATTACACAGAAATATCAGAGATTTAAATTACATTTAAATACATCGCAGTGGAAAATAATACAATACACAACTAGAAGAAGATATACGGATACAAAGCTTTCCGGATATCGTTCCAGCTGTAAACCAGGATCCTGTGAATATAAATCTGCAAAACCAATACTACTAGCTGCCCGTGCCAAAATAAGGGCACCCAGAGTTTAGGTTAAAACAATAAACTCCAGGTCAGTCATGTGACAGGTGTGAGAACTAAAACAGTTATAAATCTTTATTTTGAAAGTTAGGTAAATCAAGGGACCACGCCGTATAACACGAAACGGGTTTCCTCCCAAGAATACCAGTGCATAAAACAAACAGCGCAATGCTAAATAAAGAAAAATGAAGCTGTTATAAGACCCAGGTCCTATCACACAATGCAACGCAAGCCGGGGGATAGGGTTTTCCCTTATAACAGCCAAGAATGCTTGATACATTTAAAAACAAATCATTTTGATACCATTATAAGTGTATAGTGTATAAAACAACTTCAAATCATAAGTATCAATCAAAGGCGGCATGAATGCCCCATCCCACTATGTCGCCATACTAGCTCTACAAATAAAACCGCAAATGTCACGTATTTGGAAGTTGGATTTCCATCTATGAACCGAGGCCAGGGATCGTCCTCTACCGATTCGAGACAATCTAGCCCATGTCTCCGGAGCAGCCGCAACTGCCCCTTGGAGCGACAGGGCCGGTCCACCGATGTGGATTATAGTGCCTGAACAATACGTTTCTCCACCCTTTGGGGCGTAAATGAGCCAACTAAATGACTCCATCGGTTCGAGAACGACCGATCAATCCGAGGCACCTCGCAACAGCAACAACCACATAAGTCAAACTCGTCAGGGCGTGTAAAACCACTGACGCCACTTCTAACTAGAAAGAAACGCATGCCCTCCCTGAGGTCCTCTCCCGTTTTTGGTTCATACCGGGTGTGAAACACGCGAAGTAAACGTTACACAAAGCTACGCCACAAAGGCCGTGCTTTGATCATCACCACAAGACTTTGCTTTTCGACAGAAGCCTCGATCAATTGCCACTTAGGTATGCCACACAGGCAATTCACTCCATGCGCTTGATATCCATCAATATATAACCCCTGAGCTCGTACGTCTCAGAGAAGGGCGTTAAGCAAGAGAATAAATTCTCTGCCGCCAAACAGATATATATTTAATAGAGATCAATCACACGGACTAAAATCCAATGTCAGACACACAGTCCATTTACAAGTCCGTTCTGGGTCTGAACGAAACCGGAGGCACCTAGTACCCCGCACATCCATCGATCTCCAAGTACGTCTGGACGATCACCAACTGTTTCCATCTTCCTGGGTGTACAGCCCAATCAAGATCATCAGTAATCACCCCAAATGACGTGAAGACTTTTGGTCTTCGACCACCGTCTTGATCTTCGACTTATCGTCGTATCAGTTATTCAGAATGGGATAAACCCGGTTTTTCCGAATAACTCGCGTATATTTTAAATAAGTGTTACACAAACACAACATACGCCTCATTCCAATTCATCAGTCACTAACCGTAAATTAATCAAGAGAATAATTTCCCAAATATTAACCCCGAAGGCCGAAACCAACATCAGATCAATATCCAAAAAACCATTCTGCTTGGCTAACCGACAGTTAGTTTCAAAATTTCACATTCATAGGGAAAGGTTCCCATTAATTTTATCCAAGATAAATTCTTTAAAATTTATTCTTTAATCTATTTTTGAATATCAATTCAAACTAGTCGGGACTAGCGAACCTTACCGAAGTAATCATTTATTTTAATTTACCAATCCCAACCTATTCATCCCATGAAGTAAAACTGGTAATACTTCATATCTAACACCACAGTGTTATCGGTAAATTCAATTACCATTTCACGTTCAAATCTAATTAAAGATTTAACTAACGCCTGGAGCAAACTGGTGATACTCCATCCTCGATCTTTTCAATCTAATTAAAGATTCATTAAAACTCCACTTAGTTTTAATCGTTAACTGGGTTAAAGAATCAGTGTCATTTAAAACACGGTTCACGATAAACCCGAAATCACATTCCATTAATTATCGGGTAAAAGAACGAGTGTTATTTAAAACACTGTCCACGATAAACCCAAAAATCAATATCAATTCAATTCCAATTAAGTTTATTTAATTGGTACACTTCATTAAAACTAAATAAAAAGATTTAATCTTTTCTCAACTGGGTTCAAGAACAGGGTTAATGAAGACACCATTCACGACAAACCCAAATCACATTTGATATTAAACACAAGGCTCTGAATAGAAAATATACCGGCTTATATTCAATATCAAATTCTACGACTAACAAATATCGTATTGGAAATAACGATATAAATATATATATCTTTCAAATTTCCATAACAACATCTGTATAATCACGAAATCCAACATCGAAATATTCCGAAGACAATTTCGATTCAAATCCATTCCAATGCAATCATTGGAAATTCTGGTTATTTTCAAAACCATTTTTAAATTCAATTTATTTATTTAAAAATAAATAGAGTCATAATTCTAGTTCAAACTAGTTCATTTTGATAAAAATCTATTTTTATCTTTTCAAATATGGAGTTTTTCATCCCAATTCTTCTCAAATCATTTCTTATGATTTTACACAAATTATTACTATTTTTAATAATTTTATCAAGGCCCGTACAGTCGATTTCCATCAACGGCCATCGAACTGCACTTACATCGACCTTTTCGAATTTGATTTGGACGTATCTCCAAATCCAACCGTTAGATTTCAAATTTCTAACATTCGTTAGAAAGCTCTTTTCGATACGAACCCAACGGTTCCGGTTTTAGGAGAATCCGACGGCCGGATCTCCCGTAATATCCATTTGAAGTCAATGGTTGAAATTCGCGAACTGCCGCGGCGCGGCGCGTTCTATTCAGGCCATTATATTATATAAATAATATATATAATATATACTTCGCCGATTTCTATTTAAAACGAATTATATAAATAGTTTTAAATTCGTTTCAAAGGCAATTTCAACTTCCATTTCAATTCAAATCAAAATTGAATTCTTCTTTATAAATTCGTTTTAAAATTCATTTCTATTCAATTCAAATTTCAATTCATTTCGAAATCGTTATATATTCAATTCATTTCGAAATCGTTATATATTCAATTCATTTCGAATTCATTTCAAAATATGCGTTTTCGAAATCACTTTCAATATGCATTTTAAAATGAATAAAATCGATATAAATATCGTTCACGTCAAAATGGCGTCAATCTAACCAACACGGCTTCATATATTTCTATTTTCAAATATTCTATTTCAAATATTTCCTATTATCAAAATATTTGTTATTATCAAAATATTTCGTTCAACACATGACTAATCTCAACGGATGAGTACAGTCAACACATGAACCTTTACTTTATATTGATAAAGATGTAAATTTTATTATTAAAATATTTCGTTCAACACATGACTAATCTCAACGGATGAGTACAGTCAACACAGGAACCTTTATTTTATAATATTCTTTATTTTCTAAATTGGAATGAGGCCCAATCAATTACCATATAAAATTAATTATATGGATTTTCATACAACACATGTATATAATAGCATTGAAAAATAATCAACCATCAACCAAAGTGCACTACACTGTATAAGCATCAAATATAGATATTCAACGCTTATAACAGCATGTCAATCAATCGATCGACATATTTAATCAATCAGGATGAGTGAACTTCAAATTTCATCCCAACACCCGTGTGGGGTTTCAAACAATCAAACACATATTTTATTTGTGCTGTTGCGCGATGTGTAAAATTTATCGTCCCAATCAATGTCCTTCAAAAAGGTGTACATAAACAAACCGTCCGGTTTGTAAATGGATATTTTATTCACTTTCAATATATTCATATTCACGTTAAAAATTATATTTTTAACGATAAAACATTTTATTTTAACATATGAATTTCTATTCAGTTCATTCTTTAAATAAAATGATATTTTTATTTTTCTAACTTATTTTAGAAAATTTCGGCGGCATAACGGCACGATACTACAAACGGGACGAGGCCTAGCCTTATCCCCGGTCTAGTGAAGGCCCACGCCATTCACACTATCAATCAAACCAATTTCATTTCACCAAACAATTCAATTCAAACCAAATAATCTAACCAACTACACAACCAAACAATTAAACAAACAAGCCATCCATGGTCTGTGGATGACGGGTGTCGGGTGCTACTAAACACCGTCTGCATCCTAGTATATATATATATATAACTAGAAAAAGAAATTGAAGAGTGAGAAGTTCTCACCGATAGCTATCCTAACTCCACGGAACTTCAAATGCAGGAAATCTTCACTGTTCTCGTCTCTTATCACTTTCTTCGCCCGTATTCACTACATATGTAAAAATCGAATTTTTACTTCGCTATTCAATATATAAAAATCACATTTTTACTTCGCTGTTCAATATATAAAAATCACATATTTACTTCGATGTTCAATATATAAAAATCACATTTTTACTTCGTTATTCAATATATAAAAATCACGTTTTTACTTCGTTATTCAATATATAAAAATCATATTTTTACTTCGATGTTCAATATAAAAAAAAACTAACTTTTTTTCAATTAAAACTCATATCATTTCTAATTCAAAAATCCAATCTTTTCTAATTCAAAATCCGATTTTTTCTAATTCAAAATCCGATTTTTTTCTAATTCAAAATCCGATTTTTTTCTAATTCAAAATCCGATCTTTTCTTTAAAATAAAAATTAGACTTTCCCTTAATAAAGATCCTAACTTTTATATTAAAGCAAATCAGAATTTTTTTTTATCGAAGAAAATACATGAAAGTATTTAAAATAAAACTCACATTTTTCTTTGCGTTGAGGGGGGAAGGGCTGCTCGCTGGAGTTGGAGGTGGTGCTGAGGGGGCGTCAAGCGGTCGGAGGCAGCAGCTGCGGTGGTGGCCGGAGGGTGGAAGCTCGACGTCAGGGGGGAGATGCGGCGGGATGGTGGGGTTCGCTTCCGGGAGGGGGGTCTCGGGAGTCGCGCCGCTGGGGCTTCGAAGGTGGTGGGAATCGATTGGGGGGGTGCGACTGACGAGGGTGGTGGCGGCGTGTCGACGATGGAGCGGAGGAGGAGGAAGCGGTCGTGGGGAAGCGAGATCCAGCGTTTCTTTTTTTCTTTTTTTTTTCTTTTTTTTTTCTTTTTTTTTCTGAACGATTGAGTGAATAAGGGGGGGGCAACGTATAAGGGAAGAGGGAGGGGAGAGAAAGAATTTTAATTATTTTATTTAATTATTTTAATTCCTAAAAAGTTGACTTTTACATACGACCTCTAAGCGAGGTCCACCGCCTGTCGTCTATAGCGTTTTACCCCCATTCCGAACACAATGGGATATGTATCGCAAGCTGATTCGATCGTTTCGAATAGTTTCCGTCAAAATCAACATATAACTCTATATATTGAATTTGAACGCGCATTTCATTTTACCGGGGTCACATACGAACTCTATAAATTGCAGAAAAATATTTTCTGGCTTCATATTGACGATACGGTCCTAACAAAACTAGTTTCGTCGAATTCTGAGACCGTTGTAAAAATGGCCATTTTCCAGTCGATTAAAATCAACTGAAACTGGTCCAACGCGTTTTCCTTTGCCATGCTCACATATTGATTCGAAAAATTATGAAATTTGAAACCTAGCAATAATTTAACATCACGGATCCAACAAAAGTGGTTTCGTCGAAATCCGAGGTCGTTTGCAAAATTTCTATTTTTAAGGGCCTGAATTCCATAGCGACTATTCAGAATTTTCAATCGGACATATCTTTTGATTCCCGCTATGAAATCTTGATTTTTCGGATTCGTTAGAAAGATATCATCAAATAGATCCTAATGTTTTTGGTTTCACTAAAATCCGGATTGTTTTGCACCCGGTACATTCAATTGAAGTTTGAAATCGAATTAGCGAACTACCGCGCCATTTCCAATTCTATTTATAATTATATATAAATATTTATATTCTAACGACGACGTATATAATATATACGTTCTAATTATATTCAAAATAAATTTCTCGTCGATATTATTTAAAATAATCCATTTTAAATATTCAAAATTCGCTAAAGTCGCCAAAAAATTTTTTAAACTGGCCCAGATTTTCGGGTTGTTACAATCTCCCCCACTTAAAACTTTTCGTCCCCGAAAAGGTGCAAAGTCGAAAGTGGTTTGATTAATCAACACTACGCTCGATTTGGCTTCCATTCTCCAACTTTTCAGTTTCTGAGAATTTTCAAATTTTCAAAAATTTGGCTAACACCCTAAATTTTCGAAAAATTTCGCCATAACCTCCCCTACACCGGGAGCATCGGGGAATTTCAAATAGATTCCCCGGTCCTTCTAATCTCAAAAAGAAAAAGAAAAAGTCAAGCGGCTAGCCAATAGGCTCATAAAATCATCATCACCCAAACAAAACAGTAAATTATGTAGTAAACATGTACCTATTTGTCGGGCAAACAAATTTTATTCTCTGCTCTAGCCTCCTTGCTATGACCTGTTCAATGGATATACATGTATATGCAAGCAAATACGACTAATTTTCAATACAATTCAATATTTGATTCAATTAGGCATAATGGTTCAAAATTATCAAACAAATAAACAAACAACACAAACATCAATCAATTAGTGGATTAGAGTTTCAAATTCATAAATTTGATACATATACTGAAAATCTTGTTTTTGATGTCAATTCACGACAATGTGTTCTAGCTATATTAGTTTTGGTTCTCACACCAGTCTAATGGAAATATATAGAAAATCACACCTTCGAAACACGAACATAAATACTGATGATGTCATGACAATCATCAGTACCATCTCCGGGCGACTAGAATGTGATTCCATATCCATCCAATATATTAAAACTTCGAATATACGTTCATGACGCGTATATGCAAAACCTTTATATAGTGGAACGTCCATATTCGAAATAAATAAATAATCAAATACGTTTAAAACGATTTAAATTTTCAAAACAAAATTGTTTTCATTTGAAAAATATACTCTTCACACTCGTTCTAGGATACTACTGACCCTATCTCTAACGAGTCATTCTAATTTGATATTACTAATCCAATATCTGATGAATTCTTTCATATGGTTCTAATGTGTCTTGTTCTCGAGCTCTGTAAACCAAAGCTCTGATACCAACTGTGAAAACCCGTAACTTCCCCGTAAAGGAAAGTGTCGGATAGTTCGAGAACAAGCCACAACAGAACTCATACAGAAGAACATTTCATTGTATATTACAACAATGCATCAGATTACAAGAATATACAGAGTATTAATGAATAAATATTACACAGAAATATCAGAGATTTAAATTACATTTAAATACATCGCAGTGGAAAATAATACAATACACAACTAGAAGAAGATATACGGATACAAAGCTTTCCGGATATCGTTCCAGCTGTAAACCAGGATCCTGTGAATATAAATCTGCAAAACCAAAACTACTAGCTGCCCGTGCCAAAATAAGGGCACCCAGAGTTTAGGTTAAAACAATAAACTCCAGGTCAGTCATGTGACTGGTGTGAGAACTAAAACAGTTATAAATCTTTATTTTTAAAGTTAGGTAAATCAAGGGACCACGCCGTATAACACGAAATGGGTTTCCTCCCAAGAATACCAGTGCATAAAACAAACAGCGCAATGCTAAATAAAGAAAAATGAAGCTGTTATAAGACCCAGGTCCTATCACACAATGCAACGCAAGCCGGGGGATAGGGTTTTCCCTTATAACAGCCAAGAATGCTTGATACGTTTAAAAACAAATCATTTTGATACCATTATAAGTGTATAGTGTATAAAACAACTTCAAATCATAAGTATCAATCATAGGCGGCATGAATGCCCCATCCCACTATGTCGCCATACTAGGCTCTACAAATAAAACCGCAAATGTCACGTATTTGGAAGTTGGATTTCCATCTATGAACCGAGGCCAGGGATCGTCCTCTACCGATTCGAGACAATCTAGCCCATGTCTCCGGAGCAGCCGCAACTGCCCCTTGGAGCGACAGGGCCGGTCCACCGATGTGGATTATAGTGCCTGAACAATACGTTTCTCCGCCCTTTGGGGCGTAAATGAGCCAACTAAATGACTCCATCGGTTCGAGAACGACCGATCAATCCGAGGCGCCTCGCAACAACAACAACCACATAAGTCAAACTCGTCAGGGCGTGTAAAACCACTGACGCCACTTCTAACTAGAAAGAAACGCATGCCCTCCCTGAGGTCCTCTCCCGTTTTTGGTTCATACCGGGTGTGAAACACGCGAAGTAAACGTTACACAAAGCTACGCCACAAAGGCCGTGCTTTGATCATCACCACAAGACTTTGCTTTTCAACAGAAGCCTCGATCAATTGCCACTTAGGTATGCCACACAGGCAATTCACTCCATGCGCTTGATATCCATCAATATATAACCCCTGAGCTCGTACGTCTCAGAGAAGGGCGTTAAGCAAGAGAATAAATTCTCCGCCGCCAAACAGATATATATTTAATAGAGATCAATCACATGGACTAAAATCCAATGTCAGACACACAGTCCATTTACAAGTCCGTTCTGGGTCTGAATGAAACCGGAGGCACCTAGTACCCCGCACATCCATCGATCTCCAAGTACGTCTGGACGATCACCAACTGTTTCCATCTTCCTGGGTGTACAGCCCAATCAAGATCGTCAGTAATCACCCCAAACGACGTGAAGACTTCTGGTCTTCGACCACCGTCTTCATCTTCGACTTATCGTCGTATCAGTTATTCAGAATGGGATAAACCCGGTCTTTCCGAATAACTTGCGTATATTTTAAATAAGTGTTACACAAACACAACATACGCCTCATTCCAATTCATTAGTCACTAACCGTAAATTAATCAAGAGAATAATTTCCCAAATATTAACCCCGAAGGCCGAAACCAACATCAGATCAATATCCAAAAAACCATTCTGCTTGGCTAACCGACAGTTAGTTTCAAAATTTCACATTCATAGGGAAAGGTTCCCATTAATTTTATCCAAGATAAATTCTTTAAAATTTATTCTTTAATCTATTTTTGAATATCAATTCAAACTAGTCGGGACTGGCGAACCTTACTGAAGTAATCATTTATTTTAATTTACCAATCCCAACCTATTCATCCCATGAAGTAAAACTGGTAATACTTCATATCTAACACCACAGTGTTATCGGTAAATTCAATTACCATTTCACGTTCAAATCTAATTAAAGATTTAACTAATGCCTGGAGCAAACTGGTGATACTCCATCCTCGATCTTTTCAATCTAATTAAAGATTCATTAAAACTCCACTTAGTTTTAATCGTTAACTGGGTTAAAGAATCAGTGTCATTTAAAACACGGTTCACGATAAACCCAAAATCACATTCCATTAATTATCGGGTTAAAGAACGAGTGTTATTTAAAACACTGTCCACGATAAACCCAAAAATCAATATCAATTCAATTCCAATTAAATATTATTTAATTGGTACACTTCATTAAAACTAAATAAAAAGATTTAATCTTTTCTCAACTGGGTTCAAGAACAGGGTTAATGAAGACACCATTCACGACAAACCCAAATCATATTTGATATTAAACACAAGGCTCTGAATAGAAAATATACCGGCTTATATTCAATATCAAATTCTACGACTAACAAATATTGTATTGGAAATAACGATATAAATATATATATCTTTCTAATTTCCATAACAACATCTGTATAATCACGAAATCCAACATCGAAATATTCCGAAGACAATTTCGATTCAAATCCATTCCAATGCAATCATTGGAAATTCTGGTTATTTTCAAAACCATTTTTAAATTCAATTTATTTATTTAAAAATAAATAGAGTCATAATTCTAGTTCAAACTAGTTCATTTTGATAAAAATCTATTTTTATCTTTTCAAATATGGAGTTTTTCATCCCAATTCTTCTCAAATCATTTCTTATGATTTTACACAAATTATTACTATTTTTAATAATTTTATCAAGGCCCGTACAGTCGATTTCCATCAACGGCCATCGAACTGCACTTACATCGACCTTTTCGAATTTGATTTGGACGTATCTCCAAATCCAACCGTTAGATTTCAAATTTCTAACATTCGTTAGAAAGCTCTTTTCGATACGAACCCAACGGTTCCGGTTTTAGGAGAATCCGACGGCCGGATCTCCCGTAATATCCATTTGAAGTCAATGGTTGAAATTCGCGAACTGCCGCGGCGCGGCGCGTTCTATTCAGGCCATTATATTATATAAATAATATATATAATATATACTTCGCCGATTTCTATTTAAAACGAATTATATAAATAGTTTTAAATTCGTTTCAAAGGCAATTTCAACTTCCATTTCAATTCAAATCAAAATTGAATTCTTCTTTATAAATTCGTTTTAAAATTCATTTCTATTCAATTCAAATTTCAATTCATTTCGAAATCGTTATATATTCAATTCATTTCGAAATCGTTATATATTCAATTCATTTCGAATTCATTTCAAAATATGCGTTTTCGAAATCACTTTCAATATGCATTTTAAAATGAATAAAATCGATATAAATATCGTTCACGTCAAAATGGCGTCAATCTAACCAACACGGCTTCATATATTTCTATTTTCAAATATTCTATTTCAAATATTTCCTATTATCAAAATATTTGTTATTATCAAAATATTTCGTTCAACACATGACTAATCTCAACGGATGAGTACAGTCAACACATGAACCTTTACTTTATATTGATAAAGATGTAAATTTTATTATTAAAATATTTCGTTCAACACATGACTAATCTCAACGGATGAGTACAGTCAACACAGGAACCTTTATTTTATAATATTCTTTATTTTCTAAATTGGAATGAGGCCCAATCAATTACCATATAAAATTAATTATATGGATTTTCATACAACACATGTATATAATAGCATTGAAAAATAATCAACCATCAACCAAAGTGCACTACACTATATAAGCATCAAATATAGATATTCAACGCTTATAACAGCATGTCAATCAATCGATCGACATATTTAATCAATCATGATGAGTGAACTTCAAATTTCATCCCAACACCCGTGTGGGGTTTCAAACAATCAAACACATATTTTATTTGTGCTGTTGGGTGATGTGTAAAATTTATCGTCCCAATCAATGTCCTTCAAATAGGTGTACATAAACAAACCGTCCGGTTTGTAAATGGATATTTTATTCACTTTCACTATATTCATATTCACGTTAAAAATTATATTTTTAACAATAAAACATTTTATTTTATCATATGAATTTCTATTCAGTTCATTCTTTAAATAAAATGATATTTTTATTTTTCTAACTTATTTTAGAAAATTTCGGCGGCATAACGGCACGATACTAGAAACGGGACGAGGCCTAGCCTTATCCCCGGTCTAGTGAAGGCCCACGCCATTCACACTGTCAATCAAACCAATTTCATTTCACCAAACAATTCAATTCAAACCAAATAATCTAACCAACTACACAACCAAACAATTAAACAAACAAGCCATCCATGGTCTGTGGATGACGGGTGTCGGGTGCTACTAAACACCGTCTGCATCCTAGTATATATATATAACTAGAAAAAGAAATTGAAGAGTGAGAAGTTCTCACCGATAGCTATCCTAACTCCACGGCACTTCAAATGCAGGAAATCTTCACTGTTCTCGTCTCTTATCACTTTCTTCGCCCGTATTCACTACATATGTAAAAATCGAATTTTTTACTTCGCTATTCAATATATAAAAATCACATTTTTACTTCGCTGTTCAATATATAAAAATCACATATTTACTTCGATGTTCAATATATAAAAATCACATTTTTACTTCGTTATTCAATATATAAAAATCACATTTTTACTTCGTTATTCAATATATAAAAATCATATTTTTACTTCGATGTTCAATATAAAAAAAAACTAACTTTTTTTCAATTAAAACTCATATCATTTCTAATTCAAAAATCCAATCTTTTCTAATTCAAAATCCGATTTTTTCTAATTCAAAATCCGATTTTTTTCTAATTCAAAATCCGATGTTTTTCTAATTCAAAATCCGATCTTTTCTTTAAAATAAAAATTAGACTTTCCCTTAATAAAGATCCTAACTTTTATATTAAAGCAAATCAGAATTTTTTTTTATCGAAGAAAATACATGAAAGTATTTAAAATAAAACTCACATTTTTCTTTGCGTTGAGGGGGGAAGGGCTGCTCGCTGAAGTTGGAGGTGGTGCTGAGGGGGCGTCAGGCGGTCGGAGGCAGCAGCTGCGGTGGTGGCCGGAGGGTGGATGCTCGACGTCAGTGGGGAGATGCGGCGGGATGGTGGGGTTCGCTTCCGGGAGGGGGGTCTCGGGAGTCGCGCCGCTGGGGCTTCGATGGTGGTGGGAATCGATTGGGGGGGGGTGCGACTGACGAGGGTGGTGGCGGCGTGTCGACGATGGAGCGGAGGAGGAGGAAGCGGTCGTGGGGAAGCGAGATCCGACGTTTCTTTTTTTCTTTTTTTTTCTTTTTTTTCTTTTTTTTCTGAACGATTGAGTGAATAAGGGGGGGGGGGCAACGTATAAGGGAAGAGGGAGGGGAGAGAAAGAATTTTAATTATTTTATTTAATTATTTTAATTCCTAAAAAGTTGACTTTTACATACGACCTCTAAACGAGGTCCACCGCCTGTCGTCCATAGCGTTTTACCCCATTCCGAACACAATGGGATATGTATCGCAAGCTGATTCGATCGTTTCGAATAGTTTCCGTCAAAATCAACATATAACTCTATATATTGAATTTGAACGCGCATTTCATTTTACCGGGGTCACATACGAACTCTATAAATTGCAGAAAAATATTTTCTGGCTTCATATTGACGATACGGTCCTAACAAAACTAGTTTCGTCGAATTCTGAGACCGTTGTAAAAACGGCCATTTTCCAGTCGATTAAAATCAACTGAAACTGGTCCAACGCGTTTTCCTTTGCCACGCTCACATATTGATTCGAAAAATTATGAAATTTGAAACCTAGCAATAATTTAACATCACGGATCCGACAAAAGTGGTTTCGTCGAAATCCGAGGTCGTTTGCAAAATTTCTATTTTTAAGGGCCTGAATTCCATAGCGACTATTCAGAATTTTCAATCGGACATATCTTTTGATTCCCGCTATGAAATCTTGATTTTTCGGATTCGTTAGAAAGATATCATCAAATAGATCCTAATGTTTTTGGTTTCACTAAAATCCGGATTGTTTTGCACCCGGTACATTCAATTGAAGTTTGAAATCGAATTATCGAACTACCGCGCCATTTCCAATTCTATTTATAATTATATTTAAATATTTATATTCTAACGACGACGTATATAATATATACGTTCTAATTATATTCAAAATAAATTTCTCGTCGATATTATTTAAAATAATCCATTTTAAATATTCAAAATTCGCTAAAGTCGCCAAAAAAAAATTTAAACTGGCCCAGATTTTCGGGTTGTTACAATCTCCCCCACTTAAAACTTTTCGTCCCCGAAAAGGAACAAAGTCGAAAGTGGTTTGATTAATCAACACTACGCTCGATTTGGCTTCCATTCTCCAACTTTTCAGTTTCTGAGAATTTTCAAATTTTCAA
Organism: Allium sativum; assembly: GCA_030737875.1. Classification (NCBI taxonomy): domain Eukaryota; kingdom Viridiplantae; phylum Streptophyta; class Magnoliopsida; order Asparagales; family Amaryllidaceae; genus Allium; species Allium sativum. Next base: position 153,716,752 of record CM060924.1, on the reverse strand, counting down.
AAATTTGGCTAACACACTAAATTTTCGAAAAATTTCGCCATAACCTCCCCTACACCGGGAGCATCGGGGAATTTCAAATAGCTTCCCCGGTCCTTCTAATCTCAAAAAGAAAAAGAAAAAGCCAAGCGGCTAGCCAATAGGCTCATAAAATCATCATCACCCAAACAAAACAGTAAATTATGTAGTAAACATGTACCTATTTGTCGGGCAAACAAATTTTATTCTCTGCTCTAGCCTCCTTGCTATGACCTGTTCAATGGATATACATGTATATGCAAGCAAATGCGACTAATTTTCAATACAATTCAATATTTGATTCAATTAGGCATAATGGTTCAAAATTATCAAACAAATAAACAAACAACACAAACATCAATCAATTAGTGGATTAGAGTTTCAAATTCATAAATTTGATACATATACTGAAAATCTTGTTTTTGATGTCAATTCACGACAATGTGTTCTAGCTATATTAGTTTTGGTTCTCACACCAGTCTAATGGAAACATATAGAAAATCACACCTTCGAAACACGAACATAAATACTGATGATGTCATGACAATCATCAGTACCATCTCCGGGCGACTAGAATGTGATTCCATATCCATCCAATATATTAAAACTTCGAATATACGTTCATGACGCGTATATGCAAAACCTTAATATAGTGGATCGTCCATATTCGAAATAAATAAATAATCAAATACGTTTAAAACGATTTAAATTTTCAAAAAAAAATTGTTTTCATTTGAAAAATATACTCTTCACACTCGTTCTAGGATACTACTGACCCTATCTCTAACGAGTCATTCTAATTGGATATTACTAATCCAATATCTGATGAATTCTTTCATATGGTTCTAATGTGTCTTGTTCTCGAGCTCTGTAAACCAAAGCTCTGATACCAACTGTGAAAACCCGTAACTTCCCCGTAAAGGAAAGTGTCCGATAGTTCGAGAACAAGCCACAACAGAACTCATACAGAAGAACATTTCATTGTATATTACAACAATGCATCAGATTACAAGAATATACAGAGTATTAATGAATAAATATTACATAGAAATATCAGAGATTTAAATTACATTTAAATACATCGCAGTGGAAAATAATACAATACACAACTAGAAGAAGATATACGGATACAAAGCTTTCCGGATATCGTTCCAGCTGTAAACCAGGATCCTGTGAATATAAATCTGCAAAACCAAAACTACTAGCTGCCCGTGCCAAAATAAGGGCAACCAGAGTTTAGGTTAAAACAATAAACTCCAGGTCAGTCATGTGACTGGTGTGAGAACTAAAACAGTTATAAATCTTTATTTTTAAAGTTAGGTAAATCAAGGGACCACGCCGTATAACACGGAACGGGTTTCCTCCCAAGAATACCAGTGCATAAAACAAACAGCGCAATGCTAAATAAAGAAAAATGAAGCTGTTATAAGACCCAGGTCCTATCACACAATGCAACGCAAGCCGGGGGATAGGGTTTTCCCTTATAACAGCCAAGAATGCTTGATACGTTTAAAAACAAATCATTTTGATACCATTATAAGTGTATAATGTATAAAACAACTTCAAATCATAAGTATCAATCATAGGCGGCATGGATGCCCCATCCCACTATGTCGCCATACTAGGCTCTACAAATAAAACCGCAAATGTCACGTATTTGGAAGTTGGATTTCCATCTATGAACCGAGGCCAGGGATCATCCTCTACCGATTCGAGACAATCTAGCCCATGTCTCCGGAGCAGCCGCAACTGCCCCTTGGAGCGACAGGGCCGGTCCACCGATGTGGATTATAGTGCCTGAACAATACGTTTCTCCGCCCTTTGGGGCGTAAATGAGCCAACTAAATGACTCCATCGGTTCGAGAACGACCGATCAATCCGAGGCGCCTCGCAACAGCAACAACCACATAAGACAAACTCGTCAGGGCGTGTAAAACCACTGACGCCACTTCTAACTAGAAAGAAACGCATGCCCTCCCTGAGGTCCTCTCCCGTTTTTGGTTCATACCGGGTGTGAAACACGCGAAGTAAACGTTACACAAAGCTACGCCACAAAGGCCGTGCTTTGATCATCACCACAAGACTTTGCTTTTCAACAGAAGCCTCGATCAATTGCCACTTAGGTATGCCACACAGGCAATTCACTCCATGCGCTTGATATCCATCAATATATAACCCCTGAGCTCGTACGTCTCAGAGAAGGGCGTTAAGCAAGAGAATAAATTCTCCGCCGCCAAACAGATATATATTTAATAGAGATCAATCACACGGACTAAAATCCAATGTTAGACACACAGTCCATTTACAAGTCCGTTCTGGGTCTGAACGAAACCGGAGGCACCTAGTACCCCGCACATCCATCGATCTCCAAGTACGTCTGGACGATCACCAACTGTTTCCATCTTCTTGGGTGTACAGCCCAATCAAGATCATCAGTAATCACCCCAAACGACGTGAAGACTTCTGGTCTTCGACCACCGTCTTCATCTTCGACTTATCGTCGTATCAGTTATTCAGAATGGGATAAACCCGGTCTTTCCGAATAACTCGCGTATATTTTAAATAAGTGTTACACAAACACAACATACGCCTCATTCCAATTCATCAGTCACTAACCGTAAATTAATCAAGAGAATAATTTCCCAAATATTAACCCCGAAGGCCGAAACCAACATCAGATCAATATCCAAAAAACCATTCTGCTTGGCTAACCGACAGTTAGTTTCAAAATTTCACATTCATAGGGAAAGGTTCCCATTAATTTTATCCAAGATAAATTCTTTAAAATTTATTCTTTAATCTATTTTTGAATATCAATTCAAACAAGTCGGGACTAGTGAACCTTACCGAAGTAATCATTTATTTTAATTTACCAATCCCAACCTATTCATCCCATGAAGTAAAACTGGTAATACTTCATATCTAACACCACAGTGTTATCGGTAAATTCAATTACCATTTCACGTTCAAATCTAATTAAAGATTTAACTAACGCCTGGAGCAAACTGGTGATACTCCATCCTCGATCTTTTCAATCTAATTAAAGATTCATTAAAACTCCACTAAGTTTTAATCATTAACTGGGTTAAAGAATCAGTGTCATTTAAAACACGGTTCACGATAAACCCAAAATCACATTCCATTAATTGTCGGGTTAAAGAACGAATGTTATTTAAAACACTGTCCACGATAAACCCAAAAATCAATATCAATTCAATTCCAATTAAATATTATTTAATTGGTACACTTCATTAAAACTAAATAAAAAGATTTAATCTTTTCTCAACTGGGTTCAAGAACAGGGTTAATGAAGACACCATTCACGACAAACCCAAATCACATTTGATATTAAACACAAGGCTCTGAATAGAAAATATACCGGCTTATATTCAATATCAAATTCTACGACTAACAAATATCGTATTGGAAATAACGATATAAATATATATATCTTTCAAATTTCCATAACAACATCTGTATAATCACGAAATCCAACATCGAAATATTCCGAAGACAATTTCGATTCAAATCCATTCCAATGCAATCATTGGAAATTCTGGTTATTTTCAAAACCATTTTTAAATTCAATTTATTTATTTAAAAATAAATAGAGTCATAATTCTAGTTCAAACTAGTTCATTTTGATAAAAATCTATTTTTATCTTTTCAAATATGAAGTTTTTCATCCCAATTCTTCTCAAATCATTTCTTATGATTTTACACAAATTATTACTATTTTTAATAATTTTATCAAGGCCCGTACAGTCGATTTCCATCAACGGCCATCGAACTGCACTTACAGCGACCTTTTTCGAATTTGATTTGGACGTATCTCCAAATCCAACCGTTAGATTTCAAATTTCTAACATTCGTTAGAAAACTCTTTTCGATACGAACCCAACGGTTCTGGTTTTAGGAGAATCCGACGGCCGGATCTCCCGTAATATCCATTTGAAGTCAATGGTCGAAATTCGCGAACTGCCGCGGCGTGGCGCGTTCTATTCAGGCCATTATATTATATAAATAATATATATAATATATACTTCGTCGATTTCTATTTAAAACGAATTATATAAATAGTTTTAAATTTGTTTCAAAGGCAATTTCAACTTCCATTTCAATTCAAATCAAAATTGAATTCTTCTTTATAAATTCGTTTTAAAATTCATTTCTATTCAATTCAAATTTCAATTCATTTCGAAATCGTTATATATTCAATTCATTTCGAAATCGTTATATATTCAATTCATTTTGATTTCATTTCAAAATATGCGTTTTCGAAATCACTTTCAATATGCATTTTAAAATGAATAAAATCGATATAAATATCGTTCACGTCAAAATGGCGTCAATCTAACCAACACGGCTTCATATATTTCTATTTTCAAATATTCTATTTCAAATATTTCCTATTATCAAAATATTTGTTATTATCAAAATATTTCGTTCAACACATGACTAATCTCAACGGATGAGTACAGTCAACACATGAACCTTTACTTTATATTGATAAAGATGTAAATTTTATTATTAAAATATTTCGTTCAACACATGACTAATCTCAACGGATGAGTACAGTCAACACATGAACCTTTATTTTATAATATTCTTTATTTTCTAAATTGGAATGAGGCCCAATCAATTACCATATAAAATTAATTATATGGATTTTCATACAACACATGTATATAATAGCATTGAAAAATAATCAACCATCAACCAAAGTGCACTACACTGTATAAGCATCAAATATAGATATTCAACGCTTATAACAGCATGTCAATCAATCGATCGACATATTTAATCAATTAGGATGAGTGAACTTCAAATTTCATCCCAACACCCGTGTGGGGTTTCAAACAATCAAACACATATTTTATTTGTGCTGTTGGGCGATGTGTAAAATTTATCGTCCCAATCAATGTCCTTCAAATAGGTGTACATAAACAAACCGTCCGGTTTGTAAATGGATATTTTATTCACTTTCACTATATTCATATTCACGTTAAAAATTATATTTTTAACGATAAAACATTTTATTTTAACATATGAATTTCTATTCAGTTCATTCTTTAAATAAAATGATATTTTTATTTTTCTAACTTATTTTAGAAAATTTCGGCAGCATAACGGCACGATACTAGAAACGGGACGAGGCCTAGCCTTATCCCCGGTCTAGTGAAGGCCCACGCCATTCACACTATCAATCAAACCAATTTCATTTCACCAAACAATTCAATTCAAACCAAATAATCTAACCAAATACACAACCAAACAATTAAACAAACAAGCCATCCATGGTCTGTGGATGACGGGTGTCGGGTGCTACTAAACACCGTCTGCATCCTAGTATATATATATAACTAGAAAAAGAAATTGAAGAGTGAGAAGTTCTCACCGATAGCTATCCTAACTCCATGGCACTTCAAATGCAGGAAATCTTCACTGTTCTCGTCTCTTATCACTTTCTTCGCCCGTATTCACTACATATGTAAAAATCAAATTTTTACTTCGCTATTCAATATATAAAAATCACATTTTTACTTCGCTGTTCAATATATAAAAATCACATATTTACTTCGATGTTCAATATATAAAAATCACATTTTTACTTCGTTATTCAATATATAAAAATCACATTTTTACTTCGTTATTCAATATATAAAAATCATATTTTTACTTCGATGTTCAATATAAAAAAAAACTAACTTTTTTTCAATTAAAACTCATATCGTTTCTAATTCAAAAATCCAATCTTTTCTAATTCAAAATACGATTTTTTCTAATTCAAAATCCGATTTTTTTCTAATTCAAAATCCGATTTTTTTCTAATTCAAAATCCGATCTTTTCTTTAAAATAAAAATTAGACTTTCCCTTAATAAAGATCCTAACTTTTATATTAAAGCAATTCAGAATTTTTTTTCATCGAAGAAAATACATGAAAGTATTTAAAATAAAACTCACATTTTTCTTTGCGTTGAGGGGGGAAGGGCTGCTCGCTGGAGTTGGAGGTGGTGCTGAGGGGGCGTCAGGCGGTCGGAGGCAGCAGCTGCGGTGGTGGCCGGAGGGTGGAAGCTCGACGTCAGGGGGGAGATGCGGCGGGATGGTGGGGTTCGCTTCCGGGAGGGGGGTCTCGGGAGTCGCGCCGCTGGGGCTTCGATGGTGGTGGGAATCGATTGGGGGGGTGCGACTGACGAGGGCGGCGGCGGCGTGTCGACGATGGAGCGGAGGAGGAGGAAGCGGTCGTGGGGAAGCGAGATCCGGCGTTTCTTTTTTTCTTTTTTTTTTCTTTTTTTTTCTGAACGATTGAGTGAATAAGGGGGGGGGGGCAACGTATAAGGGAAGAGGGAGGGGAGAGAAAGAATTTTAATTATTTTATTTAATTATTTTAATTCCTAAAAAGTTGACTTTTACATACGACCTCTAAACGAGGTCCACCGCCTGTCGTCCATAGCGTTTTATCCGCATTCCGAACACAATGGGATATGTATCGCAAGCTGATTCGATCGTTTCGAATAGTTTCCATCAAAATCAACATATAACTCTATATATTGAATTTGAACGCGCATTTCATTTTACCGGGGTCACATACGAACTCTATAAATTGCAGAAAAATATTTTCTAGCTTCATATTGACGATACGGTCCTAACAAAACTAGTTTCGTCGAATTCTGAGACCGTTGGAAAAATGGCCATTTTCCAGTCGATTAAAATCAACTGAAACTGGTCCAACGCGTTTTCCTTTGCCACGCTTACATATTGATTCGAAAAATTATGAAATTTGAAACCTAGCAATAATTTAACATCACGGATCCAACAAAAGTGGTTTCGTCGAAATCCGAGGTCGTTTGCAAAATTTCTATTTTTAAGGGCCTGAATTCCATAGCGACTATTCAGAATTTTCAACCGGACATATCTTTTGATTCCCGCTATGAAATCTTGATTTTTCGGATTCGTTAGAAAGATATCATCAAATAGATCCTAATGTTTTTGGTTTCACTAAAATCCGGATTGTTTTGCACCCGGTATATTCAATTGAAGTTTGAAATCGAATTATCGAACTACCGCGCCATTTCCAATTCTATTTATATTTATATATAAATATTTATATTCTAATGACGACGTATATAATATATACGTTCTAATTATATTCAAAATAAATTTCTCGTCGATGTTATTTAAAATAATCCATTTTAAATATTCAAAATTCGCTAAAGTCGCCAAAAAAAAATTTAAAACTGGCCCAGATTTTCGGGTTGTTACAGGCAGCTTTGTGTATAACGTGAATTCGCGAGCCTCACACCTCGGTATGAGTTAAAAACGGGATACGGACTGCAGGGAGAGCACGACGTTTCTTTCTAGCTTTGGTGGTGTCAGTGACTTACCAGCCCTGACATTTATATACTTTTCACTTTTGTGGTTGTTGGATGAGGCGCCTCGATTATAGGTCTGTAAGGACCGGGAAACGTGTGTTTAGGAATTGCCAATCCTCTAACGTAAGTGAGGACCGACCCTGAAGCATCCAAGGGTTGCCCAGAGTGTGTAGCCCTGGGACATTTGCTAGAGTGTCTCGAACGCGGAGAGGAGCTTGTCCCTTGCCTCGACTCATGACGGCAATCCAATTTCCAATACGTGATATTGCTGTTTTATTTGTAGAGCCTAGTATGGCGACATAGTGGGATGGGGCACTCAAGCCGTCTATGATTTATATTTATGATTGAAATTGTTTTGACACTATGCACTTATTATAGTATCAAATGATTTGTTTTAAACGTACCAAGCATGTTTGGCTGTTATAAGGTAAATCCCTATCCTCCGGCTTGCGTTGCATTGTGTGATGGGACTTAGGTCTTATAATAGCTTCATTTTTCGAAAAAGCATTGCGTTGTTTATTCTATGCACTGGTATTCTTGGGAGGAAACCCGTTCTGTGTTATATGGCGTGGTCCCTTGAATTACTCTCTTTTAAAGTAAAGTTTTAAATAACTGTTTTAGGTCTCATACCAGTCACATGACTGACCTGGAGTTTATTGTTTTAACCTAAACTCTGGGTGCCCCTATTTTCCGCACGGGTAGCTAGTAGTTTTTCCTTGGCCCAGTCTTTTGAACAAAAACAAAGAAGGAATTGGGACCAACGTGTTATTCCAGCGGAGAAAGGAGGAAAACGTAGATAGGTATTAACAACTGGGCCAAGGAAAAACAAGGTGAAGACAATTATTTCAAAAATAAATCTAAGTAATTAAATTAGAATAGCATATTAACTTTAGATCTTAATATTCAATACATTTGTTATCAGAATTTGGCAAATGTGGATCCGTTAGAATTGTATGGACGCAGGCTACGTGGTAAAGCTGGTCTGGAGTAGTTCGGAGCACGGTACAGATTTAAGCAGAATTAAACGTCTGATTCAAATCAACTGACGTTAATCGTAATTCAACGATTAACGACTAATGTGAGTAAACTCACTAACTCTGATTAGTTCTAAAAATTTATAGCCGTTATTTAGTGTTGATAAATGATATTTGATTGCTGTGTGATGATTGTTTGGATGAATTGCTTATTGATTGGTCGAAATTTTAGATACAGTTATATACATAAGCTGTTAGTTGAATATTGATCTCATTTATTATAATATGAAATTAGTGTTATTTATGTTGATTAACATCAGTGGATGCAGGGAAACAGGTTAGCGGGTCCAATTGGATTCCTCAACAAGTTATATTATTGTTTTTCATATATTGCATTATATGATATGACGAATAATCTATGGTTGATTATTGTGTGTTTGTAGTGTTTGAATAACATTGACCTGAAGTAATTGGTATTTAAATACCACAAAATATATTTGAATATAATGGAAAAAAATTGGGGTTTTAAAAAGAAAATTCTATTTTTAAGTAGAATTGAATTTCGAATGGACTAGAGTAAAATAACTTGTTTTAATTATATTAACACAAGTTGATTTATAAACAGTATTTATAAATGAAATTGGATTGTTATTAAATAATTTAAAAATGTAAAGAAATCGATTAAAAAGGGAAATAATGGAATTTGGTCCGATGTTCGAGGTGAGAGTAAAATTGATATGAACCCATAAGGATTTATAATTAGTATTCGACGATGTCAAACATTATTTAAATAATTTAATTACTTTGAAATTAAATAGAATAAGATTTAGAAATTTACGAGGTGATTAATATTTTGTTCAAAACCAATAAATTTATAATTGAATATGAAGACGAGACTAAGGTATAAACTTGATATATAATTAACAAAGAACTGATTTATAAATTGAGTTTATAAAGTGAAATATGAATATAAATTTATAAAATAACTCGATAACAAGATTTGAAACGATAATGGTATTTTTAAATACAAATCAAGATTTGATTTGATAAAACGAGTTGGGATTCCAGTAAAGTAATAATATTCATGTTTTAAAGTGAATATTGATCTAAAACAAACAGTTGCAGAGTTAATTAGTTATAAAAGGAATTCGTAAATGTTTGGAAATGATAAATTCAAAAAAAAAAAAAAATTAGAGATCGAGTAACTTGAAACGGAGAATTTATTCCAACGTTCAGAACATAAATCAAATATAAATTATCCGAGAGGGAGTTATCGAATAGATATTATTTGAAAGGGAGCCATACGTTGAATTCGATTATATCGGATTCAGGACAGTAATATTTACTTTTTGATTTTTATCAAGATTTATTTATTAAATTATCTTATTAACTAACTATTTATTTAAATAAATGAATAAAAGTTATATTTTGAAGTTAAATATATCAGAAGTAGAGATTATAACGTTATTGTTATAAACCATGGATTTCCGTAAAAGATTCGTAAAGTTATTATGAGAGTGGTGTAAGCAGTTTTGTTAATTAAGAATAGGATTAAATAAATTAGAAACTGACTGGGGACTAGTTAAGTTGATCGGCTTTCCGAGTATCGATCTAATGTTGGTTTCGGCCTTCGGGATTTATATTTGGGGAGTTGTTCTTCTACTAGTTTACGGTTAGTATTAATGGATGGGGAAGGATAATGGTACGTGAATATAAATGGAAATGGTTTCCAATGATATATATTTTCTAAATATGGTAAATAAATAGTTTAAAGTAAATGGAAACGTTTTTCCCAGAATCGTGAGAGGCTAAGTGATTTGGAGGAATATTGGGATAAAGGAAAAAAAAAGGGAAATGGGAAAATGAAATGATTATTTATAAATCTGTTTAAAAAGAGCTTAGTGTTGATTGGTGATTGATCGATATAATTTCCATTTGGAAATACGACCGTTGTTTGTATGTATGTTTTCCTTTGATAGTTAAATAACTGACTATCAAAGTTTTTGACCATTTTTCCATTTTCAACATGGAGAGACCGGGATCAGATTTATTATCTCAAATCCACTTCGTATGGGCATTAGCGTTGTGAATCAAATATGCTGAGGATAATTGAAGACGGAGTTTATGCAAGGGCTATTCTGGCGATCGTTGGTAGAAATTGCCCAAGATGGATTTACAGAGTAGTGTCTTTGGTTTGTCCAAACCCAGGACAACTTGTATGGACGAGTGTCTGACAGAGTATGTCAAATAGATTGCGTAAGTTGATCTCTTCAAACGTATTCACGTTTAGTGGCGAAGGAATTCGTTTCTCTTAGCTTTATACCCGTGATATTTTTGTGGAAATCAATTTGTGATTTGGCTGGTATGACGATGTGGCATTCAAAGTAAATGGAGGTGTGATCTTTCAAAAGATACGTTATGACCTCAAGCCTCATCAACCAGGAAATGACAAAAATCGGGCAGGCAGCATGGCTATGTGGGTCGCCCCCATTAGGGTATATTGTCACCATCTAGAGAATATTCATATTTGTTACTTCTTTGCGCTTCTGTATCTCCCAGGAACGGTTCTATTGCTAGCAACTGTAGGTGATAATATATTCGATACACTCAAGAGAAATGAGTGGTCGGTTATGTGTGGCCGGATTGCAAGACGTTCTTGTTGAACCCAGTGTATTCCTCTCTAGAGATACACTATCGGCAGGTGGTTCCATACCTTGTCATAATCGGAATCCAATCTCCAATAAGCGTCCACGGTTTTGATTGTATATTATATATGTGGAGCGTGAGATGCAAGCGTTTTGCTAGATTTTATTTACCTGTGATTAGACACTATTATAATATCAGAAAAGTATTGATTTTGAAAATGTTTTGGGTTATAGTAAGGTAAAAATTGTCCATGTTTATGTGTGGGCTAGTCTTACTATTATCCCTTTTCTTTCAAAAGGATTTTTCAAAGTTAAAACAAATGGTTGGAGTTTATCACACCAGTCCCATGACTGACCTCGAGTTTATTTTGGTTTGTTTTTCCCTAAACTCTTGGGTGCCCAAATTTGTACGGGCAATCAAGTACTTAGGATTTTACAGTTACTTGGAGGAGCATGGAGCTGGAGGCTTCAACATTAGTTATATGCTGTAACAGCCCAGAAAATGACGATCTTGGTAATCCGATATACAACGCATATCGAATATCCAAGGATCGAAAATAACCGAATAGTTAATGAAAGAAGACAGAGGGTGAGAATAGATAAGATAGAACTAATAGAATAGAAGAAGAAGAAGAACATCATCATCATAGTAAACAAGAATCTCAAAGCGGAACGAATAAAATATAACATAACTTTTTAAATACAAACAGTATGTATACAATAACACTTATCAGAGTACAACACTTACAACACAACGGAAATAAACAATAGCTATATAATCCTGAAGCCTCCTACTCCAAGCCCTTCAAGTATCTGTAAATCCCGAAAATTTGACTGCTCGTACAAAATTGGGCACCCAAGAGTTTAGGGAAAACAAAACAAAATTAACTCTGGGTCAGTCATGGGACTGGTATGAGTAAAACAGTTTAAACAGTTTGAACAAGTAAACGATATCTCATAAGACCATGCCGTATAATAGAACGTGTTTTTCCCTCATGAAAATCCAAAATATCTTTATATCAAAAACCTTTTGATATTATAATAATGTCTATCAACCACAATATAATAATCATCTAGCAGAAACACTTTCATCTCACGTTCTACATATATAGTATACAATCAAAACCGCAAGCACGTATTGGGTAATGGATTTCCAACTATGAGAAGGTATGGAACCACCTTCCGATCAGTGTACACTAGGAATGATACACTGGAGTTCAACAAGAACATCTTGCAACTCAGCCACACATGACCGACCACTCATTTCGCTTGAGTGTATCGAACGTATATCACCAACGGTTGGGATCAGCAACCGTTTCCCGTATATATATATATATACATATATATATGGGACAGCATTGATAGATTAAAGAAGCAAATTAATATTCTCTAGATAGGTGATTATACACCCTACTTCGGTGCGACCGACTTAGCCATGTTGCCTGCCCGATTTTTGTCATTTACCGGATGTGAGGCTAGAAGCTACGCTTACCTTTTCACATACCACATCTTCGTTCACTTAGAATGTCACATCGTCATACCCTTTAAATCACAAATTGATTTCCCCAAAAATACCACGGGTATAAGCTAAGAGAAACGAATTCCTCCGCCACCAACGTAAATACGTTTGAAATGATCAACTTACGTGATCTACCAGATATACTCTGTCAGACCTTCGTCTATACAAGTTGTCCTGGGACTGGACAAACCGAAGGCACTATTTAGTACATCCATCTTAGGCACTGTTATCTATAAGTTAAACACTAGCCCTTGCACTTTACTCCGTCTTCAATTAACTTTGGCATATATGATTCGCAATGATTATGCCAATACAGAGTGGTTCTTTGGATAATAATCCAACCTGTCTCTCCATATTAACAACGTTAAAATGGTAAAAACTTTGATAGTCGGTGATTTAACTATCAAATGAAAACACGTCCGTGTACACACAACGATCTTATTTCCAAATGGAATTATCGATCCAATCATCATCTATATATATATTTATACATATATACATATATATATATATATATTCATATTTCCTTATTTTCTATAATTAGAAAATGTACCTTATTAACACTGGAAAACATTTCCAGCTTATTCAAGCATCACTATCATTCCGCAACTATTAGTCCCTAACTGTAAACTAGTAAGAGAACAACTCTCTAAGTATAAACCCCAAAGGCCGAAACCAACATCAAATCGATACTCAGAAAACCATTCAACTTACTAATCTCTAGTCAGTTTCTAATCTTGTTTAACTCTATTTTTTTAACCCTTCTTCGAATAACTTATATTCGATTATCTCTCTTCGAATAACTTATATTCGATTAACTCTCTCCTTCGAATAAACTATATTCGATCTCTTTCTTTCCAATACGCTATATTCGATAATCTCCTTTTGATTTAACTAACATCGATTAACTCCCTTCGATTAACTAATATTCGACGAACTCTATTCGAATAACTACGTTCGATTAACTCCTCTCGAATAACTAAATTCGATTAACTCGACTCTACGAACCTAACTCGACTAACTTAGCTTATCTAACTCAACTTGATTAATTCCTATCGAATAACTAATATTCGATTTACTCTATTCAACTAACTCGGCCCGACTAACCCCTTTCGAATAACATATTCGATTTACTAACTTTCGAATACCATATTCGATTGACTAACTTTCAAATACCATATTCAATTGACTAACTTTCGAATACCATATTCGATTAACTCCCTTCGAATACCATATTCGATTTAACTCCTTTCGAATACCATATTCGATTTAACTCCTTTCGAATACCATATTCGATTAACTGACTTTCGAATAACATATTCGATTTTACTAACTTTCGAATACCATATTCGATTAGCTAACTTTATTCGCTTTATAAAGATTTCCTTTTAACAACGTTTATCCATTTAAAAAGATTTACTTTTAGTAATGGTTCTTCACTTTAAAAATGTCCTTTTAATAATGTTTCCCCACTTATACAGATTTCTTTTTAATAACGTTTTCCTTTTTATAACATCCTATCCCGTTATAAACAATTTCCCTTTTTAACTCTATTTATTTTCTAAATATTTCCTTTTCAATTTTTATTCTTAAAAATATTCTAACTCCTTAAATTCTCGAAAAAAATCGCCATAACCTTCTTTGTACCGGGAGCATCGGGAAAATCTCCGAACCGCCACACATGCCTCTCTATTCAAAAAGAAAAAGGAAAAGCCAAGCGGTTTGCCGATCCGGCGCATAAAATCTCATATGTGAATTAAATACATACCTTTTTGTCGGGCATTCTAATTATATCTCTTCTAACACTTCAGTCCAAACCTGCTTAACCTATATCCAACCATTCCCCTTTTTGTTTTCAACTCAATCAAATAGTTTTAACTCGTTTCGTTAAGTACTTCGCTAATTAGCTCTATTCCTTATTTCACTTTCATTTTTGAACACAACATGTTCAAATCTAAGTTAACTTGTTTATAACTAATTGAATTCCTTTTTCAATTCTATTTGAATTCTATATTCAAATTCCATTTCAACTCTATTTGAATTCTATATTCAAATTCCATTTTAACTCTATTTGAATTCTATATTCAAATTCCATTTTTACTCTATTTGAATTCTATATTCAAATTCCGTTTTAACTCTATTTGAATTCTATATTCAAATTCCATTTTAACTCTATTTGAATTCTATATTCAAATTCCATTTTAACTCTATTTGAATTCTATATTCCAATTCCATTTTAACTCTATTTGAATTCTATATTCAAATTCCATTTTAACTCTATTTGAATTCTATATTCAAATTCCATTTTAACTCTATTTGAATTCTATATTCAAATTCTATATTTGAATTTCCTTTTAATCCTGTTATTCAAATTCTATATTTGAATTTCATTTCAATTCTCTTATTCAAATTCTATATTTGAATTCCATTTGAATTTCTATAGTTCATAAAAATTCAAATTCTATTTACAAAAATAGAATTCCCTTTTTAAATCTCAAATATCCCTTTTTCGATATTTTTATAAATCAATATTCAAACCCAGTGATATTTAAACACCCCAAACAATCAGTTATCAATCACGAGTTTTCTAACACATCATATGTGACAGTATATAAATAAACAAACAGATAATATATTTTTGAGGAATCCAGTTGGATCCCTCCAACCTGTTTTCCTGCATCCACAGACGTTAGCACATAAATAATACCATCATGCTTCGAGGCAGGATATCGCGGTATAGAAGGTCATCCACTATCATAGCGTGGGGCGTATAGGGTAGTCATCTGCTAATGGTACCGCGGGCATCTGCAAATGAGACTACGGGAATCCAACCAATATATATATAATAGCAAGCCTATATAACTATATATATATTTAACATGCCACAGTAATATTTTAACGCAACCAAACAATCAACAGACAATTATTTTTAACTGATAAAAATAATTCTAAATAAAAGGTGGGTGAGATTTACTCACCGTGAATTCAAATTTGCAGATCCGATATGATTTGAACTTTATTCGATACATTCTGATTCCCATTTAATTCTTGATTTGGTACCCTGCTGCTAAGGATTTAGTGACCGATCCGTCCGATAAGAGCATAATTATATTTTAGCCTTCCTCCTTAACATTATAAGGCACGCAGCCTTCATGACTCATCAAAATAGCCCTTACCCTTTCCTCCACAGTTCCGCGTACAACAATACCCAAACTCCATTAAACCATCACTGCCTTGATGAGCTCCACTCTTCTAGCCATGTATCATACCCAACAGCATCGACTTCAACTAAAACCATGAGTACCTATGCCTGCTTCATCAAACAACCCCATTGTCCCTCTTCGCGAACACCACCATAACTGTGACTTCTTGAAATGCCAATACATGCTCCACTCAACCCCAAAGTACTTCTGTCTTTTACTTCTAGCTGCCACAAAATTCGATTTTCTACATCCCTCCATTTCACTTTACAGACCATCGCCATTTACTTCCCTTAACCCTCCTCGAGCTTGTTGTCACCGCGTTCATTGCCACATCACAAAGTACGAACCTAGGTCCTCAGTTCTAATGCCACCAAAAATCGCGACTTAACGAATAGTGTGACAACAAATACAGGTGCCAACTTTATCCTTTTCAAAGTCTAATTTCCCAGTCGCGATACTTCCTCCTTAACCATACGGAAAAGACCGTGCCTAGCTTGGACTTTGAATCCCACTCCAGTCGGCAATCCCATCTCTCTATACCCTCATAGATCAATTCGTAACCTTCCTCATGTGAACGCCTCATCGAGTACGAACGCCTGATAACAACCGCGACTCCTACCCTTCACTACGCTACAGACAACGATTGTTAATCGCATCAAATCCCCTTCCATTTCCAATCGCAAATGCTTCCAGTGTTCTAGGGCTTCGCGAGTGATTAAATTTCGATTTTGATTTTTGAGGACCGGAAAAAGAAAGTCAAGAGGAGAGGAGTTGTGCGCGACTTTATAGTGGAGGGGTGCGGCATACATCTGAACAGCGAGGCCACGAGTTTTTGAAGAGGAGAGAAGGCCACGGTGATGCTTTGATTTGTGGTAGACAAAGGAGGCACCATGATGTTTGATTTGTGGAAGACAATGGAGGCACCGTGTTTTGTTTTGGTCCACCAACAAAAAGGATTTAATTTAAATTTGAATTAACCAATGCGATTTAACTAATTAAATTTTCCCGTTGATTTCGAACTCCTTTCTGAACCCAACAACTGACATTCCTAGGGTAAAACCGCTATTCTGAACACACTGGGACAGGTATCGAAACCCCATTTGATCATATGGAGAAGATATTACTATAAATTGATTTAAATTAATTTTAAAATAATTAATTCTTCGATAATCAATTAATATTATTATTCTAATTCAAACAGGAGTTTGAAGTGATTATCTGAACTGTTTCCAATTCAGTATTGGCTTTGAATTCAAATAAATCCAATTTTGTATTTCGATAATTATATATATATATATATATATATATTCGAAATAAACCGTGTTTCGATTTTTAAAATCGATAATTCAATATAAAAATTCTTTTATATTCTCAACTAAATATTTAAATTCATATTAAATATTTAAAATTAACTCGACAGAAATCTGGGTCATTACATTCTTTCCCCCTTAAAAGAATTTCGTCCCCGAAATTACCAAGTTAGGAAAAGTTCTACAAACCCATTAACTTTTTCAACATCTCACTTATGTTGAAAATCAACATTTTAAATTTCAACTATTTTAGTTCTACCAAAACTTTTAGTATTCATTTATTACACATCATATATACTCTTTTAAATTGATTCCAATTCAATTCATTTTGGTCCATTTAATTTACTTAAGTTAATTTTAATTCCAGAATTCAAATTCCTAGGCTTTTTATTTCAAATCCTTCCTTCTGAAATCACAAATATATGCATATATTTATAACCATCTCAAATTCAAAACATTTGAATTTTTCAAAGCAACTTGTTTTCTTTCAAATAAATTTCCATCAAAAACATTTCTAAGGTAGCAATCCTTCACTTAGAAACTCGAAAATGAACACTGATGATGTTGCAAACATCATCAGAATTATTTTCCAGCCACTGAAGTGAGTTCAGTGCTATATTACTTGATATTCATCTAGAACAAATATTTTCCAAACTCCCAGGATTTTAAATTCTGAATTCTGGTTTGAATTTCATTTTAATTCAGCTCATATGTATGTTTTATTCACATACAACTTCTTATTTGGTTGTAAATAACCATTTTCATTTTATAATCTTATTCGATTATAATTCTAACAATCAACGCAACCATTTAAAACAATATCGTGTCTAATCTTCTATTCAAGTGTTTATAAACTCCTATTGCGTCGTGGCGTCCCACGATTTGGTCAGAATCCATAAGTCACTCAACAGACTAGTCAACACAATATAAAACAGTTTTTATATCAACTAACAAATACGCACTCTCGTATATATATGCTCAACCCATTCTAGGGTACTACTGACCCTATCTCTAATGTGCACAACTCCACAAAGCCTAGGTGTTCACTCAACCTAAGCTCTGATACCAACTGTAACAGCCCTGAAAATGACAATCTTGGTTATCTGATATACAAAGCATATCGAACATCCAAGGATCGAAAATAACCGAATAGTTAATGAAAGAAGACAGAGGGTGAGAATAAATAAGATAGAACTAATAGAATAGAATAGAAGAAGAACATCACCATCAGAGTAAACACGAATCTCACAGCGGAACGAATAAAATATAACATAACTTTTTAAATACAAACAGTATGTATACAATAACACTTATCAGAGTACAACACTTACTACACAGCGGAAATAAACAATAGCTATATAATCTTGAAGCCTCCGGCTCCAAGCTCTTCAAGTATCTGTAAATCCCGACTACTTGACTGCCCGTACAAAATTGGGCACCCAAGAGTTTAGGGAAAACAAAACAAAATAAACTCCGGGTCAGCCATGGGAGTGGTATGAGTAAAACAGTTTAAAATGTTTGAACAAGTAAATGATATCTCATAAGACCACGCCGTATAACGGAACGGGTTTTTCCTTTATGAAAATCCAAAATATCTTTATATCAAAAACCTTTTGATATTATAATAATATCTATCAACCACAATATATTAATCATCTAGTAGAAATGCTTTCATCTCACGTTCTACATATATAGTATACAATCAAAACCGCAATAAAGTCTTGGGTAACGGAATTCCAACTATGACAAGGTATGGAACCACCTTCCGATCAGTGTACTCTAGGAACGATACACTGGAGTTCAACAAGAACATCTTGCAACTCAGCCACACATGACCGACCACTCATTTCCCTTGAGTGTATCGAATGTATATCACCAACGGTTGGGATCAGCAACCGTTTCCCGTATATATATATGGGACAGCATTGATAGATTAAAGAAGCAAATGAATATTCTCTAGATAGGTGATTATACACCCTATTTCGGTGCGATCGACTTAGCCATGCTGCCTGCCCGATTTTTGTCATTTACCGGATGTGAGGCTAGATGCTACGCTTATCTTTTCACATACCACATCTTCATTCACTTAGAATGTCACATCTTCATACCCTTTAAATCATAAATTGATTTCCCCAAAAATACCACGGGTATAAGCTAAGAGAAACGAATTCCTCCGCCACCAACGTAAATACATTTGAAACGATCAACTTACGTGATCTACCAGATATACTCTGTCAGACCTTCGTCCATACAAGTTGTCCTAGTACTGTACAATCCGAAGGCACTATTCAGTACATCCATCTTAGGCACTGTTATCTAAGACTTATACAATAGCCCTTGCACTTTACTCCGTCTTCAACTATCTTTGGCATATATGATTCGCAACGCTTATGCCAATACAGAGTGGTTCTTTGGATAATAATCCAACCGGTCTCTCCATATTAACAACGTTAAAATGGTAAAAACTTTGATAGTCGGTGATTTAACTATCAAATGAAAACATGTCCGTGTACACACAACGATCTTATTTCCAAATGGAATTATCAATCCAATCATCAGCTATATATATATATATATACATATATATATATATAAATATATATATATATATATTCATATTTCCTTATCTTCTATAATTAGAAAATGTACGTTATTAACACTGGAAAACATTTCCATCTTATTCACGCATCACTATCATTCCACAACTATTAGTCCCTAACTGTAAACTAGTAAGAGAACAATTCTCTAAGTATAAACCCCGAAGGCCGAAACCAACATCAGATCGATACTCAGAAAACCATTCAACTTACTAATCTCTAGTCAGTTTCTAATCTTGTTTAACTCTATTTTTTAACCCTTCTTCGAATAACTTATATTCGATTATCTCTCTTCGAGTAACTTATATTCAATTAACTCTCTACTTCGAATAAACTATATTCGATCTCTTTCTTTCCAATACGCTATATTCGATAATCTCCTTTTGATTTAACTAACATCGATTAACTCCCTTCAATTAACTAATATTCGACGAACTCTATTCGAATAACTACATTTGATTAACTCCTCTCGAATAACTAAATTCGATTAACTCGACTCGACGAACCTAACTCGACTAACTTAACTTATTTAACTCAACTTGGTTAATTCCTATCGAATAACTAATATTCGATTTAACTCCATTCTCTTGACTCTAGATCGCAGCGATCACAATGGTTACGCCTGATTCCCTCAGGAAACATCTAACCGCCTTAGGCTATTTATAGCCCTGTGAATTACGCTAGCGGTCGTACGAGATGGCAACTTACCCTGAATACTATGTTTGACTAACTCTGTCTCAAATAACTATATTTGATTAACTCTAGTTCGTTTTAACTCTAATCGATTAACTCTAACAGGTTAACTCTAACTGATTAACTCTACTGGTTAACTCTTATTCGAATAACTAATATTCGATTTACTCTATTCAACTAACTCGACTCGACTAACCCCTTTCGAATAACATATTCGATTTACTAACTTTCGAATACCATATTCGATTGACTAACTTTCGAATATCATATTCGATTGACTAACTTTCGAATACCATATTCGATTAACTCCTTTCGACTACCATATTCGATTTAACTCCTTTCGAATACCATATTCGATTTAACTCCTTTCGAATACCATATTCGATTAACTGACTTTCGAATAACATATTCGATTTTACTAACTTTCGAATACCATATTCGATTAACTAATTTTATTCACTTTATAAAAATTTCCTTTTAACAATGTTTATTCATTTAAAAAGATTTACTTTTAGTAACGGTTCTTCACTTTAAAAATGTCCGTTTAATAATGTTTCCCCACTTATACAGATTTCTTTTTAATAACGTTTTCCTTTTTTATAACATCCTATCCCGTTATAAACAATTTCCCTTTTTAACTCTATTTATTTTCTAAATATTTCCTTTTTAATTTTTATTCTTAAAAATATTCTAACTCCTTAAATTCCCGGAAAAAATCGCCATAACCTCCTTTGTACCGGGAGCATCGGGAAAATCCCCAAACCGCCACACAAGCCTCTCTATTCAAAAAGAAAAAGGAAAAGCCAAGCGGCTTGCCGATACGGCGCATAAAATCTCATATGTGAATTAAATACATACCTTTTTGTCGGGCATTCTAATTATATCTCTTCTAACACTTCAGTCCAAACCTGTTTAACCTATATCCAACCATTCCCATTTTTGTTTTCAACTCAATCAAATAGTTTTAACTCGTTTCGTTAAGTACTTCGCTAATTAGCTCTTTTCCTTATTTCACTTTCATTTTTGAACACAACATGTTCAAATCTAAGTTAACTTGTTTAAAACTAATTGAATTCCCTTTTCAATTTTATTTGAATTCTATATTCAAATTCCATTTCAACTCTATTTGAATTCTATATTCAAATTCCATTTTAACTGTATTTGAATTCTATATTCAAATTCCATTTTAACTCTATTTGAATTCTATATTCAAATTCCATTTTAACTCTATTTGAATTCTATATTCAAATTCCATTTTAACTCTATTTGAATTCTATTTTCAAATTCTATATTCGAATTTCCTTTTAATCCTGTTATTCAAATTCTATATTTGAATTTCATTTCAATTCTCTTATTCAATTTCTATATTTGAATTTCATTTCAATTCTCTTATTCAAATTCTATATTTGAATTCCATTTGAATTTCTATAGTTCATAAAAATTCAAATTCTATTTATAAAAATAGAATTCCCTTTTTAAATCTCAAATATCCCTTTTTCGATATTTTTATAAATCAATATTCAAACCCAGTGATATTTAAACACCCCAAACAATAAGTTATCAATCACGGGTTTTCTAACACATCAAATGTGACAGTATATAAATAAACAAACAGATAATATATTTTTGAGGAATCCAGTTGGATCCCTCCAACCTGTTTTCCTGCATCCACAGACGTTAGCACATAAATAATACCATCCTGCTTCGAGGCAGGATATCGCAGTATAGAAGGTCATCCACTATCATAGCGTGGGGCGTATAGGGTAATCATCCGCTAATGGTACCGCGGGCATCCTCTAATGAGACTGCGGGAATCCAACCAATCACCAAACCAATATATATATAATAGCAAGCCTATATAACTATATATATATATATATTTAACATGCCACAGTAATATTTTAACGCAACCAAACAATCAATAGACAATTATTTTTTAACTGATAAAAATAATTCTAAATAAAAGGTGAGTGAGATTTACTCGCCGTGAATTCTAATTTGTAGATCCGATATGATTTTAACTTTATTCGATCCATTCTGATTCCCATTTAATTCTTGATTTGGTGCCCCGCTGCTAAGGATTTAGCGACTGATCCGTCCGATAAGAGCTGAATTATATTTTAGCCTTCCTCCTCAACATCATAAGGCACGCAGCCTTCATGACTCATCAAAATAGCCCTCACCCTTTCCTCCACAGTTCCGCATACAACTATACCCAAAACTCTATTAAACCATCATTGCCCTAATGAGCTCCACTCTTCTAGCCATGTATCATACCCAACAGCGTCGACTTCAACTAAAACCGTGAGTACCTATGCCTGCTTCATCGAACAACCCAATTGTCCCACTTCGCGAACACCACCATAACCGTGACTTCTTGAAACGCAAATACATGCTCCACTCAACCCCAAAGTACTGCTGTCCTTTACTTCTAGCTACCACAAAATTTGATTTTCTACATCCCTCCATTTCACTTTACAGACCATCGCCATTCACTTCTCTTAACCATCCTCGGTCTTGTTGTCACCGTGTTCATCGCCACACCACAAAGTACGAACCTAGGTCCTCAGTTCGAATGCCTCCAAAAATTGCGACTTAAAGAACAGTGCGACAACAAATATAGGTGCGAACTTTCTCCTTTTCAAAGTCCAATTTCCCAGTCGTGATACTTCCTCCTTAACCATATAGTAAAAACCGTGCCTAGCTTGGACTTCGAATCCCCCTCCAGTCGCCAATCCCATCTCTCTATTCCATCATAGATCAATTCGTAACCTTCCTCATGTGAACGCCTCATCAAGTACGAACGCCTGATAACAACCGCAACTCTCACCCTTCACTACGCTACAGACAACGATTGTTAATCGCATCAAATCCCCTTCCATTTCCGATCGCAAATGCTTCCAGTGTTCTAGGGCTTCGCGAGTGATTCAATTTCGATTTTGATTTTTGAGGACCGGAAAATGAAAGTCAAGAGGAGAGGAGTTGTGCGCGACTTTATAGAGGAGGGGTGTGGCTTACATCTGAACAGCGGGGCCACGGGTTTTTGAAGAGGAGAGAAGGCCACGGTGATGCTTTGATTTGTGGTAGACAAATGAGGAACCTTGATGTTTGATTTGTGGAAGACAAAGGAGGCACCATGTTTTGTTTTGGTCCACCAACAAAAAGGATTTAATTTAAATTTGAATTAACCAATGCGATTTAACTAATTAAATTTTTCCGTTGATTTCGAACTCCTTTCTGAACCCAACAACTGACATTCCTAGGGTAGAACCGCTATTCTGAACACATTGGGATAGGTATCGAAATCCCATTTGATCATATGGAGAAGATATTACTATAAATTGATTTAAATTAATTTTAAAACAATTAATTCTTCGATAATCAATTAATATTATTATTCTAATTCAAACAGGAGTTTGAAGTGATTATCTGAATTGTTTCCAATTCAGTGTTGACTTTGAATTCAAACAAATTCAATTTCGTATTTCGATAATTATATACATATATTTTCAAAATAAACTGTGTTTCGATTTTTAAAATCGATAATTCAATATAAAAATTCTTTTATATTCTCAAATAAATATTTAAATTCATATTAAATATTTAAAATTAACTCGACAGAAATCTGGGTCATTACATATGCAGAGTTTATTTCCATTGTGGTGTTATGAATTTACTCTGAAATGGTATGTATATACAAATACAAATTGTATTTCAGAAGCTATGTTATATAATATATTTTCTTCGTTCCGCTGTGAGATTTGTGTTTTCTTTGATTCTGTTCAGTTGTGTTCATCTTCTTCTTCTATTCTAAATTTCTTTCTTTCTATTTCTCACCCTCTAACTTCTTTCTAAAAATGATCTGGGGTTTTTCGATGTCTGGATATTCGACATGGGTTTTGTGTTGATTTTCAGGGTCGAAAATCCCGTAGTCGTTACAAAATATTATTTTATTCAAATATTCACCTCATTAGGGAAAGGTTCCCACTAATTTTATCAAAGATAAATTCTTTTAAATTTTCTCTTTAATCTTCCTTTTGATATCGTTTTCAAAGATTTTATTTTATCCTTTAGAAATTCTAAACCAAATTAAGGTTTATAAAAATAGTCGGGATTATCGCCTTACCAAAGTAATCATTTATTTTATCTTTCCAATCCCAACCTATTCATCCCATGTAGCAAAACTGGTAGTACTCCATATCTAACACCCACTGTGTTATTGGTAAATTTAATTACCATTGCATGTTCAAATCTAATTAAAGATTTACCTATCGCCTAGAGTAAAACTGGTGGTACTCCATTCTCGATCATTTCTCAAATCTGGCAAATTTAATTACCACAATAACTTTTCAATCTAATTAAAAATTCATTTAAAACTCCGCTTAGTTTTAATCTCCAAAAATCATTATTTAATGATTATTCAAATTTAGGAAATAAATCCCTTCTTTAACTGGGTTAAAGAATGAATATCATTTAAAACACAGTTCACGATAAACCCAAATCAGCTTCCATTAACTATGGAATCTTCACGGAAAATAGATCAATATATAATCGATATAAATTTCCGTATCAAATCAATACTATAAATGGAATAACGGCAAAACCTTTTAAATTCCCTATTTAGTAACGGTCTTCCATTACAGAAGCTCAACTCGATTATTACCAAATCGAATTCCATTCCATTCCAATCTACTATACTAAATTGGAAAATTTTACTTTGAAAAAATCCCACTAAATCTTAATTGGGTTAAAGAACAAATGTTGTTTAAAACACTATTCACGATAAATCCAAAAATCCAATTTCAATTCTGTAAGGATCTGTAACTTCCCCGTGAAGGAAAGCCCGGACTTCTTTGAGAACAAGCCACATTGGAACACAAACAGAAGAACATTTCATTGATTATTAAAACAATTCCATCAGAATACAAGAATACACCGAGTATGAATAAATATTACACTGAAAATATCAGAGATTTAAATACATTACTACAGCGGAAGAATAATACAAAGCATAACTGAAAGGAATACACGGATACAGAGCTTTCTGAATATCACTTCAGCTATAAACCAGGGTCCTGTGAATATAAATCTGCAAAACCGAAACTACTAGCTGTCCGTGCGGAAAATAAGGGCACCCAGAGTTTAGATTAAAACAATAAACTCCAGATCAGTCATGTGACTGGTGTGAGAACTAAAATATTTATTTAAAACTTTATTTTAAAATTAAGGTAAATCAAGGGACCACGCCGTATAACACGGAACAGGTTTCCTCCCAAGAATACTAGTGCACGAGATATACAGCGTAATGCTAAATAAAGAACAATGAAGCTATTAAAAGACGCAGGTCCCATCACACAATGCAACACAAGCCGGAGGATAGGGTTTTACTTTATAATAGCCAAATATGCTTGGTACGTATAAAACGAAATCATTTAATATTATTACTAGTGCATAAGTGTTTCAAAACAATTTCAATCGTAAGTATCAATCATAAACGGCATGGGTACCATATATCATGTCGCCATACTAGGCTCTACAAATTAAACCGCAAAATGTCGTATTGGAAATTGGATTTCCATCTGTGAACTGAGGCAAAAGATAGTCCTCTACCGATTCGAGACTCTCTAGCCCAAGCCTCAGAACCCAGACAAAGGTGGGTCCTTGGATCGTCAGGGCCGGTCCACCGATGTGGATTATTATGCCTGAACAATACGTCTCCCCGCCCTATGGGGCATAAATGAGCCAACGAATGGCTCCATCGGTTCGAGAAC
Source organism: Allium sativum (assembly GCA_030737875.1). Classification (NCBI taxonomy): domain Eukaryota; kingdom Viridiplantae; phylum Streptophyta; class Magnoliopsida; order Asparagales; family Amaryllidaceae; genus Allium; species Allium sativum. The sequence continues at coordinate 153,690,651 of CM060924.1, read as the reverse complement.
AACCGATATATCCGAGGCACCTCCAATTCCAACAACCACATGAGTCAAACTCGTCAGCCAGTTTTAAGCACTAACGCCACTCCTAACTAGAAAGAGACGCATGTCCTCCCTGAGGTCCTTCTCCAGTTTTTGGTTCACACCGGGGTGTGAGGCTCGCGAATTAACGCTACCACAAGACCCTGCTTTTCAACAGAAGCCTTGATCATTTGCATCTCAGCATGCCACACAGGCAAACCATTCCATGCAACCGATATCAATCAATCACACAGAATGATATCCAATGTCAGACACACAGTCCATTTACAAGTCCATTCTGGGTCTGAACGAAACCGGAGGCACCTTATTTTGCCTCCCATATGTCCAATACAGGAGTGAGGTCCTCGCATATCCGTCGATCTCCAAGTACGTCTGGACGATCACCAACGTATTCCCCCCTCTTGTGTGTACAACCCAATCAAGATTATGAGGAATCGTCCAAATGATGTGAAGACCTCCGGTCTTCAACCACCGTCTTCATCTTCGACATGTCGTTATATCATTTATTTAGAATGGGTATAACCCGGTCTTTTTGAATAACTCGCGTATATAATAAACTAGTGTTACACAAACACAACATACGCCTCATTCCAATTCATAATATTATTTTATTCAAATATTCTAATTTCAAGGGAAAGGTTCCCATTAATTTTATCAAAGATAAATTCCTTTAAATTTATTCTTTAATCTTCCCATCAGTTTCTAATTTTCTTAGCTCCGTTGGATTTAAGAACGGTATTATTAAAGATACCATTCACGACAAACCCAACTCTTATTCCAATAATTATGGAATCTTCACGGAAAACAGATCAATATATATATATATATAATCGATATAAACTTCTGTATCCAACCAATAATATAAATGGAATAATGGCGAAGCCTTTTAAATTCCATATATAGTAACGGTCTTCCTCCACAGCAGCTCACTTCGATTATTACCCAATCGAATTCCATTCCAATTTATTTATTGGAAAACTTTACTTTGGAAAATTTCCATTAAATCTCAATAAAAAGATTTATAAATTCCAAATCACATTTCATTGTTAATCGGGTTAAAGAGCGCATGTCGTTTAAAACACAGTTCACGATAAACCGAATTCACATTCTATTTCCACTTCTTTAAATCTTGATTAAAAGATTTATTCTTTTCACCACTTGGTTCAAGAATAGTGTTATTTAAGACACCGTTCACGACAAACCCAAAATCCACTTTGATATTAAATACAAGGCTATGAATAGAAAATATATCGTCGTATTGGAAATAATGATATATATATATATATATATATCTTCCAAACTTCCATAACGATATCCGTATAATCACGGAATCCACTATCGAAATATCCCGAAGATAATTTCGATTCAAATCCATTCCAATTCATATATTGGAAATTTTGGTTATATTAAAACAACTCACAATCCCTTTTATTTATTTAAAAATAATGGATTATAATTCTAGTTAATAATTAGTTCATTTCGATAAAAATATATTTTTATCTTTACAAATGCGGATTTTTCATCTCAATTCTTCACAAATCATTTATTATGATTTTACACCAATTAATAATATTTTTAATAATTTTATCAAGGCCCGTACAGTCGATTTCCAATAACGGTCGTCGAACTGCACTTACAACGACCTTTTCTAAATTTGATTTTGACGTATCTCCAAATCCAACCATTAGATTTCAAATCTTTTATATTCGTTGGAAAGCTCTTTTCGATACGAACCTAACGGTTCCGGTTTCAGGAGAATCCGACGGTCGGATCTCCCGTAACGTCAATTCGAAGTCAATGGTCGAAATTCGCGAACTGCCGCGACGCGGCGCGTTCTATTCAGGCCATTAAATATATATATATTATATATATTATATATATTTCGTCGATTTCAACTCAAAACATATTTTATAATTCGTTTTAACTTCATTTTAAAAACGATTTCAACTTCATATTCAATTTTGAATCAAAATTGAATATTCCATATCATTAACATATAAATGATAATATTTTCAAAACGTTATATTTTGAAATCACTTCCTTTTCGATATTCATTATAAAAATGAATAAAAGCGATATAAATATCGTTCACGTCAAAATGGCGCAACTCTAATCAATACTGCTTTATATATTTCAATAATTCGTGTTCATTCAAAATCGAACATCAAAATCAGGTTTTAATCCTTTACTGAATATTATTTTAAAATATTCCTTATTTTAAAATATTTGTTATTTTAAAATATTCTTCAGTTCTGAATTGGAATCAGACACAGCCAAATACCATATAAAGTGATTTATATGGATTTCATACAACACATGAATAATATCAGTGATAAATAATCAACCGTCATCCAAAGTGCACTTACAGAACTGTCTGCCAACCTATCGATTGACATACAACTAATTATTGGGATTAGTGTACGTCAATTTCGTCCCAACACCCGTGTGGGGTTTCAACCAACAACTACTGAATATTATTTGTGCAGTTGGGCGATGTGTAAAATTTATCGTCCCAATCCATATTAGTCAAATGGGTGTACATCATCAAATCGTTTTGATTTGTAAATGAATATTCATTTTATTCATTTATCTAATTAAAATGATATTTTTATTTTTCTAAACTATTTTATAAAATTTCGGCGGCATAAAGGCGCGATACTAGAAACGGGATAAGGCCTAGCCTTGTCCCCGGTCTAATAATGGCCCACGCCATACATATACCAATCTAATCAATTCGATTTCACCCAAACAACCAAATTCAAACAAATAATCTAACCAACTACACAACCAAACAAACAAGTCCATGGTCTATGGACGATGGTGTCGGGTGCTTCTAATAAGCACCGTCTGCATCCTAGTATATATATATATATATATATATATATATATATAACTAGAAAAATAGAATTTGAGTGAGAAGTTCTCACCGAGAGCTAAACCAAACTCCACAACTCTTCATATGTAGGAAATCTTCATCGTTCTTCCAACGCAGTCTGTTTCACGAAGTATATGTTAAAAATTATATTTTAACAACGCTACTTCTTATATCAAGATTATATTTTTATAGCTCTACCTAAATAAAAATCAGATTTTTATTTTGTATAAAAATCGTATCTTTATTATGTTATCATATGAATAGAAATCACTTCTTTTACAGAATAAAAATCATATTTTTATTATCATACCTATATAAAAATCATATTTTTAATATGCCACTAGTATAAAAATTATATTTTTAACCTTTCTATATTATAAAAATTATATTTTTAACCTTTCTATATTATAAAAATTATATTTTTATAACGCCATTCAAATGATATAAATTCTATCTTTCCTACTATAAAAATTTGATCTTTTTGCTTTATAAAAATTAATACTTAACTCTCATACATAAGAATAAAAAAATCAGATTTTATTTTACTAAGCTATCGTATATAAGACTGAAATAAACTCAACATTAAAATAATTTAAAACAAAACAAAAATAAATAAATAACTTACATCCATTATCAGCAAAAGGGGAGGGCTTGCGTGTAAATCGAAGAGGAGGGGAGGGTTCTGATGGGGGTGGTGGTGGTCGCGGCCTGTCAGGGAGGGGGTGGTCTTCGCAGTGGTCGACGGAGTGGTGCAGCGCAGATTTGGGTCTCGCGGTGGGGTTCAGGGCTTGCAGCGACGGGATTGGTTAGGGGAGGTTTCGGTTCTCGTTCAGGTGGCCGGAGGGGAAAGGGGGGAATCGCCGGAGGTGTGGCGGTCGTGCGGTGGTGGGGCGCGGTGGCGATCGCCTGGGGTCGAGCGGCCTTCGTTGATTTTTTTCTTTTTCCTGAATGAATTCATCGTGGAAATGGGGAAGGGTTGACCGAGGGATAAGGGAGAGAAAGGGGGAAAATAATGTATTTATTTATTTAATTTAATAATCCATAAAGTTGTGTTTCCATTCGAACTCTAATTCAAACCCACCGACTGTCGCCCCTAACTAATTACCCATATTCCGAACACAATGGGATGTGTCCCGTTAGCCAATTCGGCCGTTACGATAAGTTTCCATTTAAATTAGCATATAAATCAATGTATATTGAATTTGAATGCACATTTCAATTTACCGGGGTCACACACTAACTCTAAAAATTACAGAAAAATTATTTCCAGCTTCGTATTAACGATACGGTCCTAACAAAACTAATTTTGTCGAATTCTGAGACCGTTTGAAAATTGACCATTTTCCAGTCGATTGAATTCAACTGAAATTGGTCAAACGCGTTTAACTGTACCACGCTCACATATTAATTCGAAAAATTCTGAAAATTGGAATCTAGCAATAATTTGACATTCCGGTTCCAACAAAACTAGTTTCATCGAAAACCGAGGTCGTTTGCAAAACGGCTATTTCCAAGGCATTTATATATATTAAAATATATATAAATTCCACAGCGACTATTCTGAATTTTCAACTGGACGTATCTTCTAATTTATAAAGTGAAATTTTAGTTTCTCAACTTCGTTACAAAGATATAGTTATACAGATTCAAATATTTCTTGTTTCGTTCAGTTCTGACTTATATTGAATTCTGTATATTCATTTGAAATTAGAAATCGAATTTTCGAACTACCGCGCCATTTCAGGCTCGTTTTATATTTAAAATAAATTTATTCGTTTTAACTTCATCGAAAATAAATTTTCCGTCATTATTATTTAAAATAAATTATTTTAAATATTCAAAATCCATTAAAATCGCCAAAATAAAAATTTTAAATTGGCCCTGATTTCCGGGTTGTTACATTCTCCCCCTCTTAAAATCTTTTCGTCCTCGAAAAGGAACGAAGATGAAAGTTGTTTACTAATCAACTCAACTTTCGTTATTTTCGTTACGGCTTAAGTTTTTCAACTTTTCAGTTTCTAAAAACTTTTCAAATTTTTCAAAAATTTGGCTAACACCCTAAATTTTCGAAAAATTTCGCCATAACCTCCCCAGCACCGGGAGCATCGGGAAACTTCAAATAGCTTCCCTGGTCCTTCTCATCTCAAAAAAGAAAAAGAAACAGCCAAACGGCTAGCCAATCGGCTCATAAAATCATCCAAACCCAAAGAAATACAATAAACATGTACCTATTTGTCGGGCAAACAATTTTATTCCTCTTCTCTAGCCTCCTTGCTATGACCTGTTCAACGTACATACATGTATATGCATGCAATTTCAAACAATTTTCATTACAGTTCAATATTTGATAAAATTTGGCTAATGTAACTTTCATGTACATATTGGTTTCAAGGAATAATCATACAACACAAACATCAATCAATTAGTTGATTAGCTTATCAACATATAACTTTGATATAAGTAGAGAAAATCATGTTTTTGATGCCAAATCACAACAATAAGCCCTATCTAGTTTTGGTTCTCACACCAGTCGATGGAAATATATAGACATCCCACTTTCGAAATGGAACACAAACTACTGATGCTACATAGTCATCAGTAGAATCATCTCCGGGCGACTAGGGTGTGATTCTATATCTACCCAGTATATTAAAACTTCGAATACACGTGGATCAGACGTATATGCAAAATCTTTATATACTAGATTGTCCATATTCAATACAAATAAAATATTCAAATACGAATAATTGGATTTTATTTTCAAAACAAAGTTCGTCTTCATTTTTACTTTGAAAAATATACTCTTCACACTCGTTCTAGGACACTACTGATCCTATCTCTAACGAGTCATTCCTATTGGATATTACTAATCCAATTTCTGATGAATTCTTTCGTTTGGTTCTAATGTGTCTTTTTCTCGAGCTTTGTAAACCAAAGCTCTGATACCACCGTAAGGACCCGTAACTTCCCCGTGAAGGAAAGCCCGAACTTCTTTGAGAACAAGCCACATCAGAACATAAACAGAAGAACATTTCATTGTTTATTACAACAATTCCATCAGAATACAAGAATATACAGAGTATGAATAAATATTACACTGAAAAATCAGAGATTTAAAAACATTACTGTAGCGGAAGAATAATACAAAGAAGAACTGAAAGGAATACACGGATACAGAGCTTTCCGAATATCACTTCAGCTATAAACCAGGGTCCTGTGAATATAAATCTGTAAAACCGAAACTACTAGCTGCCCGTGCGGAAAATAAGGGCACCCAGAGTTTAGGTTAAAACAATAAAATCCAGGTCAGTCATGTGACAGGTGTGAGAACTAAAATAGTTATTTAAAACTTTATTTTAAAATTAAGGTAAATCAAGGGACCACGCCGTATAACACGGGGCGGGTTTCCTCCTAAGAATACCAGTGCACGATATATACAGCGTAATGCTAAATAAAGAACAATGAAGCTATTATAAGACCCAGGTCCCATCACACAATGCAACACAAGCCGGAGGATAGGGTTTTACCTTATAATAGCCAAATATGCTTGGTACGTATAAAACGAAATCATTTAATATTATTACTAGTGCATAAGTGTTTCAAAACAATTTCAACCATAAGTATCAATCATAAACGACATGGGTACCATATATATAATGTTGCCATACTAGGCTCTACAAATAAAACCGCAAAATGTCATATTGGAAATTGGATTTACATCTGTGAACCGAGGCAAAAGATAGTCCTCTACCGATTCGAGACTCTCTAGCCCAAGCCTCAGGACCCAGACACAGGTGGGTCCTTGGATCGTCAGGGCCGGTCCACCGATGTGGATTATTATGCCTGAACAATACGTCTCCCCGCCCTATGGGGGGTAAATGAGCCAATAAATGGCTCCATCGGTTCGAGAACGACCGATATATCTGAGGCGCCTCCAATTCCAACAACCACATGAGTCAAACTCGTCAGCCAGTTTTAAGCACTGACGCCACTCCTAACTAGAAAGAGACGCATGTCCTCCCCGAGGTCCTTCTCCAGTTTTTGGTTCACACCGGGGTGCGAGGCTCGCGAATCAACGCTATCACAAGACCCTGCTTTTCAACAGAAGCCTTGATCATTTGCATCTCAGCATGCCACACAGGCAAACCATTCCATGCAACCAATATCAATCAATCACACAGAATGATATCCAATGTCAGACACACAGTCCATTTACAAGTCCGTTCTGGGTCTAAACGAAACCGGAGGCACCTTATTCCACCTCCCATATGTCCAATACAGGAGTGAGGTCCTCGCATATCCGTCGACCTCCAAGTACGTCTGGACGATCACCAACGTATTCCCTCCTCTTGGGTGTACAGCCCAATCAAGATTATCAGGAATCATCCAAACGATGTGAAGACCTCCAGTCTTCAACCACCGTCTTCATTTTCGACATGTTGTCGTATCATTTATTCAGAATGGGTATAACCCGGTCTTTCTGAGTAACTCGCGTATATAATAAACTAGTGTCACATAAACAGAACATACGCCGCATTCCAATTCAGAATATTATTTTATTCAAATATTATAATTTCAATGGAAAGGTTCCCATTAATTTTATCAAAGATAAATTCCTTTAAATTTATTCTTTAATCTTCCCATCAGTTTCTAATTTTCTTAACTACAGTGGATTTAAGAACGGTATTATTAAAGATACCATTCACGACAAGCCCAACTCTTATTCCATTAGTTATGGAATCTTCACGGAAAACAGATCAATATATATATAATCGATATAAACTTCTGTATCCAACCAATAATATAAATGGAATAACGGCGAAGCCTTTTAAGTTCCATATATAGTAACGGTCTTCCTCCACAGCAGCTCACTTCGATTATTACCCAATCGAATTCCATTCCATTCCAATTTATTTATTGGAAAACTTTACTTTGGAAAATTTCCATTAAATCTCAATAAAAAGATTTATAAATTCCAAATCACATTTCACTATTAATCGGGTTAAAGAACGCATGTCGTTTGAAACACAGTTCACGATAAACCCAATTCACATTCAATTTCCACTTCTTTAAATCTTGATTAAAAGATTTATTCTTTTCACCACTGGGTTCAAGAACAGTGTTGTTTAAGACACCGTTCACGACAAACCCAAAATCCACTTTGATATTAAATACAAGGCTATGAATAGAAAATATATCGGCTTATATTCAATACCAAATTCTGAAAACAACCAACATCGTATTGGAAATAACGATATATATATCTTCCAAACTTCCATAACGATATCCGTATAATCACGGAATCCACTATCGAAATATCTCGAAGATAATTTCGATTCAAATCCATTCCAATTCATATATTGGAAATTTTGGTTATATTTAAACCACTCACAATCCCTTTTATTTATTTAAAAATAATGGATTATAATTCTAGTTAATAAATATTTCATTTCGATAAAAATATATTTTTATCTTTACAAATGCGAAATTTTTCATCCCAACTTCACAAATCATTTATTATGATTTTACACCAATTATTAATATTTTTAATAATTTTATCAAGGCCCGTACAGTCGATTTCCAATAACGATCGTCGAACTGCACTTACAACGACCTTTTCTAAATTTGATTTGGACGTATCTCCAAATCCAACCGTTAGATTTCAAATCTTATATATTCGTTGGAAAGTTCTTTTCGATATGAACCTAACGGTTCTGGTTTCAGGAGAATCCGACGGTCGGATCTCCCGTAACATCAATTCGAAGTCAATGGTCGAAATTCGCGAACTACCGCGGCGCGGCGCGTTCTATTCAGGCCATTAAATATATATATATTATATATATTTCGTCGATTTCAATTCAAAACCTATTTCATAATTCGTTTTGACTTCATTTTAAAAACGATTTCACCTTCATATTCAATTTTGAATCAAAATTGAATATTCCTTATCATTAACATATAAATGATAATATTTTCAAAACGTTATATTTTGAAATCACTTCCTTTTCGATATTCAATATAAAAATGAATAAAATCGATATAAATACCGTTCACGTCAAAATGGCGCAACTCTAATCAACACGGCTTTATATATTTCAATAATTCGTGTTCATTCAAAATCGAACATCAAAATCAGGTTTTAATCCTTTACTGAATATTATTTTGAAATATTTCTTATTTTAAAATATTCGTTATTTTAAAATATTCTTTAGTTCTGAATTGGAATCAGACATAGCCAAATACCATATAAAGTGATTTATATGGATTTCATACAACACATGTATAATATCAGTGATAAATAATCAACCATCATCCAAAGTGCACTTATAGAACTGTCTGCCAACCTATTGATTGACATACAACTAATTATTGGGATTAGTGTACGTCAATTTCATCCCAACACCTGTGTGGGGTTTCAACCAACAACTACTGAATATTATTTGTGCAGTTGGGCGATGTGTAAAATTTATCGTCCTAATCCATATCAGTCAAATGGGTGTACATCAACAAATCGTTTTGATTTGTAAATGAATATTCATTTTATTCATTTGTCTAATTAAAATGATATTTTTATTTTTCTAAACTATTTTATAAAATTTCGGCGGCATAACGGCGCGATACTAGAAACGGGATAAGGCCTAGCCTTGTCCCCGGTCTAATAATGGCCCACGCCATACATATACCAATCTAATCAATTCGATTTCACCCAAACAACCAAATTCAAACAAATAATCTAACCAACTACACAACCAAACAAACAAGTCCATGGTCTGTGGACGATGGTGTCGGGTGCTTCTAATAAGCACCGTCTGCATCCTAGTATATATATATATATAACTAGAAAAATAGAATTCGAGTGAGAAGTTCTCACCGAGAGCTAAATCAAACTCCACGACTCTTCATATGTAGGAAATCTTCATCATTCTTCCAACGCAGTCTGTTTCACGAAGTATATGTTAAAAATTATATTTTAACAACGCTACTTCTTATATCAAGATTATATTTTTATAGCTCTACCTAAATAAAAATCAGATTTTTATTTTATATAAAAATCGTATCTTTATTATGCTATCATATGAATAGAAATCACTTCTTTTACAGAATAAAAATCATATTTTTATTATCATACCTATATAAAAATCATATTTTTAATATGCCACTAGTATAAAAATTATATTTTTAACCTTTCTATATTATAAAAATTATATTTTTAACCTTTCTATATTATAAAAATTATATTTTTATAACGCCATTCAAATGATATAAATTCTATCTTTCCTTCTATAAAAATTTGATCTTTTTGCTTTATAAAAATTAATACTTAACTCTCATACATAAGAATAAAAAAAATCAGATTTTATTTTACTAAGCTATCGTATATAGGACTGAAATAAACACAACATTAAAATAATTTAAAACAAAACAAAAATAAATAAATAACTTACATCCATTTTCAGCAAAAGGGGAGGGCTTGCGTGTAAATCGAAGAGGAGGGGAGGGTTCTGACGGGGGTGGTGGTGGTCGCGGCCTGTCAGGGAGGGGGTGGTCTTCGCGGTGGTCGACGGAGTGGTGCAACGCTGATTTGGGTCTCGCGGTGGGGTTTGGGGCTTGCAGCGACGGGATTGGTTGGGGGAGGTTTCGGTTCTCGTTCAGGTGGCCGGAGGGGAAAAGGGGGAATCGCCGGAGGTTTGGCGGTCGAGCGGTGGTGGGGCGCGGTGGCGATCGCCTGGGGTCGAGCGGCCTTCGTTGATTTTTTTTCTTTTCTTTTTCCTTGAATGAATTCATCGTGGAAATGGGGAAGGGTTGATCGAGGGATAAGGGAGAGAAAGTGGGGAAAATAATGTATTTATTTATTTATTTATTTATTTTAATAATCCATAAAGTTGCGTTTCCATTCGAACTCTAATTCGAACCCACCGGCTGTCGCCCCTAACTAATTACCCCCATTCCGAACACAATGGGATGTGTCCCGTTAGCCAATTCGGTCGTTACGATCAGTTTCCATTTAAATTAACATATAAATCAATGTATATTGAATTTGATGCACATTTCAATTTACCGGGGTCACACACTAAGTCTAAAAATTACAGAAAAATTATTTCTAGCTTTGTATTAACGATACGGTCCTAACAAAACTAATTTCGTCGAATTCTGAGACCGTTTGAAAATTGACCATTTTCCAGTCGATTGAATTCAATTGAAATTGGTCAAACGCGTTTAACTGTGCCACGCTCACATATTGATTCGAAAAATTCTGAAAATTGGAATCTAGCAATAATTTGACATTCCGGTTCCAACAAAACTGGTTTCGTCGAAAACCGAGGTCGTTTGCAAAACGGCTATTTTCAAGGCATTTGTATATATTAAAATATATATAAATTCCACAGCGACTAATCTGAATTTTCAACCGGACGTATCTTCTAATTTATAAATTGAAATTTCAGTTTCTCAACTTCGTTACAAAGATATAGTTATACAGATTCAAATATTTCTTGTTTCATTCAATTCTGACTTATATTGAATTCTGTATATTCATTTGAAATTAGAAATCGAATTTTCGAACTACTGCGCCATTTCAGGCTCGTTTTATATTTAAAATAAATTTATTCGTTTTAACTTTGTCGAAAATAAATTTTCCGTCGTTATTATTTAAAATAAATTATTTTAAATATTCAAAATCCATTAAAATCGCCAAAATAAAAATTTTAAATTGGCCCTGATTTTCGGGTTGTTACAAATTCAATTCAATTAAATATTAATTAATTGGTAAACTTCTCTAAATCTTATTTTAAAGATTTATTCTTTTCTCATCGGGGTTTAAGAACAGTGTTATTTAAGACACCATTCAAGACAAACCCAAAATCCAATTTGATATTAAATACAAGGATCTAAATAGAAATTATATCGGCTTATATTCAATATCAAATTCTGAAACTAAAGGATATTTGGCAAGGAGCGACAGTCGATATGTAACGATACTTATTTCTCTCGGACCTAATCGATCGGTAAATCGACCAAGACCGTTCGAAGCTCGGATGTGCTAACCCTGGGCGCACAACACATTAGAACAAACAACAGAAAACTTTTATAAACATCATAATAATTTTACATAAGAGTATAGAATATATCAGAGTACCGAAAATAATATACAGCGGAAGATAAATTTACAATAAATGTAATACAATGCAGCAGAAACAAATAGACTAACACAGTGGAACACTATCAATGCTCTAGACACATGTTTAAGCTTCGATCCAGAAGCCTACTAAATGAAATAATCTGCAAAACCAAAACTACTGACTGCCTGTGTGGAAAATATGGGCACCCAGAGTTCAGGTAGAAAAATAAACTCCGAGTCGGTCATAGTACTGGTGTGAGAACTAAAACAGTTATTAATTAACTTATGTAAAATATGACATATCACGGGATCACGGCGTATGTCACGGAACGTGTTTACCCCCATGAATACCAGTGTCTAAACAATGACCAATAATAGATATATGGATCTACAATGCATCAAACAACATGAAAATTTCCAATCTACCCATTTAGGCTTAATCCACAAATTTAGATTTTCCAAATCCAATTTAATTTACAGAAATTATTCCTTTGGACTTTATTTCCTAATTTCTTATTTCAATCATCTTGAAATACATATCTAGCTTTTACATCAAAGTAGATTTCACTTCGGGATCTCAAAACATTTGGAAATACGAATTCCAAAATATAACAATGCATACAAACAAGTATGCAACTAAATATCGTGCACCGCCCTGAGACCAGGCTGTACGCGCCCCTCCAACTCGATATATATATATGTGCACCTCCTACTATGGAGCAGGCTACACTGACGATGCTCCATTCCACACTCTGGGTAACTACACCGCCCTCATACTTTTAGTCAATCTCGGGTTACCTGAATCTTTAGTCACATACTTGCTAAATCATTTTATATCCCAAAGTGGGGAAAATCATTCCACAACATAATAATCACAAGTACTTTCAGACTATAGTACTTCACATCAGCAATTCACACATATGATTAGTCACTATTAATCACATAAACTTTGAGCTTGTACGTCTCAAAGAAGGGTGTTAAGCAAGAGAATAAATTCTCCGCCACCAAACATATATATCATCAATAGCAACTAATCGGTTATGTGTTGAACTACAATGTAACACATAATACATTTTTTAAATCATTTTAGAAATCATCGGGTTTAGGCCTTGAAATCCTTTCTGTTTTATAAAAAAATTTATAAAAAATTCCCTGTCCAAAATCGGGAATACATTTCTTTTTACTTAAGAAAAATAACATTTCAAAATCATTCATTAAATTTGAAATGAACTCAACATCATCGCTACACATCTCATAGTCAAATCGTGAAGTGTTTCACAAGATGTTAGCATACACATATTTCTACCCAACCCAATGCTAAACGTAAAAGCATATTTTGCTCATAAACTGATCGAGCACAATCCAGACAATCAGTCAATTACAATCAATAACAACAACCAAGTATGTTTGGTTTATACCACATCTCATGTTTTGGTAAATTTAATCACCATTCATTCATTCAAATATAATTAAAGATTTACTAAAACTCTTCTTAGTTTTAATCTTCAAAATTCATTGCTTAATGATTATCCAACTTTAGGAAATTAATCCATCCAAACAGTCAATCCATCACAATCAATATCAACAACCAAGTATATTTGGTTTATATCACATCTCATGTTTTAGTAAATTTAATCACCATTCATTCATTCAAATCTAATTAAAGATTTATTAAAACTCTTCTTAGTTTTAGTCTTCAAAAATCATTATTTAATGATTATCCAACTTTCTGGATATTAATCCTGTCATTATCTCGGTTAAAGAACAAATGTTGTTTAAACACAATTCATGATAAACCCAAAATTCTCTTCCATAAAAATGGAATCTTCATGGAAATCCAACAACATATAATCGATATAAATTTCCATATCAAATTAATGCTATAAATGGAATAACGGCTAGGCCTTTTAAATCCCATATATAGTAACGGCCTTCCTTTACAGAAGCTCATCGCGATTATTATCAAATCGAATTCCATTCGATTCCAATTTAATATTTTAAATTGGAAAACTTTACTTTGGAAAATTTCTATTAAATCTTATTAAAAAGATTTAAAAATTCCAAATCATATTTTCACTTTTAATTGGGTTTAAGAACTAATGTTATTTAAAACACAATTCACAATAAACCAAAAATCCAATTTCAATTCAATTCCAATTAAATATTAATTAATTGCTAAACTTCTCAAAATCTTAATTAAAAGATTTATTCTTTTCTCAACTCGGTTTAGGAACAGTGTTAATAAAGACACCATTCACGACAAACCCAAAGTCTAATTTGATATTAAATAAAGGCACTGAATAGAAAATAATATTGGCTTATATTCAAGATCAAATTCTGAAACTAACCAATATCATATTGGGAATAACGATATATATATCTTTCAAATTCCTCAACAATATTTGTATAATCACGTAATCCAATATCGAAAATATTCCGAAGATTATTTCCAATCCAAATCCATTCCAATTTATATATTGGAAAATTTTGGTTATTTCAAAACCATTTCAGAAATTCATTTCATTTATATAAAAATATTGGATAATTATGCTATTTATTAACTAGTTCATTTCGATAAAAACATATTTTTATCTTTCCAAATATAGATTTTTTTCCATCCAAAATCTTTCCAAATCATTTATTATGATTTTACACAATTTTTTCACATTTTTTAATAATTTTATTAAAGCCCATACAATCGGTTTCCAATAACGGCCACCGAACAACATTCATAGTGTACTTTTCTTAAATTGATTTTGATATATTTCATGATCTAATCATTCAAATTTAAATATCTTATATTCATTGGAAAGATCTTTTTGATACGAACCCAACGGTTCCGGTTTTAGGAGAATCCGACGGTCGGATCTCTCATAATGTCAATTCGAAGTCAATGGTCGAAATTCGCAAACGGTCGTTGCGCGACACGTTCTATTCAGGCCATTATATATATATATATATATATATATATATATATAATCATCGATTTCTATTTAAAATGTATTTTATAAATCGGTTATAAATTCGTTTTAAAAACGATTCCGACTTCCATTTCAATTTTAAATCAAAATTGAATATTCCATTACATGATAATTTTATACAGTGCATGTATATGTTAAAAATTGTATTTCTAACAATCCAATAATCATTTCAATATACGACCATTTTATATATCGCATATATAAGCTAAAAATAATATTTTTAGCGAATAAATATTTATTTCATTACATGACCATTTTATATATCATGTATATAAGCAAAAAAATATTTTTAGCAAACAAATATTTTTCACATCGCATATATATACATTATACATCGTATATATAATTTTCACATTGTATATATATAATTTTCACATTGTATATATATTATTATCACATCGTATATATATAATATTCAGATCGTATATATATTATTTTCACATCGTATACACATTATTTTCACATCGTATGCATATTATTTTCACATCGTATATATATAATTTTCACATCATATATATATATATATATATATATAATTTTCAAATCGTATATATATTATTTTCACGTTGTACCTATATAATATTCACATTGTATATATATATAATTTTCACATCGTATATATATAATTTTCACATTGTATATATATAATTTTCACATCGTACATATATAATTTTCACATTGCATGTGACGACCTGAA
Source organism: Allium sativum (assembly GCA_030737875.1). Lineage (NCBI taxonomy): Eukaryota > Viridiplantae > Streptophyta > Magnoliopsida > Asparagales > Amaryllidaceae > Allium > Allium sativum. Next base: position 153,674,944 of record CM060924.1, on the reverse strand, counting down.
CTTCCCAGTAAAGGAAAGCCCAGATTGCCTTGAGAACAATACACATCAGAGCACAAACTGAAGAACATTTTATTGTTGGTTACAACAATACATCAGAGTTCAAGAATATAACAGAGTACGAATACTTATTACAAAATAATAATATCAGAGTTCTAAATTACATTTAAATAGCAGCGAAAAACAATACAAATATACAACCGAAAGGAATACACGGATACAGAGCTTTCCGAATATCGCTTCAGCTGTAGACCAGGATCCTGTAAATATATCTGCAAAAAGCTACTCGACTGCCCGTGTGGAAAAAATATGGGCACCCGAGTTTGCCAGTGAAACAAACTACAGGTCAGTCATGGGACTGGTATGAGAAATCTTAACTTAACTTATATAATAAAGCTAATCACAGGACCACGCCGCTAACGCAGAACGGGTTTACTCCATTGGATTGCCAGTGAATAAAATAAAGTAAATCGTTAAACAATGCAATCCATTTTAGAAAAATGAAACCATTATAAGACCCAAGTCCCATCACACAATGCAACGCAAACCGGAGGATATGGTTTTACCTTATAATGATCAAAAGATGCTTGATATGATAAGACGTATTTAATATTAATGTGTATATATATGGGTGTATATATATTAAAACATTTCAATCATAATGTATCAATCATAGATGGCATGGGTACCATATATCATGTCGCCACGCTAGTTCTACAATCAAAACCGCAAGGTCGTATTGGAAATTGGATTTCCATCATCAGTCGAGGCTAGGGGCAAGCTCCTCTCCGATTCGAGACACTCTAGCAAATGCCTCAGGATACCCCGCAGTGAACCCTTGGATCTTCAGGGCCGGTCCACACCTGTCGAAAGTGGATTGGCAATTTCTGAACACACGCTTCCCGGTCCCTTTGGACCTATAGTATGACCACTAACGGCCTATAAATCCGAGGCGCCTCAAAATCCATCATCCACATAAGTAAAATGTCAACGCTGGTAGGTCACTGACATCACTCTAGCTAGTAAGAAACGTGTACACTCCCTGCAGTCCGTATCCCGTTTTTGACTCATACCGGGGTGTGAGGCTCGTGAAGTCACGATATACACTAAGCTATGCCGTAATAGGCTATACTTTGATCATCTCACAAGGCCCTGCTTTTCAACAAAAGCCTTGATCAATTGCATCTTGGCGTGCCACATTGACAATTCACGCCATGCGATCAATCACTATTAATATATACCAGGGTGTTAAGCAGAGAATAAATTCTCCACCACCAATCAGATATACATTAATAACAATCAATTTAATTCGCCTGGAACGAAATCAAATGTCAGACACGCATCCATTTATAAGCTTATGCCCTAGGTCTGAGCGAAAACCAAATCCGAACAATCAACAATAGTCCGGACGGCCACCACTGAAGCCCCTTCAAGGTAGCTACTCCCATCATGGGTCTCAGTAGCAACACATCCATTCGAAGTGAAGATCGTCGGTCTTCAATCACCGTCTTCAACTTCGACTCTTTATCGTCATAGTAATTATTCGGAATGGGTTAAACCCGGTCTTTCCGATTAACTCACGTATTCTTATAATTAAGAATCAAGTACTATAAAAACACATCCAACGCCTCATTCCAACTCAGAATATTCTTTTAATAAAATATTCACATTATCTTATTAAAGATAAATTCTTTACATTTACTCTTAAATCTTTCTTTTAAAGATTTATTAAAACACCAGTTGGTTTTAAATATCACAAATCATTACTCAAAGATTATTTAAATCTAAGAAATTAATCTTATCTTCAACTGGGTTAAAGAACTAATGTCATTTAAAACATAGTTCACGGTAAACCCAAAAATCATCTCCCATACAATATGGAATCTTCACAGAAATCAAATCAATATATAATCTTTATAAAATTCTGTATCCGACCAATAATATAAATGGAATAACGGCAAAGCCTCTTAAATTCCATATGTAGTATCGGCCTTCTTTTACAGAAGCTTATCTCGGTTATTATTAGTTCGAATTCCATTCAACTCCAATTTAATATATTAAATTGGAAAACTTGGCTTTCGGAAAATTCCCATTTAAATCTTAATAAAAGGTTATAAATTCCAAATCATATATTTTCACTGTCGGTTGGGATAAAGAACACATGACACTTAAAAACATGGTTCACAATAAACCCAACTCACATTTAATCTTAATTCAATTACTAAATAAAGTTGGAAAACTTTAATAATCTAAATTAAAAGATTATTCTTTTCATGCGGGGTTTAAGAACAGTGTTATTTAAGACACAATTCACGACAAACCCAAAATCCAATTTATTAAATTTAATTTCCAAATAAATATTACAAATTGGAAAACTTCATTAAATCTAAATTTAATGATTTATTCTAGTTAATAACTAGTTCGCTTCAATAAAAATATATTTTTCTAAAATATATCATTTTTCTAAAATATATTCTTCTTCTAAGATATTTTCTAAAATATTCTTTTTCTAGAATATTCTTTATTGGAATGTGACTCAGTCATCAACCATATATTGCATGAAATCAATAATTATGATAAATAATTATCAAGCATCCAACTAACTACCAGAGTGGATTCTACACTAAATTCTGGGACTAGTGTAGATCAAATATCATCCCAACACCCGTGTGGGGTTTCATCCAACAAACAAATAATAAATTATTTGTGCACTTGGGCGATGTGTGAAAATTATCGTCTTAATCACATAAACAAGTCGGTTGACTTGTAAATGGAAGTGTAATATTCAGTTTGAATATACTAACATTATATTTAAAACATCAAAAATACAACATCACAGACAAACATCTCAATTCTTTTTATTGTGAATAATGACAACAAAAATCTAGGCTTTTATTCCCATTCTTTTTAATGCATATAAATATACATTCTTAACTCATTCTTTTTAATGTACAAAATATATATTCTTAGCTTTTTATTTTTAATGTTTAAAAATATACATTTTTAGCTTCTTCTATTTAATGTATAAAAATATACATTTTTAGCTTCTTCTTTTTAATGTATAAAAATAGACATTTTTGTTTCATTCATGTCAAGTTACAAAAATGTCCTTTTAATTTCCTTCATTTCAAAGTGACAAAAAATGTACTTTTAATTTCCTTTATCTCAAAGTGACAAAAATGTCCTTTTATTCTAATTTACATTTTCTAACAAAAATGTATTCTAATTACATCTTTTAACAAAAATGTATTCTTTATTTCTAATTACATTTCCTAGCAAAAATGTATTCTTTATTTCTAATTACATTTTCTAGCAAAAATGTATTCTTTATTTCTAATTACATTTCCTAGCAAAAATGTATCTTTATTCAAATGTAACAAAAATGTACATCTTTATATTCATTCCCTTAAAGTGACAAAAATGTCCATTTTTACTCATTCTTTTTAAATGATAAAAAGAATGTTTTCTAATTCATTTTTCAAAAGTGACAAAAATGAATGAATTTACTTCATTCTTTTCAAAGTGGCAAAATGAATGTTTTCTAATCCATTTTTCTAATGTATAAAAATATACAATCTCAATTCTTTCTTTTTAATGTTTAAAAATGTATATTTTTGTCTAATTCGTTTTATGTAATTAAAATAATGATTTCGTTTCTAACCCTTTTTATGAAATCAAAATAATGATTTTTATTCTAATCCTTTTTATGAAATCAAAATGATGATTTTTATTCTAATCCTTCTTATGAAATCAAAATGATGATTTTTATTCTAATCCTTTTTAATATATAAAAATGGGTACTATTCAAGTTCTGACAAAAATGTTCTTTTCTAATTCTTTCTTTCAAATGTGACGTTAATGTCCACTTCTAGTTCTTTCTTTCTTCCTTTTTTATTACATTCTCTAATCATCTTAAAAATGTAATACTTTACTTTATTCCCTAATTACATTGAAAATATAATATTTTCCTTTTACTCTTCAACTATAGGAAAATGTAAATTTTCTTCTCATTCATTATATTAAACAAAAATGTGATATTTGTTCTCATTCATTTTTTAAACAAAAATGTGGATTTTTTCTTTTACCTTTTTTTAAACAAAAATGTTAATTTTTGTTCTTTTTCTTTCTTCAAACAAAAATGTTAGTTTTTGTTCCTTTTTCTTTCTTTAAACAAAAATGTTAATTTTTGTTCCTTTTTCTTTCTTTAAACAAAAATGTAGTTTTTGTTCCTTTTTCTTTCTTTAAACAAAAATGTAGATTTTGTTCTTTGTTTATATTTCACAAAAATGAAATCTTTCCTTCTTGATTTCATTTAAACAAAAATGTAATCCTCTTGATTTCATTTGAACAAAAAATGTAATCCCCTTGGATTTATTTAAACAAAAATGAAGTTTTGTTCTTTTAACAAAAATGTTATTTTTATATTTCTAACCAAGTTTCTAACCAAAAATGTGATTATTTATCACTAATCAAGTTTTAATCACAAATGTGTTCTTTTTCATTTAAAAAAGTTTTGACAAAAAATGTGAATTTTTGTTTTATCTATCTTTGTTCAACAAAATTGTGAATTTTTGTTTTATCTAACTTTGTTCAACAAAAATATGAATTTTGAATATGAACAAACATTAAAAAAATGACATTTTGAATCTAAGCATAAATGGTATTTTTAACTTAACATAAATGTCATTTTGAATACTAACATAAATGGTGATTATAACCCAACATAAATGACCTTTTGAATTTTATCATAAATGGCGTTTCTAATATGTCAATTTTCACAAATGACAAGCCTAATATCGCATTTTCATAAATGACATTTCTAATATGCATTTATATTTACACATGAAAATGACTCTTTAACATGTATTTACAAAACATGACATATATTTTAATAAAAGATAATTTTGTTTGTCACCACTAATTATTGGCTAGCTTTTTGACCAAGCCACCCAGGATCATTCATAAGAAGAAAGCCTGAAACCACGTTCTCTAAGAACATGAAGGAATGGATCGCATCATCGGATCGCCCGATTTCGGATCGCACACTATCGACTCGCCAACCATCGGATCGCGTCTCGACGGATCGCCCCCATTTCATCAGCGGAACGAAACCTCTATGCGGCTCGATCCGAACCTATATTGTTGCCCAGATTAGACCGATCTGATCCCCTGATGCATGGCAAACCCTCTGACCCATTCAAGCGTGAGCTAGTCTTCAGCGATCCGTGACGCACGGATCTGGCGATACATGTCCCTAACCGTCATATGGACCGATTCTTCCCATCTGCACGGTCCGATTTTCAAGCAGATCGCGACACCTGTCCACAACGGCTAATTTGACTATTTCTACAACGGTGGCGATGCGATCCGATGCTCTCGGGATTCGTGCCACGTGTTACCGCGACCCGCCTGACAAAATCAGCTATAAATAGCCCGGAGCTTGGCATTTTTTGGGATCCTTTTGGCAATACTGAGTACTGAATCCGCCATTATTGTCAAACTATTTGATTACTGAGAGAAATAACAATTGTAAAAGTGGGCTTGGGAGAAATCCTTGATTGTACCGACACTCAAAGTGTAATCAATAATATATAAAGTGGACGTAGGCTCGTTAACGCCGAACCACTATAAATTCTGTGTGTTATTTTCTTTTTTCTCATTCTTCGGTTGAAACTCTATAAGATTCGGAACAATTTGGGTGTTAGGTCCAAATTTTGATCTAACATTTTGGTGCTTTCACTGGGAAGACAATCCTAAAGTTTCACTATTCAGTTCTTTGAAGGTTCCAGCGATTCAGATATCATGGCTGGAAAAAGATCTAAGGAAGCACGAGCTTCGCAAACCAATGAAACGATTGAAGAAAGTATGCACGAGCTAGACAATGAGGAGACTCTGGATCGCGGAGCGCAGGGGGCGAACCGATCCGATGAAGACACCACGCTACGAATCGGCGAGAACGAGGCGATCCGGACTGCTGAAGGGGTTGTTACTCGATCCCGAGGCAACGTCTCGAATCCCCCACGCACCGCGACCGCGAATCGATCTCAGGGGGGCGTTGCGAGCCGCCATCCTCAAACCACAGCGATCCGAATTGATGATCAGACTACAACTCGACCTGGAAAGGAGCCTATGGCTCGCTCCTATCGTCCTGGCCCCTCCGCTCGACCTGGCTCAAGCTCTTTGCGTATAAGAGAAAGTGATGATGATCAATTTGACCCTGCTGCTCCCGTTACTGAGGGGGATCTCTCTCGCTTTTCCGAAATGTGGGAGAGATTGTTTGATGAATTGGCTGCCCAAAGGCAGGAAAGCTCCGTACTACGACAAAATTTGACTGCTATGGATAGAAGGCTTGATGAGCTCGCAAGGCAAAGGACGTCGCCGGTTCGTCCACTCACTCCAGGATATTCTTCTTCGTCTGAGGAATCGCCGAGACCTCCGCGGCGACCATATGAGAGAGCCGAAAACATAGAGCAGCTTCGGTTCGGAACCCTGCCATCACAGGAAGAAGAAGCGCTGGGGGCGGGGCCCTCAAACCGTAATGTGAATGATCAAGCCACATCTCCCAGGGCTCGAGATGTGGACAGTCCTGTGCATAACAGACTACCTCAGCCCCATCGCCGCACACATGCTCATGGTAACAGGGGGCAACGGAGCCCTATCCGAGCCCCCGATTTTGTGACTGCTCCCAGAAGAGAGATCAGAGAACCCCGCCGAACCAAAGGCACTGACCCTGAACCTCCGCTGACCAGTGCGAATGTTGCAGCCATGATCCATCAGATTCTGGCAGATAGCCGTGGACAACGGAACGAAGATTGGGGAATCGACCGCAGTCACACCCCTTTCACTGATGATATTTTGGATGCGACTTTCCCAAGGCGTTTCAACATGCCACAGATGAACCGATACGCGGGCAGGTCTGATCCCGTCCAGCATTTAATGAGATATTCTTGGTCAATGACCGCTGCTGCAGCTTCCGACGCTGTCAAGTGTAAAGCATTTCCCATATTTTTGGTGGATGTAGCATTGTTATGGTTTACTCGCTTGCCAGCAAGATCAATTTCTAGCTTCAGGGAGTTAAGTGAGAAGTTCGTAGAACAATTCCGTATCTATGCACAAAAAGCAAAAAGTGTGATTGACCTGTTCCTTGTTAAGCAGCGACCAGGCGAGAGTTTGAGGGTGTACCTAGACCGTTTCAATTTGGCCGCTACTGAAGTTAAAGATCCCCATGAACCAACCATTGTTGCAGCACTGATTGACGGAGTAGATAAAGACACTGAATTCGGGAGATACCTGGCAGGCAAGCCACCCCATACTCGAGAACTATTCTACGAAAAAGCCAACGTACACTCGCGCCGGGAAGAAGTATATGCTAACCGAAAGGCAAAAACGGCCGATAAGGAGGAAATCTAGAGCAATGTCGCCATTAAGCAGACAGGAGACAGCTCAGGGAAGGTCGAAGTTAATGTTGGAAATCGGAATCAGGGTGGTCGTCAGTCGGGGAACAACAATAATAATGGTAACGGCAACAACCGAAAGAGGAACCGAGGGAACGACTCCCAAAGAAGGACTCGTCCCAGGGCCTTTGAAAGTTATACCCCAATAAATGATACTCTGGAAAATATCTTCATGGATGCGTATGAAGTCCTCCAGAATAAGAGGCCACCTCCCAGAGAGTCGACGGAGAAAGAACGTGAAACGGGGAAGTTTTGTCTCTTCCATCAGATTCACGGCCATTCGACAAATGAATGACGTCACTTAAGAGATGTAATCGAAATGCTGCTTCGAGAAGGAAAGTTAGATGAATACAGAGTAACGCCCAGAGACAGGGGGCAAGCAGTACAGGCCCCAAATCAAACCCAGAATCAACTTGCTGCTAGGCCAACTGCCCAGCAAAAGGGAAAGAACATCGTTATCAATACCGTAATCGGAGGACTTTATCTTGCTGGACATAACTCCAAGGCATTAGATCAATATGTCAATGCAGCCAAGCAAAACCTCGAGGTAGGGGAGTGTAGCAACCCTGAGGACAATATCCCGGTAAAGCAACAAAAGATGATGACCGACGATGTAGTTTTCCGAGAACGAGAAAGCATTGGAGTCCATGCTCCGACAGAAGATCCATTTGTAATTACAGTACCTATTGGACCAGCCACTGTTCATAAGGTTTTGGTGGACAACGGGAGTTCCGTCAACATTCTTTTCAAAAGGACATTTGACCAGATGAACCTCGAAATAAAAGACTTAAAGCCTTGTCAAGGATGGATCCGTGGATTCAACGGAGCATCTACCGCTCCAATGGGTTATGTAGACTTACCGGTTACGCTTGGGGAAGGGGAACGCCAGAGAGTGAGAATCCTTCCCTTCGTGGTTTTGGACGTTGAATCGCCCTACAATGCCTTCTTGGGCCGACCGGCCCTCGCAAAGTTTAGAGCCTGTATAGCCCCCTGGTGCTTGTTATTGAAATTCCCCACGGAAGCTGGCATTGGTATCGTCAGAGGAGATCAGGTTGCTGCGCGAGCATGTTATGTTGCCGAACTAAAGCTACTCCGCAATGGAGGGGATATTGAAACTAAAGGCGCTTCTCCCCCTACGGGGGAGGAGACCTTATAACAACTAAAGAGGATAGTCGTTGGAGAGTCGCCCAGAGAGATGCCCGAGGATATAGATCCCAGAGAGGATCAAGAACCCGGGGGCAGAATGGCGACTCCTAACGAGACGACTGTGGATATACCGATCGATGACAGTGACCCGGAGAAGGTCCTTAAGATTGGATCCCAGTTAAATCCGGATCTCGCTAAAGAATTGACGGATTTCTTAAAAAATAACTTGGATGTATTTGCTTGGACTCATGCAGACATGTGCGGGATATCCCCATCAATCATGAGCCATTCATTAAGCATTAACCCTAAACATCCTCCTGTAAAGCAAAAAAGGCGAATGTTAGGCCCGGAGAGGTCTGCTGCCTTGAAAGAAGAGGTCGGAAAGCTAAAGAGTAATGGATTTATCAGAGATTCAACCTACCCAGACTGGATTTCGAATCCAGTCCTAGTAAAGAAGGCCAACGGGAAGTGGCGAACGTGTATCGACTTCTCGGATTGAACAAAGCCCGTCCAAAAGATAGTTTCTCGTTACCTCGGATTGACCAGTTGGTAGACTCGACGGCGGGTCATGAGCTTCTCTCATTTATGGATGCTTATTCAGGATATAACCAGATTCCGATGCATGTTCCAGATCAAGAGCACACTAGTTTTATCACGGATCTGGGATTATATTGTTATGTGGTGATGCCCTTTGGCTTGAAGAATGCGGGCGCTACATATCAACGTTTAGTCAACAGAATGTTTTATAACCAGATCGGGAAAACCATGGAAGTATACGTCGACGATATGTTGGTTAAGTCCAAGCAATCTTCCCAACACACTACTGACTTGGCAGAGATGTTCGGCATTCTTCGATAATACGGAATGAAACTCAACCCAACCAAATGTTCATTCGGTGTTGCCTCCGGAAAATTCTTGGGGTTCATCGTTAGTTCCCGTGGTATTGAGATTAATCCGGATCAAATCGCGGCAATCAGAGATATTCAGGAACCTAGGCAAATTAGGGATGTACAAAGCCTTGCAGGAAAAGTGGCCGCACTAAGCAGATTTATCTCCAGGGCTACGGATAAGTGCGTCCCATTCTTCGAATTAATAAAGCGGGGGAAACGACACTTCAAATGGACGCCCGACTGCGTAGAAGCGTTTCAGAATTTGCTCAGACACCTGGAGAAACCTCCGATATTATCTAAGCCAATGGATCACGAGGACTTATTCGTGTATCTGGCAGTGTCATCTCATGCAATCAGCTCAGCGTTGGTAAGAGAAGAGGATAAGATCCAAAGACCTGTGTATTACGTGAGCAAAAAATTAACGGCGGCAGAGCGTAATTACCCAAGGATAGAAAAGTTGGCGTATAGTTTACTGATCGCCTCTAGAAAGCTTCGACCTTATTTTTGGGCACATCCCATTACCGTATACACCGATCACCCGCTCAAGCAAGTCCTACAGAGACCAGAGGCATCTGGAAGGTTACTCAAATGGAATATTGAGTTAAGTCAATTTGATTTGAACTTTCAGCCTAGACGGTCAATTCGGGGGCAAGTGATAGCCGACTTCATAGCAGAGTTCACTGTCTCTGAGGAAGATATAGCAAACGAAGAAGTTGATCCTTCAAAGTTACTTCTCGATCCCAATGTCTGGGGATTGTATACTGATGGCGCTAGGAATGACGACAGATCCGGCGTAGGAATAGTGCTTGAAACTCCAGAGAAACGATTGATATCCTATGCTATCCGGATGGAGTTTCACGCCACTAACAACGATTCTGAATACGAAGCTCTGATAGCCGGATTAAAGATCGCAAAGGAATTAGAGGTCACAAAGCTAAACATCTTCTGCGACTCCAAGTTAGTTGTGAACCAAGTTACTGGAAAATTCCAGGCTAAAAGTGCAAGATTGATTTTATACTTAAAGAAAGTCAAAAGTTGCTGAGCGACTTTGATCACTACAGCATATCTCATATTCCGCGGTCAGAGAATCAGCGGGCGGATAAGTTGGCAAAGATGGCTAGTTCCGACGATCCTGAAGTGGCTGGGCTAGCCCCCATTGAAGTACTTCGGTTCCTTAGCATAGATCAAATGGAAATCGACCCAATACTAGAGACGGAACCAGAAAGGGAGTCCAGGATGACCCCTCTAAAGAATTTCCTGACGAATGGAACGCTTCCTACCAAGAAAAGCGAGAGGCGTAAAGTAATTCGTAAAGCCGCCCGATATGTTCTATAAGGCGGAGTTCTTTACAGACAAGGGTTTCCAATGCCCCTCCTTCGGTGTATAGCCCACGATGACATCAAACGTGTGCTGCAAGAAGTCCACGAAGGCGAATGTGGCGACCACACTGGAGGGCAAACTTTGGCAAAAAAGGTATTGCGGCATGGTTATTTCTGGCCTACCATAAACAAGGATGCAGCAAGATACGCACGACGGTGTGATGTGTGCCAGAGATTTTCAAAAATACCTAGAGCACCTCCTAACCAGTTAAAAACAATGATGAGCCCATGGCCTTTCGCTATGTGGGGAATTGATATCATTGGAAGTCTCCCCATAGCAAGGGGCGGAGCAAAGTTCGCTATTGTGGCCGTGGATTATTTCACTAAGTTGGTCGAGGCTGAACCACTAACTACAATCACAACCAAACGGGTGATCAACTTTATCGTGAGAAACATCATCTGTCGATTTGGGATTCCAAAGATTGTAATAACAGATAACGGAACTCAGTTCGATAGTGCAGAATTCAGAAACTTCTGCCAAAAATACCACATTGAGAATCGATACACCTCTGTGGCGCACCCGCAATCGAACGGACAAGTCGAAGCGGCGAATAAAGTGATTAAGTCTATTCTGAAAAGAAGACTGAAGCGAGCTAGAGCCATGTGGGCTGATGAATTGCCCTTGGCACTATGGGCCTACAGGACAACATATAAATCGGCAACAGGACATACCCCGTTCTCCTTTGCCTTTGGAACGGAAGCAGTCATCCCGGTTGAGATAAAGGTACCTTCTCACCGGGTGACTTATTACGATCCAATGACCAATAATGAATTGCTCCTTGAGTCCCTAGATATGATCGAAGAAAAGAGGGATGAGGCGGACCTGCGCGCCTTGAGATGCAAGCAACAGATCGCTCGATATTATAACAAAAAGGTTCGAGCCCGAACCTGGGAACCCGGAGACTTGGTTCTGAAACGTGTCTTTCCACCCCCAACTCATATGGGAGCGAAGTGGGAAGGACCGTACTCCATTCTGAGCAAGCTTGATAATGGAACCTTCAAGCCGGCAACCGTAGATTGAAGGGAAATCCCCAGAGTGTGGAATGCCCAACATTTGCGGCCAAACTTAACATGAAAGTTTCAAATTTATTCTTTTGCTTTGTTAAAAAACCATGTACAAGGCATGACTTGCCTAGAATAGTCTAATTCCTTAAAGCAAAAGATTATAAAGTGGACGTAGGTCATGATTCGACCGAACCACTATAAAAATATTGTGTGTTATTTACCTTTATTGCACCTTTATTTATCTGCCTGTTTATCTGTTATAAAGCTCGTTGTGAATAATCCAACAATCCCTGAAGCATATAATCATAAATGTCGTCCATCAGAATTGAATATAATCACAAGTCAAAATTCTGAGGATACAATAAAGTAAATCACATCGTTGATAGTGCTCTAACTCTCCAGAGCAAAGAGGGAACATAACAGACATGAAGTCGATGTCCATACGTCATGGCGGTATACCATGATCGGAACCGCCTCGACGAAACTCTAACTCTCCAGAGAGAGAAAGAGTATAAAAGCGTCAATGATTTGGCGCTGAGAAAGGACTCTTACCCCGTTGAAGGATCGGGGAGTGATGGAATTGCTGAGTCCCAACTCTAACTCTCCGGAGAGAGAGAGAGAGAGTATAAAAGCGTCCATGATTTGGCGCTGAGAAAGGACTCTTACCCCGCTGAAGGATCGGGGAGCGATGGAATGGCTGAGTCCCAACTCTAACTCTCCGGAGAGAGAGAGAGAGAGTATAAAAGCATCTCTGATTGAGCGCTGAGAAAGAGCTCCTTCCCCGCTGAAGGATCGGGGAGCGACAGAACAGCTGAGCTCAAACTCTAACTCTCCAAAGAGAGAGAGTATAAAAGCGTCTCTGATTGAGCGCTGAGAAAGAGCTCCTTCCCCGCTGAAGGATCGGGGAGCGACAGAACAGCTGAGTCCGAACTCTAACCTTGGCGACCGCTAGGAGAGTACAAAAGCGTCTATGATTAAGCGCTGAGAAAGGTGTTAAAGACTCAGCACCCCCATAATTCCTGCTCCGCTGAAGGATCGTTGAGCATATCATGAAGCAAGCTAGAGCTTCTTCCCTGTTGAAGGAACAGGGACCAACTGAATTATTGGGTTTGAACTCTAACCCTGGCAACCGCCAGGAGAGTATAAAGGAGTTTATCATTAGGCATTGAGAAAGGTGTCAGAAGTTCAGTACCATAAAAACAGTTATCTTATGAAATTTTCTAAGTCCCCCATATTCAGAAATAGGGGGCAACTTGCAAATAAGGCTAATCGATTGTTAATAAGCCCTAGTTAAGCATTACGCCAATGACTGATTATGGGCCATACGCATATTCACATGAATTTTTATGCAGCAATGCAGCATGAAAGTTTTCTCTATTATTTGATTGACTCGTAGTTATAACTAGATGGTCTGTAACTAACCGTGGAAAGCTTATTTGAATACAGGTACACAATGATGTAAAAAGAGATAAAACTTTCCTTTATATACTACAAGCCTACAAAGTGAGAAATAACCTAGAAAACAAAAGTGAGGGCCAGTCTCACAATTACACTTCCTGGCCAGTGGAAAGCCTAAAGACAAAATATCAACAAGTAACAATATCCTATTTACGCTTTGGCCTCTTCTCTTGCCTCTGTCTCTCCAACTTCGCCTTGTCGGCATCAGACGGATCCCCTTTCTTCCTCTCCCTTTTGTCTATGAGAGGAACATCCAAATCTTCTGAAGATTCTTCTTCCACCTCTTTTCTCTTCCTTCTATCAGAAAGGGAAGCTGGGAAGTCATCGGGATATGCAAAATTAAGCTGTCGGCTGATGGACTTGGGCTGGATTTTCACAATTATCCCAGTTTTGGGATCGAATTCTGCAAGGGGGACTACGTCCAAAGCCTCATCTCCCACCTTCTTCGAAGCCAACTCTTTCTCCTGCCTGGCCTTTCGGCTGGCCAAGGTTTCGTCGTCATCATCGTCGGCTTTTTTGGCGTCGGTAGTGTCTTCTTCATCATCTACATGGCGCCCATCCATGTCCTTCAAGGCTTCGATGGTCTCAGCATCTTTGGGAACGTCAGTACTAGGCACCGGGATGTTTCTTTCTGCTGTTGTGACCTCAACCTGTTTTGATATATCAATACCAGCACCTGGCGAGACAGCCTCCTTCTCCACTTCTTTTTCTTTTTCAGCACCCCTGTCGATGGGCTCGCCACCTGTATCAGGAGGAATACACATTACTAATTCAATTGGTTGTTCTACCAAACAACGACAATTCACAATTGCTTTAACAAATTGTGGGGAAAAGAGAGAGATACCTTCAGCAGATGCTCCCTCTTGAGTAGTTGCAGAGGCTCCGATGACCACGGGAGTTAGACCCAAAGGGATTAATGGGTCATCGGGATGGTATTCCTCAACCTCGGAGGTCTTGGGCTCCACAGCTGAACTCGAACCCTCGTCAGCTTTGCCTTTACCCTTTGCCAGGGCCCTCTCCTTTTCCATCTCCGCTAGAATCAGGCGACGACCCTCTGCTAGATCCTCAGGCTCATTATCCCTTAAGATGTTCTTCATCAAATCATCCTCATCAATCTCTTCGACCCCCAATCTATGCTTTTCACCCTCAACAATGACATCCCATAAATTGGCCAAAGTAACGTGGTAATCCGGGATCCACGAGATGTTGCGAGTTTTGAGAACCTGGCCAAGGAAATCGAAAATCATCTCTTCAAACCCCTCGATCTCCTTCTCTCTTTCGGGGAGCTTGTTGTTAGAAGCGGTGGCCAATTCGACGGCACTTTCAACATTCTTTTCGGCGAGAGCTGCCCGTCTCTCCGCGTCCCCAACCTGATCATTTAAAATCACCTTTTCTGCTTTAGCCAAAGCCAGACTTTCTTTTAAATTCGCTTTTTCTGCCTCCCAAGCAGCCCTCTCGGCTTCAAAATGGCCTTGTGCTGTTTTCAACTCGATGTTGGCCATTTTGAGATCTTCAACCTCCTTCTTTAAGGCCATTTTCTCTTGGCTATTGGAGTCAAGTTCTGAATGGAAGCGCTGCTTAGCATTCTCTAATTCAATCTTATAATTTTCAGCGTCCCTCCGTGCTAAAGCAAGCTGGGATTGAGCATCTTCCAGGCCCTTCTCCATCTTGGTCCTGGCCCTTTCGTTGTTTTCAAGTTTCGCCTTAGATATGTGTGCTTCTATTTCAAGCGATCGGATGACTTCTGAAATGTTAACTGCATGTTTTTTCATCATCTCATATTGCCTGGCAACATGGCGGATATGCCTGACAACCTCGTTATCCCAGTTCTTGGGGACTGGCTCCAAGGCTGGAACAAATGTCATCCGGTCAAAGAATATGTCTGGGAATTGTTCTCGCAGCTTTTCCAGCCTACCTTGAATCTCGAGACCATGCATGTAATCCCGTGACCCGGGGGCAGCCAACTCTGGCTGGCTGGAAGGGACGATGTCACTCCTCTCCTTTTCAGATTCTTTGGATGCATCCTTGCCCTTATCTTTAGATTCGTGTTGCCTTTTGGATGACCGGCTGTGTGAAGGTGCACTCTTTGGAGGAGTTAACTCTTTAGGAAGTTTCTTTCCTCCTGTAGGAACTGCCGGATAACTGGAAGGCTTGGTAGAGGTCAATTTTGGTGGAGACCGAGGTTGCGAGCAAGTCGGCCTGTGAGAAGGACCACGAGGGCGCTCAGTACCCGGATGGAGGCTGGGTGTGCCCTCACGAAGAGAACGATAAGAATAAGATTTCATGCGGGACATCGTTCCTGCAAAAAAGAGAAGAGCATATTAAAACTTTGAATACCCGCGATATAAGAGCGCATAGTCAGATAGTGTGTGTGATTTGTGCATCCCATATAATTCTCCCTAACAGACCCGGGCCTGTAGACAGGCTCATCTGACCAGTTTCTTGTCCTCTAGTTGGAGCGATGGTCTCTTCAGAAGCGGGGAAGAAAGGCCCCTCTTCAAAGTCCTTCTCTGTATATACATCATTGGGTAGAGGAATTTTATTCAGCTCATCAAATAACTGCTCTTCTGTCAAATCATCGGGAGCAGCGGTTTCGATTTGAGTAGAAATCGGGATTTCCTTGGACACGTCACTGCGGACCTCATCCCCTCTGTATACGTTCAGGTCCTCATCATCTTGGATGACTATCGGAGAAGGACTCTTGCGAAACTTAGTTGTTCCTACCGCTTGCGAAGTTCCCTCTCCTTCCGTTGGGGGCACATACTTATAAGGTCTGCCGCCCGTGCCAAGTCCAAATCTTCTATCCAGAAGACGATGCTTATGAAGATTGTCATCAGTAATGCATTTTTTGATCCTTAGAAAGTCGGATCTGCTTTGTAGAAGAATGGACAATCGATTGTTGTATAGTGGACCCTCCGTTTTCGGGAAGACGTGATCTGTTTAAGACAAAGAGAAAGGCGGAAGAATGTTAACACCTAGACTTCTTGAACAAGATATTCGATTAAAGGCTTAAAGTTTACTTGATTTGAGCCATCTTCTTGAGCATCCGGCCTGTTTCTTTATATAAAACCAATCAGAATTAGGATCCCCTATATTGCTATATCCATCGTACAGAACCTTCCTATTCGCCACCGATTCAAAGAAAGGGAAATTTGGAGTTGCCGAAGAACGGTGCTTGAAAAGAAAGAAGAATGTCAAATCTCTGAATTTAAGTTCGGCGTGTAGGATCTCCGCGTATGCAACATATATGGTGTATAGAGATGTGTAGGCGTTAGGATGGAGCTGCATCGGAGCAATATCCAGTTGCTTTAAAGTTTCGATAGCGATCGGAGGGAATGGAGGAATAGCTCCTACCAAGCATATGGTTCGGCTGATTGCCATATATCCTTCCGGAGCTAGGTGGGGTCTATCTTCGCTTCCGGGTGTCAAGACATCATCCCAAGGAATCCCGTGTCTCAAGCAGATTCTTTTAAGCTTTATATCGTCGAGCTTAGATGCTAAAGAATCAGAAAATTTATCTATCCCGAGCGCCCCAGGAATCTCGTCGGGGGCTCGCCCATCTATCTCAGAATCGTCACTAGATGAAGTACTTTCGGACGGATCTGATTCCGTGGCCTCGTACTCAGATCCAGAATCTTCACCTCCTGGATTAATTGGAGGAATCTCGGGGTTGTATTGCTCAGGAACCTCGGATTCCGCTTCTGTTGCGGATCTTGAAGAAGAGTGATTATTCGACATTACTGCTAGGACGAGAAAACATGAAAAGTGAGATTAAAGCTACCCGTCCCCCGTGTGTGCAAGTGCAGGTGTGTGTGCTTGTGCATGCATTAAAGATAAAGCATAAAAGCTATCAAGATCATCAAAATATTGGTCGTCATATGCAGTCAAATTATGCGGTCATTTAGTCCAGAAAGTCCAACATCAGGGCCCTAGCCTAACTGTTCAGAATTTTATGGTGACAAGGCATCGTTTAAAGTTTGAAATTTCTTCGGATCGTGAACTAGGAGTCGGATCGCCATGTAGAGGGATCGCCCTCCTTCGGATCGCAGGGTAGAGGGATCGCCCCCTTCGAATCGCAGGGCAAAGGGATCGCCCCTTCACGGATCGTGAAATTAAGCGATCGGGGTCTTTGCCAAATCGTCGCAGCCTCCCACGATACACGCCTCTACCATCACCACGACCCTCCGTCTCGCCACTCGCCTTCATCTTCTTCCTTTCCTCTCCTTGCCCACGATCCGAATCGGCCTTCCCTCTTCTCCTTCCTCCTTCGTCTTCCTTCTCTCCTTCTCGTGTCCGAACTTCAACCTCCACGCCCATCAACCATGGCGCCTCCCTTGTTCCCCCAGAAAATCGCAAAATTCCATCGTTTCTCCCTCAAATCAGTCGAAAAAAATTCATAAAACAACAGCGTTTGCGAATAAGGGTGCTTTCGGTGGAATTACCTTTCTAAAAATTGGGAGATTGATCGGATTTTTGAAGGTTTGAAAAACTAGGGTTCGTTCTTCAACAGTGCAGGCGAAACGATACGGCAGAAAAAAGGAGGAAAGTGAACGGGGGGTCGACTTATATAGGCAAAAGGGCGACCGTTTGTCTCACATTCTTTGTCCTATTCGATCCACGAAAATAGGCGGGCCGCGAATCGAAAGCCCACCACGACTCGAGGAGGAGCCCGTTTCGTTCCAAAGCCCAAGTACATACCAAAGAACGAGACGAACGGTTCGAATGTCTTGATAAAGGACCACGACTTGAGTACGCGATACGAATCAATAAATTCAGTAATGAAGGCTCTGAAAAATCCTAGAAAGAGAATTGTTCACTGATTCGCGACTCGCTGTGAAAAGACGATTCTATAGCTTCGAAGCATGTTCCATCATCGATAAAACATACTTCGAGGGGGCAAAATGTTGGCTAGCTTTTTGACCAAGCCACCCAGGATCATTCATAAGAAGAAAGCCTGAAACCACGTTCTCTAAGAACATGAAGGAATGGATCGCATCATCGGATCGCCCGATTTCGGATCGCACACTATCGACTCGCCAACCATCGGATCGCGTCTCGACGGATCGCCCCTATTTCATCAGCGGAACGAAACCTCTATGCGGCTCGATCCGAACCTATATTGTTGCCCAGATTAGACCGATCCGATCCCCTGATGCATGGCGAACCCTTTGACCCGTTCAAGCGTGAGCTAGTCTTCAGCGTTCCGAGATGCACGGATCTAGCGACACGTGTCCCTAACCGTCATATGGACCGATTCTTCCCATCTGCACGGTCCGATTTTCAAGCAGATCACGACACCTGTCCACAACGGCTAATTTGACTATTTCTTCAACGGTGGCGATGCGATCCGATGCTCTCGGGATTCGTGCCACGTGTTACCGCGACCCGCCTGACAAAATCAGCTATAAATAGCCCGGAGCTTGGCATTTTTTGGGATCCTTTTGGCAATACTGAGTACTGAATCCGCCATTATTGTCAAACTATTTGATTACTGAGAGAAATAACAATTGTAAATGTGAGCTTGAGAGAAATCCTTGATTGTACCGACATTCAAAGTGTAATCAATAATATATAAAGTGGACGTAGGCTCGTTAACGCCGAACCACTATAAATTCTGTGTGTTATTTTCTTTTTTCTCATTCTTCGGTTGAAACTCTATAAGATTCGGAACAATTTGGGTGTTAGGTCCAAATTTTGATCTAACACTAATATAACAAAAATGATAATTTTCTATGATGTAAACATTTCATATACGTCATGTTATTTTTCTATTCTAACAATTTATATAACATAAATCTAACATAAGTGACATGTTAATTGTCATAACATGAATCCTACATAAGTGACCAATTTGTATGTCAATTCTAATTTTAGCAAAAGTGACAAATTTGTAAATTTATGTGTTAACTATTCTTATTTAACACAAGTGTACATTTATGTGTTAAATGATCTATTTTAACAATGACCAATAAAAAAGAATTATTTTACTTGACAAACACCTCCTTATAACCAATCGACACTTTTTATTTCACAAGGACATATGATTCAAACAAGTCATCACAACCACCGTAAATCAATCAATCTAAACTTCATACAGTGCATCAATATACAATCACAATCAAACTGAATAAATAAATATATATTTCTATATACATATATATATATTATTTAATTTTAAATCTAGAAATCTCACCTTGCTTCTAATTCAAATCTGAAATTCCTGAATTCCTTATTTGCTCTGTTTCAGATATCGTCAGTGTCATGTTGTAGATCTCGTCAATTCGGTTCTAACGAACCTGAAATCATCGAATTCCGATTTGATTTGAATGAGATATGATTGTTTTCATTTTAACACAATTTAATTAGAATTTAATTAAATTAATAACACTTGCTTATGCGTTGCCATTCCTTTTTCCCTTCTTCTTCTACGGGTTTTAGTCTGTACGTTGAAACCCATTCCACCGATTTCATCTCTCCACCGTCGCTCCTTCTACCTCGCGCCGGAGCACAATCAGAACCTCCACTGTGAAACGCCGTGACCTGCGCCTCCCCCCTTGACCAACGCCGTTCGGCTCGGCCTCCCCAATGCCTAGAAATACGCCTCCAAACCGATGATGTTCAAGGCACTACATCGAACCGAATACATCCTTGAAACTCATCATAGCCGTTGAACAAGTAGGGCTCGCTTTCCTCCCCAATTTCCTCTTTACAATTCTGAATTATATTGCCTTGATTTGGAGAATTTGATCGGTGTAAACGGGAGTGTTTTGGCCATTAAACTGTTACAGTGGCGGCTGAAGAAATGATTTAGGGTTTGGGACATGGTAAATACGGTATACGATACCGTATATATATATATAGTATTCCTCTTCCTTTTTTATTTAATTAATTAATTCAAATAATACTAGTTTATCGTCACGAACTCTAAATCCAACCCAACGAGTGTCGCCCCTAGCTAATAACCCCCATCCCGGACACAATGGAACACGTTTCGTAACCCAGTTCGGCTGTTACGATATGTTTTTCTTTAAATTAAATTATAAATCATTTAATTTTTAAATTCAAACGTACATTTTAAATTACCGGGGCCACATACGAACTCTAAAAATTACAGAAAAATTATTTCTAGCTTTGTTTTGACGAGACTGTTTGAAAAATAGCCATTTTCAAGTCGATTAAATTTGAATGAAATAGTCAAAACACGTTTTCTTTTTCCACGCTCACTATTAATTCGAAAAATTATGAAAATTGAAACCTAGCAATAATTTGATATTCCTGTTCCAACAAAAGTGGTTTCATCGAAAACCGAGGTCGTTTGCAAAATGGTTATTTTCAAGGGCCATATATTATATTAAAATATATATAAATTCTACGGCGACTTTTATAAAATTTGAACTGGCCATAACTTTTGATTTTCAAAGTGAAATTTCAATTTTTTAGATTCGTTAGAAAGATATGATTAAAAGGATTTAAATATTTCTTGTTTCGCTCAATTCTAATTTAAAATAAATCCCGTACACTCAGTCAAAGTTCAAATTCAAATTTTCAAACTGCAGCGCTGTTTTAAACTCCTTTTATAATTAAATTAAATTTATTCGTTTTAAAATAATTTTTATTCGTTATTATTTAAAATAAATTATTTTAAATATTAAAATCCATTAAAATTTCTAAAATAAAAATTTTAAATTGGCCCCAAAATTCAGGGTTGTTACAGTCTCCCCCACTTAAGATCTTTTCGTCCTCGAAAAGGAACGTTGCTAAAAGTTGTTATAATTAACTAACTCAACTTTAAATTTTTATTTATTGGTTTAATTAATTATCATTCTAATATTTTAATTAGTGAAACTAATTATCAAACATCACAACCATCAATCAATTAGGTGATTAACTTTTTCAAATATATATAACTTTTATGTAACACCCCGCCTCCGCTAGGGTCACTCACAAAGGAATGCACTAGCTTTAGAGGGGCATTATTGGTAAACATGCACAGAAATATCACAAGACAGAACATATAAAATAGCGGAAGTAAAATCGAACTTTCATAAACATTTATAATTAAGGTCTAAAGCCTTTTACATCAGAGTACATCAAAACCTGTCTTGCAATAGTAAAGAAGCATAAAGACTTTTTCATAAATTATTCCCCAAATAAAGACAGTAAAGTAGCCATAGCCAAGAAAAGTCCAAGCCATCCATGATGACCTTCAAGCAGAAGAAGTCCAAATTAAACAGTAGTATTTCCTCCCTGTAACCTGGGGGGGGGGGAAACGGAAGAAAAGAGGCGAAACAAAACGGGTCAGTCAAAAAGACTGAGTAAGCCCTATCTACTATTAGTATAAAAACTAGTAAAGTTAACTGACATGAGAAACTGAGATGAACATGAGCATGATAACAAGATAGATAAACTAAATCAAAATAACAGGATGAACTACTGAACTCAGATAAACTAAGGTATCATGATAAATTACGATGTCAGGATAAAACAAGGTATCACATCGTCAGGTTTCTATCAAGTATAATATCCCCAAGATATCTATCACGTATAACGTCCCATGGTATCTATCCTGTATATGCGCCCTGCACCTACGTACTAGTATCCCAACTGTATCACGTGTTATCCGTGAATGACCCTTACTCAAAAGTCGTAAAATGGTCCATGTCAACCTAATATGCCACATATATAGGTTACTCAACTCGTATATTTTATTCCATGTAAATGTTCAGTCCCTTGCCGTAGGCCATACGGGCTTTCCCATGAGATTCTATATTACTTTACATAGTTCCATGATCCTTAAGATCGGTTTGGACTATTACCCTAAACCTAGCTAGGGTCTTCCAACATGAATTAGCGTCTGTACAACTAGGACTTATGCTACCTAGGGCTACTAGGGATTACGCTTACCTATTGCACGTTTTCGTATCTCGGTTTGGGTTCAACCACCTAGGGCCACTAGGGATTACGCTAACCGCCAACCGTGCCCTTTTTCCCAAGCATTCATCGTGAATCGTTTTTCCATGACTGTATGCACATGTATCACATCGTGCCATCCGAGTCCTGTCACAGGGCAGACCAGGAAATACAGGACTCGGTCGGGAGCTTATGATTTATCTGTCGATGCAGATGCTAAGGTCTGTTTTTTTTCTATACGTAGCTACGGTCCCACGCGACCCCTCCCTCAACTAGCGAAAGATAAGACAGGATAAATCCTGTACGAGAACACACTACTGGCCAACCCCCAATCCGAGCCTTACCACACCCATAATTAGATAGCAATTATGGTCTATTGGGTGTTCTCTGCCTTTCCGTACGTACACGCTTGACCAAAGATGGAAGGTAGCCTGACGAAAAATGCTATCTAGGGTACGACCGTGTTTCGTCGACTATACCCTATCCATCCCCGTCTTTAGGTCGCTCGTATAGCAACCAAGGCATACTCTTGGTTCTTCTAACGCAGACCTTAACCTCTCATGAGCCTAGTATAATTACCTGGCAGCCCACAGAGGGATCCCAAGAATATCCTCATGTTCCCCGAAGCCGCTGCTTCGTTACCCAGTTCGCTGGAGCCTTTATCTAAATCAGATACTTGCTCCTACTCGTATACTAAAACGATGACCTACCGTATCAGGTTACTCATCTATCTATGAACTGGTCTAAATTTCCTTGACTAAGAATCATTACTTAGTTATCCTTCAACCAAGGTTTACGACTTAGCCTTATTCCCGTTATCCTTGTTAATTACGGTTACCCACCTAATTCTCCGAATTAGGGTTTACATAATAGATTAAGTGTCACTTAAGTTCATGACTTAATCCCGTCTACAAATCATGTCAAAATTGGCTAAGTATCCAAGTTCAAGGCTTAACCCGACTACAAATCATGTCAAAATTGGCTAAGTATCCAAGTCCAAGACTTAACCCTACAAACCATGCTCAAGTTGGTTAAGTATATATTAACTTGACCCTATCAAATTACTTAGTCAAACCTGTCAAGTGTATTCAAGCGATTCATGACTTAGCCTTATCATGTTTTCACGTTATATTGGTTAAGTATGGGTTAACTTAACCTCAATAAATTCACGAGTTAGATTGGTTAAGTATAGATCACTTAACCACATCAAATTAACGAGTTAGATTGGTTAAGTTTAGGTCACTTAACCTCTTCAAATTAACGGGTGAGATTGGTTAAGTATAGGTCACTTAACCACTTCAAATCATCGTGTTAGATTAGTTAAGTATTTAACTTAACCCCATTAAACTACCAAGTGGGATTAATTAAGTCTAGGATAAATTAACCCCATCCGATTATCATGTTTAGACTAGTTGAGTCTAATCTTAACCCCATCCATTAACTGTATCTTTTGGTTAAGTGTCATTAAGAAAACTTACTTAACCTTACCAAATTATCGTGTTGGATTGATTAAGTGTTGGTTAACTTAATCCCCGTCCACTAGTCGTATAAAAATGGTTAAGTGTCATTAGGCAAATCAAGTTACTTAACCTACCCAACCTTGTCATGTTTTGTTAAGTATCATTAGCCTAATCCAATTACTTAACCCATTTGTCCATGTCATATTTGGTTAAGAGTCATTAATCAAATTAACTTAACCCTATCATGTGGCATTAATTTCTTAATGCACCCCAACCTCTCACATTAGACTTTGTTGTGGTTACTAGTTAAGCCGGTCGTTTCCGGGTAGCTTTACACCACAACTTGGTCTAACCTCGGGTTCAAGCACAACATGACCAACTTCTCACATTGGGTCCTATTGTTTGCAACTACTAGTTAGGCCGGTCGGTTCCGGGTAGCTTTATGTTGCAAACTCAACCCAACCTCGAGTTGGCCACTTTCATGTTTAGTCTAGTGTCATGTTCATATTCAAGTTTCAAGCAATTGGGTAGACCTAACGTAATAGGTAAATTCCCAATGGGTATACCTAACTTAATAGGTAAATTCCCAAGCTTATGTTTTTATGCATACTTACATGTCAACTTCCATGTTATATTTCAAGTCATGTTTTCAAGTATAAACCCATGTCATATTTAACGTTACGCGTTGTCATGTTTATACCCATTTACCCACATCATGTTCATGTCATTATGTTTTCCCATAATGTGACCCCAACGCTTTTAAGCTCGCATATACGTTCGCAACAACGTAATGGATTAAAAGAAGAGACTTGACAAAGGCATGACAAAAAAATGGATATTAAGCCACAAGTTAATCATGGTGGCAAATGAGGCACAAATGTGTTCATTAGCTTGCATGTTACATTCTTAAGCCTCAAAACATGCATAAACCCAAACTTGGCACATAAGCGAATCATGGTGACAAAAGACATGGAATGATGACTAGAAACTCGCATATACCATCATATAAGGGTTATGACTTCATATGCAAGTTGACATAAAAGGTTATGAAGGTTCTCATGTTGCATAATGCAACATTTCAACATAAAGGTTGTAGCTTTTAGCTCACAAGATCAAGATAATGACTTCATAAACTTGCATGACATGATAGCATGTATCATACTCAATGATCAAACCCAAACTTGCAACATGAACATTTAACTTCATAGTTAATATCTAAGAGTAGGGAAAGGGCTTACATTGCTATGAAGGCACAAAAGATATGACAAAGCCCTTATGCAATCAAATAGACTCAAAATGCAAGCTCTAACATAAAAACCCTTGAGCCAAAATGATCAAAACCCTTGCTTTATGATGCAAAGATAGAAACTTGACTTGAATGCAAGCTAATGACACTCATACAAGCTTGAAAACACTTGTATGCATGGAAAATCTCTCATAGAAACAATCTAGAAATTTTATGAAGAGAGTGGAGGCCATGAGAGGTAAAATTTTGCCATAGTTTAGTTGCATGAATGAATAATGAGGGTTTAGGATAGGTTAGGGTCTTATTTATAGATTAGGCAAGTGTTTTAGGCCATAGGATTAAACCTAGATTCAATCCAAGCCATCAAAGCATGTCTTGGGGAAGAAGTCAAGTGTAGGAACCATCTAGGGCCTTTAGATTAAAGATGAACCATGAGAACCATCCAAATGCAAAATCTGCATTTGAGCGAATCGGCCCACGGGTTGACAGCCAAACACCCTGGATTAACCCCTAGTCGACCCAGCAGGCTCGGGTCGACCTCAAAAATCGGCCGGTTCGGTTATTCCCCTCTCCCAATTCGCTGTTTTGAACATTTTTGCATATTTATTTATTTATTTGTCAATTATATATATATATAAATATATATATATTTCTCTACGCAACCCATTTCACTTAATTAAGTATACTTTAATTTGGGAATTTTTCGTGAAACTTCGCGAGGCCATATCTTGGTCATACGGACTCCGATTCTCGAAAACTCAGACTCTATTTCGCGTATTTTTCCGAGACGAACGCAATGGCATAGCCCGTTTTACTTGATTCAGAATTTAAAATTAAATTCTGCCTTGATTCTCGTCTTAACACGTTATCAAAAAATACGGGTTGTTACATTCTCCCCACCTTTTAGGATTTCGTCCCCGAAATCTCCAAGTTAGGAAGAACATATCCTACCATCCATCATCCATCTACTCAAAACATCATCCACAAGCAACCATTGTCCTTAGATGATTTCTAATGTTGTATGAATATATGCAAAACGTGTGTGTACATGTTCCTTACCTAATGCTAATGATCAAGCCTGAATAATCTTTCTAATGCAAAATATGTATAGTGCCATGAATCCAACATGTATGCAAATAGTCCTAGTCATATAGATACTATATGCGTGCACAATCATTCATTCATATGCAACAACCGCATAATAATACATTCAATTTCATCCATAAACAAGTATAAATACTCGTGCATATGCAATATGAAATGTGACCGAGTCGAGCTAGTATCTAATGTGTATTCGCGCATCCACGAGCAACCACTTGCAACCATATCAATCATAACATGTTTCAAATACATGTTTACATCCATAGGGTTCTACCTAGAATTCCCTGAACCCGGGTCGAGAAGATAAACAGGACAAACTCCTTACAGGGTTTGTAACGGAGAATAGGACCGAGAGGATGTCCACAAAAGATAGCCTACAAGTAAGCTCTACAGAAAACAGGGATCAAGGATATACTCCCAAAAAGAGATATCATGCGCGTATCTAGTCTTTGACCATCAAAGTCGTTTTTCCTTGAGCTTAATTCCATTGTGCCTTGACCGTCCTTTAACTTCGTGATTTCTTAGCTTCTTATTTCCTGTTTCCATAACATGAGCTGAAACTCATTTTTTCGTCGCCTCTCGTTCCACTTGCACTTATCCTTTTCCTAAAATACTTGACGCAAACATGACTGCGTACTCATGATCTCATGCAAGCTTTCCAAAATTCACTAATGAATCTTGGATCTCGTTTATATACTATAAGGCATTCCATGTAGAAGAACTTTCTCTTGAAAGTAAACAGATGCCAACCCGGTTATCAAGCGCACTTACTAAGGTGATTTCTATAACCCATGCATAAGTGAAATAAACCATCCGTCTTATCGGCGAACACCACTCGATTGGGCTTCCAATTTCCCATAAAGGCATCAAGGGATTCTAAGTAACTAACCATGACCGAACCCAAAGGTTACACGAGACTTCGAGGGTATTACCAAGGCTAGTCAAGAGTCTAACTACCCTCCTATCAAAACCGAGAGTGGCACCCCTTACTGGATAACCACTTCATCCCTAGAATCCATCCATAGCTTAAAAACATAAGCATTATTTCCAAACTCAACACTTGGCATAGACATTCCCAAATCCAAACAAGTCATGTATAAATGGACTGATTCTCCAATAGGACTTTGAGACAAAAATGGGATTCTCTATTACGCTAGTACTTAAGGTGCAGAGACTCAACTATCGAAGCAGACTTAAATGATACGAACAACGAAGTCCTAACGGGATGATAGAGAAGAAAAGCTAAACCTTTAACAAGATCGTTACCCTCCTTCCGAGGTACTCTAGAAATGAGAGCATACTACTGCCCTCCCGATGATCTTGTCCTTGTCCCATAATACTTAACTATCCGCCCCGTTTTACCATGCCAAAGGTACTCTCTCGTCATGGGTTTCATTGTTCATCTTTCTCCCTCCTTTGAGGACTAAGCCATACCAACAAGTTGCTCATCCTTAAGCTCGTATCCTTTATCCTTCTTTCTCACGATCCTTTCTTATAACGCGGCCACTGGTCTCTCGAGAACCACCTCCATCGTATGGAAAGCACTTTCGTAGGTATAAACGACTAGTCGCAGTTAAAACTACTGTGACTACAGATGGAGGAAAGAAAGGAAAAGAGACTCAATTAAGGAAACAAGGATAGTTCTAATGGCCTTTGGGGAATAGCCTTTTTCTTTTAAAAGAAAATTTTCTTGAAAAATGCTTCTTTATAAACGATTTTCAAATAGTTTTCAGAAGGTCTTTAAAAACTTTTGCCCAGTCTGGTAACCTTCTGCTCTGATACCACGTGTAACACCCCGCCTCCGCTAGGGTCACTCACAAAGGAATGCACTAGCTTTAAAGGGGCATTATTGGTAAACATGCACAGAAATATCACAAGACAGAACATATAAAATAGCGGAAGTAAAATCGAACTTTCATAAACATTTATAATTAAGGTCTAAAGCCTTTTACATCAGAGTACATCAAAACCTGTCTTGCAATAGTAAAGAAGCATAAAGACTTTTTCATAAATTATTCCCCAAATAAAGACAGTAAAGTAGCCATAGCCAAGAAAAGCCAAGCCATCCATGATGACCTTCAAGCAGAAGAAGTCCAAATTAAACAGCAGTATTTCCTCCCTGTAACCTGGGGGGGGGAACGGAAGAAAAGAGGCAAAACAAAACGGGTTAGTCAAAAAGACTGAGTAAGCCCTATCTACTATTAGTATAAAAACTAGTAAAGTTAACTGACATGAGAAACTGAGATGAACATGAGCATGATAACAAGATAGATAAGCTAAATCAAAATAACAGGATGAACTATTGAACTCAGATAAACTAAGGTATCATGATAAATTACGATGTCAGGATAAAACAAGGTATCACATCGTCAGGTTTCTATCAAGTATAATATCCCTAAGATATCTATCACGTATAATGTCCCATGGTATCTATCCTGTATATGCGCCCTGCACCTACGTACTAGTATCCCAACTGTATCACGTGTTATCCGTGAATGACCCTTACTCAAAAGTCGTAAAATGGTCCATGTCAACCTAATATGCCACATATATAGGTTACTCAACTCGTATATTTTATTCCATGTAAATGTTCAGTCCCTTGCCGTAGGCCATACGGGCTTTCCCATGAGATTCTATATTACTTTACATAGTTCCATGATCCTTAAGATCGGTTTGGACTGTTACCCTAAACCTAGCTAGGGTCTTCCAACATGAATTAGCGTCTGTACAACTAGGACTTATGCTACCTAGGGCTACTAGGGATTACGCTTACCTATTGCACGTTTTCGTATCTCGGTTTGGGTTCAACCACCTAGGGCCACTAGGGATTACGCTAACCGCCAACCGCGCCCTTTTTCCCACGCATTCATCGTGAATCGTTTTTCCATGACTGTATGCACATGTATCACATCGTGCCATCCGAGTCCTGTCACAGGGCAGACCAGGAAATACAGGACTCGGTCGGGAGCTTACGATTTATCTGCCGATGCAGATGCTAAGGTCTGTTTTTTTCTATACGTAGCTATTGTCCCACGCGACCCCTCCCTCAACTAGCGAAAGACAAGACAGGATAAATCCTGTACGAGAACACACTACTGGCCAACCCCCAATCCGAGCCTTACCACACCCATAATTAGATAGCAATTATGGTCTATTGGGTGTTCTCTGCCTTTCCGTACGTACACGCTTGACCAAATATGGAAGGTAGCCTGACGAAAAATGCTATCTAGGGTACGACCGTGTTTCGTCGACTATACCCTATCCATCCCCGTCTTTAGGTCGCTCGTATAGCAACCAAGGCATACTCTTGGTTCTTCTAACGCAGACCTTAACCTCTCATGAGCCTAGTATAATTACCTGGCAGCCCACAGAGGGATCCCAAGAATATCCTCACGTTCCCCGAAGCCGCTGCTTCGTTACCCAGTTCGCTGGAGCCTTTATCTAAATCAGATACTTGCTCCTACTCGTATACTTAAATGATGACCTACCGTATCAGGTTACTCATCTATCTATGAACTGGTCTAAATTTCCTTGACTAAGAATAATTACTTAGTTACCCTTCAACCAAGGTTTACGACTTAGCCTTATTCCCGTTATCCTTGTTAATTACGGTTAACCACCTAATTCTCCGAATTAGGGTTTACATAATAGATTAAGTGTCACTTAAGTTCATGACTTAATCCCGTCTACAAATCATGTCAAAATTGGCTAAGTATCAAGTTCAAGGCTTTACCCGTCTACAAATCATGTCAAAATTGGCTAAGTATCCAAGTCCAAGACTTAACCCTACAAACCATGCTCAAGTTGGTTAAGTATATATTAACTTGACCCTATCAAATTACTTAGTCAAACCGGTCAAGTGTATTCAAGCGATTCATGACTTAGCCTTATCATGTTTTCACGTTATATTGGTTAAGTATGGGTTAACTTAACCTCAATAAATTCACGAGTTAGATTGGTTAAGTATAGATCACTTAACCACATCAAATTAACGAGTTAGATTGGTTAAGTTTAGGTCACTTAACCTCTTCAAATTAACGGGTGAGATTGGTTAAGTATAGGTCACTTAACCACTTCAAATCATCATGTTAGATTAGTTAAGTATTTAACTTAACCCCATTAAACTACCAAGTGGGATTAATTAAGTCTAGGCTAACTTAACCCCATCCGATTATCATGTTTAGACTAGTTGAGTCTAATCTTAACCCCATCCATTAACTGTATCTTTTGGTTAAGTGTCATTAAGAAAACTTACTTAACCTTACCAAATTATCGTGTTGGATTGATTAAGTGTTGGTTAACTTAATCCCCGTCCACTAGTCGTATAAAAATGGTTAAGTGTCATTAGGCAAATCAAGTTACTTAACCTACTCAACCTTGTCATGTTTTGTTAAGTATCATTAGCCTAATCCAATTACTTAACCCATTTGTCCATGTCATATTTGGTTAAGAGTCATTAATCAAATTAACTTAACCCTATCATGTGGCATTAATTTCTTAATGCACCCCAACCTCTCACATTAGACTTTGTTGTGGTTACTAGTTAAGCCGGTCGGTTCCGGGTAGCTTTACACCACAACTTGGTCTAACCTCGGGTTCAAGCACAACATGACCAACTTCTCACATTGGGTCCTATTGTTTGCAACTACTAGTTAGGCCGGTCGGTTCCGGGTAGCTTTATGTTGCAAACTCAACCCAACCTCGAGTTGGCCACTTTCATGTTTAGTCTAGTGTCATGTTCATATTCAAGTTTCAAGCAATTGGGTAGACCTAACTTAATAGGTAAATTCCCAATGGGTAGACCTAACTTAATAGGTAAATTCCCAAGCTTATGTTTTTATGCATACTTACATGTCAACTTCCATGTTATATTTCAAGTCATGTTTTCAAGTATAAACCCATGTCATATTTAACGTTACACGTTGTCATGTTTATACCCATTTACCCACATCATGTTCATGTCATTATGTTTTCCCATAATGTGACCCCAACGCTTTTAAGCTCGCATATACGTTCGCAACAACGTAATGGATTAAAAGAAGAGACTTGACAAAGGCATGACAAAAAAATGGATATTAAGCCACAAGTTAATCATGGTGGCAAATGAGGCACAAATGTGTTCATTAGCTTGCATGTTACATTCTTAAGCCTCAAAACATGCATAAACCCAAACTTGGCACATAAGCGAATCATGGTGACAAAAGACATGGAATGATGACTAGAAACTCGCATATACCATCATATAAGGGTTATGACTTCATATGCAAGTTGACATAAAAGGTTATGAAGGTTCTCATGTTGCATAATGCAACATTTCAACATAAAGGTTGTAGCTTTTAGCTCACAAGATCAAGATAATGACTTCATAAACTTGCATGACATGATAGCATGTATCATACTCAATGATCAAACTCAAACTTGCAACATGAACATTTAACTTCATAGTTAATATCTAAGAGTAGGGAAAGGGCTTACATTGCTATGAAGGCACAAAAGATATGACAAAGCCCTTATGCAATCAAATAGACTCAAAATGCAAGCTCTAAAATAAAAACCCTTGAGCCAAAATGATCAAAACCCTTGCTTTATGATGCAAAGATAGAAACTTGACTTGAATGCAAGCTAATGACACTCATACAAGCTTGAAAACACTTGTATGCATGGAAAATCTCTCATAGAAACAATCTAGAAATTTTATGAAGAGAGTGGAGGCCATGAGAGGTAAAATTTTCCCATAGTTTAGTTGCATGAATGAATAATGAGGGTTTAGGATAGGTTAGGGTCTTATTTATAGATTAGGCAAGTGTTTTAGGCCATAGTATTAAACCTAGATTCAATCCAAGCCATCAAAGCATGTCTTGGGGAAGAAGTCAAGTGTAGGAACCATCTAGGGCCTTTAGATTAAAGATGAACCATGAGAACCATCCAAAAGCAAAATCTGCATTTGAGCGAATCGGCCCACGGGTTGACAGCCAAACACCCTGGATTAACCCCTAGTCGACCCAGCGGGCTCGGGTCGACCTCAAAAATCGGCCGGTTCGGTTATTCCCCTCTCCCAATTCGCTGTTTTGAACATTTTTGCATATTTATTTATTAATTTTCAATTATATATATATATATATATATATATATATATATCAATATATATATATTTCTCTGCGCAACCCATTTCACTTAATTAAGTATACTTTAATTTGGGAATTTTTCGTGAAACTTCGCGAGGCCATATCTTGGTCATACGGACTCCGATTCTCGAAAACTCAGACTCTATTTCACGTATTTTTCCGAGACGAACGCAATGGCATAGCCCGTTTTTCTTGATTCAGAATTTAAAATTAAATTCTGCCTTGATTCTCGTCTTAACACGTTATCGAAAAATACGGGTTGTTACATTTTATATATAGTCAAAAATCATAGTTTAGTGCAAATCACAGCAATATGTCCTAACTAAGTTTTGGTTCTCATACCAGTAGATGGAAATATATAGAAATCCCACTTTCGAGACTCGAACATAAACTCTGATGGCGCTAGCAATCATCAGAATCATCTCTGGGCGACTAGAGTGTGATTCTATATCTATCCAGTATCTTAAAACTTCGAATATCCGTTAATTACTCGTATATTCGAAATATTTATATACTCGATTATCCACATTAAAATATAATATACTCAAATACATATTTTTAGATAAAATTTTCAAAACTAAATTTGTTTTCATTTTTAAAGGAAATAATACTCTTCACACTAGTTCTAGGATGCTACTGATCCCATCTCTAACGAGTTATTCTTATTGGATATTATTAATCCAATCTCTGATGAATTCTTTCGTTCGGTTCTAATGTGCCTTGTTCTCGAGCTCTGTAAACTTGGCTCTAATACCAACTGTGACGACCCGAACTTCCCAGTAAAGGAAAGCCCAGATTTCCTTGAGAACAATACACATCAGAGCACAAACAGAAGAACATTTTATTGCCGGTTACAACAATACATCAGAGTACAAGAATATAACAGAGTACGAATACCTATTATAAAATAATAATATCATAGATCTAAATTACATTTAAATAGCAGCGAAAAAATAATACAAATATACAACCGAAAGGAATACACGGATACAGAGCTTTCCGAATATCGCTTCAGCTGTAGACCAGGATCCTGTAAATATATCTGCAAAAAGCTACTCGACTGCCCGTGTGGAAAAAATATGGGCACCCGAGTTTGCCAGTCAAACAAACAATAGGTCAGTCATGGGACTGGTATGAGAAATCTCAACTTAACTTATCTAATAAGGCTAATCACAGGACCACGCCGCTAACGCGGAATGGGTTTACTCCATTGGATTGCCAGTGCATAAAATAAAGTAAATTGTTAAACAACGCAATGCTTTTTAGAAAAATGAAACCATTATAAGACCCAAGTCCCATCACACAATGCAACGCAAACCGGAGGATAGGGTTTTACCTTATAATGATCAAAAGATGCTTGATACGATATGACGTATTTAATATTAGTGTGTATATATATGGGGATATATATATTAAAAAATTTCAATCATAATGTATCAATCATAGACGTCATGGGTACCATATATCATGTCGCCATGCTAGTTCTACAATCAAAACCGCAAGGTCGTATTGGAAATTGGGTTTCCATCATGAGTCGAGGCTAGGGGCAAGCTCCTCTTCGATTCGAGACACTCTAGCAAATGCCTCAGGATCCCCCGCAGTGAACCCTTGGATCTTCAGGGCCGGTCCACACCAGTCGAAAGTGGATTGGCAATTCCTGAACACACGCTTCCCGGTCCCTTTGGACCTGTAGTATGACCACTAACGGCCAATAAATCCGAGGCGCCTCAAAATCCCTCATCCACATAAGTAAAATGTCAGCACTGGTAGGTCCCTGACATCACTCTAGCTTGAAAGAAACGTGTGCACTCCCTGCAGTCCGTATCCCGTTTTTGACTCATACCGGGGTGTGAGGCTCGCGAAGTCACGATATACACAAAGCTATGCCATAATAGGCTATACTTTGATCATCTCACAAGGCCCTGCTTTTCAACAAAAGCCTTGATCAATTGCATCTTGGCGTGCCACATTGACAATTCACGCCATGCGATCAATCACTATTAATATATACCAGGGTGTTAAGCAGAGAATAAATTCTCCACCACCAATCAAATATACATTAATAACAATCAATTTGATTCGCCTGGAACGAAATCCAATGTCAGACACGCGTCAATTTATATGCTTATGCCCTGGGTCTGAGCAAAAACCAAATCCGAAAAATCAACAATAGTCCGGACTGCCACCACTGAAGCCCCTTCAAGGTAGCTACTCACATCATGGGTCTCAGTACCAACACATCCATTCGATGTGAAGATTGTCGGTCTTCAATCACCGTCTTCAACTTCTACCCTTCATCGTCGTAGTAATTATTCGGAATGGGTTAAACCCGGTCTTTCTGAATAACTCACGTATTCTTATAATTAAGAATCAAGTACTATAAAAATACATCCAACGCCTCATTCCAACTCAGAATATTCTTTTAATAAAATATTCACATTATCTTATTAAAGATAAACTCTTTACATTTACTCTTAAATCTTTCTTTTACAGATTTATTAAAACACCATTTGGTTTTAAATATCACAAATCATTATTCAAAGATTATTTAAATCTAAGAAATTAATTTTATCTTTAACTGGATTAAAGAACTAATGTCATTTAAAACACAGTTCACGGTAAACCCAAAAATCATCTCCCATACAATATGGAATCTGCACATAAATCAAATCAATATATAATCGTTATAAAATTCTGTATCCGACCAATAATATATATGGAACAACGGCAAAGCCTCTTAAATTCCATATGTAGTATCGGTCTTCTTTTACTGAAGCTTATCTCGGTTATTATTAATTCGAATTCCATTCAACACCAATTTAATATATTAAATTGGAAAACTTGGCTTTTGTAAAATTCCCATTTAAATCATAATAAAAGATTATAAATTCCAAATCATATATTTTCACTGTCAGTTGGGTTAAAGAAAACATGTCACTTAAAAACACGGTTCACAATAAATCCAACTCACATTTAATCTTAATTCAATTACTAAATAAAATTGGAAAACTTTAATAATCTAAATTAAAAGATTATTCTTTTCATGCGGGGTTTATAAACAGTTTTATTTAAGACACTATACACGACAAACCCAAAATCCAATTTATTAACTTTAATTTCCAATTAAATATTACAAATTGGAAAACTTCATTAAATCTGAATTTAATGATTTATTCTAGTTAATAACTAGTTCTTTTCAATACAAATATATTTTTCTAAAATATATCATTTTTCTAAAATATATTCTTTTTCTAAGATATTTTCTAAAATATTCTTTTTCTAGAATATTCTTTATTGGAATGTGACTCAGTCATCAACCATATATTGCTTGAAATCAATAATCATGATAAATAATTATCAAGCATCCAACTAACAACCAGAGTGGATTCTACACTAAATATTGGGACTAGTGTAGATCAAATATCATCCCAACACCCGTGTGGGGTTTCATCCAACAAACAAATAATAAATTATTTGTGCACTTGGGCGATGTGTGAAAATTATCGTCCCAATCACATAAACAAGTCGGTTGACTTGTAAATGGAAGTGTAATATTCAGTTTGAATATACTAACATTATATTTAACACATCAAAAATACAACATCACAGACAAACATCTCAATTCTTTTTATTGTGAATAATGACAATACAAATCTAGGCTTTTTTCCCATTCTTTTTAATGTATATAAATATACATTCTGAACTCATTCTTTTTAATGTACAAAATATATATTCTTAGCTTTTTCTTTTTAATGTATAAAAATATACATTTTTAGCTTCTTCTTTTTAATGTATAAAAATATACATTTTTAGCTTCTTCTTTTTAATGTATAAAAATAGATATTTTTATTTCATTCATGTCAAGTGAGAAAAATGTCCTTTTAATTTCCTTCATTTCAAAGTGACAAAAAATGTACTTTTAATTTCCTTTATCTCAAAGTGACAAAAATGTCCTTTTATTCTAATTTACATTTTCTAACAAACATGTATTCTAATTACATCTTCTAACAAAAATGTATTCTTTATTTCTAATTACATTTCCTAGCAAAAATGTATTCTTTATTTCTAATTTCATTTTCTAGCAAAAATGTATTCCTTATTTCTAATTACATTTCCTAGCAAAAATGTATCTTTATTCAAATGTAACAAAAATGTACATCTTTATATTCATTCCCTTAAAGTGACAAAAATGTCTGTTTTTACTTTATTATTTTTAAGTGATAAAAAGAATGTTTTCTAATTCATTTTTCTAAATTGACAAAAATGTGTAACAACCCGAAAACCTAAGCCAATTTAAAATTTTTATTTTGGCTAATTTAATGAATTTTGAATATTTAAAATGAATTATTTTAAATAATAACGACGGAAAATTTATTTTCGATGAAGTGAAAACGAATAAATTTATTTTAATTATGTAACGAGCCTGAAATGGCGCGGTAGTTCGAAAATTCGATTTCTAATTTCAAATGAATATACAGAATCCAATATAAGTCAGAATTGAACGAAACAAGGAATATTTGAATCTGATGAACAATATCTTTCTAGCGAAGTTAAGAAACTGAGATTTCACTTTAGAAAGTGAGAGATACGTCCAGTTGAAAATTCAGAATAGTCGCCTTGGAATTTATATATATTTTAATATAATATATAGCCCTTAAAAATAGCCATTTTGCAAACAGCCTCAGAATTCGACGAAACCAGTTTGGTTGGGACCGTATCGTCCTAACATAGCTAGGTTTATTTTTCCAGAATTTTTAGAATTAAAATGTGAGCGTGGCGCAAGTAAACGTGTTTGACCTGTTTCAGTTGAATTTAATCGACTGGAAAATGGCCATTTTTCAAACGGTCTCAGAATTTGGCGAAACTAGTTTTGTTAGGAACGTATCGTCAATACGATGCTAGAAAATATTTTTTGGGAATTTTTAGAGACTGTATGTGACCCCGGTAATTTGAAATGTACGTTTAAATTGAATATATAAAGATTTATATTTAATTTAAATCATAACTGGTCGAAACGATCGAATTGGCCTACGTGACATATCCCATTGTGTTCGGAATAGGGGTATAACGCTAGGGATGACAGTCGTTGGGTTCGATTTTGAGTTCGAAATAAAAAGTTGCTTTGTGGAATAAATAAATTAAATAAAATAATATAAAACTATTTCCATTAAACCCCCCCGTTAGTTTCTCCCTTCAGAAGTCAAACCTAGTTCAAATTAAAACAAAAAAAATATCGATGGCAGCAAACCTGTCGGCCTCCAAGTCGTGCCACCCCCGTCGCCCTCTCAGCCACCCACCAGCACCGCTCCCATCGCATCGACCCCCCTCCTTCCCTCTTCCTTGCGATGTCCACCAGCCAATACCTCGCGAAGCCCTAACCCCCCACGCCCAAATCGAGTTGCGCCCAAACCCTAGCCCGCCACTCTACAGGAGCCCGCCGCCGAGACCACCTGAGCGTCGCCACGATAGCTCCGACTCCCCCTCTTACACGCCGACGCACCCTACAGTTTCTCCCCCCTTTTTCCTATGTCGATGTAAGTTTAATTTCTTTCCTAAATCAGTTTTTGTTTATATTAAAACGTGTTATTAAATAAGTTTATTTATAGATAATGTACATGAAAGATGGTTTTTATATAAACGTGAAGAAGTTTGGTTTTATAAACATGAAGTATTTTTAATCAAACAAAGGAAGGATTTTTATCTTGTAAAGATCAGATTTTTAATAAAATAGATTTTGTTTTTCATTTATAAAAATGTGAATATAGATTTGGTTTTTCATTTATATGAATGCGAATAAAGATTTGGTTTTTCATTTATATGAAATGTTAATAAAGATTTGACTTTTATGATATGAACGACACCATAAAGAAGTGATTTTCAATTTATATATAACAATATAAAAATAGTATGGTTTTAAGAATATAAAAATATAATTTATATATATATATATAGAGCTTTGGATAAAATATATGACCTACATTCATATGAATACAAAATAAAGGCGAGATCTTTATGAAAATAAAGAAGAGATTTTTTTTAACATAAAAGTTGAGATTTTTATAATCACAAAGACTAAATTTTTATAACTTCAAAGATTAGATTTTTATAATTTTAAAGATCCGATTTTTATATATAATATAACATAGTAAAAATACGATTTTTCTATATATGAATGTGAATATAAAAATGTGATTTTTTATATATGTAGTGAATACGGGCAACGAAAGTGACAAAAGGCGAGAACGACGAAGATTTCCTACATTTGAAGTGTCGTGGAGTTGGGATAGCTTCGGTGAGAACTTTTCACTCAAATTTATTTTCTAGTTAAATATATACTAGGATGCAGACGGTGTTTAGTAGCACCCGACACCATCGTCCACAGACCATGGACTTGTTTGTTTGGTTGTGTAGTTGGTTAGATCATTTGATTTGAATTTGATTGTTTGGTGAAATGGAATTGATTTGATTGATATGTGTTTGGCATGGGCCATTATTAGACCGGGGACAAGGCTAGGCCTTATCCCGTTTCTAGTATTGCGCCGTTATGCCGCCGAAACTTTCTAAAATGTGTTAGAAAAATAAAAATGTCATTTTTATTAGGTAAATGAATAGAATAAAATATTCATTCACAAATCAAAACGATTTGTTGATGTACACCCATTTGACTGATATGGATTGGGACGATAAATTTTACACATCGCCCAACTGCATAAATAATATTCAGTATTTGTTGGTCGAAACCCCACACAGGTGTTGGGATGCAATTTGACGTACAGTAATCCCAATAATTTATTGTATGTCAATCGATAGGTTGGCAGACAGTTCTATAGTGCACTTTGGATGATGGTTGATTATTTATCACTGATATTATACATGTGTTGTATGAAATCCATATAAATTCCGTTATATGGTAATTGGCTGTGTCTAATTCCAATTCAGAACTGAAGAGTATTTTAAAATAAAGAATATTTTGAAATAACGAATATTTTCAAATAATATTCAGTAAAGGATTAAAATCTAATTTAGATGTTCGATTTTGAATGGACACGAATTATTGAAATATATAAAGCCGTGTTGGTTAGATATGCGCCATTTTGACGCGAACGATATTTATATCGATTTTATTCATTTTTATAATGAATATCGAAAAGGAAGTAATTTCAAAATATAACATTTTGAAAATATTATCATTTATATACTGATGATATGGAATATTCAATTTTGATTCGAAATTGAATACGAAGTTGAAATCATTTTTAAAAACGAAGTTAAAACGATTTATAAAATACGTTTTGAATTGAAATCGATGAAATATATATAATATATATATATATATATTTTATATATTTTATATATATATATATATGGCCTGAATAGAACGCGCCGCGGCAGTTCGCGAATTTCGACCATTGACTTCGAATTGACGTTACGGGAGATCCGACCGTCGGATTCTCCTGAAACTGGAACCGTTGGGTTCGTATCGAAAATGGCTTTCCAAAGAATATTAGAAATTTGAAATCCAACGGTTGGATTTGGAATTATGTCCAAATCAAATTTAGAAAAGGTCGTTGTAAGTGTAGTTCGATGACCGTATATGGAAATCGACTGTACGAGCCGTGATAAAATTATTAAAAATATCAATAGTTTGTGTAAAATCATAATAAAGGATTTGTGAAGAATTGAGATGAAAAATTCCACGTTTGTGAAGATAAAAATATATTTTTGTCAAAATGAACTAGTTATTATCTAGATTTGAAATCTAATATTTTTATATAAATAAAATGGATTGAGAATGGGTTTTAATAAAACCATAAATTCCAATATAAGAATTTGAATGGATTTGAATCGAAATTATCTTCGTAGTATTTCGATGTTGGATTCCGTGATTATACAGATATTGTGGAGGAATTTGAAAGATATATATATATATATCGTTATTCTATTACGATATTCGTTGGTTTCAGAATTTGGTATTGAATATAAGCCGATATATTTTCTATTCAGAGCCTTGTATTTAATATCAAATTGAATTTTGGGTTGTCGTGAACGGTGTCTTCATTAACACTGTTCTTAAACCCAAGTGTGAAAAGAATAAATCTTTTTATTAAGATTTAAAGAAGAATTACCAATTAATCAATATTTAATTGGAATTGAAATAGAAGGTGAATTGGGTTTATCGTGAACTGTGTTTTAAATGACATTCGTTCTTTAACCCGATTAATAGTGAAATGTGATTTGGAATTTATAAATCTTTTTATTGAGATTTAATGGGAATTTTCCAAAATAAAGTTTTCCAATATATAAATTGGAATGGAATGGAATTCGATTTGGTAATAATCGAAATGAGCTTCTGTGGAGGAAGACTGTTACCATATATGGAATTTAAAAGGCTTCGCCGTTATTCCATTTATATTATTGGTTGGATACAGACGTTTATATCGAGTATATATATCGATCTGTTTTCCGTGAAGATTCCATAATCAATGGGAAGTGATTTTGGGTTTACCGTGAACCGTGTTTTAAATGACATCGGTTCTTTAACCCAGTTAAAGACAGGATATTCAAAGGAAGATTAAAGAATAAATTTAAAAGAATTTATCTTTGATAAAATTAATGGGAACCTTTCCCTGGAAATTAGAATACTCAGAATTGGAATGAGGTGTATTTTGTGTTTGTGTAACACTTGGTTATTATATACGCGAGTTGTTCAGAAAGACCGGGTTTATCCCATTCTGAATAACTGATACGACGATATGTCGAAGATGAAGACGATGGTTGAAGACCGGAGGTCTTCACGTCGTTTGGATGATTTCAGCTGTCTTGATTGAGCTGTACACCCGAGATGATGGAAAAAGTGGTGATCGTCCAGACGTACTTGGAGATCGATGGATATGCGAGGTACAAGGTGCCTCCGGTTTCGTTCAGACCCAGAACGGACTTACAAATGGATTGTGTGTCTGACATTGGATTTCATTCTGTGTGATTGATATACATCGGTTGCATGGTGTGAATTGCCTGTGTGGCATGCTAAGATGCAAATGATCAAGGCTTTTGTTGAAAAGCAAAGTCTTGTGGTTGAGGATCAAAGCACAGCCTTTATGGCATCACTTTGTGTAGCGTTAATTCGCGAGCCTCACACCCCGGTGTGAACCAAAAACGGGAAAAGGACCTCAGGGAGGACGTGCGTTTCTTTCTAGTTAGGAGTGGCGTCAGTGCTTAAAACTGGCTGACGAGTTTGACTTATGTGGATGATGGATTTTGAGGTGCCTCGATTATATCGGTTTCGGCCGATGCATTCTGGTCGGCAGACGGACCAGACTTACGCCCCATAGGGCGGGGAAACGCATGGTTCAGGCATAATAATCCACATCGGTGGACCGGCCCTGATGATCCAAGGCTTGCCTACGCGCTTGCCTGAGACTCGGACTAGACAGTCTCGAAGACGGTAGAGGATATTCCCCTTGCCTCGGTTCACTGATGGAAATCCAATTTCCAATACGACATTTTGCGGTTTTATTTGTAGAGCCTAGTATGGCGACATAGTGGGATGGGGCACTCATGCCGCCTATGATTGATATTTATGATTGAAATTTTTTTGAAACACTTATGCACTAATATTAATATCAAATGATTTCGTTTTATACGTATCAAGCATTCTTTGCCTACTATAAGGTAACAGCCTATCCTGCGGCTTGTATTGCATTGTGTGATGGGACCTGGGTCTTATAATAGCTTCATTGTACTTTATTTAGCATTGCACTGTTTATCTCGTGCACTGGTATTCTTGGGAGGAAACTCATTCCATGTTACACGGCGTGGTCCCTTGATTTACCTTAATTTTTAAAGTAAAGTTTTAAATAACCGTTTTAGTTCTCACACCAGTCACATGACTTACCTGGAGTTTATTGTTTTAACCTAAACTATGGGTGCCCTTATTTTCCGCACGTGCAACTAGTAGTTTTGGTTTTGCAGATTATATTCAAAGGATTTTGGTTTATAGCTGAAGTGATATTCGGAGAGCTCTGTATCCGTGTATCTCTTTCAGTTATGTTTTGTATTATTTTTCCGCTGCAGTAATATATTTTAATCTCTGGTATTTTATGATGTATAATATTTATTCTTACTCTGTATATTCTTGTATTCTGATGGAATTGTTGTAATTACAATGAAATGGTCTTCTGTTTGCGTTCCTATGTGGCTTTTACTCAAAGCGATCCGTGCTTTCCTTCACGGGGAAGTTACGGGTTCTTACAGTGGTATCAGATCTTTGGTTTACAAAGCTCGAGAACAAGACACATTAGAACCAAACGAAAGAATTCATTAGAGATCGGATTAGTAATATCCAATAAGAATGACTCATTAGAGATGGGATCGGTAGTATCCTAGAATGAGTCGAAAGAGTGTTGTTTTTAAAATAAAATTGAAAACAAATTTTGTTTTGAAAATTTGAACCTTATTATACGTATTTGAATATTTATTTGTATTGAATATGGACAATCAAGTATATAAAGATTTTGCATATACGCATCATGAACGTATATTCGAAGTTTTAATATACTGGATAGATATAGAATCACACTCTAGTCTCCCGGGCATAATTCTGGTGATGTTTTGACATCATCAGTATTCATTCTCGAGTTTCGAAGGTAGGATATCTATATATTTCCATCGGCTGGTGTGAGAACCAAAACTAGATAGGGCTAATTGTTGTGAATTTGCATCAAAAACATGAT
This sequence comes from Allium sativum, assembly GCA_030737875.1. Classification (NCBI taxonomy): domain Eukaryota; kingdom Viridiplantae; phylum Streptophyta; class Magnoliopsida; order Asparagales; family Amaryllidaceae; genus Allium; species Allium sativum. Next base: position 153,632,040 of record CM060924.1, on the reverse strand, counting down.
TTTCTCTGCTTATATCAAAGTTATATGTTTGATAAGCTAATCAACTAATTGATTGATGTTTGTGTTGTATGATTATTTCTTGAAACCAATATGTATATGAAAGTTGTATTAGCCAACTTGAACCGAATATTGAACTGTATTGAAAATTGTTTGAAATTGCATGCATATACATGTATATCTATTGAACAGGTCATAGCAAGGAGGCTAAAGAAAAGGAATAAAATTGTTTGCCCGACAAATAGGTACATGTTTATTGTATTTTTTGGGAATTTGATGATTTTATGAGCCGATTGGCTAGCCGCTTGGCTATTTCTTTTTCTTTTTGAGATGAGAAGGACCGGGGAAGCTATTTGAAGTTTCCCGATGCTCCCGGTGCAGGGGAGGTTATGGCGAAAATTTTCGAAAATTTAGGGTGATAGCCAATTTTTTGAAAATTTTGAAAAGTTCTTAGAAACTGAAAAGTTGAAGAACTTAAGCCGTAACGAAAATAATGAAAGTTGAGTTGATTAGTAAACAACTTTCAGCTTCGTTCCTTTTCGAAGACGAAAAGATTTTAAGTGGGGGAGAATGTAACAACCCAAAACTCTGAGGCAATTTAAAAATTTTATTTTGGCTAATTTAATGAATTTTGAATATTTAAAATGAATTATTTTAAATAATAACGACGGAAAATTTATTTTCGACGAAGTGAAAACGAATAAATTTATTTTAATTATATAACGAGCCTGAGATAGCGCGGCAGTTCGAAAATTCGATTTCTAATTTCAAATGAATATACAGAATTCAATATAAGTCAGAATTGAATGAAACAAGGAATATTTGAATCTGATGAACAATATCTTTCTAGCGAAGTTAAGAAACTGAGATTTCACTTTAGAAAGTGAGAGATACGTCCAGTTGAAAATTCAGAATAGTCGCCGTGGAATTTATATATATTTTAATATAATATATAGCCCTTAAAAATAGCCATTTTGCAAACGGCCTCAGAATTCGACGAAACCAGTTTGGTTGGGACCGTATCGTCCCAACATAGCCAGGTTTATTTTTCCAGAATTTTTAGAATTAAAATGTGAGCATGGCGCAAGTAAACGTGTTTAACCAGTTTCAGTTGAATTTAATCGACTGGAAAATGGCCATTTTTCAAACGGTCTCAGAATTTGACGAAACTAGTTTTGTTAGGACCGTATCGTCAATACGAAGCTAGAAAATATTTTTCAGGAATTTTTAGAGACTGTATGTGACCCCGGTAATTTGAAATGTACGTTTAAATTGAATATATAAAGATTTATATTTTAATTTAAATCAAAACTGGTCGAAACGATCGAATTGGCCTACGTGACATATCCCATTGTGTTCGGAATGGGGGTATAACGCTAGAGATGACAGTCGTTGGGTTCGATTTTGAGTTCGAAATAAAAAGTTGCTTTGTGGAATAAATAAATTAAATAAAATAATATAAAACTATTTCCATTAAACCCCCCCGTTAGTTTCTCCCTTCAGAAGTCAAACCTAGGTCAAATTAAAACAAAAAAAATATCGATGGCAGCAAACCCGTCAGCCTCCAAGTCGTGCCACCCCCGTCGCCCTCTCAGCCACCCGCCACCACCGCTCCCATCGCATCGACCCCCCCTCCTTCCCTCTTCCTCGCGATGTCCACCAGCCAATACCTCACGAAGCCCTAACCCCCCACGCCCAAATCGAGCTGCGCCCAAACCCTAGCCCGCCAATCTACAGGAGCCCGCCGCCGAGACCACCTGAGCGCCGCCACGATAGCTCCGACTCCCCCTCTAACACGCTGGCGCACCCTACAGTTTCTCCCCTCTTTTTCCTATGTCGATATAAGTTTAATTTCTGTCTTAAATCAGTTTTTGTTTATATTAAAATGTGTTATTAAATAAGTTTATTTATAGATAATGTACATGAAAGATAGTTTTTATATAAACGTGAAGAAGTTTGGTTTTATAAACATGAAGTATTTTTAATCAAACAAAGGAAGGATTTTTATCTTGTAAAGATCAGATTTTTAATAAAATAGATTTTGTTTTTCATTTATATAAATGTGAATATAGATTTGGTTTTTCATTTATATGAATGCGAATAAAAATTTGGTTTTTCATTTATATGAAATGTTTATAAAGATTTGATTTTTATGATATGAACGACACCATAAAGAAGTGATTTTTAATTTGTATATAACAATATAAAAATAGTATGGTTTTAAGAATATAAAAATATAATTTTTATATATATAAAGCTTTGGATAAAATATATGACCTTCATTCATATGAATACAAAATAAAGGCGAGATCTTTATGAATATAAAGAAGAGATTTTTTTTTAACATAAAAGTTGAGATTTTTATAATCACAAAGACTAAATTTTTATAACTTCAAAGATTAGATTTTTATAATTTTAAAGATCCGATTTTTATATATAATCTAACATAGTAAAAATACGATTTTTCTATATATGAATGTGAATATAAAAATGTGATTTTTTATATATGTAGTGAATACGGGCAACGAAAGTGACAAAAGGCGAGAACGACGAAGATTTCCTACATTTGAAGTGTCGTGGAGTTGGGATAGCTTTGGTGAGAACTTCTCACTCAAATTTATTTTCTAGTTGAATATATACTAGGATGCAGACGGTGTTTAGTAGCACCCGACACCATCGTCCACAGACCATGGACTTGTTTATTTGGTTGTGTAGTTGGTTAGATCATTTGATTTGAATTTGATTGTTTGGTGAAATGGAATTGATTTGATTGATATGTGTATGGCATGGGCCATTATTAGACCGGGGACAAGGCTAGGCCTTATCCCGTTTCTAGTATCGCGCCGTTATGCCGCCGAAATTATCTAAAATGTGTTAGAAAAATAAAAATATCATTTTTATTCGATAAATGAATAGAATAAAATATTCATTCACAAATCAAAATGATTTGTTGATGTACACCCATTTGACTGATATGGATTGGAACGATAAATTTTACACATCGCCCAACTTCACAAATAATAATCAGTATTTGTTGGTTGAAACCCCACACGGGTATTGGGATGAAATTTGACGTACACTAATCCCAATAATTTGTTGTATGTCAATCTATAGGTTGGCAGACAGTTCCGTAGTGCACTTTGGATGATGGTTGATTATTTATCACTGATATTATACATGTGTTATATGAAATCCATTTAATTACTTTATATGGTAATTAGCTGTGTCTGATTCCAATTCAGAACTGAAGAGTATTTTAAAATAAAGAATATTTTGAAATAACGAATATTTTCAAATAATATTCAGTAAAGGATTAAAATCTGATTTAGATGTTCGATTTTGAATGGACACGAATTATTGAAATATATAAAGCCGTGTTGGTTAGATATGCGCCATTTGGACGCGAACGATATTTATATCGATTTTATTCATTTTTATAATGAATATCGAAATGGAAGTGATTTCAAAATATAACATTTTGAAAATATTATCATTTATATACTGATGATATGGAATATTCAATTTTGATTGGAAATTGAATATGAAGTTGAAATCATTTTTAAAAACGAAGTTAAAACGATTTATAAAATACGTTTTGAATTGAAATCGATGAAATATATATAATATATTATATATATATATGTATATATATATATATATAAATGGCCTGAATAGAACGCGTCGCGCCGCGGCAGTTCGCGAATTTCGACCATTGACTTCGAATTGACGTTACGGGAGATCCGACCGTCGAATTCTCCTGAAACTGGAACCGTTGGGTTCGTATCGAAAAGAGCTTTCCAAAGAATATTAGAAATTTGAAATCTAACGGTTGGATTTGGAATTATGTCCAAATCAAGTTTAGAAAAGGTCGCTGTAAGTGCAGTTCGATGACCGTATATGGAAATCGACTGTACGAGCCGTGATAAAATTATTTAAAATATCAATAATTTGTGTAAAATCATAATAAAGGATTTGTGAAGAATTGAGATGAAAAATTCCACGTTTGTGAAGATAAAAATATATTTTTGTCAAAATGAACTAGTTATTAACTAGATTTGAAATCCAATATTTTTAAATAAATAAAATGGATTGAGAATGGGTTTTAATAAAACCAGAAATTCCAATATAAGAATTGGAATGGATTTGAATCGAAATTATCTTCGTAGTATTTCGATGTTGGATTCCGTGATTATACAGATATTGTGGAGGAATTTGAAAGATATATATATATATATCGTTATTCCAATACGATATTCGTTGGTTTCAGAATTTGGAATATAAGCCGATATATTTTCTATTCAGAGCCTTGTATTTAATATCAAATTGAATTTTTGGTTGTCGTGAACGGTGTCTTCATTAACACTGTTCTTAAACCCAAGTGCAAAAAGAATAAATCTTTTTATTAAGATTTAAAGAAGAATTACCAATTAATCAATATTTAATTGGAATTGAAATAGAAGGTTAATTAGGTTTATCGTGAACTGTGTTTTAAACGACATTCGTTCTTTAACCCGATTAACAGTGAAATGTGATTTGGAATTTATAAATCTTTTTATTGAGATTTAATGGGAATTTTCCAAAGTAAAGTTTTCCAATATATAAATTGGAATGGAATGGAATTTGATATGGTAATAATCGAAATGAGCTTCTGTGGAGGAAGACCGTTACTACATATGGAATTTAAAAGGCTTCCCCGTTATTCCATTTATATTATTGGTTGGATACAGAAGTTTATATCGAGTATATATATATATATATATATATATCGATCTGTTTTCCGTGAAGATTCCATAATCAATGGGATGTGATTTTGGGTTTACCGTGAACCGTGTTTTAAATGACATCGGTTCTTTAACCCAGTTAAAGACAGGATATTCAAAGGAAGATTAAAGAATAAATTTAAAAGAATTTATCTTTGATAAAATTAATGGGAACCTTTCCCTGGAAATAAGAATATTCTGAATTGGAATGAGGCGTATGTTGTGTTTGTGTAACACTTGATTATTGTATATGTAACACCCCACCTCCGCTAGGGTCACTCGCAAGGGAATGCACTAGGTTTGGAGGGGCATTATTTGGTAAACATGTACAGAAATATTACATGATAGAACATATATAAACAGCAGGAGAAAACCAAATTTTATCATTCTATAAACAGTAAGGTCTAAAGCCTTTTACATCAGAGTACCACTAAATTTATTACATCAAAACCTGTCTTGCCATAGTAAAGAAGATTAAAACCATTTCATAAATTATTCCCCAAGTAGTAAAGCAGCCATAGCCAAGAAAAGTCCAAGCCATATATGATGACCTTGAAGCAGAAGAAGTCCGAACTAAATAACAGTATTTCCTCCCTGAAAACCTGGAGGGGGTGGTGGGGAAACGGAAGACAAAGAGGCGAGAGAAAACGGGGTCAGTCATAAAGACTGGTAAGCCCTATCTACTTCCAGCATAAAAACAGGTAAAGGTAACATGACATGCATAAACTGAAAGTAAACATAAGGATGATGACATGATAGATAAACTAAGCCAAGATAACAGGATGAACTACGGTATCAAGATAAACTAATGTTTCATGATAAACTACGGTGTGAAGATAAATCAAGGTATAACATCGTCAGGTTTCTATCAAGTATAATATCCCAAGGTATCTATCATGTATAACATCCCACGGTATCTATCATGTATATTTGCTCTGCACCTCCCGTACTAGTATCCCAACCCGTGTCATGTGTTAACTATGAATGTCCCTTGACCAACGTCATGTAATGGTCCATTTTAGTATGTTAACCTAATATATCACATATGAAGGTTTTTCCCCAACCCGTATGATTCTTTCCATAAATATGTTCAGTCTTTAGTCGTAAATCGTACGAGTTTTCTCACGAAATTCTATACTACTTTATCGTAGTGCCATTTTATCCTTGAAATTGTTTGGACTGTCAGCCTTGATCTGACTATGTTATCTTATCATGAACTATGGCGCGTTCAGCTAGGATTTATGCCGCCTAGGACCACTAGGGATAATGCAACCTAATAAACGTTTCCGTAACTCGGTTTGGGTCCAAGCCACCTAGGACCACTAGGGATTACGCCACCCGTCAACCACGCCCTTTTTCCCTCGTATGCATCGTGAATCGTTTTCCATGTCTAGACGCACATGTACCATTATGTGCAACCCGAGTCCCGTGACAGGGCGAATCAGGAAATACGGAACTCGGTCGGGAGCTTTAAGTTATCTACCGATGCAGATATCAAGGTCTGTTTTTGTACCAGTGGTTATGGTCCCACGTGACTCCTCCCTCAACTACTGAAAGGCAATCCAAGAAAAATCATGTATGAGAACTTCACTCCTGCCACCTATGCCCCACTTCCTATTGGCCAACCTCACCCATAACTAGATAGCAAGTATATGGTCTGTTGGGAGTTCTCTTCCTTTCCGCACGTACACGATTGACTAAAGATGGTAGGTAGTCGACGACGTGTTATCACAGGGCTATATCAAGTATCGCCGACTCCACGCTAATCCACCCCAGTCTTTAGGTTGCTCGCACAGCAACCAAGGCATACCCTTGTTTCTTCTATCGCAGACCTTAACCTCTGTAAGCTCAGGAGGATCATCTGCAACCTCACAGAGGGATACCAAGAGTACCCTCACGTCCCCCGAAGCTACGGCTTCGTCACCCAGTTCGCTGGAGCCTTTATCTAAGTCAGATAATTTGCTCCTCGTCGTGTGTTTAAGCGATGACCTACCGTATCGGGTTACTCATCTATTTATGAACTGGTCCAATTTCCTTGACTAAGAACTATTACTTAGTTATCCTTAACTAAAGTTTATCTCTTAGTTTCATTTCCCATTATCCTTGCTAACTACAAATTCTCCACTTAGTCCCCTGAACTAGGGTTTTGTCTAATGGGTTAAGTATTGTCATTCAAGTCCATGACTTAACCCGCCTACGAATCATGTCAAAGTTGGCTAAGTATTCAAGATCGAGGTTTAGCCCTACAAACCATGTGTCAAGTTGGTTAAGTATATCAAGCAGTTCATGACTTAACCCTATCGAATTATCATGTTAGATTGGTTAAGTATAGATTAACCCCATCAAATTACCGAGTCTAATTGGTTAAGTATATTCAAGTGGTTCGTGACTTAACCCTATCAAATTATCAAGTTAGATTGGTTAAGTGTAGGTTAACTTAACCCCATTAAATTACCGTGTTAGATTGGTTAAGTGTAGGTTAACTTAACCTTATCAAATTACCGTGTCAGATTAGTTAAGTATAGATTAACTTAACCCCATCCACTAAACGTGTTACATGGTTAAGTGTCATTAAGTACTCAAGTCCGGTTTTACTTAACCTACCCATTCACGTCATATCGGTTAAGTGTCATTAATCGAATATTAGTTGACTTAACCTTATCCCGTGTCATTAATTAATTTAATGCACCCCAACCTCTCACATTAGAGCCTGTTGTGGTTACTCGATGTGTCGGGCGGGTCCGGGCAGCTTTACACCACAACCTAGTCTAACCTCGGGTTTTAAGTGCGGTATGACCAACTACTCACATTGGGTCCTATTATTTGCAATTACTGGATTTGTCGGGCGGTTCCGGGGAGATTTACATTGCAAACTCAACCCAACCTCGAGTTGGCCACTTCCATGTTTTTCTAAGCGTCATGTCCATGTTCTGGTTTCATATTCACGTTTGCCTAGACTACCCAAAACGTATTCCCGACGCAAGTGAAAGCGAGTGAACATAGTAGATTAAATTAGGTAATAATATGTCAAAGATGGGCATAAGGTGTCAAAGATGGTCACAAGTCAAACATGGTGAAATTTGAGGCAAAGGTGTTCACACAACCAGCATATTGCATATTGGCCTCAAACATGTATGATAACATAGCAATAGGTTCAACATCATAAGCATGTAAATGGTCATGAGGGGATTAGGTTCTTTTACATGCATATGCCCCAAGTCAAGTTCATACAAATGTTCCACAAGTCAAAATAGTTCTAAGGGTTCATGCCAACATTCCACAAGTCAAGATTCAATCTTGCATGATAAACTGGGTCAAACACAACACGAGTGGCATGATTTAGACAATAAGACATAGCCCAAAGTCATAGGTTCAAAATAGGGGTAAACATAGATTCGCATAGGAAATCATACTTAGATCTCATTTCATTTTATCCCATATCAACATTAAATCTCCCGTTTAGATCTAGAAGTAGCTAGAGCTTACAAATCGTGGCTAGAGAATGAAGAGCATGAATCATCATAGAATTGGTGTAGCGACGTTGATTTAATCCCTTGATTTGATGTAGAAAGCTTGCTCCTTTGACATGGATCTAGTTTGAATGCATAAGCCTTTGAAGTTGAAGATGGAGGCCATGATCAAGAGAGATTTGGGCAGCACTTTGTTGTTAGAATGAATTTGTGTGGGTTTAGGCTAGGTCTTAGGGTGTTTTTATAGGTGTAGAGAGTATTTCAGAACCATTAGATCACCCTAGAAGCCATCAGGTCCGTCCAGCACATCAAAAATCGTCATTAGAACTCTCTAGAACCCTGTGCAGGTTTCTGGCTCGACATGGGCGCACTTCCCAGGTGCGCCAGTGTATTTTTGTGCTGGCGCACTTCACAAGTGTGCCAGTGCATTTCTGGCCTATTTCCGGTTTTTCTGCCTAACTTCGTTCGTCCATATCTCCTTCATACGCTATCCGTTTTACGCAAACTCGGACTCTATCTCAAGCAGAATTCCGAGACGAACGCAATGGAACAACCCGTTTCCTCTAGTTCTTAATTTAAATTTTAATTCTGCCTTGATTTCTTGTCTTAACACGTTGTAAAATTCGGGTTGTTACATTCTCCCCTCCTTTAAGGATTTCGTCCCCGAAATCTCCAAGTTAGGAAGAACGTATCCTACCATCCATCATCCATCTAGTCAGAACATCATCCACAGGCAACCATTGTCCTTAAAAGATCTCTAATGCTATATGAACATATGAAGAGAGTGTGTGCATATGTTCCTTATCTAATGCAAATGATCAGGCCTGATTGATCTTTCTAATGTAAAATATGTTTAGTGCCATGAGTCCAACATGTATGCAAATAGTCCTAGTCATATAAACACTGTATGTGTGCACAAACATTCATTCATATGCAGCATCCACATGATAATACATTCAATTTCATCCATAAACAAGTATAAATACTCGTGCATATGCAATATGAAATGTGACTGAGCCGATCTAATGTCTAATGTATATTCAAGCATCCACGAGCAACCACTTGTAACCACTTTCAACCATATCAATCATAACATGTGTTCAAATACATGTTTACATCCATAGGGTTCTACCTAAGGTTCTCAAGATAGGATCGAGAAGATAAATCTTTTCCCAAATCTAACCTATATCCTATAAAGCCCGAAAAGTTTTGTCAACCCAATGGACATCTTCAAACCCCGACATATATTACTAACAGATGAGTCATACTCCCTATGGGGTTTGTAACAGAAATTGGATTGAGAATGGGACCGAGGATATACACAAAAGATCGCATGCAAGTAAGCTCTACAGGAAAACCAGGTATTAAGGATATACTCTTAAAAAGAGATACGATGCGCGTGTCTAGTCTCCAAACTTCTAAGCCGCATTTCCTTGAGCTTCACTTCATTGTGCTTTGACTGTCTTTTAACTTCATGATTCCGTAGCTTTTTAATTCCTGTTTCCAAGATATGAGTTGGAACTCATTTCGTTGTCGCCTCTCATCCCACTTTCACTTATTCTCCTTCTAGAATACTTGGCTCAAACATGACTGCGTACTCATGATTTCATGCAAGCCTTCCAAAATTTACTAGCGAATCTTGGATTTCGTTTACATACCATAACGTATTCCACGCAGAAAAACTTTCTCTTGAAAGTAGACAAATGTCAACCATGTTACCAAGTGTACTTATTAGGGTGATTTCTATAACTCATGCATAAGTGAAATGAACCATCCGCCTTATTGGCGAACTCTACTCGAACGGATTACCAATTACCAATAAATGCACTAAGAGATTCTAGGTAACTAATCATGACATAACCCCAAAAAGGTTACATGAGACTTCGAGGGTATTACCAAGGCAAGTCAAGAGTCTAACTACCCTCCTTTCAAAACCGAGAATGGCACCCCTTACGGGATAACCACTTCATCCCTAGAATCAACCCATAGCTTAACAATAAGAATTGCTTCTAAACTCAACACTTGGCATATACACTCTCAATTCCAAAAAATTCATAAATAAATTGACCGATCCTCCAACAGGATTTGAGACAAAAATGGGATCCTCTACTATGCTAGTACTAAGGTGCAGAGACTCAACTATCGAAGCAGACTTAAATGATGCGATGATCAAAACAAAGTCCTGATAGGATGATAGAAAAGAAAGGCTAAACCTTTACCAGAAATGGTACCATTCCTCTTAGGTATGCTAGAAATGAGAGCACACAATTGCCCTCTCGCTGATTTTGTCCTTGTCCCATAATACTTAACTATCTATCCCTTTTTACCACACCCAAGATACTTTCTCTTGTCATGGGTTTTATTATTCACCTTTTCCTCCTTTGTGGATTAAGCCATACCAACAAGTTGCTTATCCTTGACCTTGTATCTTTTATCCTCGTTCATACTATCCTTTCTTATATAACGTGGTAACCGGTCTCTCGAGGACTACCTCCATCGCCCGGAATACACTTACGTAGCAAAAAAAAGATTAGTCGCAGTTAAAACTACTGTGACTACAGATGGAGGAAAGAAAGGGAAAGAGATTCAATCGAGGAAACAAAGGATAATGCTAATGGCCTTTGGGGAATAGCCTTTAAAAATAAAACTTTTCTTGAAAAATGCTCCTTTGTAAACGACTTGTAAAATTGTTTTCTGAAGGTTTTAAAAACTTTTCTTAAAAACTTTTGCCCAGTCTGGTAACCTTCTGCTCTGATACCAAATGTAACACCCCACCTCCGCTAGGGTCACTCGCAAGGGAATGCACTAGGTTTGGAGGGGCATTATTTGGTAAACATGCACAGAAATATTACAAGACAGAACATATATAAACAGCGGGAGAAAACCAAATTTTATCATTCTATAAACAGTAAGGTCTAAAGCCTTTTACATCAGAGTACCACTAAATTTATTACATCAAAACCTGTCTTGCCATAGTAAAGAAGCATAAAATCATTTCATAAATTATTCCCCAAGTAGTAAAGCAGCCATAGCCAAGAAAAGTCCAAGTCATATATGATGACCTTGAAGCAGAAGAAGTCCGAACTAAATAACAATATTTCCTCCCTGAAAACCTGGGGGGAAACGGAAGACAAAGAGGCGAGAGAAAACGGGGTCAGTCATAAAGACTGGTAAGCCCTATCTACTTTCAGCATAAAAACAGGTAAAGGTAACATGACATGCATAAACTGAAAGTAAACAGAAGGATGCTGACAAGATAGATAAACTAAGCCAAGATAACAGGATGAACTACGGTATCAAGATAAACTAATGTTTCATGATAAACTACGGTGTCAAGATAAATCAAGGTATCACATCGTCAGGCTTCTATCAAGTATAATATCCCAAGGTATCTATCATGTATAACATCCCACGATATCTATCATGTATATTTGCTCTGCACCTCCCGTACTAGTATCCCAACCCGTGTCATGTGTTAACTATGAATGTCCCTTGACCAACGTCATGTAATGGTCCATTTTAGTATGTCAACCTAATATATCACATATGTAGGTTTTTCCCCAACTCGTATGATTCTTTCCATAAATATGTTCAGTCTTTTGCCATAAATCATATGGGTTTTCTCACGAAATTCTATACTACTTTATCGTAGTGCCATTTTATCCTTGAAATTGTTTGGACTGTCACCCATGATCTGACTATGTTATCTTATCATGAACTATGGCGCGTTCAGCTAGGATTTATGCCGCCTAGGACCACTAGGGATTATGCAACCTACTAAACGTTTCCGTAACTCGGTTTGGGTCTAAGCCACTTAGGACCACTAGGGATTACGCCACCCATCAACCAAGCCCTTTTTCCCTCGTATGCATCGTGAATCGTTTTCCATGTCTAGACGCACATGTACCATTATGTGCAACCCGAGTCCTGTGACAGGGCGAATCAGGAAATACGGAACTCCGTTGGGAGCTTTAAGTTATCTGCCGATGCAGATATCAAGGTCTGTTTTTGTACCGGTGGTTATGGTCCCACGTGACCCCTCCCTCAACTACTGAAAGGCAATCCAAGAAAAATCATGTATAAGAACTTCACTCCTGCCACCTATGCCCCACTTCCTATTGGCCAACCTCACCCATAACTAGATAGCAAGTATATGGTCTGTTGGGAGTTCTCTGCCTTTCCGCACGTACACGATTGACTAAAGATGGTAGGTAGTCGACGACGTGCTTCCACAGGGCTATATCAAGTATCGCCGTCTCCACGCTAATCCACCCCAGTCTTTAGGTTGCTCGCACAGCAACCAAGGCATACCCTTGGTTCTTCTATCACAGACCTTAACCTATATAAGCTCAGGAGGATCATCTGCAACCTCACAAAGGGATACCAAGAGTACCCTCACGTCCCCCGAAGTTACTGCTTCGTCACCCAGTTCGCTGGAGCCTTTATCTAAATCAGATAATTTGCTCCTCATCGTGTGTTTAAGCGATGACCTACCGTATCGGGTTACTCATCTATTTATGAACTGGGCCAATTTTCTTGACTAAGAACTATTACTTAGTTATCCTTAACTAAGGTTTATCACTTAGTTTCACTTCCCATTATCCTTGTTAACTACAAATTCTCCACTTAGTCCCCTGAACTAGGGTTTTGCCTAATGGGTTAAGTATTGTCATTAAAGTCCGTGACTTAACCCACCTACGAATCATGTCAAAGTTGGCTAAGTATTCAAGTTCGAGGTTTAGCCCTATAAACCACGTGTCAAGTTGGTTAAGTATATCAAGCAGTTCATGACTTATCCCTATCGAATTATCATGTTAGATTGGTTAAGTATAGATTAACCTCATCAAATTACCGAGTCTAATTGGTTAAGTATATTCAAGTGGTTCGTGACTTAACCCTATCAAATTATCAAGTTAGATTGGTTAAGTGTAGGTTAACTTAACCCGATTAAATTACCGTGTTAGATTGGTTAAGTGTTGGTTAACTTAACCTTATCAAATTACCGTGTCGGATTATTTAAGAATAGATTAACTTAACCCCATCCACTAAACGTGTTACATGGTTAAGTGTCATTAAGTACTCAAATCCGGTTTTACTTAACCTACCCATTCACGTCGTATCGGTTAAGTGTCATTAATTGAATCTTAGTTGACTTAACCTTATCACGTGTCATTAATTAATTTAATGCACCCCAACCTCTCACATTAGACCCTGTTGTGGTTATTGGATGTGTCGGGCGGGTCCGGGCAGCTTTACACCACAACCTAGTCTAACCTCGGGTTTTAAGTGCGGTATGACCAACTACTCACATTGGATCCTATTGTTTGCAATTACTGGATTTGTCGGGCGGTTCCGGGCAGATTTACATTGCAAACTCAACCCAACCTCGAGTTGGCCACTTCCATGTTTTTCTAAGCGTCATGTCCATGTTCTAGTTTACTACTAATTCATGTTTCATGTAATATCATGTCAAGTTTTCATGTCATATTCACGTTTGCATAGACTACCCAAAACGTACTCCCAACGCAAGTGAAATCGAGTCAACATAGTAGATTAAATTAGGGAATAATATGTCAAAGATAGGCATAAGGTGTCAAAGATGGTCAAAAGACAAACATGGTGAAATTTGAGGCAAAGGTGTTCACACAACTAGCATATTGCATATTGGCCTCAAACATGTATGATAACATAGCAATAGGTTCAACATCATAGGCATGTAAATGGTCATGAGGGGATTAGGTTCTTTTACATGCATATGCCCCAAGTCAAGTTCATAAAAATGTTCCACAAGTCAAAATAGTTCTAAGGGTTCATGCCAACATTCCACAAGTCAAGATTCAATCTTGCATGATAAACTAGGTCAAACACAACATGAGTGGCATGATTTAGACAATAAGACATAGCCCAAAGTCATAGGTTCAAAATAGGGGTAAACATAGATTCGCATAGGAAATCATACTTAGATCTCATTTCATTTTATCCCATGTCAACATTAAATCTACCGTTTAGATCTTGAAGTAGCTAGAACTTACAAATCGTGGCTAGAGAATTAAGAGCATGAATCATCATAGAATTGGTGTAGCGACGTTGATTTAATCCCTTGATTTGATGTAGAAAGCTTGCTCCTTTGACATGGATCTAGTTTGAATGCATAAGCCTTTGAAGTTGAAGATGGAGGCCATGATCAAGAGAGATTTGGGCAGCACATTGTTGTTAGAATGAATTTATGTGGGTTTAGGCTAGGTCTTAGGGTGTTTTTATAGGTGTAGAGAGTGTTTCAGAACCATTAGATCACCCTAGAAGCCATCAGGTCCGTCCAGCACATCAAAAATCGTCATTAGAACTCTCTAGAACCCTGTGTAGGTTTCTGGCTCGACATGGGCGCACTTCCCAGGTGCGCCAGCGTATTTTTGTGCTGGCGCACTTCACAAGTGCGCCAGTGCATTTCTGGCCTGTTTCCGGTTTTTCTACCTAACTTCGTTCATCCATATCTCCTTCATACGCTATCCGTTTTACGCAAACTCGGACTCTATCTCAAGCAGAATTCCGAGACGAACGCAATGGCGCAACCCATTTCCTCTAATTCTTATTTTAAATTTTAATTCTGCCTTGATTTCTTGTCTTAACACGTTGTAAAAATTCGGGTTGTTACAATATATGCGAGTTGTTCGGAAAGACCGGGTTTATCCCATTCTGAATAAGTGATACGACGATATGTCGAAGATGAAGATGATGGTTGAAGACCGGAGGTCTTCACGTCGTTTGGATGATTTCTACCATCTTGATTGGGCTGTACACCCTAGACGATGGAAAAAGTGGTGATCGTCCAGACGTACTTGGAGATCGATGGATACGCGAGGTACAAGGTGCCTCCGGTTTCGTTCAGACCCAGAACGGACTTCCAAATGGATTGTGTGTCTGACATTGGATTTCATTCTGTGTGATTGATAATCATCGGTTGCATGATGTGAATTGCCTGTGTGGCATGCTATGATGCAAATGATCAAGGCTTTTGTTGAAAAGCAAAGTCTTGTGGTTGATGATCAAAGCATAGCCTTTGTGGCATCGCTTTGTGTAGCGTTAATTCGCGAGCCTCACACCCCGGTGTGAACAAAAAACGGGAAAAGGACCTCAGGGAGGACGTGCGTTTCTTTCTAGTTAGGAGTGGCGTCAGTGCTTAAAACTGGCTGACGAGTTTGACTCATGTGGATGATGGATTTTGAGGCGCCTCGGTTATATCGGTTTCGGCCGATGCATTCTGGTCGGCAGACGGACCAGACTTACGCCCCATAGGGCAGGGAAACGCATGGTTCAGGCATAATAATCCACATCGGTGGACCGGCCCTGACGATCCAAGGCTTGCCTGCGCGCTTGCCTGAGACTCGGACTAGACAGTCTCGAAGGCGGTAGAGGATATTCCCCTTGCCTCGGTTCACAGATGGAAATCCAATTTCCAATATGACATTTTGCGGTTTTATTTGTAGAGCCTAGTATGGCGACATAGTGGGATGGGGCACTCATGCCGCCTATGACTGATATTTATGATTGAAATTGTTTTGAAACACTTATGCACTAATATTAATATCAAATGATTTCGTTTTATACGTATCAAGCATTCTTTGGCTATTATAAGGTAACACCCTATCCTCCGGCTTGTGTTGCATTGTGTGATGGGACCTGGGTCTTATAATAGCTTCATTGTACTTTATTTAGCATTGCGCTGTTTATCTCGTTCACTGGTATTCTTGGGAGGAAACTCGTTCCGTGTTACACGGCGTGGTCCCTTGATTTACCTTAATTTTTAAAGTAAAGTTTTAAATAACTGTTTTAGTTCTCACACCATTCACATGACTGACCTGGAGTTTATTGTTTTAACCTAAACTCTGGGTGCCCTTATTTTCTGCACGGGCAGCTAGTAGTTTTGGTTTTGCAGATTATATTCATAGGATTCTGATTTATAGCTGAAGTGATATTCGGAGAGCTCTGTATCCGTGTATTTCTTTCAGTTATGTTTTGTATTATTTTTCCGCTGTAGTAATGTATTTTAATCTCTGGTATTTTCTGATGTATAATATGCATTCTTACTCTGTATATTCTTGTATTCTGATGGAATTGTTGTAATTACAATGAAATGTTCTTCCGTTTGCGTTCCGATGTGCCTTGTACTCAAGGCGATCCGTGCTTTCCTTCACGGGGAAGTTACGGGTTCTTACAAAATGAATTAATTTACTTCATTCTTTTCAAAGTGGCAAAATGAATGTTTTCTAATCCATTTTTCTAATGTATAAAAATATACAATCTCAACTCTTTCTTTTTAATGTATAAAAATATACATTTTTGTCTAATCCTTTTTATGTAATTAAAATAATGATTTCGTTTCTAACCCTTTTTATGAAATCAAAATAATGATTTTTATTCTAATCCTTTTTATGAAATCAAAATGATGATTTTTATTCTAATCCTTCTTATGAAATCAAAATGATGATTTTTATTCTAATCTTTTTAATATATAAAAATGGGTACTATTCAAGTTCTGACAAAAATGTTCTTTTCTAATTCTTTCTTTCAAATGTGACATTAATGTCCACTTCTAATTCTTTCTTTCTTTCTTTTTTTTTTATTACGTTCTCTAATCATCTTAAAAATGTAATACTTTACTTTATTCCCTAATTACATTGAAAATATAATATTTTCCTTTTACTCTTCAACTATAGGAAAATGTAAATTTTCTTCTCGTTCATTATATTGAACAAAAATGTGATATTTGTTCTCATTCATTTCTTTAAACAAAAATGTGGATTTTTGTTCTTTTACCTTTTTTTAAACAAAAATGTTAATTTTTGTTCTTTTTCTTTCTTCAAACAAAAATGTTAGTTTTTGTTCCTTTTTCTTCCTTAAACAAAAAGGTTAATTTTTGTTCCTTTTTCATTCTTTAAACAAAAATGTAGTTTTTGTTCCTTTTTCTTTCTTTAAACAAAAATGTAGATTTTGTTCTTTGTTTATATTTCACAAAAATGAAATCTTTCCTTCTTGATTTCATTTAAACAAAAATGTAATCCTTTTGATTTCGTTTGAACAAAAAATGTAATCCTCTTGGTTTTATTTAAACAAAAATGAAGTTTTGTTCTTTTAACAAAAATGTTATTTTTATATTTCTAACCAAGTTTCTAACCAAAAATGTGATTATTTATCACTAATCAAGTTTTAATCACAAATGTGTTCTTTTTCATTTAAACAAGTTTTGACAAAAAATGTGAATTTTTGTTTTATCTATCTTTGTTCAACAAAAATGTGAATTTTTGTTTTATCTAACTTTATTCAACAAAAATATGAATTTTGAATATGAACAAACATTAAAAAAATGGCATTTTGAATCCTAGCATAAATGGTATTTTTAACTTAACATAAATGTCATTTTGAATACTAACATAAATGGTGATTATAACCCAACATAAATGACCTTTTGAATTTTATCATAAATGGCGTTTCTAATATGTCAATTTTCATAAATGACAATCCTAATATCGCATTTTCATAAATGACATTTCTAATATGCATTTATATTTACACATGGAAATGACTCTTTGACATGTATTTACAAAACATGTCATATATTTTAATAAAAGATAATTTTGTTTGTCACCACTAATATAACAAAAATGATAATTTTCCATGATGTAAACATTTCATATACGTCATGTTATTTTTCTATTCTAACAATTTATATAACATAAATCTAACATAAGTGACATGTTAATTGTCATAACATGAATCCTACATAAGTGACCAATTTGTATGTCAATTCTAATTTTAGCAAAAGTGACAAATTTGTAAATTTATGGGTTAACTATTCTTATTTAACACAAGCGTACATTTATGTGTTAAATGATCTATTTTAACAATGACCAATAAAAAAGAATTATTTTACTTGACAAACACCTCCTTATAACCAATCGACACTTTTTATTTCACAAGGACATATGGTTCAAACAAGTCATCACAGCCACCGTAAATCAATCAATCTAAACTTCATACAATGCATCAATATACAATCACAATCGAACTGAATAAACAAATATATATTTCTATATATATATATATATATTATCTAATTTTAAATCTAGAAATCTCACCTTGCTTCTAATTCAAATCTGAAATTCCTGAATTCCTTATTTGCTCTATTTCAGATATCGTCAGTGTCATGTTGTAGATCTCATCAATTTGGTTCTAAAGAACCTGAAATCATCGAATTCCAATTTGATTTGAATGAGATATGATCGTTTTCATTTTAACACAATTTGATTAGAATTAAATTAAATTAATAACACTTGCTTATGCGTTGTCGTTCCTTTTTCCCTTCTTCTTCTATGGGTTTTAGTCTGTATGTTGAACCCCATTCCACCGATTTCATCTCTCCACCGTCGCTCCTTCTACCTCGCGCCGGAGCACAATCAGAATCTCCACCGTGAAACGCCGTGACCTGCGCCTCCCACCTAGACCAACGCCGCTCGACTTGGCCTCCCCAACGCCTAGAAATCCGCCTCCAAACCGATGATGTTCAAGGCACTACATCGAACCGAATACATCCTTGAATCTCATCATAGCCGTTGAACAAGTAGGGCTCGCTGTCCTCCCCAATTTCCTCTTTACAATTCTGAATTCTATTGCCTTGATTTGGAGAATTTGATCGGTGTAAACGAGAGTGTTTTGGTCATTAAACTGTTATAGTGGCGGTTGAAGATAGGATTTAGGGTTTGGGACATGGTAAATACGGTATACGATACCGTAAATATATGTATAGTATTCCTCTTCCTTTTTTATTTAATTAATTAATTCAAATAATACTAGTTTATCGTCACGAACTCTAAATCCAACCCAACGAGTGTCGCCCATAGCTAATAACCCCCATCCCGGACACAATGGAACACATTTCATAACCCAGTTCGGCAGTTACGATATGGTTTTCTTTAAATTAAATTATAAATCAAATAATTTTTAAATTCAAACGTACATTTTAAATTACCGGGGCCAATACGAACTCTAAAAATTACAAAAAAAATATTTCTAGCTTTGTTTTGACGATACGGTTCTAACAAAACTAATTTCGTCGAATTCTGAGACTGTTTGAAAAATGGCCATTTTCAAGTCGATTAAATTTGACTGAAATAGTCAAAACACGTTTTCTTTTGCCACGCTCACAAATTAATTCGAAAAATTATGAAAATTGAAACCTAGCTATAATTTGATATTCCGGTTCCAACAAAAGTGGTTTCGTCGAAAACCGAGGTCGTTTGCAAAACGACTATTTTCAAGGGCCATATATTATATTAAAATATATATAAATTCTACAGCGACTTTTATAAAATTTGAACTGGCCATAACTTTTGATTTTCAAAGTGAAATTTCAATTTTTTAGATTCGTTAGAAAGATATGATTAAACAGATTTAAATATTTCTTGTTTCGCCTAATTCTGATTTAAAATGAATCCCATACACTCAGTCAATGTTCAAATTCAAATTTTCAAACTGCAGCGCTGTTTTAAACTCCTTTTATAATTAAATTAAATTTATTCGTTTTAAAATAATTTTTTATTCGTTATTATTTAATATAAATTATTTTAAATATTAAAATCCATTAAAATTTCTAAAATAAAAATTTTAAATTGGCCCCAAAATTCCGGGTTGTTACATTGTATATATATAATTTTCACATCACAATCACAATCGCAACACAATCGAATAAATCGTCCATGTTCCGTGGACAACAGGGAGGTGAGCTAACAATAAATAAATAACTATACAAAAAAATTTATAGTGAGGAGTTCTCACGTTGATTAGTTTCTGAAATCGTTAAATAACGATTCTTCTATTGAATTTAACTGAACATTCAATTCATTCAAAAACTATAACTAGCTCCAAATCTGCTCCAATCAGTTCTGAAATGTGGATCTCATCGTTGTGATTCCAATGCAATCTGTTTTGCGAATTTTTGATTCAATTTGCAAAAGATATTGCTGTTTCAATATTAATTACATAAATTAATTTACTAAACCTAATTAATTAAATTCTTAAGGGTTAATTACTCCAAATCACGGTTAGGACCGGTGGCCTTCTTCTACTTCATGAAAACACTCCAGACCAAAATAAAACCCATCACGCAATGTCCTTAACCCCCCCTGCGCATGCCACCACACACCGGAAGACCACCATCCACGTTCACCACAAGATGTGCCTCCATCCCCTCTTCCCGCGCCTGCGAAGTGGATGAGTTCGAACTCCTTAATCCTTCGAAAACTGAACCCAAACGCTCAATGTTTGAGCGGAAAATCCTCCTTAATTACTTCATGGAAATAAATCAAATCCATATTGAAGCCCTAAAAACCCTCTTCGATTTTCAATTTACATTCATGATCGGATTTGCGATGTATATGGAGAGATTAAGAAAAGAAAAATCGAAAACTTCAGCCTTTGAAATAACATGGCGGCGACTTCTGTTCGAGATAAGGGTTTTAGAGGATGGTGTGGGTATTTATATTATTATTAGAATAATATTTAATTCTCTTAATAACTTCTAATGAAATTTCGTACATGGAACTCCAAATCAAACCCAACGATGGTCACCCCTAGCTAAATGCCCCCATTCCAAACACAATGGGATATGATTCATAAGCCAAATCGATCGTTTCAAATAGTTTTTACCAAAATTAAAATATAAATCAATATATACTGAATTTATACGTACATTTTAATTTACCGGGGCCACATACTGACTCCAAAATTACAGAAAATAAATCTAGCCATGTTTTGACGATATGGTCCTAACAAAACTAATTTTGTCGAATTTGGAGACCGTTTGAAAAATGGCATTTTTCTGGTCGATCCAATTCAATAGAAATTGACAAAACACGTTTTCTTTTGCCACGCTCACATATTAATTCCAAAATTTACGACAATTGGAATCTAGCAATAATTTGATATTACGAATTCAACAAAAGGGGTTTCGTCGAAAACGGAGGTCGTTTGCAAAATGGCTATTTTTAAGGGCTATATATTATATTAAAATATATATAAATTCCATAGGGACTATTTTCAATTTTAAACTGGACATAACTTTTAATTTATAAAGTGAAATCTCAGTTTTTTACATTCGTTAGAATGGTGTTATTAAACAGATTCCAATATTTCTTGTTTCGTCCAATTCTGACTTATATTGAATTCTGTATATTATATTGAAATTAGAAATCTAATTTTCAAACTACAGCGCCATTTCAGGCTCGTTTTATAATTAAAATAAATTTATACGTTCTAACTTCTATTAAAATAAATTTTTAGTCGTTATTATTTAAAATAAATCATTTTAAATATTCAAAATACAATAAAATAGCTAAAATAAAAATTTTAATTTGGTTTTGAAAATCCAGGTTGTTAAAGTATTGGGAATAACGATATCTGTATCTTCCAAATTCCCACAACATTATCCGTATAATCACGGAATCCAATATCGAAATATTCCGAATATTATTTCGATTTAAATCCATTCCAACTCATACATTGGAATTCCTGGTTATTTCAAAACCATTTAGAGATCCAATTTATTTAAAAACATTAGATTTTTATACTAGTTAATAACTAGTTCATTTCAATAAAAATAACATTTACCTTTTCAAAACTTGGAACTTTTCATCCAAAATCTTTCCAAATCACTTATTATGAT
Source organism: Allium sativum (assembly GCA_030737875.1). Classification (NCBI taxonomy): domain Eukaryota; kingdom Viridiplantae; phylum Streptophyta; class Magnoliopsida; order Asparagales; family Amaryllidaceae; genus Allium; species Allium sativum. The sequence goes on along the minus strand of CM060924.1, from coordinate 153,610,099 downwards.
TTCACAAAAAATTTCCATATTTTTAATAATTTTATCAAGGCACTTACAGTTGGTTTCCAATAACGGCCACCGAACTGTATCCATAGCGACCTTTTCTGAAATTGATTTGGAAATATCTCAAAATCTAACAGTTAGATTTCGAATGTCTTATATTCATTGGAAAGTTCTTTTCGATACGAACCCAACGGTTCTGGTTTTAGGAGAATCTAACGGTCGGATCTCCCGTTACGTCCATTTGAAGTTAATGGTCGAAATTCGCGAATGGTCGCTGCGCGTTCTATTCAGGCCATTAAATATATATAATATATATATCGTCGATTTCCATTTAAAACGTACTTTATAAATCGTTCATAAATTCGTTTTAAAATGATTTCAACTTCATTTTCAATTTTAAATCAAAATTGAATATTCCATATCATTATAATATTAAAATGATAATATTTTCAAAATATCTAATTTTGAAATCCTTTTCCCTTTCGTATTCTTTATAAAATCAATAAAATCGATAGATAAACCCATTCGGGTTAAAATGACGTTTACTACATAACTCGGCTTCACATTTCAATATTTTTGTGTCCATTCAAAATCGGACATAAAAATCACATTTTTTTCTTCACTGATTATCAAACTGACTTTATCTGTTTTTCTTAATTCCACTGCATAAACAAAAACTTGTATCTGTCTGAAGCCTTGCCTAAAAAGTTATGTTTGTGAGATCATTTATTTGAGCTCCCCGATTTAATTTTTGTGAGATCATTTATTTGGAAATCAACTAAAAAGGTATGTTTCATGTGTACATATTAAGAAAATTAAATGCACTTTATACAATGAAGTGATATACAAGACTTATACAATTTGATTCATTAATGCTCATTGAAAAACCTGCAACAATAACTATATAATTCAGTTTTTGCCGTCTTTTTTACCATATGTATATATATATATATATATTAGTTATTTCATATTAATTATGAATCATTGAAAATAATAATTATTGATTATTATTTCTTATTCATCAAATATTAATTAGTAACTACTACTTAATTATAATCGAATATTGATTATTCAATCTTAATTTTTAAGGACTATTAATCAATATTTATTTATTACTTCTTATTTAAGTTATTAATTTATTTTAAAATAAAATATATTTTTTGGAAATAAGAAAATATTAGTAAATAAAATAAACTTTAAAGTAATAAAATTTGATATGAGTTATATATATTTGTTCAAAGGTTAATGAATTATTTTATCATGAAACTTGAAATTTCAATTAAGGCAACATTAAAAATAATGTGGTAATTTAAATATACTGATATTTTTCTTCTAAAATTTAAGCAATTCTATTAAAATTGAGAATTTTTGAAAATTTTAGAAAACTTTTGCAAGAAGTAAAGCCTGTTATTGTTAAATTTTATTCAATTTGGTATAACGAAATTCAAATTATGGATAATTGTGTTTTTAAGGTTGGAAAGAGGGAAGAAAAAGAAGATGAAAAAATGACAATTTAGTAAAAGACAGGAGTATGTAAAGTAATATTTGATGTGTACTAATTTATTATAGTTTTTGATGTATGTTTAGCAATTTTAAGTATACAAATAAAATTAGCCTACAATATAAGATACTAAATAATTATTATATGGGTTTTTATTAAGAATGATATGATATCTATCTGCAATAGGAAAAAAGGTATTTTGATTACATAATTTGTTATTACTTCAAAGAAAATAGGTGGAACTCGGGAGTAGCTATCTGGTTAATTTTGTAAATCTCAACATTTTCCCTAATGGGGCATGGTAATTGTTTACCATATTTATATCCATATATGTCATGCAAGAAGTTGTCCAGGAACATTCATTTCATATGTAAAGTTATTTCACATTAATTGCAGCCTTATAGCCTTGCCTTTAAAGCCAAAATCATGATGCTTATTTTCTCTTATCACTTTTGAATTCCATGCGCAAATTAGTCATAAATATTAATTATGAATGAACAAATGGTAGGGTACTTGGGTGAAATTTTCAACATGTCCATACATAAAAAACAACAACATGGAAATGTATTTTTTTCATTATATGGAAAGTAAATCAAGATGTATTACAAAGTCGGTTTTCCCACCGTTATGCGGTTATACTAGTTATTTGAAAATATTCGTGTAACAACACGCAAATTCTGAACAAATTTAATATTTTATTTTTGAAAATTTTAATGAATTTTGAGAATAAAAAATGACTTATTTAAATAATAATGGCTAAAATTTATTTTAATCGAAGTTAAAACGAAATAATTATAATTTAATTATAAAAGGTGTTAGAAATAGCGCTGCAGTTTGAAAATTTGATTTTAAACTTTAACTGAGTGTACATGATTCAAATTAAATCGGATTTCAGTAAAACCAAAAATATTAAAATCTGTTAACTCATACCTTTCCAACGAATCTGAAAAACTGAGATTCCACTTTAAAAATAAAAAGTTATGCCCAGTTTAAAAATTAGAAAAGTCGCTGTAGAATTTATATATATTTTAATTAAATATATTGGCCTTAAAAATAGCCATTTTACAAACGAACTCTGTTTTCGACGAAACCAGTTTTGTTCGCACCAGAATGTATAATTATTGCTAGGTTTCAATTTTTATAATTTTCCGAATTAATATGTGAGCATGGCGAAAGAAACTATGTTTTGTTAGTTTCGGTCAAATTTAATCAGCTTAAAAATAACCATTTTTCAAACAGTCTCAGAATTCGACGAAATTAGTTTTGTTAGAACCGGCCGTCAATACGAAGCCAGAAATATTTAATTTGGAATTTTCGGAGTCCGTATGTGGCCTCGGCATATTTAAATGTACGGTAGAAATTAAATTAGTTATTTAATATTGTATTTTTAAATAAAAACGCTACAGACATCAGAATTGGGGCCCGAGTCATAGCCCATCGCGTTCAAAAGGCGTCGAAATGTTGAGATAGACAGTAAGCATGCCTAATTCTGAGTTCGGGCCAAATAGGACTTTAACAGGCTAATAAAGTAATTAAATATTATAAATAATCCTTAATTCCATTATCTAAACCCTAATTCAAACATCAGCCGCCATCGTTCTGTAGCAATGGTCACCGAGCTCTGAAATCAATTCCCCAATTACTCTTAATCCAAACCAAACTAACCCTCGATCCAAAGCAAATATCTAAGTCCTTTTCCTCTTCCTTAATTTCATACGATTGGATCTCCTCCTCAAGCTGTAAAACTCCAGAACCATGTGCTTTTTAAATCATATTTATTTGCAATGGAGAGTGCAAATAAAAATGTGGTCTTTTTAAATCATATTTTATTTGCAATGGGTAATGCAAATAAAAATGTGTTCTTTTTAAATCATATTTTATTTGCAATGGAGAATGCAAATCAAAATGTGTTCTTTATTCTAATGTTTTATTTGTACTGTAAAATGTGAACAAAGATGTAAACTTCATTTTTATCATTTTTGTTCGCATTGCGAAATGCAACAAAAATATAAATTTTATTTTTTTATGTTTTGTTTACATTGTGAAATGCAACAAAAATGTAATTTTTTTTTATGGTTTGTTTACATTGTGAATGCGAACAAAAATGTAAATCTTATTTTTAACGTTTTATTTGCATTGTGAATGCGAACAAAAATGTAAATCTTATATTTAATGTTATATTCTGTAACGATTCGGATTTTGCCCAAAATTTCAACAGTCCAGAATCGTCTCGTTTCTATCCAGAGGCGTAGATCTTTTCAATACGATCACAACATCGCTGAAATCATCGAATTTCGAGTTGAAACGAATTATTTATGATCAATACAAGTTTTAAAACAATTTAAATTATTTAATTAATTAATTCATTAAGGAATTACCCTTTCTTCCACCTCCAGAAACTTTTGCCATCGTATAGAGCTTCAAATGGTGACATTCCCAGGCTTGCTTGGTAGCTATTATTTTAAGAGAATTCAACCAAGGGTAAATGATCCTCCCAAGACCCACCAAAATCATGGATGCATGCACGCAACAAGTCTTCCAAAATGCGATTCACCCTCTCAATCTGGCCATCTGTCTGAGGGTGATAAGCAGTGGTGAGGTCCAACTTGGTTCCTAGCTCCCCTTGGAAAAATAAGATTATTTGTAATAAATTAATATAATTATATTAATATTTTAATAAAATAAATAAAACTTTATTATCGAGAAAGAGACTACAAGTGGTATCGTATTAAATTAATATGAATACGTTAACTTTGGGAATTTAACAACATCAGAACAAATAACAGCAGACTTTTATTACATCATAATAATATAACATCAGAGTACAAAATATATCAAAGTACATTGAAAATAATACAACGGAAGGTAAAATTACAATAATTTAATACAACGCACAGCGGAAGACTTCAATGCTGACTAAATTTTAGAATTGAAGCCATCGGTGAGATTTCTTTTGGTTAATAATAATTAATCAATCCATATTTTTATTTGTTATATGATAATGGTGGTTAAATAATTTAGATCTGTGTGTGCTGAAAATTGTATGATGTTTGTTCTGCTGTTGTGATAGATGATTATAGATCCATATATGTTAGATAAATATTTTTGGTTCATTCGAATTATTTTATTGAATTGATGTAATATATTGATTCAATACCACAATATAACTTGTCACTTGTGTTGAATTGATTTAGCTTATCAATTCAACATTAAAAATATGATTTGTCATTTTAAATGAATTGATCCAGTTTATCAATTCATTATAAGAATATAATTGGTCATTTGTATTGAGTTGATTTAGCTTATCAATTCGACATCAAAATATTAATATAGGAAAGAAATCACCTTTTTTATTTGTGTTTTTCAGCACAAATAATAACACAGGAAAGAAACCATTCTTTTATTTGTGTTTTTCATCACAAATAAATACATAGAAAAAGAACCATTCTTTTATTTGTGTTTTTCAACACAAATATAACATAAAAATTGAATAAATATTTTATTTGTGTTTTTCAACACAAATATAACATAGAAATTGAATAGATATTTTGTTTTTGTTCTTCATCACAAATATGAACATTGAAATGAATCACTTTAATTTGTGTCTTCAATACAAATATTACATAGCAAATAAAGTTATTCTTTTTATTTGTGTTTTCAACACAAATATTACATAGCAAACAAAGTCATTCTTTTTATTTGTGTTTCAACAAAAATATATACTTAGAAAATAAATTCATTCTTTTTATTTGTGTTTCAACACAAATATATACTTAGAAAATAAAGTCATTCTTTTTATTTGTGTTTCGACACAAATATTACATAGAAAATGAAGTCATTCCTTTTTTATTTGTGTTTTCAACACAGATATATACATAGAAATAAAATCACTCTTTTTATTTGCATTTACAATGCAAATATATACATGGAAATAAAATCACTCTTTTTATTTGCATTTACAATGCACATATTACGTAGAAAATAAGATCACTCTTTTTATTTGCATTTACCATGCAAATATCACATAGAAAATAAGATTACAAATGAATTACCTTTTTATTTGTGTTCTTAACACAATATACACATAGAATTGAATCATCCTTTTTATTTGTGTTCTTAACACAAATATGAACATAGAAAAATGAATCATCATTTTTATTTGTGTTTTCAACACAAAAACACACATAGAAATGAGTCACCCTTTTTATTTGTGTTCTTAACACAAGAACAAACATAGAAATAAAGCTTATTCTTTTATTTACATTCACAAATGTAAATATACATTAAAATTAAAGCTTATTCTTTTATTTACATTCACAAATGTAAACATACCTTGAAATTAAAAAGTTTATTCTTTTATTTACATTCACAAATGTAAATATGCATTGAAAAAAAAGTTTATTCTTTTATTTGCATTCACAAATGCAAACATATATTGAAAATATAGTTTTGTTCTTTTATTTGCATTCACAAATGCAAACATATTTTGAAAATAAAGTTTGTTCTTTCTTTTTATATTCACTAATGCAATTATACATTTTTGTCAATATACATTAGTTAACACAAAATAAACACTTTTGTCAATTTTCATTAGTTAAAAAAAAATTATTCACTTTTGTCAATTTTCATTAGTTAAAAACAAATTATTCACCTTGTCAATTTCCATTAGTTGAAACAAACTATTCACTCTTGTCAATTCACACTAGTTGAAACAAACAAGCACTTTTGTTAATTTATATGTGATAATATTTATTTGCATAACATGTAATAAGATTTATAAGTAAAAATAAAAATCAATCTTCATTTGCAAATTTACATTAGAAATTATATTCAAATATAAGAATCATATTATTGGTCAAAACATACTTTAGAATATATAGGTAAGTAAAGTAATATCTTTAGGTGTTTATGCATACATTAGAATTTGTATGCAATGTAAATAAATACTTTTATATGTTAGGATATGCATTGAAACATATACACATAAGATTATTTCTTTTATGTGCTAAAGTTAAAGGCATTTACATACAAATAAAAGAAAATAGGAATTATCCTTTTCATTCATCACCAACAATAATAACCTGGGAATAAATTACAGTTTATTTGACCTTAGAAATGAATAGGCAAATTATACGAATAAAAATACATTTTTATTCGGCATTACAAATAAGTAACATGTTAGTTCATTTACATCAACAAGTTAGTAGTATTAAATTGGTTAAATTCTTAACCAATCATTTATTTGTATGAATTGTTATTGGCTGAAAACCCCACACGGGTGTTGGGAGGAAAATCGACACACTAGTCCCAATATTTGGGTGTATGTCGATCGATAGATTGACAGGCTGCAATGAGTGTTATTATTTCATTTTAATACTCACACAGTCATAAACTTCACTCTGGTTGTGAATGGATGTTTGATGATTATTTATTTTGACTGTCATATTCATACGATGTGTGAAATCCATATAACCAAAGTTATATGGTAACTGATTGAGTCACATTCCAGTCCAGAATTTCTTCAAATAAAGGATATCTTTTAAAATAAGGAATATTTGGAATAAAGAACACTGCAATATAAATACCTTTTAAAATAAAGAATGTTGCACTATAAAGGACATTTTATATAAAGAATATTTTTATAAAGAATATTTTTAAAATAATGAATATTTTTAATAACAAAGAATAAAATGATGATTTCTATGTCCGTTCTTGGATGGACAAAAGATAGGAAATATATTTCTATTAAAGTAAAATAGTTATTAACTAGGATAAATCTTTTAAGTTAAGATTTAATGAAGTCTTCTAATTTATTTAATATTTATTTGGAACTAAATAAAAGAATTAGAATTTGGGTCGTCGTGGATGGTGTTTTAAATAACACTGTTCTTAAACCCCGTATAAAATTAATCTCTTAATTAAGATTTTTAGAGTTTCAATTATATTTTGTAATTGAAATAAAATGTTATGTGAATTGGGTTTGCCGTGAACTGTGTTTTAAACGACATTTGTTCTTTAACCCAATTTACAGTGAAAATATGATTTAGAAATTATAAATTTTTATTAAGATTTAAAAAGAAATTTTCTAAAGTCAAATTTTCCAATTTAATATATATTAAATTGGAATTGAGTGGAAATTCGGTTTGATAATAATCGAGATAGGCTTCTGTAAAAGAAGACTGATACTATATATGGAATTTAAAAGGCTTTGCCATTATCCCATTTATATTATTGGTCCGATACAGGAATTTATTTCGATTATATATTGACTTGATTTCTATGAAAATTCCATATTTAATGGAATATGACTTTGGGTTTGTCGTGGACAATGTTTTAATGACATTGATTCTTTAACCCAATTAAAAACAAGGTTAATTCCTTAAGAGTTGAATAATCATAAAAGAATGATTTTTGACATTAGAATCAAATTGGAGATGTAATGAATGTTTAAAAGAATAAATTTATAAGAATTTATCTTTGACTTAATGTATGGGAACTTTTCCCTAGTAATATGAATATTTTATTTAAGAATATTCTGAATTGGAATAAGACATTGGATGTATTTTATAACACTTGATTTTCAATTATAAAATACGCAAGTTATTCGGAAAGACCGAGTTTAACTCATTTCAAATAATTATTACGCCGATGAAGAGTTGAAGATGAAGACGGTGGTCGAAGACCGGCGATCTTCACATCGAATGGGTAACTAGTGTTGAGGCCCTTAATTGATTAGCTCCCAAGATGGGGCTAAGATGGTAGTTATCCGGACGTAGTGTTGATTTGTACGGATTTGGCTTTCGCTCAGACCCAGAGCATAAGATTAAAAATGGATGTGTGTCTGACGTTGGATTTCGTTCTATGGAAATTGATTTCTATTAATATACAACCGTTGGTGGCGGAGAATTTATTCTCTTGCTAAACACCCTTAGAGGTTGTGTATTAATAGTTATGAATTGCATGGCATGAAATGTCAACGTGGCACGCCAAGATGCTAATGATCAAGGCTTTGTTGCAAAGCAGGCCTTGTGGGATGATCAAAGCATAGTCAAATTTAGCATAGCTTTGTGTAACGTGACTTCACGAGCCTCACACACCGGTAGAGTCTAAAACGGAGCAAGGGAACGCAGGGAGTGCACAAGTTTCTTTCTAGCTTATAGTGGTGTCAGGGACCTACCAGCGCTGACATTTTACTTATGTGGATGCCAATGGCCGTATTATAGGTTCAATAGGACCGGGGAGCGTGTGTTCAGGCATAACTAATCCACTAAGCATTAATTTGTGGACCGGCCCGGCTGTATCCATGGGTTCACTGCGGGGGATCCTGAGACATTTGCTAGAGTGTCTCGAATCAGTCAGGAGATCGTTCCTAGCCTTGACTCATGATGGAAACCCAATTTCCAATACGCCCCATGCGGTTTGATTGTATAACTAGTATGGAGACATGATATATGGTACCCATGCCGTCTAAGATTGATACATTTATTTTGAAATGTTTTAATTAAAATATATACACACTTAATAATATCGTTTTTGCGTATTTATCATCTTTTGATCATTATAAGGTAAAACCCTATCCTCTGGTTTGCATTGCATTGTGTGATGGGACATGGGCGCACGGTTCTGGAGTTTTACAGCTTGAGGAGGAGATCCAATCTTATGAAATTAAGGAGGAGGAAAAGGACTTAGATATTTGCTTTGGATCAAGGGTTAATTTGGTCTGGATTAAGAGTAATTGGGGAATTGATTTCGGAGCTCGGTGACCATTGCTACAGAAAGATGGCGGCTGATGTTTGAATTAGGGTTTAGATAATGGAATTAATGATTAATTATAATATTTAATTAGTTTATTAGCCCGTTAAAGTCCGATTTGGCCCGAACTCAGAATTAGGCATGCTTACTGTTTATCTTAACGTTTCGATGCCTTCTGAACGCGATGGGCTATGTCTCGGGCCCCAATTCTGATGTCTGTAACGTTTTTATTTAAAAATAAAATATTAAATAAATAATTTAATTTATACCGTACATTTAAATATGCCGGGGCCACATACGGACTCCGAAAATTCCAAAAAATATATTTTTGGCTTCGTATTGACGGTACGGTTCTAACAAAACTAATTTCGTCGAATTCTGAGATTGTTTGAAAAATGGCTATTTTTAAGCTGATTAAATTTGACCGAAACTGACAAAACACAGTTTCTTTCGCCACGCTCACATATTAATTCGGAAAATTCTAAAAATTGAAACCTAGCAATAATTCGACATTCCGGTTCCAACAAAACTGGTTTCTTCGAAAACAGAGGTCGTTTGTAAAATGGCTATTTTTAAGGCCAATATATTTAATTAAAATATATATAAATTCTACAGTGACTTTTCTAATTTTTAAACTGGGCATAACTTTTTATTTTTAAAGTGGAATCTCAGTTTTTCAGATTCGTTGGAAAGGTATGAGTTAACAGATTTAAATATTTTTGGTTTTATTGAAATCCGATTTAATTTGAATCCTGTACACTTAGTTAAAGTTTAAAATCAAATTTTCAAACTGCAGCGCTATTTCTAACACCTTTTATAATTAAATTAAAATTATTTCGTTTTAACTTCGATTAAAATAAATTTTAGCCATTATTATTTAAATAAGTCATTTTATATTCTCAAAATTCATTAAAATTTTCAAAAATAAAAATTTTAAATTGGTTCAGAATTTGCGGGTTGTTACAATTCGTTATTTTAAAATATTCTTTATTTTAAAATATTCTTTATTTCTGAATCAGAATGTGACTCAATCAAATACCATATAATCTCAGTTATATGGATTTCGTACATCGCATGTATTCAACAATAATGATAAATTATCATTAAACATTCAAACGTCATCCAGAGTGAAATTTACAACTGTGTAAGCATTAAAAATAAATAAATAAATAACGCTTATCACAACCTGTCAACCCATCGATTGAAATACAAATAAATATTGGGATTAGTGTACGTCAAACATTATCCCAATACCCATGTGGAGCTTTCAAATAATAAATACGGATTATTATTTGTGTTGGTGGGCGATGTGTAGAATTTATTGTCCCAATCAATATCTATTAAATAAGTGTACATAAACAAGCCGTTCGACTTGCAAATGAATATTTATTTCAATTTCTTTTTATGAAATTTTATGTACCTTTTATATAAATAATTTATATATTTCAGTTTCAGAAAAATTAGGCATTATAACGGCGTGATATTAGAACCGGAATAATGTCTAACATTATCCCTCTTCGGATATTGGCTCGCGCCATACACAACAGTCAATCAATCCAATAATTCCACAATACAATTAATTTTTCCATAACCCAATCATATCACACAAATCATCCACGGTTTGTACAAAAAGTAGTGTTAGGAGCTACTATGTCCCGTCTACAACCTAGGATATAATAACAGAATGAAAATAGTTTGAGTGAGGGAGTTATCACATTGGTTTATACTCTGCCAGTATTTAGTTCACAGTTTTGTTACCTTTTTGATTTGTGCCCCAAATTCAAACAAGCTCCAAATTGGAACTAATTAGTTTTGTTTTGAAACTCTCAACTCCACGATCGCAACGGATCCTGTTTCATCGATTTGGAGTTCGTAGCAAAAAGTTATTGATGTTTAAAGTTTTAAAAAATAATTAAATTAATTAAAAAACTTATTAACCCTAAATTACCTAAATCACGTCGTTCCATTTCATCAGCAGCTCCGTTCGCCGCCGTCCGACCACCTGAAGTCGAGCCACCTACCGGAGCTTCTTCCCCCGTTCATCCTGCGCTTGCAGCCGCCGCCACCTCCAGTTTGTCGTCCATCGCTAGAATCGGCGATTTCCCCCAAATTCGCCTCGTTACCGATTTCAGCCACCACTAGCTACATCACCGTCGCGCACCACCGCTGACGTGTCCCCCTTGTGACCACCGACCTCTTTCCTTCAGCTACCACCATCTGAAAACGCCCCTATCGACCGGAATCCGATGGTCTTCATTTGCTGCCACTCAAAAACTGTCGCCCTCGTTCATCTCGATTTTGCTGCCACTACGTCTACTTTCCGACCAAGCACTTAAAGGCAAACTTTTCCACCTCTCTCCTCTACAATTTTCTCCTTTGTGCCATCATCAAATTCATCTTCGTTTGCCCAGAATTTAGCCAAAACCGAAAGTCATTTTCTGCCTTTGACCGTCGATTTCTCTCAATCCGTGCAACGATAGCTCACCCAATTTTGGTGGCAGGTGGAGATCGTCATGATCTACAATACCCAGAAGCCATCAGGGACTTATTTGCAAAATTATGGGAGAGAGAGGTAGAGGGGCTACTGCCACTTTTTGGAGGGAGATGAGAAGTGATGGTTTGTGGAGAGAAAAGATATTATATGGTGAAGGGTTTATATTTTATTAATTTCTTAGTACACGCTCTCTCCAATCGACATTTATCGACGCCATTGTCACACACGAACTCCGTTGGCGATGAAAATTAACACGCTACTATGCCTTAACGATGCGGTCTCAACAAAACTGATTTCGTCGAATTTTGACTCCGTTTGTTCAAAAAGCTCTGTTTCTGGCTTAAATGGCTGATCGATTCACAATTTATTGTGCAAGGCCACATACTAGCTCCAAAAATTATGAAATTTGGAATTCTCACAATGTTTTTCAAATACGGTTTCAACAAAACTAATTTCGTCGAATTTGGAGACTATTTGAAAAATGGTCTTTTTAACTGGTCGATTAAATTTAAACTGAAATTGAAAACACGTTCAAATTTACTGTGCCCACATATTAATTTCAAAAATTACGAAAATTGGAATCTAGCTATAATTTGACATTCTGGATCGAACAAAAGTTGTTTCGTCGAAAATGGAGGTCGTTTGCAGAATGGCTATTTTTAAGGGCTATTTATTATATTAAAATATATATACAAATTCCATAGCGACTATTTTGAATTTTAAACTGGACATAACTTACAATTTATAAAATGAAATCTCAGTTTCTTGCATTCGTTAGAAAGATATAGTTAACTAATTCCAACATTTCTGGTTTTACTGAAATTCGATTTATTTTGAATTCCATACATTTATTTGAAATTTAAAATCGAATTTTCAAACTACCGCGCCATTTCAGGATCATTTTAATTAAATGATAAATTTATACATTCTAACTTAGATTTAAATAAATTTTAGATCGTTATTATTTAAAACAAATCATTTTATATCTTCAAACGCATTAAAAAAGCTAAAATAAAAATTTTAAATTGGTTCAGAATTTTCGGGTTGTTACAATCTCCTCCACTTAAAATCTTTTCGTCCTCGAAAAGGAATGGAGCTCAAAGTTGTTTTAACTAACTAACTCACTTTCATTCTTCAACTTTTCAATTTCTAAGGATTTTCAAATTTCTCAAAAATTTGGCTAACACCCTAAATTTTCAAAAAAATTCGCTATAACCTCCTTTATACAGCCCTATCGGTAAAACCACAACTTACCTCATGGGGCCCTCATCAATCCAAAAGAAAAGGAAAAAGCCAAGATGCTAGCCAATTGGCTCATAAAATCATCAAAAGCCAATAAATACAATAAATATTTACCTATTTGTCCGGTGTACAATTTTATTCCTCTTCTTAGCTTCCATGCTATGACCTGTACAACATATGTATACATGTACGTATATCCAATTCGAATAAATTTTCATTTCATATCAATATTTGACTCGATTTGGCTCAATTTTTACCTTTCATTTTCTTATTAGCTTGATTATTCCAATATTTTAATTAGTTGAACTAATAATCATACAACACAACCGTCAATCGATTAATTGGTTAACTTTTCAAATATATAACTTTATATATACTCAAAGATCATATTTTCAGTGCCAAATCACAAACCATAAATTCTAACTAAGTTTCGGATCTCACACCAGTCAATTGGAAATATATAGACATCCCACTTTCGAAACTCAAACATAAACCTAGTTGATGGTGCACCGATAATAAGAATCATCTCCGGGCGACTAGAGTGTGATTCTATATGCCCAGCATATTTGAAACTTCAAATACACGTGGATCAAATGTATATTGAAAATCTCCTTATACCCAACAGTCCAAAATCAATATAAAATAAAATACTCAAAAACTTATAATAAGATATAATTTTCAAAATCAATTTTGTTTTTATAAAATAGCACTCTTCGAACTTATCCTAGGGTATTACTAACCCTATCTCTAACGAGTCACTCTTATAGGACATTAATAATCCTACCACCGATGAATTCTTTTGTTTGGTTCTAATGTGCCTTATTCTCGAGCTCTGCAAACCAAAGTTCTAATACCAAAATGAAACGACCCGAAATCCCCCTTATGGGAAAGCACAGATTGCTTTGAGAACACGACAAATCAGAACACAAACAACAAAACATTTCATTGTTATTACAATAATTTACATTAGAGCACAAGAATATAACAAAGAATGAATAAATAATATATAATGGAAAATATCAGAGTTTTAAATTACAAAGCAGTGGAAAAATAATATAAAATAATATACAGCGGAAATCATCTACAACCACAACTGAAAGAGATATACGGATACAAAGCTTTTCTAATATAGCTCCAACTGTAATCCAGGATCATGTGTAAAGAAATATTGGCAAAAGCCAACACTACTAGCTGCCCGTGTGGAAAATATGGGCACCCAAAGTTTAGGTTAAAACAATAATCTCAGAGTCAGTCATGGGACTGGTGTGAGAACTAAAAAAAGTTAATAGCTTGATTTTTTAAAGTTAGGTAAATCACAGGACCGTGCTGTATAACATGGAATGGGTTTACCCCCCATGAATACAAGTGCATAAAAATAGCAGTGCAATACTAAAGAGGAAAATGAAGCTATTATAAGACTTAGGTCCCATCACACAATGAACGTAGTCGAGGATAGAGTTTTACCTTATAATAGTCATATATGCTTGATATGCAAAATTTCATCTTTTATTATTACTATAAGTAAAGAAATCAACTTCAAATAAATGTATCAATCATAGGGGGCGTAGGTACCATTATATTACGTCGCCATATAGGTTTACAACTAAAACCGTAAAATCATGTATTGGAAATTGGATTTCCATCTATGAACCGAGGCAAGGGATCATCCTCACCGATTTTGAGACACACTCGCAAGTTCCTCAGGATCACACCTACGGGTAACCCTTAGAAGCGGAAGGGTCGGTCATCCATCGATGATTAATTATACCATAAACTATATGTTAGCCGGTTCTATCGAACCTCCAAAATGGGTCAGTATGTCGACCACTCTAGAGCGACTAGGGACTCAAATCATATCTGAGACTTTCAATCGGCCTGAATTCCGAGGTACCTCCCTTTCCATTAAATAATATGCAACATACACATGAGTAAACAGTCTGGGCTCCATACCATGACGTTACTCGTAGCTAGAACTAACATATGTCCATTTCCCTGCGGTTACTATCCAGTTTTTGGTTCATACCTAGGGTGTGAAGCACGCGAATTAACGCTACACAAAGCTATGATAATTAAAGTTGTGCTTTGATCATCCACCACAAGACTCTGCTTTTCAACAAAAGCCTTGATCATTTGCATCTCAGCATGCCACATTGTTAGTCCATACCGTACCACTGATTTCCACCAATATATAACCTATAAGCTCGTACATCTCAGAGAAAGGTGTTAAGCAAGATAATAAATTCCCCGCCACCAAACAGATATATATTTAGTAGGGATCGGTGAATACAGTATAAAGGAATACAATGTCAGACACACTATCCATTTACAAGTCCGTTCTGGGTCTGAACGAAACCGGAGGCACCTTATTCCTCGTCCCATATGTCCAATACAGGAGAGAGGCCCTCGCATATCCGGTCGATCTCCAAGTACAATCTGACGATCACCACTTATTACCTTGTCTTGGGTGTACATCCCAATCAAGACATCAGTAATCATCCAAACGATGTGAAGGTCTCCAATCTTCAACCATCGTCTTCATATCATTGACATTTAGTTGCCGTATCAGTTATTCAGAATGGGTTAAACCCGGTCTTTCCAAATTACTCGCGTATCTTAAAATCAAATGTTATAAAAACACATCATACGCCTCATTCCAATTCAAAATATTCTTTTATGCAAATATTCACCTCATTAGGGAAAGTTTCCCATTAATTTTGTCAAAGATAAATTCTTTTAAATTTTCTCTTTAATCTTCCTTTTGATATCGTTTTCAAAAGATTTCATTTTACCCTTTAACAATTCTAAACCAAATTAAGGTTTATGAAACAAGTCGAGATTATCACCTTACTGAAGTAATCATTTATTTTATCTTTCCAATCCCAACCTATTCATCCCATGGAGCAAAACTGGTACTACTCCATATCTAACTCCTACTGTGTTATCGGTAAATTTAATTACCATTTCATGTTCAAATCTAGTTAAAGATTTACCTATCGCCTGGAGTAAAACTAGTGGTACTCCATTCTCAATCATTTCTCAAATTTGGCAAATGTAATTACCAAATTAACTTTTCAATCTAAATAAAGATTCGTTTAAAAATCCACTTAGTTTTAATCTCCAAAAATCATTATTAATGATTTTTCAAATATAGGAAATAAATCCCTTCTTTAACTGGGTTAAAGAACGAAACTCATTTACAACACAACTCACGATAAACCCAAATCATCTTCCATTAACTATGGAATCTTCACTGAAAATAGATCAATATATAATCGATAAAAATTTCCGTATCAAATCAATACTATAAATGGAATAACGACAAAGCCTTTTGAATTCCCTATTTAGTAACGGTTATCCTTTACAAAAGCTCATCTTGATTATTACCATATTGAATTCCATTCAATTCCAATCTAATATATTAATTTGGAAAACTTTACTTTGAAAAAATCCCATTAAATCTTAATAAAAAGATTTATAAATTCCAAATCATCTCTTCACTCATAATTGGGTTAAAGAAAAAATGTTATTTAAAACACTGTTCACGATAAACCCAAAAATCCAATTTCAATTCAATTCCAATTAAATATTAATTAATTGGTAAACTTCTCTAAATCTTATTTAAAAGATTTATTCTTTTCTCATCGGGGTTTAAGAACAGTGTTATTTAAGACACCATTAATGACAAACCCAAAATCCAAGTGGATATTAAATACAAGGCTCTAAATAGAAATTATATCGGCTTATATTCAATATCAAATTCTGTAACTAATGGATATTGTATTGGGAATAACGATATCTGTATCTCCCAAATTCCCACAACAATATCCGTATAATCACGGAAACCAATATCGAAATATTCTAAAGATTCTTTCCATTTAAATCCATTCCAAATCATACGTGGAATTCCTGGTTATTTCAAAACCATTTACAGATCCAATTTATTTATTTAAAAACATTGGATTTTTATACTAGTTAATAACTAGTTCATTTCAATAAAAAATATCATTTACCTTTTCAAAACTTGGAATTTTACATCCAAAATCTTTCCAAAACATTTATTATGATTTTACATAATTTTTCCATATTTTTAATAATTTTATCAAGGACCTTACAGTCGGTTTCCTATAACGGCCACCGAATTGCATCCATAGCGACCTTTTCTGAAATTCATTTGGAAATATCTCAAAATCTAACTGTTAGATTTCAATTCTCTTTTATTCATTGGAAAGTTCTTTTCGATACTAACCCAACTGTTCCGATTTTAGGAGAATCCGATGGTCGGATCTCCCGTTACGTCCATTTGAAGTTATTTGTCTAAATTCGAGAACGGTAGCTGCGCAGCGCGTTCTATTCAGGCCATTAAATATATATAATATATATATCATCGATTTTCATTTAAAATGAATATTATAAATTGTTTATAAATTCATTTTAAAATGATTTCAACTTCATTTTCAATTTTGAATCAAAATTGAATATTCCATATCATTATAATATTAAAATGATAATATTTTCAAAATATCTTATTTTGAAATCCATTTCCCTTTCGTATTCTTTGTAAAATGAATAAAATCGAACGATAAACCCGTTTGGGTTAAAAATGGCGTTTACTACATTACTCAGCTTCACATTTCAATATTTTCATATCTATCCACAATCGGACGTCAAAATCACATTTTTTTCTTCATTAAATATTATTTTAAAATATTCTTTATTTTAAAATATTTTTTATTTTAAAATATTCTTTATTTCTGAATCGGAATGCGACTCAATCAATTACCATATAATATCAGTTATATGGTTTTCATACATCGCATGTATTCAACAATAATGATAAATAATCATTAACCATTCAAACATCATCCAGAGTGCAATTTACAACCGTGTAAGCGTTAAAATAAATTAATAACGCTCATCATAGCCTGTCAAACCATCGATTGACATACAACTAAATATTAGGATAGGTGTATGTCAAATATTATCCCAATACTCGTGTGCGGTTTTCAAACAACAAATACGGATTATTATTTGTGCAGATGGGCGATGTGTAAAAATTATCGAACCAATCAATATCAGTTAAATAAGTATACATAAACAAGTCGTCCGACTTGTAAATGAATATTTATTTCAATTTCTTTATATGAAAATTTATATACCTTTTATATAAATATTTTATATATTTCAGTTTCAGAAAAATTCGGCATTATAACGATGCGATATTAGAACCGGAATAATTTCTATCATTATCCCTCTCCTGATACTGGCTCGTGCCATACACAACAATCAATCAATCCAATAATTCCACAATAAAATAAATTTTTCCACAACCCAATCATATCACACAAATCATCCATGGTTTGTACAAAAAGTATTGTTAGGAGCTACTACATCCCGTCCACAACCTAGGATATAATAACAGAATGAAAATAGTTTGAGTGAGGGTGTTCTCACGTCGGTTTCCACTCCGCCGGTCTTTAATTGACGATTTTGGTATCATTTGGATTTGTATTTGCCCCAAATTCAAACAAGCTCCAAATTGCTCCACGATCACAACGGATCCTGTTTCATGCGATTTGGAGTTCGTAGCAAAAAGTTATTGAAGTTTAAAGTTTACACAAATTATTAAATAAATTAAATAAATTAATTACCCTAAATTGTCTAAATCACGTCGTTCCCTTTCATCAGCAGCTCTGTTCGCCGCTGTCCGGCCACTTGACGTCGAGCCACCTACCGGAGCTTCTTCCCCCGTCCATCCCGCGCCTGCAGCCGTCGCTGCCACCTCCAGTTCGTCGTCCATCGCCAGAATCGGCAGTTTCCTCCAAATTCGCCTCGTCGCCGATTTCAGCTACCACCGGTCACATCACCCTCATGCACCACTGCCGACGTGTCCCTCATGTCACCGTCGACTTATTTTCTTCAACCACCACCATCTGAAAACTCCTTTGGCGGCCGGAATCCGATGGTCTTCATTTGCTGGTACTCAAAACCTGTCGCCCCCGTTCATCTCGATTTTTCCACCACTACGTCCACTTTCCGACAAAGCACACAAAGACAAACTTGTCCATCTATCTCTCCTCTACAATTTTCTCTTTTGTGCCATCATCAAATTTGTGACAACCCGGAAAATCTGAGCCAATTTAAAAATTTTATTTTGGCAATTTTAATGAATTTTGAATATTTAAAATAATTTATTTTAAATAATAACGGCCAGAAATTTATTTTCGACGAAGTTAGAATGAATAATTTTATTTTAATTATATAACGAGCCTGAAATGGCGCGGTAGTTCGAAAATTCGATTTCTAATTTCAAATGAATATACATAATTCAATATAAGTCAGAATTGGACGAAACAAGAAATATTTGAATCTGTTTAACAACATCTTTCTAACGGATGTGAGAAACTGAGATTTCACTTTATAAATGATAAGTTACGTCCAGTTTAAAATTCAGAATAGTCTTTGTGTTATTTATTTATATTTTAATATAATATATAGCCCTTGAAAATAGCCATTTTGCAAATGACATCGGTTTTCGACGAAACCAGTTTTGTTGGAACCGGAAGGTCAAATAATTGCTAGATTCCAATTTTCATAATTTTTAGAATCAATATGTGAGCGTGGCACACTTAAACGCGTTTGACCAATTTCAGTAGATTTTAATCGACTAGAAAATGGCCATTTTTCAAACTGTCTCAGAATTCAATGAAATTAGTTTTGTTAGGACTGTATCATCAATACGAAGCTAGAAATAAATTTTCCAGAATTTTTAGAAATTAGAGAAGTAAAAACGTATTCTTTACATAGAAGATAGCGTTTTAAAAATATAAGTTGTCTTTGAAATAGAAAATATATTATTGTTTTGAAATAGGAAATATATTATTGTTTGAAAATGGAAAATAGCATTATGGTTTTGGAAAATAGAAAATTAGCATTATTTTAAAATAGAAATAGCAGTGAATAAAAAATTATGATTCTCATATATATTATAACGAAGAAAAAAATATGATTCTCATATGTATTATAGCAAAGAAAAAAATATGATTCTCGTATATATTATAACGAAGAAAAAATATGATTCTCATATATATTACAGCGAAGAAAAAAATATGATTTTTACATTTGAACAGATATGAATTTTAGTCGTATAAAAATTCGATTTTTATAATGTTTTCATAGCGACAAAGACTCGATTTTTATATATGAAGTAGTGATATAAACATCAGATTAAAAATGTGATTTTTTAATATGAAACAGCGTAGAACAGACTGCTTTAGAATTTTGGGCAAATCCAGATGGTTTAGAAATCCAGAAATAACGCTGGCGAAGTGGAACCCAAAGGTGAGAACATCTCACTCTAATTTACTTATACAGTTATTTTTATTATAACTGCATATATGAACTATTCCCCATCGTCCACAGACCACGAACGACTTGTTTGAGTTGATTGATATGTTTGTTTGAATTTCGTTTGGTGATATGAAATGAATTGATTAGAATTTGGTTGTGGTATGAATAACGAATTGATGAATTTGGTATGTGTATGGTGTGGGCCATTATTAGACCGGGGACAAGGCTAGGCCTTACCCCGTTTCTAGTATCGCGCCGTTATGCCGCCAAAATTTTCTAAAATGTGTTAGAAAAATAAAAATATCATTTTAATTAGATAAATGAATAAAATGAATATTCATTAACAAATCATAACGATTTGTTGATGTACACCCATTTGACTGATATGGATTGGGACGATAAATTTTACACATCGCCCAACTGCACAAATAATATTCAGTATTTGTTGGTTGAAACCCCACACGGGTATTGGGATGATATTTGACGTACACTAATCCCGATTGTTTAGTGGTATGTCAGTAGATTGGTTGACAGACTGTGTAAGCGTTAATTATTTATATTTAATGCTTATACGGTGTAGAAAACACTTTGGATGATGGTTGATTATTTATCACTGCTGTTATATACATGTATTGTATGAAATCCATATAAATCACTTTATATGGTATTTGGTTGTGTCTGATTCCAATTCAGAATTGAAGAATATTTTAAAATAACGAATATTTTAAAATAATATTTTGTAAGGGATTAAAATATGATTTTGATGTTTGATTTTGAATGAACACGAATTATTGAAATATATAAAGCCGTGTTGATTATAGTTGCGCCATTTTGATGTGAACGATATTTATATCGTTTTTATTCATTTTTATAATGAATATTGAAAATGAAGTGATTTCAAAATATGATGTTTGAAAATATTATCATTTATATCTTAATGATATGGAATATCCAATTTTGATTTAAAATTGAATATGAAGTTGAAACCGTTTTGAAAACGAATTTAAAACGATTTATAAAATACGTTTTGAAAGGAAATCGATGAAATATATATAATATATATATTATGTATATATTAATAGCCTGAATAGAACGCGCCGCGCCATGGCAGTTCGCGAATTTCGACCATTGACATCAAATTGCGATTACGGGAGATTCGACCGTCGGATTCTCCTTAAACCGGAACCGTTAGGTTCGTATCAAAAAGAGGTTTCTAATGAATATAAAAGATTTGAAATCTAATGGTTGGATTTGGAGATATGTCCAAATCAAATTTAGAAAAGGTCGTTAGAAGTGCAGTTCGACGACCGTTATTGTAAATCGACTGTGCGGGCCTTGATAAAATTATTAAAAATATGTATAATTTGTGTAAAATCATAATATATGAATTGGAAAGAACCAGGATGAAAAATTCCATATTTTGAAAGGATAAAATTATATTTTTATCAAAATGAACTAGTTATGAACTAGAATTAAAATCCAATATTTTTAAATATATAAATTGGATTTGAAGTGGTTTTAAAAATAATCAGAATTTCCAATATACGTATTGGAATGGATTTGAATCGAAATTATCATCGGAATATTTCGATGTTGGATTTCATGATTATACAGATATGGTTGAGGAAATTTGAAAGATATATTTATATCGTTATTTCCAATACGATATTTGTCGGTTTCAGAATTTGATATTGAATATAAGCTGATATATTTTCTATTCAGAGCCTTGTATTTAATATCAAATGGGATTTTGGGTTCGTCGTGAATGGTGTCTTAAATAACACTTTTCTTGAACCCAGTTTAAAAAAGAATAAATCTTTTAATTAAGATTTAGTGGAATTGTCCAGTTAATTAGTATTTAATTGGAATTGAAATTGATTTTTGGGTTTATCGTGAACAGTGTTTTAAATAACACTTGTTCTTTAACCCGATTAACAATGGGATGTGATTTTGGGTTTATTGTGAACCGTGTTTTAAATTACATCGGTTCTTTAACCCAGTTAAAGATTAAAACTAAGTGGAGTTTTAATGAATCTTTAATTAGATTGAAATGATCGAGAATGGAGTATCACCAGTTTTGCTCCAAGCGATAGTTAAATCTTTAATTAGATTTGAACGTGAAAATGTAATTAATTTTACCGATAACACCGTGGTGTTAGATATGGAGTATCACCAGTTTTTCTCCATGGGACGAATAGGTTGGGATTGGGAAATAAAATAAATGATTACTTAGGTATGGTTCGCTAATCCCGACTAGTTTGGATAAACTTTAAGATGCTTTGAATTGAAATTCAAAGGAAGATTAAAGAAGAAATTTAAAAGGATTTAAAATTGATAAAATTAACGGGAACCTTTCACTAGAAACAAGAATATTTGAATAAAAGAATATTCTGAATTGGAATGAGGCGTATGTTGTGTTTGTGTAACACTTGTTTATTTTATACGCGAGTTGTTCGGAAAGACCGGGTTTATCCCATTCTGAATAACTGATACGACGATATGTCGAAGAAGAAGACAGTGGTTGAAGAACAAATGTCTTCACGTCGTTTGGATGATTTCTACCGTCTTGATTGGGCTGTACACCCAAGACGATGGAAAAGGTGGTGATCGTCCAGACGTACTTGGAGATCGATGGATATGCGAGGTACAAGGTGCCTCCGGTTTCGTTCAGACCCAGAACGGACTTGTAAATGGATTGTGTGTCTGACATTCGATTTCATTCTGTGTGATTGATATACATCGGTTGCATGGTGTGAATTGCCTGTGTGGCATGCTGAGAGGCAAATGATCAAGGCTTTTGTTGAAAAGCAGAGTCTTGTGGTTGATGATCAAAGCACGGCCCTTGTGGCATCGCTTTGTGTAGCGTTGATTCACGAGTTTAATACCCGGTATGAACCACAAACGGGAGAAGGACATCAGGGAGGACATGCGTTTTCTTCTAGTTAGGAGTGGCGTCAGTGCTTGAACTGGCTGACAAGTTTGACTCATGTGGATGTTTCTTATTATTACTTGCTGAAAAGCGAGGCGCCTCGATCATATCGGTTTCGGCCGATGCATTCTGGTCGGCAGACGGACCAGACTTACGCCCCATAGGGCGGGGAAATGCATGATTCAGGCATAATAATCCACCCTGTGTGGATCGGCCCTGATGATCCAAGGCTTGCCTGTGCGCTTGCCTGAGGGCCGGACTAGATGCTCTCGAAACGGTGAGGACGATCCCTAGCCTCGGTTCATACCATAAATGATAACCCAACTTCCAATACGACATTGTGCGGTTTTGATTGTAAACCTATATTTGGCGACATGATATATGGTACCCATGTCGCCTATGATATATACTTATGATTGAAATTGTTTTGAAACACTTATGCACTAATAATAATATCAAATGATTTCGTTTTATACGTATCAAGCATTATTTGGCTATTATAAGGTAAAACCCTATCCTCAGGCTTGTGTTGCATTGTGTGATGGGACCTGGGTCTTATAATAGCTTCATTGTACTTTATTTAGCATTGCATTGTTTATCTCGTGCACTGGTATTCTTGGGAGGAAACCCGTTCCGTGTTATACGGCGTGGTCCCTTGATTTACCTTAATTTTAAAGTAAAGTTTTAAATAATTGTTTTAGTTCTCACACCAGTCGCATGACTGACCTGGAGTTTATTATTTTAACCTAAACTCGGGGTGCCCTTATTTCCCACGCGGGCAGGTAGTAGTTTTGGTTTTGTAGATTTATATTCACAGGACCCTGGTTTATAGCTGAAGTGATATTCGAAAAGCTCTGTATCCGTGTATTTCTTTCAGTTATGTTTTGTATTATTTTTCTGCTGTAGTAATGTATTTAAATCTCTGATATTTTCTATTGTATAATATTTATTCATACTCTGTATATTCTCGTATTCTGATGGAATTGATGTAATAAGCAATGAAATGTTCTTCTGTTTGCGTTCCTATTTGTCATGTTCTCATAGAAGTCCGTTCGTTCCTTCACGGGGAAGTTACTGGTCTTCACAAAATTCATCTTCATTTGCCCAGAATTTAGCCAAAACCGAAAGTCATTTTCTGCCTTTGACCGTCAATTTCTCCCAATCCGTGCAACGATAGCTCACCCAATTTTTGTGGTAGGTAGAGATCATCATGATCTACAATACCCAGAAGCCATTTGGGATAATTGCTTAAGGATTGAGAGATATAAATCATTTGGTTTTCGGGGACTTATTTGCAAAATTACGGGAGAGAGAGGTAGAGGGGTTGGTGCCACTTTTTGGATGGAGATGAGAAGTGAGGGTTTGCGGAGAGAAAAGATATTATATAGTGAAGGGTTTATTATTTTATTAATTTCTTAGTTTACGCTCTCTCCAATCGACATTTACCGATGACATAGGTCAAACACGAACTCCGTTGGTGATGGAAATTAACACGCTACTATGTCTTGGTGATATGGTCTCAACAAAACTAGTTTCGTCGAATTCCGAGTCAGTTTGCTCAAAAAAATATGTTTTTGGCTTATATGGCTGATCGATTCACAATTTATTGTGCACGGCCACATACTAGCTGCAAAAATTATGAAACTTGGAATTCTCGCAATGTTTTTCAAATATGGTTTCAACAAAACTAATTTCGTCGAATTTGGAGACCATTTGAAAAATGCCTTTTTAACTGGTCGATTAAATTTAAACTAAAATTGAAAACACATTTAAATTTACTGTGCCCACATATTAATTCCAAAAATTACGAAAATTGGAATCTAGCTATAATTTGACATTCCGGATCCAACAAAAGTGGTTTCATCGAAAACGGAGGTCGTTTGCAAATTGGCTATTTTTAAGGACTATTTATTGTATTAATATATATATATATATATATATATATATATATATATATATATATATATATATATATATATATATATATATAAATTCCATAGTGACTATTTTGAATTTTAAACTGGACATAATTTACAATTTATAAAATGAAATCTCAGTTTCTTACATTCATTAGAAAGATATAGTTAAATATATTCCAATGATTCTGGTTTTACTTAAATCCGATTTATTTTGAATTCTGTACATTAATTTGAAATTTAAAATCGAATTTTCTAACTACCGCGCCATTTCAGGTTCGTTTTAATTAAATTATAAATTTATACGTTCTAACTTCGATTTAAATAAATTTAAAATCGTTATTTTTAAAATAAATCATTTTAAGTCTTCAAACAACATTAAAATAGCTAAAATAACAATTTTAAATAGGTTCAGAATTTCCGGGTTGTTACACGGAGGCACCTTGTTCCTCGTCCCATACGTCCTATGCAGTTAAAGCCCCGCAATATCCCCGCTATAGCCTGTGGCGCTCTCCTGCCACTACGCTATTTCAATTTAGCACTAATGAACAGTAGCTCCGCTTAAAGCCCCGCTATTTTCCGCTGCACCTGCTAAATCAACGCTATTTAGCACCCGCTTTAGCAGTATTAATATACAAAGGATGATTTCACCAGCTCTCTTTTAAAATAAATCAAAAAAGTTAATGTAAAGAGCTAATTTTAAGTCGTAAGTGCATTATATATGATAGAAATTTGTATAAATCCTCGAATCTAGAGTGCATAACCATGATATTCTTTAATTTTGTTATATAATATTAATTAATATTTGTTTATTCTAAACAAATGATGCGAAAATGATAATTAATTAATTTTAATTATATATTTTTACTTCTAATTAACATTTTTCCACCTCCGCTATTTCCCCGCTTTATCCCCGCTACAGCTTTTCACACCTCTACTGCTACAGAACCGCTAAGCGCTTTAACTGCATAGTGTCCAATACAGGAGAGAGGTCCTCGCATACTCGGTCGATCTGCAAGTACGTCTGGACGATCACCACTTATTACCTTATCTTGGGTGTAAAGCTCAATCAAGACATCAATAATCATCCAAACGACGTGAAGGTCTCCGGATCAACCACCGTCTTCATATACTCGACTTTTAGTCGTCGTATCAGTTATTCAGAATGGGATAAACCCGGTCTTTCCAAATAACTCACATATTTTATAATCAATAATCAAGTGCTATAAAAACACATCATACGCCTCATTCCAATTCAGAATATTCCTTTATTCAAATATTCACATCTTTATGGAAAGGTTCCCATTAATTTTGTCAAAGATAAATTCTTTTAAACTTAATCTTTTTTATTCCTTTGGATGTCAATGTCAAAAGATTATATTTTGTCCTTTACCAATTCTAATGCAAATTAAGGTTTATAAAACTAGTCAGTATTATCGAGCCTTATCGAAGAAAACATTTATTTATTTATTCCAATCCCAACCTATTCGTTCCATGGAGCAAAACTGGTAGTACTCCACATCTAACACCCATTATGTTAGCGGAAAATTTAATTACCATTTCATGTTTCAAATCGAATCAAAGATTTAACTATCGCATGGAGTAAAACAGGTGGTACTCCATTCTCGATCATTTCTTAAAACGGTGAATTTAATTACCTTGTTCACATTCCAATCTAATTAAAGATTCATTAAAGCTCCATCTTGGTTTTAATCTCAAAAATCATTACTTTATGATTGTTCAACTTTAAGAAATTAATCTTGCTTTTAACTAGGTTAAAGAACCAATGTCCTTTAAAACAAAGTTCATGATAAACCCAAAATCATCTTCCATCAAAATGGAATCTTCATGGAATCATAACAGTATATAATCGATATAAATTTCCATATCAAATCGATACTATAAATGGAATAGCGACAAAGCCTTTTAAATTCCATAAACAGTAACGGTCTTCCTTTATAGACGTTCATCTCGATTATTCCATTCAATTCCAATTTAATATATTAAATTGGAAAACTTTACTTTGGAAAATTCCATTAATCTTACTTGAAAGATTATAAATTCCAAACTATAACTTCACTGTTAATTGGGTTAAAGAACAGATGTTATTTAGAACATTGTTCATGATAAACCCATAATCAACTTTCTTTTCAATTCCATTTAAATCAATTAATTGGTAAACTTCTCTAAATCTTAATTAAAAGATTTATTCCATTCTCAACTGGGTTTAAGACCAGTATTATTAAAGACATCTTTCACAGCAAACCCAAAATCCCATTTCATATTAAATATAAGGCTCTGAATAAAAATTATATCGACGTATATCCAATTTCAAATTCTGAAACTAACGGATATCGTATTGGGAATAACGATATCTATATCTTCCAAATTCCTCAACTATGTCCATATAATCACGGAATCCAATATCGAAATATTCCAAAGATTATTTCCATTCAAATCATTTCCAATTCATTCATTGGAAAATTTTGGTTATATTAAACCATATAATTTCTTTTTGTTCTTTACATAAGTTGATAAACAACTTATTCTGATAAAACATCTTTTATCTTTACAAACATGGAATATTTCATCCAAAATCATTTCAAATCATTTATTATGATTTTATATAATTTATTCATATTTTTAAATAATTTTATTAAGGCCCTTACGTTCGATTTCCAATATTGGCCACCGAACTGCATTCATAGCGACCTTTTCCAAAATTGATTTGAATATATTTTAAAATCTAACCATTCAAATTTAAAATTTCATATATTGATTTGAAAGATCTTTTCGATACGAACCTAATGGTTCAGGTTTTAGGAGAATCCGACGGTCGGATGTCCCGTTACATCAATTTGAAGTCAATGGTTGAAATTCGCTAATAGTCGCTGTGCGATACGTTCTATTCAAACCATTTAAATATATATAATATATTTCATCGAATTCCATTTTAAAATATATTTTATAAATCATTTATAAATTCATTTCAAACACGATTCCAACTTCCATTTCAATTTTATATCAAAATTGAATATTCCATATCATCATAATATTAAAATGATAATATTTCCAAAATATCAGATTTGAAATCAATTCTTCTTGATATTCATTATAAAATAAATAAAATCAACAGAAATTCCCATTCGAGTTAAAATGCATATATCTACTTAACTCGGCTTCATATATTACACTATTTTCGTGTCCATCAAAAATTGGACATCAAAATCATATTTTGATTCTTTACTGAATATTATTTCAAAATATTCATTATTTTTGGATTCGAATCAAACTCAATCAATTACCATATAATTTTTATTTATATGGATTCCATACATCGCATGTATTTAGAAATAGTTATAAACCACTATTGAAGAATCAATTCACATCAAGAGTGCAATTTACAATTGTATGAGCATTACATAATTAAATAACACTGATAATAGTCTGTCAATCAATCAGTTGACATACAATTAAATCCCAGGGAGATATGAATTAATTATCATCCCCAGACCCGTGTGGGGTTTCAACCAACAACAATGAATTCTGATTAATCAATGGCTATTAATTTAACCAATTCTAATTTGATTCAAATTATTTTTCTAATTAACCAATTTTCACTATTTAAATTATAAATGGATATTTATAATTTAATTTCAACTACCACAATAATATTAACATTATTTTTAATATGTTAAACATCACAATCACAACATAATACAGTCAATTAAATAACATTTTTGTGATAATTAAACAAATAAAAATCAGCACCGACAATCTATATATTTTAGTTATAACATATATAACTGTACAAATATTTTAGTGAGAGAGTTCTCACATTGGTTTCCACTCCGCCAGTCTTTAATTAGCGATGGTTTTAACAAAATTAAACCGGACGTTTAATTTAGTCAAAAATTCCAACTGCTCTGTTTCTGTTCTAATCAATTCCATATTGTAGTGTTCGTCTTCACTATTTCAATGAATCCGAATTTGCTGAATTTTGTCGACGCCGTTCGAAGAATTTGTGGTCATTCAAACTTTATTTACATAATAAATTAAACAACAATAATTAATCAATCAATTAGGATTAACCAACTTCTTAATCCTCTTAGTTATCCTCCTCTCTGTATCATTGCTTCCTGGAGCGCTCGAACAAAACACGCACCGTACCCTTGAATTGCACGCCACCCACACTGACGTGCTAGTCGATCGGAGTACACCACTTCATCGGCCTATGCGATAGGCTTCACCACCCGGTACACGGTCAAACTCAGTAGGACCAAATGGCCAGAATACGGTCTTGAGCGCAGCGCCTTCGAGCACAAAATTTGAGCAAACCACCGTGCCATCGAGGATCTCCACCGCTGATGTTGACGAGCTCATGGAGGGCTTCGATTTTTCTTTTTTGCATAGAGAGAATCATTGCATGAATTAGAAGAAAAACGAGGAAGATGATTGGAAGAAATCGGCCCTTCCATAAGAGATGGCGGCGTTGAATTAAAAAACGAACTTAGGGTTTCGGAATTTTATATTTATACCATTATTTATTTATGTATTTAATTCAATTAATACTTGTTTATCGATTCGAACTCCAAATCTGGAATGACCCTGCTTTTTAACTAGAATTTCTGGTATGGTTTTTTTTTGAATACAAATGGTTCTCAAGCTTTAAATTTATAAGCCAGAGCCATTCTTTCCTAATCAAAAATCCAGGATCCTAAAAAAGATTTACCGATTTAAAAATATTTGTACATACAGAAAATATTTTGATATATGTATATATATGAAGATATGTATCCCTCTTTCTTTTAATCAGAGTAGAAAGAAAGCAAGAGATCCATTGACCTCATTATAGGTCAATGTTAAACACAGATCTAAAAACGATACTCTTATGACTACAAAAGTGATACTTTTGTAGCATAAGGCTAAAAATGATACTCTTATTTATGAAAAAGTGATACTTTTGTATCTACTAATTAAAAATGATATTCTTGTGGTTGCAAAAATGATACTATGGTGCTTACAGAAATGATAACTTCAAAAGTGGTACCCAAATACATGTAGAAATGATACTTCCAAAATAGTGTTATCAAAACTGATACTCTTATGCATTTATGAATGATACTTTTGAAACAATGGGTGTGACATGTGCATGTTTCCTATATTGATCCTTGGTGCATGGGTGAACATTGCACTCTTGGCTAAACCTTTTCTGATATGAGTTGAGCCAAGTGTGCCGATGTGCACCACTTATGCATTCGAGTTTTCTGGAAGGATACACCAATAAACCAGCATATAAACTTGTACATGTGCATCTTACTTTTCTAAATTGACTCCAGGTTGACTAATACAAGAAATATCAGTAAATTTCCATAGTTCAAAACATCTGTTTCCTTCAATTCCAGTTTGTGAAATGACAATATAAAATACTACTTTAGCTCAGACATTAAAATAGTACATTGCACTTGATTTTCCTACCATCTAAACATAATTTTTAAGATATAGGTTAATATTTACAAGACTAATTCATGGAGTAATTTTCATAGATTCATGCAGATACAATAATTCAAAGCTTTTATTTTCTACTCAAGCATGCTAATCATCCATGAAAACAAGCCAGACTCCTAACCAGATCTTACTTAGCTCCATCATTTCCTGAAAAAGCATTAGAGGTTGCCTCATCATAAAATGAGACGCCCTATTTGCCATGAGCAAACAAGGTCAGACTAACGTGTCTAGTATGAGCATCTCTTATTAGAGCATAATGAAAATTTTTGGGATACAGTATTTGAAGAAATTAGATTAAGGACAATACTCCTTTTCATACTTGTTAAATAATCTTGTGCAAGTGTACTTCCACTGATTTATCCAATATTGATCATCAGTGTTTAATTTTGTAACAACCTAGCCTTTTTGATCGCTCTAAGTCGGTATTTAAACCAACTCAGTACGTTCAAAAGGACAGGTGAATATTTTAGCTTACTGGGTTTAAACGAAATATCACACAGATTCACAATAATGAAAAATACAACAATCTATCGCAATGGAATTTTATATACAAAATCAGAGTTATACAAAATTATTTTATAGCGGAAGAATAATATATGTACATGACTTTAATAAAATAAAGGTTTACGGTTTTGTCGGGCCTGCGCGAGCGTAAACGTCCTACGTCTTCACGTTCCTCTCCGGTTTTGCGAGAAGAACATTTCTAAAACCTGCTACACTCGTATCGGACCAGAGCGTTTCATGGAAAACACAAAACACTCGAGTCACGATTAATCTTTGTTCAAGTAAATCAACTTCAAATAAAAATTGAAATATAATTAGTCACTTCTAACCTCACATCTAACGTTTTTATGCATGTTTCAAGTCACATACTCTCGATTAGTTTAAATGACTCATGCGTTTGTATGGTACAGCACATGCATACAGCTAGAAACCAAACACAAATGCGCAATGAACATGTTGAACAAACCAAAATCTATACAGGGTATGGCTTCTTATTCTCTAGAAAATGACCGTATGAACAAAAAGGTAGAATGAACAGGGTTGCCTTCACAATATCCCATTTGAGTCAATGGGAGTCTACATGCTTGAGTTACCAAAAAATAAAAATAAAATTTAGCTCAGCATGTTTTAGGTTTATCCTACACTGACTTATGAAATTTCACTTACTTATCAATCACAGGTGGTGCGCACGTTTCCTTAAGTATGCTAAAATTTTGTGTTACCCATACATGATCACTGGAAGGTAATGCAAGTGATAGGAGGAGAAAAAAATTAATTTCAACTAAAACAATTTACAGACAGCATGCAAAATAACAAACAAGTGAAAGTGCAACTGTGTATATATATGTAAATATGAGTATATGTCTTGAATTTGCATGTTATGCATATGATTACTGTTGGATACAATTCAATTATTACGAAATAACAGTATCCCTCCTAGCTATTCATGTCTCGCCTTCTTTAGATACGGTCTATAAGTTCAAACTACATTGCCATACACACACAACATTGATAAAATCACACTCACTCCACAAGAAACACACGCACCTCTCATATTGTACACACACACACAAATGACATACATACCCACTTATCAATATATCTAGACACACATTTGAGTGCATCCATAAATACTTTTCTTTTTGGCAAATTAGTGGCTTCTTGTTGTTTTTGGAAGAGGGAAAAATGGCCAGGAAGAAAAGAAAAGCCAATAGTAATGTTAACTCTGGAATTAAAAATTCCCTCCTGTAAAATGTCCCCCCTACGCCTTAGTATATAGGCAAAATAATACTCTGAAATTTCTAAAGAAACAACATGTATATGGAAACAGAAGCGGTCAAAGGCATACATGTATACTCTCAAAATCAAGCAATAATGAACCAACAAAAAAAATGGAAAATCCCCGTGAACCACACAAGCAACGATCAAACCTTATAATTCCTGTTTGTTTATTCAAAGATGAAATATTTGGAAAAAGGCTAATCGTGAGAAGACTCACTTTAAATCAGAAGAAAAGAAGGCGCAGCGGCTTTACCAAACAATCGGAGAACGATGGTGTAGGCGGCGACTCACTGCAACGAGAACGACAGAGCAGGCTCAGACACATGAAGAGGGCTTGTGTGACAACCCACCCCGCACCAACCGTCACATCCATAGAATATGCCCGACCAGCAAGGGACGGATCGTTATAAAGAAAGGGAATGTAGAAGTAAAGAAAACAATGAGCCAACAAAGAACCTGTAACATATCTCACAGCGCATGGGATAAAATATAATATCAACATACTTTAACAAAACAGACGAGACAGTGCATAAGCTAAAAAACTAAACAACATAGCAGCGAAAAATCCAAATACAGCTTATGTTCCAAACTACCATTATTACAAGTTTTCATAACTGTCTCTAAAGCAAAGTAAGATAGGTATACTACTAATGCCCAAAGTAGATACCGGCGGCGACACAGGGAGAATAATAAGAGATAATACGTGGGAGCCTCCTGCTCGTCTCCGGACAGCTACTCGTGCACTACCAGCCAACCTGTCTCTAGTCTGCTCGTGTGAGCACCCAGAGTAATAAGAAGAGACATAAAACTCTGGGTCAGAAAAAAGTCTGGTATGAGTGATAAGCAACTAAACAGAATAATGACAGGTATACTAAGCCATACCTGAACCTGGACCTACAACCAAAGAGTCAGCACTACATACTGTACAATACTCTAAGGTGCCACTAACATATGGTGTAAAGAATATGGGGGTGGGGGTGTGTATGACATAGTGACGGCAAACAAATCAATCATGGCAACCATCCTCACATCTCTCACTCAGTGCGTAAAGCATATGATGTCCACTTCTTCGATCACTAGAACCGTTGAGGTAAAGACGCAATTCGACTTGTACAACTACTACCACCACCAAGCTTACCCCATGGGATCACGACTAACCCTTTACAAATGATCCCACTTCATTGGTCAATAGCTCTTTAGTCGTACCTATGCCACTATGGCCCAGAATTCGTCCACGTACCTCCCATACATAGTGATCCAAAGTCATAGACATCGACAACCCCTTAGCACGCGTCCCGCAGCAAAGCCCAACTCATGAAGTTAACTCGAAGTTTCCTAACTGGATCCTGAGCATAAACTCCCATTTGGACTACCTTTGCATCTCGGGTTTTGGTTTCCTTCTGTTCAGTCGGTCGGTCAAGCACCTTTCATTCTGGTCGGTTTTCATCATCTCTACCCTGGTCGGTCGGTATTGCCCCTTTGGTCGGTCGAACACTTCATCATTCCTGGTCGGTCGTACTTCATCATCGTATAGGGTCGGTCGAACATCGCACAGTGGTCGGTCTTTCCCAACCTAGTCGGTCTCCCCTGGTTGGTCGAACACTTCATACAGGGTCGGTCGTGATGTCCTCCTTCTATTCGGGTCGGTCGTGAGCTCGGGTCGGTCGATCAAAACCTTCCCCTGGTCGGTCTAACTCGACCCAAAGAAAACCTGCACCATTTCAGCAAGCTATTTTCGCCTCTCGACGGCGTTTTCAACCATTCTAAATTTATAATGCAATCATGGGTCATACCAAATAGTAGTAGCAACATGTATAATCAACCATAAACACCAAAACAACAATTTAATCATAACAATATGGATCAAACTAACCCAAAACCCATATTTTCCCTTAAACATGATTAAGCAAAACTAATGATACACTTAGCAAAACTTAACCAAATGAAACCAAATTTCTAACAGAGGTCTAAAATAATATTTCAGAATTTATAAATATTTTTCCAGATTTTTATGATGCATAATTTCGCTAATTATCACTAATCACCTCTTAATCCCCCAAATTCCGGGATTAACAAAATTAGTCAAAATTAACCCAAATTCATATCAGAGGCATAAAATGGTGTTTTAAAATTTTAGAAATTTTTCTAGATTTTTCTGAGCCATAATTTCGCTAATCTTAGTTAATTACCCTAATTAGCCGTAATTAGTGAAAAACAATGCAAATCACTCACCTTGGCCACAAATAAAACTCCAAAACTGAAATGAGTCTATGCTTGCACTGTTCCCAAAGCAATACAACAGATCTACCTCGATTCTTGTGCTAATTCCTTTGATTTGATGAAGATTTAGGCTAATCCTTGCTTATAGAATGATTACGGATGTTCTTAGATGTTGGAGGCCATTGTTAGGGTTTCCTATGATGTTTGTGGCTGCTGGAAAGTGTCTAAAACCGAAATCCCCAACCCTAGCAGCCTTTAAATACTCCAAATCCCGAAATCCCCCAATGGACCTAGCTGGTAATCACCCGGTTAAGCCCAATTGAGCTGTTTTTCGCCTTCTAGACATTGTTTCAGCCATATCTCCCAAACGGTTAGTCCGTTTGGCTACTGTGACCACTCTACGGAAAGGTAAACCATCATTCGAATCCAATGGAAGTGGTTTCAGGTCAAAATTCCTTACCAGTCAAAAGTTATGGCCAAAACAAGATCATCTAGGGGCAAAATGGTCATTTAAAAATTGGCAAAAATCCTGAACATGGGAGATGACCCTACTAGTCTTTCCTCAAAGTTACATGACCACACGACTTCATACGACAAAGAAATAAATATCCTACGATCCTCCGATGCGTAGAATGCGGGTTGTTACAGCTTGGGGTCGACTGGGATAACAGACAGAGTGGAGCGGCTGCAACTTGGTGGACTTGAAGGAGGCGTAGGCTACAGATGAGGCGGACGATGGCTGATGTAAGGAGGCATGGCGTGAGAGGATCAAGAGCTCGGATTTGCGAAGTGCTGAATTGGTAGGGATAGGACTCGGAGTGGCTATGAATTACGGTGGCCATTTTTGACAATTGAACCATTTTAGGGTAGAAACAATATTCTATTTGGGGATTAAATCTTTTGTTGGAGATAAATAAAAGGGTGGACGGACGAAAAAACAAAAAAGGGACACGTGGGGAACACGCAGAAACAAAAGAACACGTGTGCGCGCCTACATTTTACTAAGGACAAGTGGCAAACCCAACCCAAAAAATCTTAAAGAGAATATACACACAAAATGTATATCTATTTTTCAAAACAACACTTAGGTTGTTAATTCTATTGGAACAAATCTACATCTATTTAAATTCAAAATAAATCTCAAACTTTATTTTAAATCAAAATCCAAATCTAAAATAAATTAAAAATTAATAAATCTCAAGTTTTAAAATTTTAAACAAATTCATGATTTCACAAATAATATATTTCAATAAATTTTAAAATACTACTATCGTTAAGTAAAACAATTCTAATCCAAATATTAACATTAAAATTCACATTTAAAAAAATCAGCTCAAAAACAAATAAATTTAAATACTAGATTCCAAAATTATAAACAAATATAAATTCGTAAATACTAAATTCAAATCAATCTCATATAACTAAAACGTTGAAAAACTGGTTCATTACAATCTCCCCTCTTAAGGCTTTTCGTCCTCGAAAAGGAGAGACTGTTACAATGAAATCAAAGTATGAAGCAATTTCGTCGACTTATCATCCCGGTGTATTTTCAAATCGTTTGAAATTCTATATTTCTTTTCATATCGAATTATACTCGCTTCGGGATTTTTAAAACCAAAATCATTTCGAAAGTTTCAAATATTTTAGGATAACTGACATAAAACATTTATGGTTCAAGTCGAGAGGTTTCTCCCAGTGACAAGGCCATGAGGCACGACCTTCGCACGCGTCGATATTGAATAATGGTGTATCTTTGGTCCCTAGAGCAAACCATCATCAAGGATTTACACCCACGTCATACCTTTCTTTAGTCACGGGTTACTCGAATCTTAGTACGAATCATCTCATTTCATATCACAAAGTTACAAAATTTCGAAATAATAATTTACAAATACTTTCAAATCGTATAATTGTCGTTTCTAAACACTTCAAATTATCGGGATTTCTAGTCTTCGAAATTCATATATTTAAAAATCACTTTATAAACATTTAAATTTTCAATTCGTATCCAATTTCCATAAATTCCAAATTATTCTGAAATATCATTGATATAAGATTCCGAATATATATTCAAAAGATAATATTTTCAAGAGATTCGTAAAATCATAAACTTTCCCTTTTGAAAATCATTTGCTTAAAATATAGGATGAATTCATTTTGATATCAAATATTAAATCTCATTCGAAAAGGGTACATTATTCAAATAGTCAAAAAATCTCTTAAAACCATTTTTATTCGAAAATATATTCACGCTTTGTTGCGTTACTCTTATCTATATAAACATATTTCAACAAAATTTACCGAAATATCAATCTTAAGATATTAGAAATCGATTTCAAAATTTCGAAAATCACATTCTCAAATAAATATTTTTCCAAAATTCACATGTCCATAGATTTGTTGATGCAAGGCAAAGGAAAGGGTTCGGGACGAGGCTTGACAGCAAGTCACGATAAACAAACACAACAAGTGAAATGACAAAATTTTATATTTCAAAGCATTCATTGAAGTTAAATTTTACTTCAAATTTATCTTAATTCATTTGTGATTTCCGTTTGTATTCCACAACCATGAATACATCACTTTATTTAATTCTCTCTTATCTATTCAAGTTCGCATTTGCTTATCAAACATTTATTTGAATTTATTCAAATCTTATTTCAAAAATCTTCAATTTTCTTTTAATTCGATTTCAAGTTCTATTTACACTTTATTTATTTACTTCGCTTATCCATTCCCACTTACATTTTTATTAAAATTTATCCAAACATGCTTATCTAATGGTTTCAAGTATATCTTGACGTTTAAATCGGAACTACATAGTCATCCCACTTTCGAAACTAGAAAATAAATTTCTAATAATGTTGCAATCATCATCAGAGTTATCTTCAAGCGACTGGAATGTGATTCTATATCTATCTAGTATATATTGGACATCGTATATACGTTGATCAGGCGTATATGCAAAATCCGTACATACTAAATAGTCCAATCTTGACGTCAATAAAATACTCGAAAACCTTTATTATATTCCTAAAATAATTATGCTTTTCAAAATGATTTCTTGAATTTCAAAATAATTTATATTTTCAAAATACACTCTCACTGTAGTAGTTCTTGTGTCAATTCCACTCACTCTAGAGTATTGTTACTCTATCTCTAACGAGCCTTTAAACCCGATAAGCCAAGCTTTATCAAACCAAATCTCTGAAACCACTTGTAACGACCTAGCCTTTCTAACCGCTCTAAGTCGGTATTTAAACCTACTCAGTACGTTCAAAAGGACAGGTGGTTATTTTAGCTTACTAGGTTTAAACGAAATATCACATAGAATCACAATACAGGAAAAATACAATAGTCTCTTGTAATGGAATTTTATATACAAAATCAGAGTTATACAAATTATTTTACAGCGGAAGAATAATATATGTACATGACTTTAATAAAATAAAGGTTTACAATTTTGTCGGGCCTGCATGTGCGTAAGCGTCCTGCGTCTTCACGTTCCTCTCCAGTTTTGCGAGCTGAATATTTCTAAAATCTGCAACACTCGTATCTGACCCGAGCATTTCATGCAAAACACAAAACACTCGAGTCAGGATTAATCTTTGTTCAAGTAAATCAACTTCAAATAAAAATAAAAATATAATTAGTTACTTCTAACATCACATTTAAAGTTTGGATGCATGTTTCAAGTCACATACTCTCGATTAATTTAAATGACTCATGCGTTTGCAAGGTACAGCACATGCATACAGCTAGAAACCAAACAAAAATGCCAAAGAACTTGTTGAACAAACCAAAATCTATACAGGGTGGTGCTTCTTATTCTCTAGAAAATGACCGTATGAAAAAAAGGGAGAATGAACAGGGGTGCCTTCAAAATTTCCCATTTGAGTCAATGGGAGACTACATGCTCGAGTTACTAAAAAATAAAAATAAAATTCAGCTCAGCATGTTTTAGGTTTACCCTACACTTACTTATGAAACTTCACTTTCTTATCAATCACAGGTGGTGTGCATGTTTACTTAAGTATGCTAAATTTTTATGTTACCCATACATGATCACTGGAAGGTAATGTAAGTGCTAGGAGGAGAAAAAAAATTTAATTTCAACTAAAATAAATTACGGACAGCATGCAAAAGAACAAACAAGTGCAAGTGCAAGTGCAACTGTGTGTGTGTGTGTGTGTATATATATGTATATATATATGAGTACATGTCTTCAATTTGCATGTTATGTATATGCTTGCAATTGGATCCTATTCAATTATTACGGAATAATAGTATCCCTCCTAACTATTCATGTCTCGCCTTCGTTATATACGGTCTATAAGTTCAAACTACATTGCCATACACACGCACAACATTGACAAAATCACACTCACTCCTCAAGAAACACACGCACCACTCATATTGTACACACACACACACACAAAAATGACATGCATACCCGCTTATCAATATATTTAGACACACATTTGAGTCCATCCATAAATACTTTTCTTTTTGGAAAATTAGTGGCTTCCTGTTGTTTTTGGAAGGAGAAGATGGCCAAGAAGAAAAGAAAAGCCAATGGTAATGTTAACTCTAGAATTAAACATTCACTCCTGTCAAATGTCCCCCTTGTGCCTTAGTATATAGGCAAAATAATACTCCGGTACTTCTGAAGAAACAACATGGATATGGAAACAGAAGGAGTTTAAGGCGTACACGTATACTCTAAAAAACAAGCAGCAATGAACCAACAAAAAAATGGAAAAGTCCAGTGAACTACACA
The DNA here is from genome assembly GCA_030737875.1 of Allium sativum. Classification (NCBI taxonomy): domain Eukaryota; kingdom Viridiplantae; phylum Streptophyta; class Magnoliopsida; order Asparagales; family Amaryllidaceae; genus Allium; species Allium sativum. Next base: position 153,570,631 of record CM060924.1, on the reverse strand, counting down.
AGCAACGATCAAACCTTACAATTCCAGTTTTTTTACGCAAAGTTGAAATATATGGAAAGGCAAAATCTATTTCAACCCACCTTTTTAGTTAGTATCCCCCTCTTAAAAAAATGAAATTTTAATGACAAAAGTACCCTTAAGAAGTTATCTTCTCATCTATTCTGAGTACAACGTAAACTTCTACTGTCTTTGAAAACATCTAACTTCCAAAACTCTAGATTTCAAATCACTGAAACAAAATTTCATTTGCAAACAAAAATAAAATGGATTTTTAAGGATAAGATAATTTCTTGTCGCAACCACAACTGGTAATAGAAGATAATTAAAATTTTGAGTTTTTTTTTAGTTTTCAAGTACAGCCGATGCACAACAAATTGCGTGATTTTAGAAAAAACCACGTCGGATGCCTACTAGGAAGGCTCGCGAACCTAGTAACATAAGCGCAGGGATGAAATGAGAACCACGAAGTATTCATGCATGGTTCATGAATAAACCATGCATGGTTACTATGTGGGTTTTGTACTATCCACGCAGATTATTACAAGTTGGTTAGTAATTTTTTTTTTTTGGTTTGTGCTTACAGATTATCACAAGTTGGTCGGTAAAATTTCTTTTTGTCCCAGGAAGAACGATCACTGATTGATGTTATTACTGGAGAAAATCGGTTTCCTACTGCTTTTGACTTGTGCGTTATTTTTCTTATTCGAACGATGTAGGAGAAGGTGAGGGCATTTGTGGAAAAAACGGGGGGTTACTACTCAATTTTCTGGGTATATGGGTATTTTAATTTTGTGGGGGCTACTAACTAAAAAGGTGGGTTGAAATAGAATTTTCCATTTGGAAAAAGGCTAATTGTGAGAAGACTCACTTTAAATCAGAAGAAAAGAAGGCGCAATGGCTTTACCAAACAATCGGAGAATGATGGTGCAGGCGGCGACTCACTGCGACGAGAACGACAGAGCAAGTTCAGACACATGAAGAGGGCTTGGGGTCGACTGGGATAACAGACAGAGTGGAGCGGCCATAACTTGGTGGAATTTACGGAGGTGTAGGCTACAGACGAGGCGGAAGATGGCTGATGTAAGGAGGCAAGGCACGAGAGGATCAGGAGCTCGGATTTGTGAAGTGCTGAATTGGTAGGGATAGGCTTCGGAGTGGCTGTGAATTATAGTGGCCATTTTTGACTATTGAACCATTTTAGGGTAGAAACAATATTCTATTTGGGTATTAAATTTTTAGGTGGAGATGAATAAAAGGGTGGACGGAGGAAACAGCAAAAAAAGGACACGCGGGGAACACGCAGAAACCAAATAACACGTGTGTGCGCCTACGTTTTACTAAGCACAAGTGGCAAACCCAACCCAAAAAATCTTAAACAGTATATACACAACAAATGTATATCTATTTTTCAAAACAACACTTAAGTTGTTAATGCTATTAGAACAAATCTACATCTATTTAAATTCAAAATAAATCTCAAGCTTAATTTTAAATCAAAATCCAAATCTAAAATAAATTAAAAATTAATAAATCTCAAGTTTTACAATTTTAAACAAATTCTTGATTACACAAATAAATATTTCAATAAATTTTAAAATACTACTATCGTTGAGTAAAACAATTCTAATTCCAATATTAACATTAAAATTCAGATTTAAAAAAATCAGCACAAAAATAATAAACTTAAATACTAGATTCCAAAATTATAAACAAATATAAATTCGAAAATGCTAAATTCAAATCAATCTCATATAATTAAAACGTTGAAAAACTAGTTTGTTACAAATTTTATGCATATAATCTATCATGCATACAAATCAATCATACATATGTGCATAGCAGAATAAATCTATCCTGATAAGATTATGATCAGTAGCCGTAATGTTTTCACAATTACCCTAGGAAGCTTTCCAGGAAAACTCAAGTTCCTTGTACATATTTCATAACATATATCAGTTTAAACCTTTGTCTCATCTGTATAAAGGAATCAGTGGAACACACTGTTGTGATCAAATTCACACCACTACACAAAGATCTCAGGACCAAAATTAGGCCATGTGTCAAACATACAACTCAAGTGCAAGCCATTCCACAGCATCTTGACCAAAAAATACCTTAGTTAAATTTCTAAGTGTTTCGTTATATTTTCAAGTGAATATTTACCTTAATATGGTAAACTAACACAGCTAGAATCACTTCATAATATCATGGATTTCATAGAAATCACCCAAACAATCAAAACAACCATTCAGGCATGAACGTAAACCATCCAAGCCAGAATACATTGATTATTCAGTATATATATATACAATTTTTTTCCAGAAAGTCATTTATCCTGGGGTGTTAATGAGTTAAAATCCTTGTCTTAAAATATAACTACTATGTAGGTGTATATACTTGTCTGAATATGCTTCTGATATTAATCTATGGCTTTTATGAGTTTTTTTAAGAGATCTTACCACTATGCATAAACTTGTTTAAAATGAATTTCAATACCTAGCCGAGACATAATGTTCGCATTCTTGATTAGAGATCAACACATAGAAAACTCTATTGCTCTCTAAATCAACCATTTTATAGAGCCTCATTACCTATACACAAGTATATTGCAGCTCAGATACATTTTCATGAGAGATTGCCATAGGTCAGTAACATGTGTACATATCGAGGTTTATAAAGTTTTCCCAAAGAATCATAAAAAGGGGTTTTAAGGTATCATAAATCAAATAGATTCAAATAAAGATGAACCCATGTTGTGAAACTCAACCCATTATTAAATAAAACTAATAATGTATTCAAACACATATAATCATATAAACTGGTCGGAGAATATAAATCCAAAATACATTGAATATAGAAAATATTGGTTGCCTTTTAGTCTCAGGACTTAATGCCATTTGTTTAAGTGAAAATACTCACCAAATCTCCTTCTTCTAAGCTAAAGAAAAATCAGAGAACCCTTGCTTTGCCCCCACGCTTCCCTTCTTCCATTTTAAATGTATTCCTTATGTGTTCTTACTTATCTTTTCTTGGCAGTCTAATTTTTTCCTGGCCACCCTTACTTATAGAATCATATTTCTACGGTTTTCCAAGTTATACAAAGTCGGTTTTGTCCTAATCAGATTATGCTGTTTGTGTGAGTGTTATCCACATTATTTGCTTTATGCTCATAGTGCTCGGGTGTAAAACTACATTACTTTTCAGGGAAAAGAAAATGTTTTCAATCCATTTTCCCTCCATAACAAGTCATGCCAAAATATTAATCCCCCCTTTTCTAAATCTGGCTATGCACCATTTAAATCTTGGTGCACTTGTCTTTGCCATATACATGTACATGTATTATTTCAAACATCCTTATATTGTGCACTAAATAAGTCCACATGTTTTAATTTTTAATTGCCACTGGAAATACATGTGTACTCACATACATGAATCATATTATATATCCTGGAATTATGGTGTTGCCTTGTGCATGTCCCCGGTTGTACACATGTGCACACACACACATACATGCACACAGTCCAAAACCCCACTAGTTCCATGTAAAAATTCAGTAAACACTTTATGCCATGCTAAAAATAATTTTTCTAAAAGTTTTGGGTCATTACAAATACCCCACATTTTAAGAATTTTGTCCTCACAATTTCCTTCATAATTGAATAAATTTTTTAAAATTGACTCGGAGATTATAAACTCTGATTAAACACATTCATCTAATTAAATTGGGTCATCAAACATAAGACACACATTTATGAAGTAAAAAAATATTGATACCTTTAATTTGCAAACAGCTTAGGATAATTCACCCTAACCTTGTCTTCTAGTTCCCATGTGCAATCATTTGGATCAATACTCCACTGCACTTTCACGAGCTTCAAGGTTTTATTTCTCAATTTCTTTATTTCTTTGGCCAAAATTCCCACTGGTTCTTTTTCATAAACCAAACCAGGATTTATCTGGACATGTGATGGTGATTCCAGAATATCTTGCTTACCATGTACCCATCTTCTTAATTATGATACATGGAAAACATTTTGTATCCCCTACATATCTTCAGGTAATTCCAGTTTATAAGCAAAGGAACCAATTCTTTCCAGAATTTTATATGGTCCTATATACCTAGGTATCAGTTTGCCTTGCTTCCCAAACCTTAACACCTTTTTCATTGTTAAAATTTTGATGAAGACAAAGTCCCCCACCTGGTATTCAACTTGCCTCCTCTTTCTATCTGCATATTTCTATTGTCTGTCTAATGCAGCTGCCATCCTTTTCCTTATCAATGCAACCTTTTTAGTTGTTTCCTGTGACGACCTGCATTTCCACCTACTTCAAACCGACCAAAAACCGAAACCCATGTCGATTCAAGGTAAGCAAAAGTGCGTTTCGTTAATGTTTATCAGAGCAAACACATCGGAATAAAAAGCTCACAGTGGAACAGATAAACAATAATAAGAACACACTATTGCAGCGGAAACATTTTTGAATACAAAATCTGATTTTACATACAATTACTCCATAAATACTTAACATAATATACCGATAATAGAGTACGTTCGGCCTTCATATGAAACTCCAGCTCTCTATGGTACTCCAAGTCTTCAAGCTTGAACCTGATCTCGAAAACTGAATAAAAAACTAACAAACTACCCGTGTGGAAAATGAGGGCACTCGCAGTTTGCAAGGGAAAAACAAACTACGAGTCGGTCGTGGAACTGGTGTGAGAAAACTTTATTAGCTAATCTTATAGTTAGCCTTATTTTGAATAAGGTATCTGGGACCACGCCGCATGTCGCGGAATGGGATTTCTTCCAAGGATACGTGCATAACCAGAGCAACCAGAACCAAATTTTAGCAACCATAAACCAGATTTTGAAAACATGACTATAGAAAAATGAACGATTATAAGCCCCAGGTCCCATCATACAATGCAAGCGCACACCAGAGGATAAGGGTTTGCCTTATAATCGCAAAACATGCTTGATATAGTTTTAAAACTAAGCCATTTGATATTATAATAATATCTAGGGTGTGGAAAAATCCTTTCGAAATACAAATTTATAAATCTTAGCTAGCATAGTGCCCCATCACACTATGTTGGCTACATAGGTATACAACTAAAAATCGTAAAGGGTTTCATATTGGAAGTTGGATTTCCATCAATGAGTCTGGGCTAAGGATCTTCCCACTCCGATTCGAAACCTCCAGCTAGGTTCTAGGATCCCGTCTAGCTCCTTTAGAGCAGCATGGTCGGTCCACCCTACTTCGTGGATTAAAGTAACAGCCTGAACATAACGTCCCTTAGTCTGTGTGTCGACTGTCATTTAGGTATATTGACCTAGTCCGAGGCGCCTCATCCAACAAACCACATAAGTAAATGCCTGGGCTCCATACCATGGCATTACCTTTTGCTAGATGGAACGTAAAGTCCCGACCCCTGTGGTCTATAATCCTGTTTTGGCTCATTCCAGGTTGTGAGGTCCGCAAGGTCACGTCATACACAAAGCTATGCATTTAAGCCATGCTTTGATCTTCAACCACGAGGCCCTTCTTTTCAACAAAAGCCTTGATCATTTCCACTTATCATGCCACACTATCATTCTTTAAAACACAAACTGCTATTCACTAGCATACAACCTTTAAGCTCATACGTCTTGGAGAAGGGTGTTAAGGAAGAGAATAAATTCTCCGCCACCAAACAGAAGTATATTTAGTAAATGTCAGTCTATATTTTACAAAATACAGTGTCAGACACGAAATCCATCAACAAGTCCATTTCGGGTATAGGAACGAATCCGAAGGCACTTGATTCCACGTCGCCGCCTGGGAGTGCAAGTCGTTGCAATCCGATACGCTTCAAGTATGGTTACATAATTCCATCACTTTAACCTCTTGAGTAGCAACCCCGAGGCATCGACAAGCCATCCATCCGATGCGAATAATACCCGTCCTCAACCATCATCGTCGTCATCTTGATATCAGCATCACAAAGTATAATTATTCGGAATGGATAAAAACCCGGCCTTTCCAAATAATTAGCGCAATTTTAAAAACACAATTACGGAACACACAGGCTTTCATCCAAACTCCTTCCGTCTTGGATTTGTTAATTAAAATACTTTAAACCCATTCTCAAATTATCTTTAACAAAATCCATATTTTAACTTTTCTCCTTTAAAACACATCCTTTATCAAAGAAACTTTAGCCTCAAAACCTCAATTAACTTCCCGTTTGATAACTCGTTATCCAAATCTAGTTTATTTTGAAAACCATAGTTTAGAATCAAAACGTTATTCAATTCTTTAATCTTAATTAAAGATTATACTTCCTTCCCAATTCCTTACCTTCAATTTCTTCAAATCAAAGATTTGATTAAATCCCAAATTACGATATGAACTTCCACAACTCAATCTCATCAGGTTTCAAGAATGATATTATTGAAGATACCATTCACAATAAAACCCAAATCAATCGATATTGAACAAAAGTTACACAGAAATCATATCTACTTATATTCGATATCAATTGTCATAATCAACAAATACCATAAGAGGAATAACGATACAATAATAATATCTTCCAAATTCCTCAAATAGTATACATTTACAACAAAGAATTTCATATCAAATATCCGAAGATTATTTCTATCCAACTTATCTCAATCAGATTAGGAAACCCATAGCTTAATTAAAAGATTTATCTAACTCTTTGACATTAGATCTGGATAGAAATACCATCAACTTATCCTCAATATTAATATCTGTATCCAACTCATACTATAAGAGGATAAACAGTGAACTACCTTTTTAAATTCCTCGAATAGTAAGAGTCATCATCTACTGAATTAACATCAAACATCCAAATATTTATCTCCAACCATATCCAATTATTAAACATTGAAAACCCCGTTTTAATATTAAATAAATCAATTTAATTTCCGTATAAAATCATTTTCTTTAAATCTTCAAAAACATTCCACCAATCATTTACTTATTGTTCGAAAAACAGTTCGTGGGTTAAAAACTTCGAAATAGATTGCTTTCAAACAAAGTGTTACAATAGTGTTTCAAAGGTGTTACAAAAGCGTTATAAAATCGTTATCTTAACTACTTTGATCAAAATATCGTTTATCTTGGCAAAAATTTAAACTTTACAACTCAAAACACTTTTACATAATTTGTTTTAATTTTACAAAAAAATTCCACATTTTAAAAACATTTAAAATAGATGTTTATAGTTATGGCCGACGACTGTTCTTACAAAGACCTTTTCAAAACGGTTTTAAATATAACTTGAAAAATATAACCTGAAATTAAAATCTACTTTCACTCATTTGAAAGCTCTCGTAAATAGGAATCAGACGTACTTATTTTCGTGGAAATCTGATTTAAATGGCAAAAGTTATAAGCGTTAAAAGTTTATAACTAAAAATACGTGAATTGCCATTATGCGACAAAAGCTATTTTGATCGCCATAAAAATTATTCTGTGATACTTCAAAATATCTTAGAAAACCATTATGTACTTAAATAAACCATTCCAAAACATTTTAAATTTATTTTCCCAAAATATTTGGGGTTTAAAATTCAACTTTTATTTTTACTTAATAAATTAAATTCCAATTTATCTTTAATTCCAAATAATTAAATCTTGCATTTACCATCCCATTCGTCGGATCAGTTAGGGAGAGTAGGAACCTATATTTTCCAAATCCTAGCCTAGACATTATCCTCTCTGTCACCCTTAAATGTTCTGGTATTTATTTATTCATTTAAAGAGACTTTACCATAAATTATTATCCTTCAACTTAAAAAAATATTGCTTCTAATTACATACGAGATTTGCCGACCACCAATGTAATACAATTATTGATGTGTCATGATGTGTGCGAAACAACAACCATTATAAACATTCATAGCAACCATCATTAACAAAATTAAATAATAACTGTGCACAAGCGTTATAACACTAACGCTTAATTGTTTGTATGTTCTAAACTACACAACCATCATCCATCATAACAAACGTCATACATGCAATCATTAAATCAAGCAACAAAACGCTTTAAAAGTTTAGTTTTCCTCACCCCGTGAAGTCCAAGCTTTTTCCTAAGGGTCCCTGGCTCCTAGTCTTGCCCCCCTTTCTCCTTTTCTTCCTTTTCCTTTGCTTTATTTTTATTTTTATTTTTTTATTAATGATTTTCGGCCATGGCCATGAGCTTAAGGGAGAGGCAGAAAGAAGAAGATTTTCAAGAGAAGAAAGGGAATGAGATAGTAAAGAAGGTAAGGGTGGTGGGTATATATAAGGGTGAAAATGGTGTGGATTGCTTATGTGTCTTAAATCCGAGGGTAGAAAGTGTGTGGTTAATGGTGTGGATTGTTTATGTATCTTAAATCCATGGGTAGAACATGTGTGGCTAGGATTAAACCTTGAGTTTCATGCTTATCCATTTATGAATAGTAAAGTGTGCTTTCTCAAGCACCTTCCGGCCTCGATTTGGAGTATCAAACGATAATGGTTTTCAGAAATTCTTCAACCATATTGTCTGGTTTTTAATGTACTTCAATCCTATGTGTTTAAATCCAAAATTGGAGTTCGTTTGGATTTTAAAATAATTTATTTTAATTTTGTTTTCTTAATCACTTTCTATATCTAATACGTGATTTCCCCAGACTTCATACACAGCTAATATTCTATGTTTTAAAATTTTATGGATAGGTCCCAGGTTCCAGTTTTGCCGTTAGGACTATCAAATTCCAATTACCATCAAAATTTAGTTCAAATTTTGGCCTTTTACTTTTCCTTTTCCACATACGGATGTGGTTTTACATGAATCTTCCTTGAGTACTAAAATTCACTATTCTGGATCCAACGGAGGTGGTCTCGCTATCTAGCGATATCCCGTTCTTAAGTTATTCTCAAAATCGTCCGGTTTTTGTTCAAATTTTGAATCTTTTGTGAGTTTAACATATCCAACGAATGCATTTTTGATGTAACTTGGTTGGTTATCTAATTTCATCATTCCCAATTTAATGAATCTGATTCCATCGAAATCCGAGTTCGTTAGCTACTACTTCCTTTGTAAACGTACTATTTTTAATCCAAAATTCATTCTTTTTGGACTATAATTTTGTTCCTGCCCAAATTCAAATTAATTCTGATCTATATGAAATTTCAAAATTTTAAATTTGTTTCAAATTTCTGGGTCGTTACATTTCCTTTATGTATTCAGGGCCTAAAATTTCTCTTTCCCTAATTTCAACCCAACATACTAGAGATGAACATGGCCAGCCATATAAAGCTTCAAATGGTGCTATTCCTATAGTGCTTTGATAACTGTTGTTGTATGTAAATTCAGCTAAGTGGAGGTGTTCTTTCCAGACACCCACAAAATCTAAAATACAGGCTCTTAACAAGTCCTCCAGCATCTTGTTAACTACTTCAGTTTGCCCAGCTGATTGAGGTTGGTAAGCAGTGCTCATGCAAAGCTCACTTCCCATAGCCTCCTGAAAACTTCCCCAAAATTTAGATGTGAAGATAGTGTCTCTATCACTCACAATGGTCTTGGGTATACCATGCAATTTTACTAATTCCTTCATGAATATTTGAGCCATTTTTGGTGCATTTCTATCTGATTTTACAGGGATGAAATATTCTACTTTAGTTAGCCTATCAACCACTACCCATATACTAGTATTTCCTCTTTTTGATCTTGGTAGACCATCTATAAAATCCATAGAGATATCCTCCCATTTCCACCGAGGTATAATTAAGGGTTGTAGTAAACCTGAGGGTCTTTGGGTCTATGCCTTTACTTTTTGGCAAATTACACATTTGGCCACAAAATTTTGCTACATCACCTTTCATTCCTTTCCACCAATAATCCCTCTTAAGATTATGATACATCTTGGTATTTCCTGGATGTATGGAGTATTTGCTTCTATGATATTCGTTTAGTACCTCCTCTTTTAATTCTGAATTTCTAGGCACCCAAATTCTACTTTTATTCCTCACGTATCCTTTCTCATCAATGTGCAGGTTTTTCACCTCTTATCCTCTTTCCAAAAGGGTTTTCTTTTCTAAAATAATGGGATCTTGATTTTGCATATTTCCCACCTTTAGAATTAAATCAGACTACAAGGTGACCAAACTTTATCTTCCAATAATTTCTTGTGCATCCTGCACTTCCATATGCATATCATTATTCTCTTTTATTTCTAGATCAGCGAGTATCATTAAAATTTTAAATTCCTATATCATTAACAGGCTTAATTTGGCATGCTGCCTACTCAAAGCATCAGCTACCTTATTAGCTCTTCCTAGTGTGTAGAGTATATCAAAATCATATGCAGCTAAAAACTCCACCTACCTGTGTTGGCTCATGTTCAAGTCTTTTTGTGAGAATAAATATTTCAAAGACTTGTGGTCAGTGTAGAGCTCAAATTTGGCGCCTAACAAATAATGTCTCCATAGCTTTAAGGCATACACAACCGCAGCTAATTCCAAGTCATGTGTTGCATATCTGGTTTCATGTGGTTTTAATTGCCTTGATGCATATGCTACTACTTGACCTTGTTGCATCAATACTGCCCCTAAACCATATCCATATGCATCTGTATATTGTTAAATCATGGTTTCCTTCTGGTACTGTAACGACCCGGATTTTTAGTCAATTTATTTTAAACAGTTAATATTATTTTAAATATATTAAATGTGAGTTGATAATATAAATGGATAATTATATGGAATTATCGATTTAATTATCGAATACGATTAATTTCGAACATATCGTATTAACGTAACACGAAAACAAAATATAATTGAATTCGAAATTAGAACTGAATCGAAACCATTAGATGATCAGTATAAATTCTATTTCAATATAGACGATAATAATAATTTATTATCAAGAAATTATTTTGTTTGAAATTTAATTTATACCGATCTAAATTAATATCTTCCTCATATTGATCGAATTGGACTTGGAGACCCATCTCAGTGTGTTCAGAATAGTGTTATAACCCTAGATATGTCTGTTGTTGTGTTCAAATAGGAGTTTGAAAACACTTGACGTTTTAAATAAGGTAAAATCAACTCAGTTCAACCAAAAATAAAATTTAAATAAAATAAATTATAAATGAATTCCTTCTGCCCTAAGTTGACTAATGAAGGACACCCTAAATTTCCAACGCACAAGACTACATCTAGCTACAGTTATTTTCTTTAATTCATATACGAAAGCTTCCTTCTACCCTAAGCTTAATTTTCCATTTATTTAAACACGGCATTCTCCTCATTTTTATTACTTTTATTTTCGTTCTGCTGAGTCCAAACTCAAAAGCTCAAAAAAATAAAATGCCTGATTCCCTTTTATGCAAAATCAAAGCCGATGTTTTCAATTCGGTACCTTGGGAATAAATCGGAACTTCAAAATAGAAAGAAAGGCCATATTCTCAAAATTAGAAATCACGATCTAAAAATATAAAACGAAGCCACTATCCCTCCGTCCCCACTCAGATGAATCAAAATTGAATGATAAAGGGATCAGCTGCGATGGTTTCTGAAGCTCTGCGTCGGGGTTAGGGATCCAATACGCTATCAGATGGGGAATCGAAATCAAATCAATCGAGCCTCTATTTCATCTCGATATCGTTAATAATGCGACGCGATTTGAGGAAGTCACATGTAGTTGAAAGGAACGGTGGCACTTGCGAGTATAAAGCAGTCGATGTTGATTTTTCGTGGTATTCGATTTCAAGGAGGATCGCGTTTTTTCCTTGGAGCTGAGATGGTGATCAATAACGCGACAGCAGGTCCTTGTGCGGGTAGGAAGAAGTCACGTGAGCATTCATGGAGGAGGATTGTTGGTGACGTCTGTTTGAGTTTTCACGCACTAGAGAAAGGAACAGAGGGCTCGGGAAGTGGAGGAGTCTGGTGATGTCGAGATTTATGAAAGGGAAAAGGGGGAGGTGAGGTCAGTTTGGACTTGTAGACAATAGAGAGGAAGAACGAGCTCGATAAAATCCGATAATTGCTGTGTAGTTGAAACGGTACAAGGGAATGGTGGCAACTAGTGATGGATTAGTTTGATAAGGTAATTAACATTAATAAATTTTTGTTTGATTTAAATTTATTTAATCATGTTAGTTTCATTTGTTATATATATATAATACATTGTTCATATGGAATCATATGTGAACGTCGTAAATCACGTTGGGTTTATAACATCAAATTGCATGAGCTTGAGTTGATTTGGGAAATTTCGGAATCAGCTGGAAATTTTAAATTAAATCAAACATTTGTTCGATTTAATTTAAATTGGAGCGGATTGCAATAAATATGATCATTGTGAGTAAATCTCACTCAAAAAATTATTTTATCGTTAAAATAAATTGTTGGCTGCTTGGATTCATTTATTTATTTTTATCAGTTGTAATTATTAACTATATTAGTTATTTAGGCTTGGTGATTGTGGTTATTATATATATATTGGTGGTTGGATATTTCCCGCAGTACCATTAGCGGATGCCCGCAGTATCATTAGCGGATGACCCTATGCGCCCCACGCTATGATAGTGGATGACCTTCTATACCGCTATATCCTGCCTCGAAGCAGGATGGGTATTATTTATGTTGGCTAACGTCTGTGGATGAAGGAAAACAGGTTGGAGGGATCCAACTGGATTCCTCAAAAATATTATTGTTTGTTTATTTTCATATATATTGTCATATATGATTTGTTTGAAAACCGATGATTAATAATTGGGTGTTTTTGATTGGTTGAGTATCACTAGGCCTAAATGTTGATTTATAAGAATATCGTGAAAATGATATTTCGAGATTTAAAATGGGAAATCTATTTTAAAATAGAATTTGAATTTTGAATGGGCAATAAAAATATTAACTTGTTTCGAATATATAAAATAAGTAAAGGAAAATTAGAAACGAGTTTATAAATTAAAATAATATGGGAATTGAAGTGAATTTATAAACAATGTTTATAAATTAAATAATGTGTGGAATTTAAGTGAATTTATAAATGGTGTTTATAAATGAAGGTGAAAGATTACCATTTGGATAATTTAAATATTTAAATTCAAATATGAATTTAAAATGAGAATATGGGGATCATATTAAAAGGGAACCATGAAATTTATTTCGACATTCGGAATGTAAATTGAATTAAAATAAATCCATATGGATTTATGATATGAATTCGACTATATCATATTTATTAAAAGCATATTATTTCCAGAAAAGAATATTTAAATTGTATTAGATATAAACTAAAATAAAATATGAAAATAGATTATATTATATATATAAGTTATAGTAAATAAAATATTCCAAATAGGATTTGGGTTTTAAATAGATTTTGAAATGGAAACTGGTTTTAAATTATAAAACCAGGAGGTTAAATTTATAAACGACATTTATAAATTAAGTGAGATAATTGTCATTTGGATAATTTAATTATTTAAATTCAAGTATGAAATTAAAAGTGAATGAGAAAACGTCTTGAAAAATAGAACGATTGATTATATTTTCGAAATTCGGAATATAAATTGAATTGAAATAAATTTGAAGAATTTATAATTAACATTCGATTTATGTTAAATTTATAAAGTTATTTATTACAAAAAGGTAATTGGAATTCAGTATAGAAGATTGAAGTATAAATAAATTTATAACTGAATTATGAAATAATCGGAGATTAAGGAAAATCACAAATATTAAGTTGAATTGGGAAAATTGGTTTAATATATTAGAATATATTAGAATGGAGTTGAAATTTAATTATGAAAAAAGTTTAAACGTTTATATAATTAAAACGAAATTGTTGTTTCGAACTTCAATTGAGTATATAGAACTCAATATAAGTTGGAATTCTTTGAAACATGAATTGTCAGGTCCAGTTTGATAATAGTTTTCTAATGGAAGAGAAAAATCTGGATTTCGTCGTATAGATTTTTAGTTATGTCAAAATCAAATTTCCAGAAAAACAGCGCCATAACCATTATAAAACCATAATGGTTTATTTAAATTAATAAAAGGATTTTATACAAATAAAATCTGAATTTCCATTAGAAAAATCTAGATTTTAGTTATAAAATATATCGGAACTCAAGTAGAGTAATGAATTGATTTTTGAAACAAAACTCAGATCTTTAATTGTTGAATAGAATTAACTAATTTGAAGAATAAGTAGTTAATGGAATTTTGAATCGAAATTGGACTTTGGATAAGAAAAAGGGGTTTGTAATTTATATTTGAAATCAAATATAAAACTTAAGTTGAAAAGGGAACTCGATTGGTTTATAAGTAATTAAAATATATTTGAACGTGATATGTTGAAATAAAAAGTGGAATAGGCAAAAGAGCAAATTAAATAATAAATTAGCGAATTGAGTTAAAATGACCAGATTGAGTTGGAATAAATTAGAAACTGACGCATGTGTTAAACAGGTATGGAATGAAGAGAATGAAAATTAAAAATTTAGTGCTCGACCAAAAGGTACATGTTTAACTTCCATATGAGATTTTATGCACCGAATCGGCAAGCCGCTTGGCTTTTTGATTTTCTTTTCGAATGGAAAGGGCCCAAAGATGCGTTTTGTAGTTGTACCGTGTGACCCGTACAAAGGAGGTTATGGCGAAATTTTCCGGAAATTTAAGGAGTTAGAAGATTTTTAAGAGATTTTAATAGCTAGAAAATCAATATATCAATATATATAGAATTCAATAAGGAAACGAATTTAAAATAAACAAAAAAGAAATCTATAATTAAATCAGGTAAAAATAGAAAGAGAAACCGTATACACGTTTTTAAATGGATAATTGGCTTTTATGGTGTTGGTTATTCGAGATAAGCAGTCTTGTCCGTTTTGAAGTTAAGAATTCTATTTAGTCAAGGTCTGAGAGGTAATTATATCCCTACTTGATCGATTCCATTATTAATATATAAATAGCAAGATTCAGTCTCGAAGATCAATGTTTGAATAAGATTTAGTTGAATGTAGTATTTTGGGTTGTTATAACGATGTTTTACACAACATTCGTTTTAACGCAAGTAAGTGGAATTTTGGAAATATAAAACTAAATATTTCCTGAGTATAGAAATGAATGGTCGTGAAAGGGAAAAGTAATTGGAATAAATTCCAATCATAAATAGAAAATATTTTCTAGGTATATAAAATATAAGTAGGCGATATATGGAAATATTTTCCAAATAGCGTAAGAGTCCAAGATGATTTTGGAAATAGCGTGTTAACAAATATCGATAAGGAAATGGAGAAGTAATTTAATTAATGAAATATTAATTAAGGGGCCGAGTGATTGTTTGATGTTATGGATGAATGTTTGTTTATTTTTCTTCGATTGTTAAATAACCGACTATCAAAGTATTGACCAATATCGTTGTCAATATGGAGAGACCGGTTGGATTTTTATCCAAGAACCACTCCGTATTGGCAGTAGCGTTACGAATCAGATTATATAAAAAATCGAAGATGGAGTGAAGTGCAAGGGCTTTTTCTATTAATCATAGGTAGAAATTTCCTAAGATGGATTTATGGAAATTATGCCTTCGGTTTCGTTCAATCGCAGAACGAACGTGTATGGACGAATGTCTAACAGAGTTTTTCCAATGATCACATATGTTGGTCTGTACAATTATACGTCTAGTGGCGGAGAATTTATTCTCTTAGCATAATATCCTGAATATATTTGTGCAAATCAATTAGTTATTAGTGGATCTGACAATGTGGCATTCAGAGAGATGGTGCTATAAAGTAATCGTAACCTCAAGCCTCACAACCGGGAAATTGTATAAAATCGGGTAGGTTGCATGGCTAAGTTGTTAGCTGCCAAGTAGGGTGTATTGTCACCTGATCTAGAGAAGTTCCTTTGGCTTCTTTATTCTATCGCTGTTGTTGCTTCGGAATGGTTGATGATCCCAACCTTTGGTGACAATACATTCGGTACTCTCAAGCAAAGTGAGGGGCCAGTCATGTTTAGCCTAGGTTGTAAGATGTTCTTGTTGAACCCAGTGTATTCCTCTCTCGAGATACACTGTCGGAAGTTGGTGCCATACCTTGCTAGTTGGAATCCACTATCCAATAAGAGCCCGCGGTTCTGATTGTATACTACATATGTAGAGCGTGAGATGCAAGCGTTCTGCTAGGTTTCTATTTATTTGTATTTAGACACTATTATAATATCAGACTAAGATATGATTTCCAAAAACTGTTTTGGGTTATCGTAAGGTAAAAAAACGTCTGTGTCTATGTGTGGATCGGTCTTACGATTATCTTTTCTTTCGAAAATAAATTTTTAAAAGTTAAATCAATGATTGGAGTTTACTCACACCGGTCCCATGACTGACCCAGAGTTTATTTTGTTTTGTTTTACCCTAAACTCTTGGGTGCCCAACTTTGTATGGGCAGTCAAGTAGTTCAGGTGTTACAGATATCTTGGAGGAGCGTGGAGCAAGAGGCTTCGACGTTAGATATATATTATGTATTTTCCGCTGTATTGTATTGTACTCTAATGATGGTATGTATATGTATATACAGTTAAATTTTGTATTCCAAAGCTGTTGTATATTATATTTTATTCCGTTGCGATGTTAGATTCTGTTTTGTTATTTCAGTTCTGTCTTCTATATATTTTCTTCTATTCTAATAATTCTTTCATTCTATTTCACACCCTCCAACTTCTTTCCATTAATGATCTGGTAATTTCTAGTGTTTGGTTAGTCGATATGGTATTTATGTCGATAATCAGGATCGAGAAAATGTCAGGCCATTACAGATACCCTTAAGACAGGTGCATTTACCAATGCCTCCTTTAATTCTTCAAAGGCTTTCTCACATTACTCAGTCCTAACATAGGCTTGATTCTTCCTAGTTAAGTGAGTCAGTGGTGCTGAGATCATAGCAAAATATCTTATAAATCTTCTATAATACCCAGCCATCCCCATGAATGACCTTACCTCACTTACAGTTTTTGGCCTCTTCCAAGTCTGTATTGCCACCACTTTACTTGGGTTCACTGATATCCCTTGTGCAGAGATTACATGTCCAAGAAAGTTTACCTCCTTCCTCCAAAAGGTACATTTAGAAAATTTGGCCTTTAAATTGTTCTGCCTCAATCTACTTAAGACTAAATGCAAATGATTTTTGTGGTCCGCCATTGTTTTTGAAAAAATCAAGATATCATCTATGAAAATCAACACAAATTTATCCAAATAATCCCTGATTGTTATGTTTATTAAATAAACAAAATAAGATGGTGCATTAGTCAGTCCAAAGGGCATTACTAAAAATTCATATAACCCATATCTAGTGTTGAATGTTGTATATTTGATACTAGACTCCTCCACTTTCATTTGGTGAAAACCAGAGGCTAAATCAAGTCTAGAAAACACTTTGGATCTATCTAATTGATCAAAAAGATCATCAATTCTAGGTAAACGGTATTTGTTCTTTATAGTTAATTTATTTAGTTCCCTGTAATCTATACACAACCTTAAAGAACCATCATGTTTCTTCACAAATACCACTGGTGCACCTCAACAAGAATTACTTGGTCTTATAAACCCTTTTTCCTCTAATTCCTCTAACTGCTTCTTTATTTCTATAAGTTCACTTGGCCCCATTCTTGTAGGCTTTTTAATCACCGGACATGCCCCTGGGATTAAATCAATTTGAAACTCCACTGGCCTGTTATGTGGGATACCTCTAACTTCCCCAAAAACTTCCAAGTATTCATTTACTATGGGTATGTGCTCAATTGAAAGTTCATAAATTTCATCACCTAACCCACATAAATGAAATAACCTTCTTTCCTTAGCAGATTCATGAAGAACCATAATTCGTTGCTTCTTACTGTTTTGAAATGAAATAGAGGATGTTTCATAAATTAATTATAGCCTTATGTTGCTTTAACCAATCCATACCCATTATAATACCTATATCTAGGTAATTTAAAACATATAAATTAGAAATGAAAACATTTCCTCTTGTAATTAACTCTGCATCCACACACATCATATCCAAGGCACAAGAACTTCCTAGTGGGCTTTTAATAAGTAAAGGTCTTTCCATAACAATGCAATTTAGTTTCAATGCTTTAGCAATGTCATGAGGGATCAAAGAGTGCGTTGCTCCTTTATCAAATATTACTGATATAGGAACTTGGAAAATAAATAATATACCTTCCATTTGTCCAAGGTTTTCTGCATTAGATTCCACAATGGATTTGCCTTTTGTATCTAAAGTTGCAACTTTACCTTGGTGCTTATTCTCAGGGCAGTTCTTCTTCAAATGGCCTTCCTTCCCACAAGTATATCATTTGAATGATCCACCTTTAATTCAAGACACTTTGGTTTGATATGCCCCTCTTTGCCACATTGATGACACGTTAATTTCTTCTTGTTTTCACCAGTTTTGGCATCACTGGCTTTCTTGCTTCCAGCATGTTCCTGTTTCTTTTCATTTGGGTGGTATTTTCTCTTACCCTTTTTATTATTATTGTTCATAAAATTCCTGATTTTTTCCCTTTCTTTATCATGTTGCTCAAAGTTCAAAGCCAAATCTATGAATTGATCAAAAGTTTTATCAGCATAGGGTAATATAGCTCTACTCTACACTGGATTCAGTCCTTTAATGTATCTGCTATTTTTAGATGCTTCATCAGCAACTAACATAGCTCCATACTTTGATAATCCTTCAAATTTCTGAGTGTACTCGGTGAAACTTAAGTTCCTTTGCCTAAGCTTTACAAATTCTTCAAGCAAAGCTGCCTTAGCAGATGCAGGCACAAACCTAGCTTCAATCAAATCCTTAAATTGATTCCAGGTTATGTCATTTTCAACCCTTCCAGCTATGACTACCTCCTATCAACTCAAAGCTGCTCCTTTCAACTGTCTGGAAGCTACTTGCCTCTTCCTTTGGTCATCTAATTGCATGTCTCCAAAAATCCTTTCTTAGGTTCTAAGCCAAACCTGGATATCCATTACACTTTCAGTCCCCTTAAAGTTTTTGCCTCCTAAATGAGTATAGGTCTTTAGTAATTTGGAGAGCTTTTCATGTGGATTCTCAGGTCTATGCCCTATTACTTCCCTTAAAGCATTCACTAACTCTTGCATATTCACTATAGGTGTTGCTCTTGGTCTTCCTGCCATATTTCTTAAGTAAAAGGGATTCTAAGTTAGCTAAGTTTCCTACTCATACATGGTGTTTGTCCCCCATATATGTATATAACAATCAAACATACACAAAAGAAACCAATCGTACAAATTAACTTAAATTATCCTATCACTTAGCAATAGAATATTGTCTGTGTTTTCAATCAACACAGCTATGATACCACAATGTTATGACCTTGCTTTTTAACTAGAATTTCTGGTATGTTGTTTTTGAATACAAATGGTTCTCAAGCTTTAAAGTTATAAGCCAGAGCCATTCTTTCCTAATCAAAAGTCCAAGATCCTAAAAAAAATTACCGATATAAAAATATTAGTACATACAGAAAATATTTTGATATATATACATATATGAAGATATATATATATCCCTCTTTCTTTAAATCAGAGTAGAAAGAAAGCAAGAGATTCATTGACCTCGTTATAGGTCAATGTTAAACACAGATCTAAAACTGATACTCTTATGACTACAAAAGTGGTACTTTTGTAACATAAGGCTAAAAATGATACTCTTATTTATGCAAAAATGATACTTTTGTGTCTACTAATCAAAAATGATATTCTTGTAGTTGCAAAAATGATACTATCGTGCTTACAGAAATGATACCTTCAAAAATGGTACCCAAATACATGTAGAAATGAGACTTCCAAAATAGTGTTATCAAAACTGATACTCTTATGCATGTATGAATGATACTTTTGAAACAATGGGTGTGACATGTGCATGTTTCCTATACCGATCCTTGGTGCATGGGTCAACATTGCACTCTTGGCTAAAAATCTTCTGATATGAGATGAGCCAAGTGTGCTCATGTGCACCACTTATGCATTTGAGTTTTCTGGAAGGATACACCAATAAACCAACATATAAACTTGTACATGTGCACATTACTTTTCTAAATTGACTCCAGATTGACTAATACAAGCAATATCAGTAAATTTCCATAGTTCAAAACATATGTTTCCTTCAATTCTAGTTTGTGAAATGACCATATAAAATACTGCTTTAGCTCGGACATTAAAACAGTACATTGCACTTAATTTTCCTACCATATAAACATAATTTTTAAGAGATAGCTTAATATTTACAAGACTGATTCATGAAGTAATTTTCATATATTCATACAGATACAATAATTCAAAGCTTTTATTTCTACTCAAGCATGCTAATCATCCATGAAAACAAACCAGACTCCTATTCAGATCTTACTTAGCTCCATCATTTCCTGAAAAAGCATAAGAGGTTGCCTCATCATAAAATGAGACACCCCATTTTCCATGAGCAAACAAGGTCAGACTAATGTGTCTGGTATGAGCATCTCTTATTAGAGCATAATAAATAAAATTGGGAAAAAGTCTTTGAAGATATTCGATTAAAGAGAATACTCCTTTTCATGCTTGGTAAATAATTTTATGCAAGTTTACTTCCACTGATTTACCCAATATTGATCATCAGTGTTTAATTCTATGCATATAATCAGTCATGCATACAAATCAATCATACACATGTGCATAGCTGGATAAATCTATCCTAATAAGATTATGATCAGTAACCGTAATGTTCTCACAATTACCCTAGGAAGCTTTCCAGGAAAACTCAAGTTCCTTATACAGATTTCCTAGCATATATTAGTTTAAACCTTGGTCTCATCTGTATAAAGAAATCACGGGGACACACTGTAGTGATCTAATTCACACCACTACACAAAGATCTCAAGACCAAAATTAGGCCATGTGTCAAACTTACAACTCAAGTGCAAGCCATTCCACAACATCTTGACCAAAAATACCTTAGTTAAATTACTAAGTGTTTCCTTATATTTTCCAGTGAATATTTACCTTAATATGGTAAACTACGCAGCAATATTTACTTCATAATATCATGGATTTCGTAGAAATCACCCAAACAACCAAAACAACCATTCAGGCATGAACAGAAACCATCCAAGCAAGAATACGTAGATTATTCAGTATATGTATACATATATATATATTCCAGAAAGTCATTTATCCTGGGTTGTTAATGAGTTAAAATCCTTGTCTTAAAATATAACTACTACGCAGGTGTATATACTTGTTTGAATATGCATCTGATATTAATCTTTGGCTTTTATGAATATTTATAAGAGATATTGCCACTATGCATAAACTGGTTTCAAATAAATTTCAAAACCTAGCTAAGACATAATGTTTGCATTCTTGATTAGAGATCAGCACATAGAAAACTCTATTGATCTCTAAATCAACCATTTTATGGAGCCTCAGCACCTATACACAAGTATATTTTAGCTCATATACATTTTCGTATGAAATTTCCATAGGTCCGTACCATGTGTACATATCCAGGTTTATAAAGTTTTCACAAAGTATCATTAAAAGGGTTTTCAAGGTATCATAAATCGTATATTCAAATAAAGCTAAACCCATGTTGTGAAACTCAACCCATTATAAAATAAAACTAATAATGTATCTAACACATATAATCATACAAACTAGTCGGAGAATATAAATCCAAAATACATTGAACATAGAAAATATTGGCAGCCTTTTAGTCTCACGACTTAATGTCATTTGTTTAAGTGAGAATACTCACCAAATCTCCTTCTTCTAAGCTAAAGAAAATTCAGAGAACCCTTGCTTTGCCCCTAAGCTTCCCTTGTTCCTTTTAAATGTATTCCTTATGTGTTCTTACTTATTTTTTCTAGGCAATCTAATTTTTGCCTGGCCACCCTTACTTATGGCATCAAATTTCTAGGGTTTTCCAAGTTATACAAAGTCAGTTTTGTTCCTAATCAGATCATGTTATTTGTGTGAGTGTTATCCACATTATTTGCTTTATCCTCATAGTGCTCGGGTGTAAAACAACATTACTTTTCAGGGAAAAGAAAATGTTTTCAATCCATTTTCCCTCCATAACAAGTCATGACAAAATATTAATCCTCTCTTTTCTAAATCTGGCTACGCACCATTTAAATCTTGGTGCACTTGTCTTTTCCATATACATGTATATGTATTATTTCAAACATCCTTCATATTGTGCACTAAATCAATCCACATGTTTTAATTTTTAATTGCCCCTAGAAATACATGTGTACTCACATACATGAATCATATTATATATCCTGGAATTATGGTGTTGCCTTGTGCATGTCCCCGGTTGTACACATGTGCGCACACACATACATGCACACAGTTCAAAACCCCATTAATTCCGTGTAAAAATTCAGTAAACACTTTAACCCATGCTAAAAATAATTTTACTAAATGTTTTGGGTCATTACAAAATCAACCCCAATGAATGTCGTCCCTAACCAAATACCCTCATTCCGAACATAATGGAATATGTTTTGTAAGCCAATTCAACTGTTTCGACCTACTTTTTTTAATCAAAATTAGAATCAAATTAATATAACGATCAATATTGAATTTGAACGTACATTTTAATTTAACGGGGCCACATACTGACTCCAAAAATTATGAAAATTGAAATCTATCTTTGTTTTGACGATATGGACCTAACAAAATTAATTTCTTCGAATTTGTAGATAGATTGAAAAATGGCCTTTTTACTGGCTTATTAAATTCAAACTGAAATTGAAAATGCGTTTAAATTTACCATGCTCGAATATTAGTTCCAAAAATTATGAAATTTTAAACAAGACAATAATTTGACATTTCGGATCCAACAGAAGTGGTTTCATCGAAAACTGAGGTCGTTTGCAAAATGGCTATTTTTAAGGGCTATATATAATTTAAAAATAGATACTAATTCCATAGGGACTATTCTAAATTTTAAACTGGACATAACTTACAATTTATAAACTAAAATATCAATTTCTTACATTCGTTAGAAAGATATAGTTAAACAGATTCTAATGTTTCTTGTTTTACCGAAATCCGATTTATTTTGAATTTTGTACATTCATTTGAAGTTCAAAACCATATTTTCAAATTACCACGCCATTACAAATTCGTTTTAATTAAATTTTAAATTTTTACGTTCTAACTTCGATTTAAATAAATTTTAAATCGTTAATTCTCAAAATAAATCACTAAAAATATTTAATTTCCGTGAAAATCAATTAAAAATAAATTTTAAATTGGTTCCGAAATTACGGGTTGTTACAATCTCCCCCACTTAAAATCTTTTCGTCCTCGAAAAGGAAGATAGAATCGAAGGTTACTTACTTAATCAACTCAACCTTCGCTTGACTGAAGTTATTCAACTTTTCAATTTCTAAGAACTTTCTAATTTCTCAAAAATTAGGCTAACTCCCTAAATTTCTGAAAAATTTGGCCATAACCTCCTTTGTATGGGCTGATTGGTAAAACCACAACTTGCCTCACAGGGCCCTCATCAATAAAAAAAGAAAAAGAAAAAGCCAAGCGGTTTGCCAATCGGCTCACTAAACCATCAAACCTAATGAATATAGCAAACATGCTACTATTTGTCGGGCATACAATTTTATTCCTCTTCTTAGCTTCCATGTTATGGCCTGTTCAATATATACACATGTCTATGTATGCAATTCCAATTAATTTTCAATCCAGTTCAATATTAGACTCGATTTGGCTTAATCTACCTTTCATTCATTTATTGGTTTTATTAGTCCAATATTTTATTGGTTAAATTAATAATCACACATCATAACCAGCAAGCAATTGGTTGATTAGCTTTTCAAATATATAACTTTTATCTACTCAAAAATCCAATTTTTCAGTGTTAAATCACAAACAATAAATTCTAACTTAGTTTTGGTTCTCACACCAGTCAATTAGAAATATATAGATATCCACTTTCGAAACTCGAAAATAAGGACTGATGATGGCGCGCCATCATCAAAATCATCTTTGGGCGACTAGAGTGTGATTCTATATCTACCCAGTATATTTGAGACTTCAAATACACGTGGATCAGACGTATATTAAAAATCTCCTCATACCCGATAGTCCAAAATCAATATAAAATAAAATACTCAAATACGAATAATAAGATATAATTTCAAAACCAAATTCGTTTTTATAAATAATACTCTTCAAACTCATTCTAGGGTACTGCTAGCTCTATCTCTAACGAGTTATTCTTATAGGATGTTGCTAATTCTATCTCTGATGAATTCTTTTGTTTGCTTCTAATGTGTCTTGTTCTCGATCTTTGTAAACAAAAGCTCTGATACCAAATGTGGCTAACCGAACTTCCCGGCCGGCCTAAACTGAACAAGAAGGCGGACTGCTTTGAGAAAACGACGCATTCGAACGCAAACATGAGAACATTTCATTGCTATTACAACAATTTACATCAGAGTATAAGAATATCAGAGTACGAATAAATAATACACAGCGGAAAAAATATGAATGCATTTAAATACATAAGCATAACTTGCAGTGGAAAACATCAACTACCACAGCTGAAAGAAACACACGAATACAAAGCTTTCTGAATGTAGCTCCAGCCGTAATCCAGGATCTTGTGAAAAGAAATATCTGCGAAAACCAAAACAACAAGCTGCCCGTGTGGAAAATATGGGCACCCACAATTTAGGTAGAAACAATAAACTCCGAGTCAGTCATGGGACTGATGTGAGGACTAGAACAGTTATTAGCTTTTATTTTAAAGTTAGGTAAATCACGGGATCACGTCGTGCAACACGGAACGAGTTTATCCCCCAAGAATACTAGTGATAAGAATAAACAGCGCAATGCTAAAGAAGAAAAAAATGAAGCTATTATAAGACTCAGGTCCCATCACACAATGAACGTAGTCGAGGATAGAGTTTTACCTTATAATAGCCAAATATGCTTGATATGTGAAATTTCATATTTTATTATTACTATAAGAGAAGAAATCAACTTCAAAAATAAATTTATCAATCAGAGGCGGCGTTGGTACCATTATATTATGTCGCCATATAAGTTTATAACTAAAATCGAAAAATTGCGTATTGGAAATTGGGTTTTCATCTATCAACCAAGGCAAAAGATGTTCCTTCCGATTCGAAACACACTAGCAATACATCAGGACTCAGATGTTGGCGAGCCCTCGGATCTTGTAGAGCCGGTCATCCGGCGTTGATTAGTTATACTGTAAACTATATGTTAGCCGGTTCTATCGAACCTCCAAAATGGTCAGTATCTTCAACCAATCAAGAGCCATTAGGGACTTAAATCAAATCCGAGGTACCTCGCTTTCCATCAATAAAATTTCCAACATCCACATAAGTAAAATGTATGGGCTCTATACCATGACGTTACTCATAGCTAGAAACTAACATATGTCCATTTCCCTACGTCCCTAATCCCATTTTAGGTTCATACCGGGTAGTGAAGGTCGTGAATTAATGCTACACAAAGCTATGCTAAATAAAGCCATTCTTTGATCATCAACAACAAGACTCTGCTTTTCAACAATAAGTCTTGATCATTTGCATCTTAGCATGACACATTGTCAATCCATACCGTACCACTGATTTCCACCAATATATAACCTCTAAGCTCATACGTTTCGGAGAACGGTGTTAAGCGAGAGAATAAATCCTCCACCACCAAACAGATATATATTAAGCAGAGATCAACGAATACAGCGCGGAATACAACATCAGACATACAATCCATTTTCATGCCCATTCTGCGTTTGAACGATACCAGAGGCACCTTATTCATTGTCCCATATGTCCAGTACAGGAGAGATATAACGACCCAGGGGAATTCGACTCCCAAATTCCAAAAATAGTACATATCTCGTATTACATGCCAGAACTCAAGTATCGAAAACACCAGATAGTTATAAAAGAAAATAGAGGGTGAGATAAGAAAGAAAGAAATAATAGAATAGTAGAAGAAGAACAACACAACCATATCAGAGTCTCACATCGCTGCGGAACAAAATATAATATAGAAATAAAATTTTATTAAGAGCTTTGAAATAAATACTTACAATCATCAGAGTACATCAACACATCTGGACGGTTATAATAATTTGTCCTTATATACAATACACAATGAAATAAATAAATAAATATATATATATCTTATGTCTGAACTTCTCCAGCTTATCTTCGGACTTCACGGCATCCGAACCTAAACCTGAAACAACCCGGGCTAACCCGAGCATTACAAACGCCGGATTAGTCTGGTGAACCAGAGTGAGAAACCCACTAAGTTTAAAAACATCCATATTGATATTAAAGTCAAAATTATTTTGACAGAAAAGGATAATTGTAAGATCAGCCCACACATAAACACGGACGATTTTTACCTTACTATAACCCAAAACAGTTTTTGGAAATCATATCTTATTCCGATATTATAATAATGTCTAATCACAAATAAATATAATCTAGTGGAACACTTGCATCTCACGCTCCACATATATAGCATACAAATCAAAACCGTGGGCGCTCATTAGAGATTGGATTTCCAACTATGACAAGGTATAGAACCACCTTCTGATAGTGTATCTCTAGAGGCGAATACATTGGATTCAATAAGAATGTCTTGCAACTCGACCCATACATGAACGACCACTCATTTCACTTGAGTGTATTGAATGTATATCACCAATGATTGGGAGCTACCCACCGTTTCCTGAAATGGAACAACATTGAAAATAGATTAAAGAATCAAATGGAATTTCTCTAGATAAGTGACTAAACACCCTAATGGGAGCGACCCTTATAGCCATGTTGCTTGCCCGATTTTTATCATTTCCTGGTTGATAAGGCTTGAGGTTATAACATCACCTTTTTAAGAACATCACAATCACTTTAAATGCCACATCGTCAGATCCACCAAATCACTATTTGACGTTCACAAAAATACTCTAGGTGTTTATGCTAAGAGAAGGTGTCTTCTCTGCCACCTACAGAGATACATTTGTAAAAATCAACGTGCGTAATTCTTAAGAAATACTCTGTCAGACATTCGTCTATACAATTCATCCAGAAACAGGATGAACCGAAGGAACCTTCCTACAACATCCTAGGAATTACCCTATAGATTAGTAGTGAGTAGTCCTTGTAAAACCGTAGATTTTAACCACGACAGAACGACAGTATATCTCCGGTTATAAAATATAACTTAGTTAATATATAGTAGACTTTGAAAGAATATAGGCCTTAACCAGAGATATACGTAATACTTTCATTTTATGAAAATCTATGGTCTTCAATGGCTCCGTCTTGATCAGCATCTGATTTCTTCTTCATTTCGTATTTGCTGGTCGGAATGGTTTTCGAATATAATTCGATCCCGGTCTTTTCATACCAATAATTGTAGGGTCAGATTTGATAGTCGGTTATTTAACTATCAAATAAACAACCATTCAATCATAAAATAAAATGAATTTACTAGATCAGTTTTCAGCATCACTTGGCCTTTTTGATAAAAACTAATTTAAACTTGTTGATCTTTTAATATTTAATACACAAGATTACTTCTTATTTTATTATAAGAATATTCACAAAACCATTTTTAAACACTTTAGAATTAATTCATATGTATAAGTATACCAAATATTAGAGTTCAATCAAATTCCATAATAAAACATCGTTATGAAATCACTTTGATTTTCATTGTTGGGAATAAATAAACCCATTCAAACTCATCTCATTAATTTCCTTACTTCGTAAATATCGTTACATTTTAACTATATCTCATTTTATTTCCTTTACATTGGAAATAGTTTTTTCTTATATTCTCAATCCTTATTATTTCCATTACTTAACTCCTTGTTCATTCAACTTCTAATCCATTCAATCATTTTCAACTTGAAAATCTTGTTTCAATCCAATTCGTTTCACTTAATTTCATTATTAAGTATCGCCAATTCAAAATCAACGTTTCCACTTCATGCCCCTTTTGTAAACCATATTTATATAACTCTGGTTTAATACAAAACCCTTTTTCCTACGATTCCTCTTTACTTACTTCAAACATAAAAAAATATTTATTTTAGCCATCGCATCAGTCCAAAAGTCTTTTATATCTTCGTTATAAAAACTCGATTATTAATATAAAATCCATTCCGAACTCCTTTCACCATTCCACTCGATTCCATTTCAAACTCTGATTTCTTACTTAAATGAAAGTCATTAAAAAGGAAATCTCTTAAAATATAATTTATTAACATAATAATTTACTTCATCACTAACTACTATAAAAGTAGTTAACTTCTTTATAACTAAATAAATAATAAAGTTCTTATTAAAATTTACAAATATTCGTTAAACACTTTTATTAGATTTATTTAATAAAAACTAATTCAATTCAATAATCAATCCAGTTAAAGTGGTCGACTTATTCAATTCAAAACACGATTATCTCCTTAACCGATTCCAATTGTTTCTCCATTTAAATTAATTAATAATATAATTAATTTAAACCCAACCCTTAACCGTTCAGTTAATTTATGCTCATTTACATATAAATCTTATTAATATAAGAATTCTCTATATAAAATCATTTAATAATAACTTCTAAACTTTATATAATAAATAATAAATATTTATTTCCTTTTTAAATTACTTCAATTCCAATTAATAGATTTAAAATCTAATTTCAGTTATAAAATAAATTTTATAACTTCATTACCGTCGATTTACTTGATGGTTAATCAACATTTATAAAACAATTGATTTAATGGCCAAATGCTGCAAATTACCCAACCAATAGTATCCATTGGTTAATAACAAAACAAACGTTGAATTTAGATTCATTGATCAATAAACAAATCAACCATCTAATCAGGTTGGTCAAACAGTTCACATAATATGATATGAAAATAAACAATAAATTTGAGGAATCCTATCGGATCCCTCCAACCTGTTTTCCCCTGCATCAAAATACGTTATTTCAGATAATATTATTCAATTTAAAAACAGGTATAATTTTCAAAAATAAATGAATAACAGCAATTCAAGCATTCATATTGTAATTTAATACGTTTATTTTATTATAAACATAACCAATAAGGTAAGTTACCACGTTTGGAATTAACCGTTAATATAATGGTTAGATTTCATTTAAATTAAACTAATGTTTAATCAACAAATTCAACCAATATATAAATAAACAGCAAACAACAAACCATTATCAACCAAAGCACACAAAATAAAATCCCGGCATATATAAAATATAAGTGGATAAAAACTGAGTGAGTTATACTCCCTTTGATTCTGTTCCTTCGCGGTTTGCGGTTCGGTTACAGTTAAATTAAACAGTCATTTAATTTAACTGTAAATTTCTGTTGCCTCTATCATTGTCCAAATTTGCTCCATACGGTTGTGTTCTTTACCACCATTCCGACAATCTCGTTTCGTTACGTTCTGGTATCACAACGAAAGTTATACTCGATTTAGTTTGTACATTTTAATTAAATGAATTAATTTCCTAATAACGTTAATTAAATCAATTACTTGGTTAATATTGAAAATAGGCCAACACTTTGGTTTAAAATGAGCTGGAACGAGTCAACTTCTGCGCGTTGCCTTCAGGCGCCAGCAAAAATTATCAAAAATTATAAATTTTGAAAATATGTGACTTTGATTAAATAACACTGTCCTAATTAATTAACTTATGGACTATCCTTTCCCATGTTATGCTGCATGACCCTTTCAGGCAATCCCTTTCACGTTAGAACTAAAAGATGGGTCGCCTTCGTGTCATTCCCGCAGTTGCTTTGCTTTGTCTAAAATGAATTATAAATTGGACTTAGACATAATAAATAAAATTAATTGGTCTTATTTAAACTATAGAAGCCCAAATATTCCCATACCCGTTCATGTACCGTGTATAATCCCTTTCTCCTTGAAACATTATTTTTCAATCTTCTCCTCCACTCCAGAACTTTTTCCATGACCGAAACTTATCCTTTGAACAACTTCTCTACTTCCTGTGTTTCAAATCTAAGAACACCATTTCGCTTCTCGTCTCGATCTCTTCCCTCCTACACCAATGGTATTCAGCCCGGCTCATCCCTCACCATTGCGTCAAAAATCCATTTCCACCCTGCGCATCAGGTCCCCTTCACCATCTTTATTGCTTTCGTTCCCCAGACCTTCGCAACCGCTCCAGTAAGCATAAGGCTCACATTTTCTGTTCACACAACTAAGGCCAACTCCTTTTATTCACATTGCTAAAACCATTGTTACTTTCCTTCTTTGTATTAACATGCCGCTCCACTCTCTACTGTATCAGCACCGCACTGCGCCGCATGCCATGCTCTTCTTTTTTTCTTTTCTGGTGCTGTTAAGAAATGGTTCCCCCTTCCTCTAGTTATTGCTTCGGTAGACATAATATTCCCCATTTTATTCAAAACGTATAAACCATGCTTCAGGCGTACCCATACTATTCTTCACGTTTTGTTTGTTCGAGGCTCCCACTTATCAAACCATCAACATCCTTGTCAGCAAGTTGTTTCTCCTTTCACCATCCCATAGTATGAAGGCATGTGCAATAAATTTGCAATTACATTCTGATAGCTTGATCAACTTATCCAATTCTTATTTTCCATACCTGATTGTTTTCAAAACCCATAAGCTACTACGCTTCTGCTTCTTTAATTCCTTTCCATACAGAGTTTCAATATTGTTATCTTCTTAGTGGGTTGCATTATATTTGTTTTCGGGAAAGGAATTGGATACAGAAGGAAAACAACGGATGGGTATATATATTCAAGAAGGTTAGGATAAAAACAATGTCCATTTCATCGAACCTAGATAGCTGAGTGAAATTTCGTTTCATTAGGATAGCTGAATGAAATTTCCTATCAGTATGCAAAGTAGCTGAAGAAAAGGAAAGTCTGCTGGCTAGGGAGTACGGTTTCCTCATTTCCTTAAGCACGAAGTATTTCAAATTCTTTTTGAGTGAGCTTTTCGTTTGGCAGGGGTAGAGTAGCTGGAATAAATTGGAAATAGGAAGAAAAAGCTGAAGCAAAACTGTATATATACATGTGAACTAAAGTTTGAGATAACAACAACGTCTTATTGATGTGTAGCTGGTTATTAGGTTTTCAAAATCACATAAAATGGGGGTTGACATCAGTTACTTTGCGCGTAAGTATATGTTAATGTAGGGAGTGTGTAGCTGAATGAATCGTCATTTCCTTCGGCGCAGAGGGTAGCTGAAACATGCTTGGTTTTGTAGTGTTAGCATGAGGTAGCAAAATTGTACGGTGTATATTTTTTTCTGCTGAAGATACATTAGTCCGTGCAATTTAATTAGAACCGGCATGGAAAGAAAGCTTCGGTCAGCTAGCATAAATTTGATGAGATTTTTCTCTGGGTTTTTAAGCAAATTTAGGGTAGGCTTACCGTGGAAAAAATTGACTTTTATACTGTTATTTATCGCTAGTTTACCCCCAATCGTTATATAATCGCACCATCACACCCAAACTCCAGACGAAGTGAAAATGGGTGCACCGCTAGGTCTCAACGTTTTGGTTTCAATAAAATTTATTTCATTGAAAACGGGTTCCGTTTGCATAACGGCGTTGTTTTAATTTATCGGTTCACCTTTAAATTGTGGGCACCGATAAAACAACTCCAAATGACTCCAAACTGGAAATCAAGCAATAACTAATGATACATATTCCATTAAAATTCATTTCGCCGAAAACGGAGGTCGTTTGGAAAGAAAGTTGTTTCTACAGCCAATATATTATCGATATAATATAAATTAAATCCACCACATTTAAATTAAATGATAACGAATTATTAACATCGCATGTATCCTCATAAAATGTTGCACATCTGCAAAATAAACCAATATATATTTTTAAACTCAATATTTACAATTTCGTGCTTAACGGTATTCAAATTATATAAATTCCTTATATTTTGTTAAATAAACGTTATCGTTTATTAACGAATTTTATAACGAATATTTTGAATTTTGAACTGGACATAACTAATAATCTATCATAAAAAATCTAAATTTTTCTCTTTTATTCGAAAAATATAATCAAATCGATCTGGACTATTCTTGTTTCACAGAATTTCGGCTTGAAATGGATTCTGTATATTCAGTCGAAGTTCAAATCGCAAATTACGAACTACCGCGACATTACAAGCTCGATTTATAATTATATATAAATTTAACGTTCAAACATCATTATATAAACGAATTATATATGTTATAAATCTATTTACGAATTCCAAATCAATATTTAAAATAATAAATTAAATTAAATATCTGACTACCAAAAATACGGGATGTTATAAGAGATGTCCTCGCATATCCAGTCGATCTCCAAGTACATCTGAATGATCACCATTTATTACCTTGTCTTGGGTGTATAGCCCAATCAAGACATCAGGAATCGTCCAAACGATATAAAAGTCTCCGGTCTTCAACCACCGTCTTCATATCATCGACTTTTAGTCGTCGTATCAGTTGTTCAGAATGGGATAAACCCGATCTTTCTGAATAACTCGCGTATTTTATAATCAATAATCAAGTGCTATAAAAACACATCATACGCCTCATTGCAATTCAGAATATTCTTTTATTCAAATATTCACATCTTTAGGGAAAGGTTCCCGTTAATTTTATCAAATATAAATTCTTTTAAACTTAATCTTTTATCTTCCTTTGGATATCAATTTCAAAAGATTTTATTATATGCATTAACCATTCTAAATCAAATTAAGGTTTATAAATCTAGTCGGGATTATCGAGCCATACCGAAGTAATCATATATTTATTTATTCCAATCCAAACCTATTCATCCTGTGGAGCAAAACTGGTAGTACTCCATATCAAACACCCATTGTGTTATCAGTAAATTTAATTACCATTTCACGTTTAAAATCCAATCAAAGATTTAACTATCGCATGGAGTAAAACTGGTGGTACTCCATTCTCGATCATTTCTTAAATTCGATGAATTTAATTGCCTCATTCACATTTCAATCTAATTAAAGATTCATTAAAGCTCCATCTTGGTTTTAATCTCAAAAATCATTAATTTATGATTGTTCAACTTTAAGAAATTAATCTTGCTTTTAACTGGGTTATAGAACCAATGTCCTTTAAAACAAAGTTCCTAATAAACCCGAAATCATCTTCCAACAAAATGGAATCTTCAGGGAAATCATAACAGTATATAATCGATATAAATTTCCGTATCAAATCAATACTATAAATTAAATAACGACAAAGCCTTTTAAATTCCATAAATAGTAACGGTCTTCCTTTATAGACGTTCATCTCCATTATTAAATTGAATTCCGTTCAATTCAAATTTAATATATTAAATTGGAAAACTTTACTTTGGAAAATTCCATTAATCTTAATTAAAAGATTATAAATTCCAAATCATAACTTCACTATTAATTGGGTTAAAGAACAAATGTAATTTAGAACATTGTTCACGATAAACACAAAATCAACTTTCTATTAAATTCCAATTAAATCAATTAATTGGTAAACTTCTCTAAATCTTAATTAAAAGATTTATTCTATTCTCAACTGGGTTTAAGAACAGTGTTATTAAAGACGCCATTCACGAAAAACCTAAAATCCCATTTGATATTAAATATAAGGCTCTGTATAGAAATTATATCGACTTATATTCAATTTCAAACTCTGAAGCTAACGGATATCGTATTGCGAATAACGATATCTATATCTTCCAAATTCCTTAACTATATCCGTATAATCACGTAATCCAATATCGAAATATTCCGAAGATTATTTCCAATTCATTCGTTGGAAAATTCTGGTTATATTAAACCATATAATTTCTTTTAGTTCTTTACATAAGTCGATAAACAACTTATTATGATAAAACATCTTTTTATCTTTACAAACGTGGAATATTTCATCCAAAATCTTTTCAAATCATTTATTCTGATTTTATATAATTTATTCATATTTTTAAATAAGTTATTAAGGCCCTTACAGTCGGTTTCCAATATTGGCCACCAAACTGCATTCATAGCGACCTTTTCCAAAATTGATTTGGATATATTTTAAAATCTAACCGTTTAAATTTAAATCTCATATATTCATTTGAAAGATCTTTTCGATACGAACCTAACGATTTCGGTTTTAGGAGAATCCGACGGTCGGATCTCCCGTTACGTCAATTTGAAGCCCAAGGTTAAAATTTGTGAACGGTCGCTGCGCGATACGTTCTTTTCAAACTATTTAAATATATATAATATATTTCGTCGATTCCATTTTTAAAATATATTTTATAAATCGTTTATAAATTCATTTCAAACACGATTCCAACTTCCATTTCAATTTTAAATCAAAATCGAATATTCCATATCATCATAATATTAAAATGATAATATTTCCAAAATATCAGATTTGGAATCAATTTTTCTCGATATTCATTATAAAATAAATAAAATGAACAGAAATTCCCATTTGAGTTAAAATGGCGTATATCTACTTAACTCGGCTTCATATATTACAATATTTTCGTGTCCATCAAAAACCGGATGTTAAAATCATATTTTGATTCTTCACTGGATAATTTTTTAAATTATTCGTTATTTCTGGATTAGAATCATACTCAATCAATTACCATATAATTTTTATTTATACGGATTTCATACATCGCATGTATTCAAAAATAGTGATAAACGGCAATTAAACTATCAGTTCACATCCAGAGTGCAATTTCAACTTATGAGCATTAAATAATTAAATAACGCTGATAACGGTCTGTCAATCAATCGGTTGACATATAATTAAATCCAAGAGAGATGTGAATAAATTATCATCTCCAGACCCGTGTGGGGTTTCAACCAACAACAATGAATTCAGATTAATCACTGGTTAATAAATTCAAACAATTCTAATTTGATTCGAATTATTTTTCTAATTAACCAATTTTCACTGTTTAAATTATAAATGGATATTTATAATTTAATTTCAACTACCACAATAATATTAACATTACTTTTTATATGTTAAACATCACAATCACAACACAATACAGTCAATTAAATCATCCATGGCTTCCTAACAACAGTGAATGTAAGCTAACAGGCACCGTACAACATTTTTGTGATAATTAAACAAATAAAAATCAACACGGACAATCTATATATTATCAGTTATAACATAAATAACTGTACAAATATATTAGCGAGAGAGTTCTCACATTGGTTTCCACTCTGTTAGTCTTTAATTGGTGATGGTTTCAACTAAATTAAACCAGACGTTTAATTTAATCAAAAATTCTAACTTTTCTGTTTCCATTCTGATCAATTCCATGTTGTAGTGTTCGTCTACACGATTTCAATGAAACCAGATTTGCCGAATTCTGTCGTCGTTCGAAGAAGTTATGGTCATTCAAACTTTATTTACATAATAAATTAAACAACAATAATTAATAAATCAATTAGGATTAACCAACTTCTTAATCCTCTTAGTTATCTTCCTTTTTGTATCTGTAACACCCCACCTCCATTAAGGTCACTCACAAAGGGAATGCCTTATCTTTGATGGAGCGTATTAGTAAACAGTACAGAATATTACAAGACAGATAAGTAGTACTTGAAAAATTTTAACTTTATTACAGCAGAAGCAGAAATAAGTTTGATTACATCTTTCACAATCACAATTCCAGAACTCAATTACATAAATATCAGCCTTGTTCAAAAGTCATCAGAGTACAAAAGTTTAAAATCATAATCCCCATAGAAGATGCCATAAAAAGGCAAGCCATACTTTAAGCACTTCAAGCAGAAGAAATCTGGATCAAGCTAGAGTATTCCTTCCTTGAAAACTGGGGGGGGGGGACGGAAGAAAAGAGGCGAAACAACAAGGGTCGGACAAAAAGTCTGGCAAGTCCAGTGACTTTTAGCTATGAACAGATAATAATATCATCACATGTAAATAAAGCTGGATAAGAGACAACAGCAACAGGAGTAACAGGTATTCTTAAGCTAAACAGAAGAAATAGAATGATATGTATGTATATATATATATATATCAAGCTATGCTATTTACTTACTTTACATTTCTCTTCACTAATACTAGCATAAAAGGATTAGGTGTTATCCTAATGTTTAAAATGAAACAGAAACGGAGACAGAATTATCTCTACAGAAACAGGATGATAGTAATGGGCCTTTACCACCCCGACAGAAACAGATGGTACAGAAGCAGAATTTCTAGTAATGGGACTTTACCACCCCAACAGACAGAAGATACAAAAACCGAATACTAATAATGGGCCTTTACTACCCAACTAATGGGCCTTTACCACCCCAACAGAGGCAGAAGATACAGAAACGGAATCAGAGATAGAAACAGAATAATCCCTATGGAAATAGAATGTTAGAATTAGGTGTACACTAGCAATGGGCCTTTACCACCCCAATAGACGGTACCAAGCATAAACAGACAGGTGTTACCACCCAACAGAAACAGACGGTACCAACAGAAACAGATAGAACTAAATGTACTCTAAATCTGACACCAAGCGGTCGGCTCCCTAATACATAAATACCCTGTGTCAGCCCCACAGTAGGGTGTATCACTCCCTAAAGTGGAAACCTATTGGCACAGACCTATTTACAGATGTCACGGTGGCTTACATCCTCAGAGCAGACCGGATCCATGCACGCACATGACCCGGTTGGAACCCACCATCAATACCCCTCGCCATTATCAGAATGAACCGCTTATAATTAGTTCTATAAGCGTGACCGGACCCTTACATAGCGTGGGGTCAAAGTTTTGATACCAGAAAGGGTTACCAAATAATACGGGTCCCAAACAACAGACGACACAAGTATTTCCCCCTCCTAACCTTGTGTCCCCAGACTAACAGATTTCATATTAGCTTGTTTACAAGTTTCAAACATACAGAGTTCAGATTTACTAGTTCACAGATCAGACAATCAAGTTAACAAGTTTTCAGACTAACGGATCAGATGTACAGTTTTAACAGACTTACAGATTGTCTAACTTTGTATTGGGCCTACAGATTCACGAAACGGGCTTGTTAGATTCATCAGTCCAGTTGATTTAGCCCTATCCACCCAACACTTTTAGACGTCATATTTATCTTAGGTTTGCATTAATTAAATATTAATGCACATACCTCTCACATTAGGTCGGTAGCTTGTGGCCGCTGGATATGCCGGGCGGTTCCGGGCAGACTTCTGCCACAAGCCTGACCTAACCTCGTGTCTAAGCATATTTTAGTTATGCTTATGACCTCTCACATAAGCCTGACTGTTTGCGGTCGCTGGTTAAGCCGGTCAGTTCCGGGAAGGCTTCCACCGCAAATGGAGTCTAACCTCGTGTCATAGCCAATTTATTCTAGTAAAGATTATACAGATATCAGACTAATTATGTCCATTTAACAAATTAAACTTCTCTACAGGTTATAGCAGATTAATTAAATTTCCATTAACATGTTTTACTCAATCTTAGATCGAGCCTACGGATTTTTCATACACAAATTACAATTACTCCGCTTTCAACAGATTAGGCAATTCAACAGATAACAGATCTAGCAGATTTGGGCGATTCAGCAGATTTTAGCAGATAGCAGATTAGGCAAATCAACAGATTAGCGGGTTAGGCAATTCATCAGATTAAGCATTTCTAAAAATTCTATTTACACATCTTGCCTAATCATAAATTAAGCTTAAACTTACATGCCTAAATCATGGTCATAACTCATAATACATTATTTATATGCCCCAAATTTTTAGTTAAACTTTACACAGTACAGAATATTCTCTAAAAGCTCCAAATCATGATATACAATATGGATTATGCCAAATTACAGCCTTAACTATACTGCATGTCAATTATCCCAAAATCCCATCTTAGGCGTGTTCAAAATTTCCAATTATCCCTATTTAAATATAGGTTCTTTATGCCTAAGTCATAAATTACTATTCATAATAATCTTCTCCATCCAAATTACAAACTATAATATTTACAGTATGTCAAGACCTAGATCTTGAATTACAACTTATGTCTTATCTTTAAATTAGTTACAAGTCTAGATCTTAAATTACAACACGTACTATACATCCAAATCAATTACATGTTTATAGTTAAATTTTACGCCCCCAATCCCAAGTCATATGTCCAATGTTCATTATGCCTCAAAACTCAAATCATATGTTCAGTACACTATATGTTTTACATGTAACATGTCCAATTATATGCCTCAAATTTTTGTTCTAAGTTACAACCTATGTTCTTTCCTCAAATCAGTCACAGATCAGTCATGCCCAATTTATGCATCATTCATTGTTTGCCCCAAAAATTAAGCGTTCGTGCGTTAATCGCTTATGAGATTTGGCTCAGGCTCGTGGTAGCCTGGCTATAGAACAGAAAATAGAAAGAGATACAGAATATCCACATTAATACAAAATAGATCCACTGATTTCAGAAAGACAGATCTAATAAACAGAAACGGCATAATCTCAGATTCAGAATTATTAACAATGTCAGGATAATGATTAAATTTCATATTGGAAAATAACTGTACTTGCCTTGATTGGATTCTA
This sequence comes from Allium sativum, assembly GCA_030737875.1. Classification (NCBI taxonomy): domain Eukaryota; kingdom Viridiplantae; phylum Streptophyta; class Magnoliopsida; order Asparagales; family Amaryllidaceae; genus Allium; species Allium sativum. Next base: position 153,531,931 of record CM060924.1, on the reverse strand, counting down.
AAAGAAAGATATTTGTAGCTGCTCTCTTTTAATTCTATTCAGACTGGAAGAAGAAGGAGTGCTAGTTCTAGTTCAGATTTCAGCAGAGTAGCGACGCCATTATTTTATTTTTAATTAGAATAGAGGTAGAGTATAGGAAGAATGAAATTGTGTGTACAGAAAAGGGGGTTTAGGGGGTTGTTTAAATAGGTTAGAGCCAACGAATCGGGTCAGAAAAGGCATCCAGGTGCAGAAGAATGGATCTGTCTCCAGATCTGGAAAGGGGTGGGGAGGTCGACCTATGTCGACCAGGTCGACCCCCTTGTCGACCTTGGTACCTAGGTCGACCCCAGGTCAACCCCCTGGTTGACCTGGGTCCTGGGCGGGAATTTTCCCGACCAGCCTTGGTCTGCGTTTGAATTTCGAAATTTGAATTTTTGAACTGAGCAGTTTTATTTTAAATATATTTCTGAAACTTCCGAAGGGAATAACTTCTTCATAAGGAGTCCGATTTACGCAAAATCGGACACTATCTCAAGCAGAATTTCGAGAAGAACGCAGTGGCGTAACCCATTTCCCTTTGTTCTTTAGTTATAATTTAATTATGATCTGATTTATTACTTTTATGTTTATAGAAAATATGGGGTGTTACAGTATTGTTGCTTCCTGGAACGCTCGAACAAAACACGCACCGAACCCTTGAATCGCACGCCACCCACACAAACCTGTTGGTCGATCGGAGTACACCACTTCACCGACCTATGCAATAGGCTTCACCGCCTGGTACACTTTGACGACCCAGATTTTCGGTACCTTTTGAGCTGACTAAACAACACTAGTCCAACCTGAATTGTACTGAAAACTCATATGCCAATAGAAAGAATTTAGAGGGTGGGGAGAAGATAAGAAAGAAATATTAGAATAGAAGAAGAAGAATCAACACAACACACAATCTCACATCGCAGCGGAATAAAATATAATATAGAAATATATCTTTATTGAGAGCTTTTAAATAAAAACTTACAATCATCAGAGTGCATCAACATATATGGACAGTTATAATAACATGTCCTTATATACAGTTACACAACGGAATAAATACTAGATATTATATGTATGAACAACTCCAGCTCGACTCTGGACTTTACAGCATCCGATAACCTGGACATATACAACCCGGTCTAACCCGAGCATTAAAAACACTAGGTCAGTCTAGTGGACCAGAGTGAGAGCGACACAGTAATTTTAAGGCGGATCATCCAACTTGATTTTAAAGTTCAAAAATCTTTTCGAAAGAAAAGGATAATCATAAGACCAAATCCACACATAAATACGGATGGTTTTTACCTTACTATAACCCAAAACATTTAGAAATCATATATATCTTCTGATATTATAATAGTGTCTAATTACAAATAAATGTTAATCTAGTAGAACGCTTGCATCTCACGCTCCACATATATAATATACAATCAAAACTGCGGTGCTTATTGGAAATTGGATTCCGACTATGACAAGGTATGGAACCACCTGCCGATAGCGTATCTCTAGAGGGGAATACACATGGTTCAACAAGAAAGTCTTGCAACCTGGTCCACACATGACTGACCACTCATTTCGCTTGAGTGTATCGAATGTATATCACCAACGGTTGGGATCAACAACCGTTTCCCAAAACGGAACAGCATCGAAACAGATTAAAGAAGCAAATGGAATTTCTCTAGATAGGTGATTATATACCCTAATGGGAGCGACCCACATAGCTATGCTGCCTGCCCGATTTTTTTCATTTCCCGGTTGTAAGGCTTGAGGTTAGAATTCACCTTTAGACCATTTGGTCATCATTTTCTTTGAATGCCACAACGTCAGATTCGCCAAATCATTAATTGACATCCACAAAAATACTCTGGTCCTTAAGCTAAGAGAGCGGCCTTTCTCCTCCAGTAATAGAAATACGTTTGTAAAAATCAATGTACGTGATCTTTAAGAAATACTCTGTCAGACATTCTTCCATACCAGTCATCCAGGAACAGGATGAACTGAAGGAACTCTCCTATCACATCCTAGGAATCAACCAATGGATTGGTAGAGGGTAGTCCTTGCAAATCCGTTGATTCCAACCACAACAGAGTCACTGTAACAACCCGGAAAATCAGAACCAATTTAAAATTTTTATTTTGGCAATTTTAATGGATTTTGAATATTTAAAATGAATTATTTTAAATTATAACGACGAAGAATTTATTTTCGATGAAGTTAAAACGAATAAATTTATTTTAAATACATAACGAGCCTAAAATGGCGCGGCAGTTCGAAAATTCAATTTCAAATTTCAAATGAATGTATAGGACTCGAAATGAATTGGATTTCAGCGAAACAAGAAAATATTCGAATCTATTTAATCATATCTTTCTAATAGATCTATAAAACTGAGATTTCACTTTATAGAGTGTAAGATATGTCCAGTTTAAAATTCAGAAAAGTCGCTATGGAATTTATATATATTATATATATATATAAAGGCCTTAAAAATAGCCGTTTTGCAAACGACCACGGTTTTCGACGAAACCACTTTTGTTGGATCTGGGAAGTCAAATTATTGCTACATTCCAAAATTCATAGTTTTCAGAATTAATATGTGAGCGTGGCAGAAGAAAATGTGTTTGACCAGTTTTAGTTGAATTCAATCGATTGGAAAATGGCCATTTTTCAAACGGTCTAAGAATTTAACTAAATTAGTTTTGTTAGGACCGTATCGTCAATACGAAGCTTGAATTGATTTTTTTGGAATTTTTAAAGTCAGTATGTGGCCCCGGTAAATTAAAATGTACGTTGAAATCAATATTGACCATTCTATTTATTTATATTTTAATTTTGAAGGAAACTAATTCAAACAATTGAAATGGCTTACGAGACATATCCCATTGTGTTCATAATAGGGGTAATTAGCTAGGGACGACAGTCGTTGAGTTTGAATCGAAGTTCAAAATTGAAAAGTCAACTTTTGGGCTAAATTAAATTAATTAAATAATTATATATACAGTTCCCCTGTTTCTTTTCTCTCTCATTTCTAAATCTAATTTCAAAACAGAAAAAACCCGCCAACCTAGTTCAAAACCCATCGCGCCCTTCCACGGGCCATCGCCGCCATCTCCGGCCGGCGCCCCACCACCCACTCCTCCCTTGAGCCACCGCGACCGTCCCCCCTTTTTCTCCAAACCGAAGCGCAACCCCCTCCAGCCCCTCGAACGAAACCCAAATCCATCGAAAAACCCACCGCCCGCCACCCCACTGACCTGCTGCCGCCACCGCGACCTCCTACTGCCCCCTCAACACCGCCATGAGCAACTCCACCATCCTTCTCCACTGATTTGAAACCCCACACCCGAAATAACCCCCAAATCGAAGGGAGCCGCGCCGCCACAGCCCAAGGCCGATGTCCGACACCTCAGACCGCCATCTCCCACCCCCCCCCCCCCCATTCGCGCCGGTATGTTTTATTTTGATTTGTTTAGGTAATTACGATATAAAAATTGAATTTTTATATATATTATACCATGATAAGGATATTATTTGTATGCGTATGTTGTTATCATAAGAACATGATTCTCAACAATGAAAAGATATGATTTTTAACATGAAGTTATGATTTTTTTTAAAAAAAAACATAAAAATATAAATTTCATTACATAAAGGTATGATTTTTAGTGAGGTAAAAATAGGATTTTTCATTATAAGAGGATATGATATTTTATCGTGTACAGAAATTATTTTTAGAAAGGTTTAATTTTTATATACAAGAAAGATAGGATTTTTATAATGAAAGTGAACGTATAAAAATGTGATTTTTACGTATGTTGTAGCGTTATAAAAATATAATCTTTATATAGAAAGTAGCGTTATAAAAATTGAATTTTTATAATATGGCTTTGAAATAAAAATGTGATTTTTATATATGTAACGAATATGGACGACGAAAGTAACGAAAGGCAAACACGGCGAAGATTTCCTACATATGAAGAGTTGTGGCGAATTGGTTTAGCTAATCGGTGAGAACTTCTCACTTAAATTTTATTTTCTAGTCAAAATATATACTAGGATGCAGACGGTGCTTGGCAGCACCTGACACCCCTCGTCCACAGACCATGGACGACTTGTTTGTTTGTTTGATTGTTTGGTGGTTGATTTATTTGTTTGAATATTTGTTTGTGGTGTGAAACAAATTGATCTGATTGGTATGTGTATGGCGCAGGCCATTATTAGACTAGGGATAAGGCTAGGTCTTATCCCGTTTCTAGTATCGCGCCGTTATACCGCCGAATTTTTCTAAAATATGTTAGAACGATAAAAATATCATTTTTATTGAAATGAACTGAATTAAACATTCATGTGTTGAATAGAAATATTTTATCGTTATAAATATAATTTTTAATGTGAATAGAATAAATATTCATTTACAAACCAGACGGTTTGCTTATGTGCACCCTTTTGACTAATATTAATTGGAACGATAAATTTTACACATCGCCCAACTGCACATATAATATTCAGTATTTGTTGTTTGAAAACCCCACACGGGTATTGGGAGGGTATTTGACGTACCCTAATCCCAATTGTTTAGTTATATGTCGATCGATTGGTTGACAGGCTGTTGTAAGCGTTAATTATTTATAATTAATGCTTATGTAGTTGTGTGGTGCACTTTGGATGATGGTTGATTGTCTATCGTTGCTGTGATATACATGTGTTGTGTAAAATCCATATAAATCACTTTATATGGTAATTGTCTGTGTCTGATTCCAATTCAGAACTGAATAATATTTAAAATAACGAATACTTAAAATAAAGAATATTGTAAAATTATATTCTGTGAAGAATTAAAATCTGATTTTGATGTCCGATTTTGGATGGGCACAAATTATTGAAATATATAAAGCCATGTTGATTAGATTGCGCCATTTTGACGCGAACGATATTTATATCGATTTTATTCATTTTTATAATGAATATCGAAAATGAAGTGATTTCAAAATATAACGTTTTGAAAATATTATCATTTATATGTTAATGATATGGAATATTCAATTTTGATTTGAAATTGAATATGAAGTTGAAACCGTTTTTAAAACGAAGTTAAAACGATTTATAAAATACATTTTAAAAGGAAATCGACGAAATATATATAATATATATAATTAATGGCCTGAATAGAACGCGCCACGCCGCGGTAGTTCGCGAATTTCGACCATTGACTTCGAATTGACGTTACGGGAGATCCGACCATTGGATTCTTCTGAAACTGGGACCGTTGGGTTCGTATCGAAAAGAGCTTTCCAACGAATATTAGAAATTTGAAATCTAACAGTTGGATTTGGAATTAAGTCCAAATCAAATTTGGAAAAGGTCGTTGTAAGTGCAGTTCGATGATCGTTTATGGAAATCGACTGTGCGGGCCTTAATAAAATTATTAAAAATATCTATAATTTGTGTAAAATCATAATATATGAACTGGAAATAACTGGGATGAAAAATTCCACATTTGTAAGGATAAAAATATATTTTTAATGAAATGAACTAGTTTATAACTAGAATGATAATCCATTATTTTTAAATAAATAAAATGGATTGAGAATGGGTTTTAATATAACCAGAATTTCCAATATTTGAATTGGAAGGGAGTTGAATCGAAATCATCTTCGGAATAGTTCGATGTTGGATTTCGTGATTATACAGATATTGTTACGGGAATTTGAAAGATATATTTATATCGTTATTTCCAATACGATATTTGTTGGTTTCAGAATTTGATATTGAATATAAGTCGATATATTTTCTATTCAGAGCCTTGTATTTAATATCAAATGGGATTTTGGGTTTGTCGTGAACAATATCTTTAATAATGCTATTCTTAAACCCAAACTGAGTTAAGAAAATTAGAAACTAACTGCAAATCAGTTAAGATGAATGATTTTCTGGGTTTTGATCTGATGTTGGTTTCGGCCTTCGGGGTTAATACTTAGGGAATTGTTCTCTTACTAATTTACAGTTAGAGACCAATGGAACGTGAATTGGGTTTATCGTGAACTGTGTTTTAAAGGACATTCGTTCTTTAACCCGATTAACAATTGAATGAGATTTTGGGTTTGTCGTGAATGGTATCTTTAATAATACTGTTCTTAAACCCAATGGAGATAAGAAAATTAGAAAATAACTGGAGTTTATATAAGTTGAATGGTTTCCTGGGTATTGATCTGATGTTGGTTTCGGCCTTCGGGGTTAATGCTTAGGGAATTGTTCTCTTACTAATTTACGGTTAGAGACTGATGGGAAGATTAAAGAATAAATTTAAAAGAGTTTATCTTTGATAAAATTAATGGGAACCTTTCCCTAGAAGTGTGAATATTTGAATAAAATAATATTCTGAATTGGAATGAGGCGTATGTTGTGTTGTGTAGCACTTGTTTATAATATACGCGAGTTATTCGGAAAGACCGGGTTTATCCCATTCTGAATAACTGATACGACGATATGTCGAAGATGAAGACGGTGGTAGAAGACCGGAGGCTTCACATCTTTTGGATAATTGCTGATGATCTTCATTGGCCTGTACACCCAAGAGGAGGGAATTAGTTGGTGATCGTCCAGACGTACTTGGAGTTCGATGGATATGCGAGGTACAAGGTGCCTCCGGTTTCGTTCAGACCCAGAACGGACTTGTAAATGGAGTGTGTGTCTAAAATTGGATTTCAAGGCTTCTGTTGAAAAGCAGAGTCTTGTGGTTGATGATCAAAGCACGACCTCTGTGGCATCGCTTTGTGTAGCGTTAATTCACGAACCTCACACCCCGGTGTGAACCAAAAACTGGAGAAGACCTCAGGGATCACATGCGTTTCTTTCTAGCTAGAAGTGGCGTCAGTGGTTTTACACGCCCTGACGAGTTTGACTTATGTGGTTGTTTGAATGCGAGGCGCCTCGGATATATCGGTCAATCACGAACCGATGGAGTCATTTGGCTCATTTACGCCCCATAGGTCGGGGAAACGCATTGTCCAGGGTTTAAGTTTAATCCACATCGGTGGACCGGCCCTGTCGCTCCAAGGTGCAATTGCGACTGTTCCTGAGACATGGGCTAGATTGTCTCGAAGTGGTGAGGACTATCTTTTGCCTCAGTTCACAAATGGAGATCCAATTTCCAATACCCGACATTTCGGTTTTGATTGTAAACCTATATTGGCGGCATAGTGGCATGGGACCCTCATGTCGCCTATGATTGATACATTTATATTTGAAGTTGTTTTCTTCACTTATAGTAATAATAAAGGATAAAATTTCACGTATCAAGCATTATTTTGCTATTATAAGGTAAAACCCTATCCTCTGGCTTGCGTTGCATTGTGTGATGGGACCTGGGTCTTATAATAGCTTCATCGTTCTTTATTTAGCATTGCGTCGTTTGTTTTCTGCACTGGTATTCTTGGGAGGAAACCCGTTCCGTGTTATACGGCGTGGTCCCTTGATTTACCAAACTTTAAAATAAAGATTAATAACTGTTTTAGTTCTCACACCAGTCACATGACTGACCTAGAGTTTATAGTTTTAACCTTAACTCTGGGTGCCCCTATTTTCCGCACGGGCAGATAGTAGTTTTGGTTTTCCAGATTTTTATTCACAGGATCCTGGTTTATAGCTGAAGTGATATTCGGAAAGCTCTGTATCCGTGTATTTCTTTCAGTTATGTTTTGTATTATTTTTCCGCTATGGTAATGTATTTAAATCTCTGATAATTATCAACTGTGTAATATTTATACATACTCTGTATATTCTTGTATTCTGATGGAATTGTTGCAATAAGCAATGAAATGTTCTTTTGTTTGTGTTCTGTTTTGTCTTGTCCTCAAAGCAATCAGTTCTTTCCTTCATGGGGAAGTTCGGGTCGTCATAGTCACAGTATATCTCTGGCAGCTAAACCAAAGATTATAAGTAATTCTACCGTTTTATGAAGATCAACGGTCTTCAATTTCTTCGTCTTGATCGATATCTGACATCTTCAATATTTTGCATTTGCTGGACAGAATGGTTTTCGAATGTAGATTCGATCCCGATCTTTCCATACCAACGACCGTACTGACCCGATTTGATTGTCGGTGATTTAACTATCAAATAATAATTGTGTGAATATAATGAGTTTACTGGTCAGTATTCAGCATCACTTGGCCCATTTACAAATAATTAGCGAATGGTTAATTTAAAACTTCTGAATCATTCCGTATTTTTAAACATGGTATAAAATTCTTATTTTCAATATATTAATTTCCTTAAAAGCCTTTCAATCTAATAATTTAGAAAAATATTTAATAACCATATCAAATTCCTAATTTACTATTATTCCAAAACATTAATTACAACACAATTTATTAGTTATCATCGATTCCACTTGTCATTCGTAAAACAATCGTTACGACATCTCCTTTGCTTTCGTTATTAGAACCTCTATAATCGTCACTTACCTTTGTAGAATAAATTCATTCTAAATCTCATATTCTTACTATTGAAATATCGTTATCTTTTCACAAATCTTCTTTTTATTTCCTTTTCCATGGAAACATCAATTCATATCCTCAAACCCGTTTTAATTTCCTTTTTATTTTGGAATCCTATATATATATATATATTTCCAAATTCTTCAAATAACGTTACATTATTATTATTTCTCAAAATAAATTCCTATTACATCTTTGCCATTACAACTAATATCATCTCTCGATAATCCCGAAGTCGTTCAAGTTAGGGTATTTTAGATTACCGCTCAGATCATGATCAATAGCGTTTTTATCTTAACTTGTCATCAACCCATATTATTCCACTTTTGATCCAATTCAACCATTATCCATTTTTGAAATTTTCATTTCAATCCCATTATTAAGTAATGTTAAATTACTTAACGTCTTGGCCTCACCCCCTTTTTATAAACATCGTTTATAAAACCCAGATTCAATATAAAACCCTATTTATCTCGACCCTTATCTTAAGCTATCGTATCGGCTAAAATCCCCTTTTATGACTTAGTTATAAAACTCGGCTTTAGCATAAAATCCTTTCATCGACTCTTTCAAATACCCAATTATATTCCAATATCAACTTGATTACTTACCTAAATGAAATCTCATTTACGGCATCCCTCTGACACCGGACTCTGACCGTCCCCACCAAAAAAACAGTACCGCCAGTCCCCCTTCGTTGCCTGACTCCATTTCATCAGTACGCGCCTTCCATTTTTTTTCTCTTCTTCCTGCTTTGCTCCTGTTACTCACATGTGCATCCGTTCTACATCATTACAATGTGCATGGAAACAAAAACTCTCTCCCCATGCCACGTTTAACAAATTTCCTTCCCACTTCTCTGCGTGAACTTGTTTCCACCGTTCGTTCAAATGCCTGTTTCTTGGTCAAACGCAAACTCTTTCAGGCGCACTCCTTTCCCCCACGTTATACTGTTCTTTGAAACCATCTTCTATTATTTGTTTTCTCCATCTCCGGTATGAATTACGCACCTCCCCACCCGTTTTCTATTCATCACTGCCTTCCTTCCCAGACGTGCAGCTCTCCCCACTGAATACTTCTTGTATTGTTTTGTTTCTTCCCTTTCTTATTTTTTTAATCTTATTTTTGTGTACACACTACTCGATCTGGATTGAAATATTGAAGAGGAAGAGATATAAATATGTGAGAAGAGAAACTGACGTGAAGAAAATTGATGAAGATTGTTGCATATTTATTTATATGCATAGAGTTCCTTGGCACTCAAGGATCTTATGTAGAAGGGCTAGCCTACGCTGAATTTTCATATCATTCGTTCTGCGTTGATAGAAAAAATTGACGATACTACTTCTCGTCCATAGGGTAGCATGTGAGGAGATATTTGTTTTGCTGATGTGACTTTGTTTTAGGTAGGTTTGCAGAAGGAAAAATAGACTATGTTGATGCACGTCGATTTCCATTCCTTGAGAGTGAAATAAAACGTGAGCTGGGAAGACATATAGGTTAGGTGTTGGAACAAAAATATAGGATGGCTGTAGTATTCACGCTCTGCTGAAGTGAGGTATGGCATGTGCTGTTTGAACAGAAAGCAAGTGATTTCTTTTCAAATAGTAGAATAGGCTGGGTAGCTGGTAGCTTTCGTTTCCTTTGACTTTAAGTTTTGGGTAGAAAAATATCGTATAGGATAGTACGTGGGTAATAGGTCAATGAATGGTCTGCTACGAGTTTTCTTCTCAGATGACTACGAGTTTTCTTTTCTGGTGACTAAGCGCTCTTTATTTATTTAGCCATGAAGTATGCATTTATTGTTTTATTCAATACGGTATCAAATTATACCGCTAACCGCAATTTAATGGTAACTATTAAATTTGTATTGTCACACGCAAATTCCAAACTAAATGGAAATGGACACACCGTTACGTTTTGACATTCTGGTCCCAATGAAATTAATTTTGTTGAAAACGAACTCCGTTTGCACAACGTTGATATTTTGATTTATCGGTTAACCTTAAATTGCAAACACCGATAAATAACTGGAAATCTGGTAATAATTAGCAATACGTATTCCACTAAAACTCGTTTCGTCGAAAACGGAGGTCGTTTGAAAAGAAAACTATTTTTAACGATTAAATTAAATTCAAAATAATTCATTTTAAATAATAATAAATTATTATTATCGTATTTCTCAATATTACACACCTTCGAAATAAACAAATATACAATTTAAACTAACTAATAAAAATTTAGAGCTATAACAATATTTAAATATATAAAACCCGCTTATATTTATTTAAATAAACGTTATCGTTTACTATCGAATTCCACAGCGACTATTTGGAAATTTGAATTGGGCATAACTCACAAATTATAATATGAAATCTCCATTTTTCTCTTTCATTAGAAAAATATAATTAAATCGGTCTGCACGATTCATGTTTCACAAAATTTTGACTTATATCACATTTAGTATAATCAATTGAAGTTTGAATCGTAAATTTCGAACTACCGTGGCGTTTTATGTTTGTTTTATAATTATATAAATTGTACGTCGATATATCGTTTAATAAACAAAATATATATTTTAAATCCGCTAAAAATTCTGATTCAACATTTAATATAATAAAATATATTAAATATATGGCCACTAAAAATACGAGATGTTACATACATGTCAAACTCAGTGAGCACATATGGGCAGAAAACGGTCTCGAGCGCAGCGCCTTCGAGCGCAAAATTTGAGCAAACCACCGCGCCATCGACGATCTCCACCGTTGATGTTGTTGAGCTCATGGAGGGCTTCGAATTTTCTTTTGTGAGTTTGGAGAATCATCGCATGAATTAGAAAAGAAACGGGGAAGATGATTGGAAGAAATCGGCTCTTCCATAAGAGATGGCGGCGCTGAATTGAAGAACGAACTTAGGGTTTCAGAATTTTATATTTACACCCTTATTTATTTATCTATCTCAATTAATATTTTTTTATCGATTCTAACTCCAAATCAAACCCAACGACAGTCTTCCATAGGTAAATACCCCCATTACGAACATAATGGAATAGGTTTCGTATGCCAATTCGATTGTTTCGACCAGTTTTTTTATCGAAATTAAAATATAAATTAATATAACGGTCAATATTGAATTTGAATGTACATTTTAATATACCCGGGCCATATACTGACTCCAAAAATTATGAAAATTGAAATCTAGCTATGTTTTGATGATACGGTCCTAACAAAATTAGTTCAAACTGAAATTGAAAAATGACCTTTTTACAGGCTTATTTAATTCAAACTGAAATTGAAAACGCGTTCAAATTTACCACGCTCGCATATTAATTCCAAAAATTATGAAATTTTAAACCTAACAATAATTTGACATTCAGTATCCAACAAAAGTGGTTTCATCGAAAACGGAGGTCATTTGCAAAATGGCTATTTTTAAGGGCTATATATAATTTAAAAATATATATAAATTCCATAGTGACTATTCTAAATTTTAAACCTGATATAACTTACAATTTATAAAGTAAAATCTCGATTTCTTACATTCATTAGAAAGATATAGTTAAACAGATTCTAACGTTTCTTGTTTTACTGAAATCCGATTTATTTGAATTCTTTACATTCAATTGAAGTTCAAAACTAAATTTTCAAATTACCGCGCCATTATGAATTCATTTTAATTAAATTTTAAATTTTTACATTCTAACTTCGATTAAAATAAATTTTAAATCATTAATTCTCTGGATAAATCATTAAATATATTTAATGTCCATGAAAATCAATTAAAAATAAATTTTAAATTGGTTCCAAAATTACGGGTTGTTACACCTAAGAAGAATGTTAGTTCTCCCATAAGACTCGTCTCAAATTCTTGGGTCATAATATCTGAAAATTATTTATTCATCTTACCAATTGTAGATCCGAAATTTGTATCGTCAACATGTATTTGTACTAATTGTATATCCTTGTTATTTTTCTTTATAAACAAAGTATTATCTAATTTTACTATTGCAGAGTTGGATTGTAACAAATAATTTCTTAATCTATCATACCAAGCCCTAGGAGCTTGTTTTAATCCATATAATGTTTTCTTTAACTTATATATGCGATTTTGTAATTTTTCGTCTTCAAATAGGGGCGGTTGCTCTATATATACGTCTTCTTTTATAAATCCATTTAGAAAAGAACTTTTGACATCCATTTGATATAATTTGAAATTATTATGATCTGCAAAGGCTAGTAAAATTCTAATGGCTTCTAAGCTTGCTACTGGGGAAAAGTTTCATCGTAATCTATTACTTCTTCTTAAGTATATCCTTGTGCCACTAGTCGTGCGTTATTTCTTACGGCCTCACCGTGTTCATTCATTTTATTTTATAAACCCATTTGGTTCCTATTATAGTCTTATCTTCTGGTCTAGGAACAAGTCCCATACATCATTCCTAGTAAACGGATTCAGTTCTTCTTGCATAGCAAGTATCTATGAATTATCGGAAGACGCTTCCTTTGGAGTTTTAGGTTTAATAGTTGAAATAAATGCAGTATTACTCATATTATTCAATTGATTACGGGTTCTAACAACGGATTCAATATCTCCTAAGATATTTTCTACAGGATGGTCTCTAAGTAATCTAATTCGTTTATTTGGTTGATTGTCTTCATGGTTTATTTCATTAATTTCATTTTCACATGCATCTTCGTTGTTTTGAGTTATATTTTTATGATTTTCGTCAAACGATATGTTTAAGGTTTCTTCTATGGTATTGATTCGAGTATTGAAAACTGTATATGCTTTACTTCCTTTTGAATATCCAATAAATATTCCTTTATTAGATTTCAAGTCAAATTTGCCTAAATTGTCTTTAGAATTAAGTATAAAACATTTACTTTCAAATATTTTAAAATCGGATACTTTTGGTTTCTTATTATACAACAGTTTATAAGGGGTTTTATGGGTTAATGGTCTAATTGAAATTCTATTTAAAATATAACAAGCAGGTGCAACTGCCTCAGCCCAAAAATTTCTTAGTAAATTACTATTGGATAACATAGTTCTCACACACTCTTGTATCGTCCTATTTTTACGTTCAACTATCCATTTTGTTATGGAGTTATAAATATAGAAAATTATGAGTTATTCCCTTTTTATTATAATATTTTTCAATTTTTTTATTTTTGAATTCTCAGCCATGATCACTACGTATTGTTTTGATTTTTAGTTATAATAAATTATGAATCCTTTTAGGAAAAGTTTTAAATTGATCAAAAGCATCACTTTTATATTTAAGAAACAAATTCCAAGTAAATATAGAAAAATTGTCAAGTCTTACGTAAACATATCTATTATGATTTATTGATTGGATTTGAGATGGGCCAAATAAATCCATATGAATTAACTCTAATGGTTATTAAATGAACTTCTCTTTAATTTTCCGATTTGACAAGCATCGCATAAGTTATTAACTTTAAATTTTATTTTGGGTAATCCTCTAATTGAATCTAGTTTAGAAATCCTCGAAATATGTTTGAATTTTATGTGACCAAATCTCATATGCCAGATCCAGAGGTCACTTGTATTGGCCATAAGACATAAAATATCATTGGAAATTTTCATACTCAATATATAGATATTTTTCTTTCTATCTCCTTCGAATATTACTTTTGAATTCCTAACTTCTATAAAACATTTATCCTTTTCAAAGTTAATTTTATAACCCTTGTCGCAAAGTTGACTTATACTTAGCAAATTGTGTTTTAGATTCCTAACTAATAAAATGTCAGAAATAGTACGAGTTTAAGATTTACCAGCATTTCCGATCCCAATAATGTATCCTTTAGAGTTATCTCCGAAGTTCACCATTCCACCATCTTCATATGTCAGATTTGTAACGATCTAAGATTTTTTGAAAATCAAATTTGAATTTAATATGAATTTTAAATAAAGTTTATAAGGTTTAAATAATTGTTGAATCAGATTTTATGGCGATAATAATATTTAAATGATGGAAAAATAAATGTTACTGTGGAATTTGTTACAACAATGTTTGTTTGGAGAAAATGTGTCGTCGTTAACCGAATTATCAAAATAAGTTGTCGTTCAGTTGCTAGAATCGATCAGAATCTGAAATTAAGTTATAATTAAATATTTGTTTAAAATTTTTGTTCAGTTTCAGCTCGCGTCGCCTTAAAATATTTTATAAAATTTTACTGTAATTTTTATTTTGGAAAATAAACATATATTTTTCTAACGTATTTTAGGGCAACTGTTGTCCATTTTGACACTTTACAGAATCAGTCAACCAGTCTGTTTTATTTCTGTTTTGGGATCGTGACATATTATTATACACGATTATATTGTTAGTTCAGTGTTGATGGTTATCGCTCTCTTCTCTATATGTCCATTCTTCTAGTCTTCAGGCATGCATGAAATTTGTGCCACTTTCCTTCTACCAGACGCAACGCAAGGCTTATTAACTAAAAAAAAAGAAAAAAAAGAACAAAAAAAAACAACCCATGGAAAAGCAAATGAAATTTTGTAGCAAAGCATGCTGTTACTAACATACAATAGATAAGCAAACGGGAAAACATAAGTCCATAGCTGATTCATGCGTAAAATTTACATTTAAATTTAAATAACTAGAACGTGTAAAAGCTAGGGACACTTGTAAATGAGTACACCAATTCTTCTACCACGTGTGTCTTTAGTTCTGAAACTCACTCCATGTGTGTTCTCTCCATTGTTTTAAAGCTTCTCCTTCCCCATGTTCTTCCTCCCGCTCTCATCTTGCTCTCCAGTTCTTCTGCAAGTTACGCCGTCCATACATGAAAAAAAAAAGAAGCGTGAGACAACTTGCCTGTTATCCACCACTTAGTCCAGCCTTTCACCTTAACTCTCCACTCACTTCCGCCTTCGCCTCCCAGCACATCATGCTTTCTTCCACCCACCACCTGACTCCGCCACTATTACATCGCCGCTGTTACACCGTCAGTCCGCTACACATAGGCGTTGGTCCGCTCCAACCAGTTCCCGTCCGTGTGCAGGTCTCGCATGCATCTGCATGCGCGTGTTTTCAGATGTAAAACCATCTTCCCATTATAGCAACACCGTTTGCCCGTACACCTCCCACCTCCTGTCAGTCTTTAGCAATACTCCAACACCTGTTCCAAGCCGTGTAATACAACTAGTCACCTCGCCTTCCTTGTTTCCAGCCTCCACCAAACCATTCACTCCATCCGACGTTGCATGCATGCGCATGTTTTTGTTTTGTGTGAAAACCCGCAACTTCCCCGTAAAGGAAAGCGTCGGATAGTTCGAGAACAAACCACAACAGAACGCATACAGAAGAACATTTCATTGTATATTACAACAATGCATCAGATTACAAGAATATACAGAGTATAAAAGAATATTACACAGAAATATCAGAGATTTAAATTACATTTAAATACATAGCAGCGGAAAATAATACAATACACAACTAGAATGAGATATACGGATACAAAGCTTTCCGGATATCGTTCCAGCTGTAAACCAGGATCCTGTGAATATAAATCTGCAAAACCAAAACTACTAGCTGCCCGTGTCAAAATAAGGGCACCCAGAGTTTAGGTTAAAACAATAAACTCCAGGTCAGTCATGTGACTGGTGTGAGAACTAAAACAGTTATTAATCTTTATTTTAAATCATTAGGTAAATCAAGGGACCACGCCGTATAACACGGAACGGGTTTCCTCCCAAGAATACCAGTGCATAAAACAAACAGCGCAATGCTAAATAAAGAAAAATGAAGCTGTTATAAGACCCAGGTCCTATCACACAATGCAAACGCAAGCCGGGGGATAGGGTTTTCCCTTATAACAGCCAAAGAATGCTGGATACGTTTAAAACAAATCATTTGATACTCTTATAAGTGCATAGTGTATAAAACAACTTCAAATCATAAGTATCAATCATAGGCGACATGAGCGTCCCATGCCACTATGTCGCCATATATAGGTTTACAACTAAAACCGCAAAGTCACGTATTTGGAAATTGGATTTCCGTCTATGAACCGAGGCAAAAGATAGTCCTCAACCGATTCGAGACGCTCTAGCCCGCCCCTCAGGAACAGCCGCAACTGCCCCTTGGATCCTCAGGGCCGGTCCACACGGAGTGGATTATTATGCCTGAACACTACGTCTCCCCACCCTATGGGGTGTAAGTCTGGTCCGTCAGCCGACCAGAATGCATTCGGCCGAAACCGATATAACCGAGGCGCCTCGCAACAGCAACAACCACATAAGTCAAACTCGTCAGGGCGTGTAAAACCACTGACGCCACTTCTAGCTAGAAAGAAACGCATGCCCTCCCTGACGTCCGTCTCCCGTTTTTGGTTCATACCTGGTGTGAAACACGCGAGGTAAACGTTACACAAAGCTACGCCACAAAGGCCGTGCTTTGATCATCACCACAAGACTTTGCTTTTCAACAGAAGCCTTGATCATTTGCATCTTAGCATGCCACACAGGCAAACCATCCTATGCAACCGATATCAGTCACACAGAATGAAATCCGATGTCAGACACACAGTCCATTTGCAAGTCCGTTCTGGGTCTGAACGAAACCGGAGGCACCTAGTACCCCGCATATCCATCGATCTCCAAGTACGTCTGGACGATCACTAACTGTTTCCATCTTCTTGGGTGTACAGCCCAATCAAGATCATCAGTTATCACCCAAACGACGTGAAGACCTCCGGTCTTCTACCATCGTCTTCATCTTCGACTTATCGTCGTATCAGTTATTCAGAATGGGATGAACCCGGTCTTTCCGAATAACTTGCGTATATTTTAAATAAGTGTTACACAAACACAACATACGCCTCATTCCAATTCATTAGTCACTAACCGTAAATTAATCAAGAGAATAATTCCCCAAATATTAACCCCGAAGGCCGAAACCAACATCAGATCAATACCCAGAAAACCATTCTGCTTGGCCAACCGACAGTTAGTTTCTAAATTTTACATTCAAATCTAATTAAAGATTTAACTATCGCCTGGAGCAAAACTGGTGATACTCCATTCTCGATCTTTTCAATCTAATTAAAGATTCATTAAAACTCCACTTAGTTTTAATCTGTGACTGGGTTAAAGAATCAGTGTCATCTAAAAACACGGTTCGCGATAAACCCAAAGTCACATTCCATTAATTATCGGGTTAAAGAACGAGTGTTATTTAAAAACACTGTTCACGATAAACCCAAAAATCATTCCATTAATTATCGGGTTAAAGAACGAGTGTTATTTAAAACACTGTTCACGATAAACCCAAAAATCAATATCAATTCAATTCCAATTAAATATCATTTAATTGGTACACTTCATTAAATCTAAATAAAAAGATTTAATCTTTTCTCAACTGGGTTCAAGAACAGTGTTAGTGAAGACACCATTCACGACAAACCCAAATCACATTCATTAATTATCGGGTTAAAGAACAAGTGTTATCTAAAACACTGTTTTCGATAAACCCAAAAATCAATATCAATTCAATTCCAATTAAATATTATTTAATTGGTACACTTCATTAAATCTAAATAAAAAGATTTAATCTTTTCTCAACTGGGTTCAAGAACAGTGTTAGTGAAGACACCATTCACGACAAACCCAAATCACATTCGATATTCAATACAAGGCTCTGAATAGAAAATATATCGGCTTATATTCAATATCGAATTCTACGACTAACAAATGTCGTATTGGAAATAACGATATAAATATATATCTTTCAAATTTCCATATCAACATCTGTATAATCACGAATCCCAACATCGAAATATTCCGAAGACAATTTCGATTCAAATCCACTCCAATGCAATCATTGGAAATTTTGGTTATTTTCAAAACCATTTCAAATTCAATTTATTTATTTAAAAATAAATAGAATTATAATTCTAGTTCAAAACTAGTTCATTTTGATAAAAATCTATTTTTATCCTTTCAAATATGGAGTTTTTCATCCCAATTCTTTCTAAATCATTTCTTATGATTTTACACAAATTATTACTATTTTTAATAATTTTATCAAGGCTCGTACAGTCGATTTCCATCAATGGCCATCGAACTGCACTTACAGCGACCTTTTTCAAATTTGATTTGGACATAATTCCAAATCCAACCGTTAGATTTCAAATTTCTAATATTCGTTAGAAAGCTCTTTTCGATACGAACCCAACGGTTCCGGTTTTAGGAGAATCCGACGGTCGGATCTCCCGTAATGTCCGTTTGAAATAAATGGTCGAAATTCGCGAACTGCGGCGGCGCGGCGCGCTCTATTCAGGCCATTATATTATATATATAATATATATAATATATACTTCGTCGATTTCTATTTAAAACGAATTATATAAATAGTTTTGAATTCGTTTCAAAAACATTTTCAACTTCCATTTCAATTCAAATCAAAATTGAATTCTTCTTTATAAATTCGTTTTAAAATCCATTTCTATTCAATTTGAATTTATTTCACTTCGCTTTCAATTCAATTCGAAATCGTTTTCAATTCAATTCATTTCGAAATCGTTTTCAATTCAATTCATTTCGAAATCGTTTTCAATTCAATTCATTTCGAAATCGTTTTCAATTCAATTCATTTCGAAATCGTTTTCAATTCAATTCATTTCGAAATCGTTTTCAATTCAATTCATTTCGAAATCGTTTTCAATTCAATTCATTTCGAAATCGTTTTCAATTCAATTCATTTCGAAATCGTTTTCAATTCAATTCATTTCGAAATCGTTTTCAATTCAATTCATTTCGAAATCGTTTTCAATTCAATTCATTTCGAAATCGTTTTCAATTCAATTCATTTCGAAATCGTTTTTCAATATTCATTTCGAAATCGTTTTTCAATATTCATTTCGAAATCGTTTTTCAATATTCATTTTAAAATGAATAAAATCGATATAAATATCGTTCACGTCAAAATGGCGTCAATCTAATCCTCACGGCTTCACATATTTCTATTTTCAAATATTCTATTTCAAATATTTCTATTTCAAATATTTCTATTTCAAATATTTCTTTTTTTTTTCGAAACTGGAATGAGGCCCAATCAATTACCATATAATGTTAATTATATGGATTTTCTACAACACATGTATATATCAACAACGATGAATAATCAACCATCAACCAAAGTGCACTACACTGTATAAGCATCAAATATAGACATTTAACGCTTATAGCAGCTTGTCAATCAATCGATCGACATATTTAATCAATCAGGATGAGTGAACTTCAAATTTCATCCTAACACCCGTGTGGGGTTTCAAACAATCAAACACATATTTTATTTGTGCAGTTAGGCGATGTGTAAAAT
Organism: Allium sativum; assembly: GCA_030737875.1. NCBI lineage: Eukaryota > Viridiplantae > Streptophyta > Magnoliopsida > Asparagales > Amaryllidaceae > Allium > Allium sativum. Next base: position 153,512,050 of record CM060924.1, on the reverse strand, counting down.
TTATCGACCCAATCAACGTCATTCAAATAGGTGTACATAAACAAACCGTCTGGTTTGTAAATGAATATTTATTTATTCACATTCACGTTAAAAATTATATTTTTAACGATAACACATTTTATTTTAACATATCAATTTCTATTCAGTTCATTCGTTAAATAAAATGCTATTTTTATTTTTCTGACTTATTTTAGAAAATTTCGGCGGCATAACGGCACGATACTAGAAACGGGACAAGGCCTAGCCTTATCCCCGGTCTAGTGAAGGCCCACGCCATTCACTCATCAATCAAATCAATTTCATTTTGCAAACCACAAAATTTGGAGTAAGGGTCTAACCTAGCCTTACTCCTACGCCTTATAACGGCGCACGTCTAATCCTAACCAATTTATCGATTCGATTTTTCACACCACAAACCACATTCAAACCAATATCGCAATCAATCACCAAACAGTCAAACAAACAAGTCCATGGTCTGTGGACGGTTGTGTCGGGTGCTACTAAGCACCGTCTGCATCCTAGTATATATATATAACTAGAAAAGAAATAGAAAGGTGAGAAATTCTCACTTATAGCTATCCTAGCTCCACGGCTCTTCTTTTGCAGAAGTCTTCGTCGTTTCGCCTTTTTGTCACCTTCGTTGCTCGCTTTCACTACATATGTAAAATCATATTTTTACTTCGCTATTCAATATATAAAAATCGAATTTTTACTTCGGTGCTCCATATATAAAATTCTATTTTTCTATCGAAGTTCAATATATAAAAATCATATTTTTCTTAAAGCTTAAATTATTTACCTTTCAAAATTCAAATCTTTTACCTTTTAAAAATAAAAATCTTTTTAAACCCTTTAAAAATAAAAGTCTTTTTAAACCTTTTTTTTTAAAATAAAAGTCTTTTTAAACCTTTTAAAAATAAAAGTCTTTTTAAACCTTTTAAAAATAAAAGTCTTTTTAAACCTTTTAAAAATAAAAGTCTTTTTAAACCTTTTAAAAATAAAAGTCTTTTTAAACCTTTTAAAAATAAAAGTCTTTTTAAACCTTTTAAAAATAAAAGTCTTTTTAAACCTTTTAAAAATAAAAGAATCAGTTTCAAAATCCCTTTTAAAATCAGTTTTTTTTTTTTTTTTTACTTATGACAAAATCAGTTTTTATTAATGAATAACTAAATCAGTTTTTATTTTAAAAAGAAAATCAGTTTTTACTTTTCTTTCAAAAAATCCAGTTTTTATTTTCTTTTAAAAAATCCAGTTTTTAAATTCATATAAATCAGTTTTAAACAACTTTTAAAAATCAGAATTAAAATAAAAATAAAATAAATAAATAAATAAAATAAATAAATAAAAAACTTACAGAAAAAGGAGGGGGCGTGGGTGCTGCGTCGACGCAAGATGGAGGGGATGGGCGGCTCGCTAGGGGTTCGAAGGGGGAAGGGAGGGCGAAGCTACGGGCGCTGGAAGGTGGTGCTGGCGTCGGTGGAGTTTTTGGGTGTGGTGGCTGATTTGGGGCTTCGAGCTCACGCTCGTGATGGGGGTTAGGCGGAGGAGGGGGTGTGCGGTCTAGGGAGGGGAGGCGCTCCACCTGGAGCGGCGGTGGTAGCGATCCGTCGAGGTCGCCATTCTTTTTTTTTTTTTATAATCATAAAAATCTAATCTTTTTCTTTTTTAAAAATCAGTTCTTTTTCTTTTAAAAAAAAATCCAATTTTTTCTTTTTAAAAATCTGTTTTTTTTTTATCTTCTTTTATAAACCAGTTTTTATCTTTTCAAAAATCTGTTTTTTTTTATCTTCTTTTATAAATCAGTTTTTATTATCTTAAAATCGAAATTAGTTTAACGAATTAAAATTAAAATAAAACAAAATACGATAAAATACTTACAGTCGAGAGGGGGGCTTCGCAGTGAAGGAACGGTGGCGCCAGACAGGGGCGGTGGCTTCAACGGTGGCGGCGCTGGAAGTGGGTGGCGCGGTGGGTTGGGGTTCGGGTTTTGCTCGAGTTCGGTGGGTGGAGGGAGAAGGGAGGAGAAGGAGAAGGGGAGGGGGGGGTCTCGCGGTGGAGGCTGCGGCGCCGCTGGGGGCGCGCGAGGTGGCGGGGAGGGAGGCGGCGCAGGCTCGAGATCTGGGCTTTTTTTTTTTTTTTTTTTCCTTCTGATTTATGATTTTAGTCGGGGGGGGGGGGCCTGGTAGTTAAGGGAAGATTTTTTTTTTTTTTTTTTTTATTTAATTATTAAATTTCGCAAATAAGTTGACTTTTACATATGGCCTCGAAACGAGGCCCACCGCCCGTCGTCCATAGCGTTTTACCCCCATTCCGAGCACAATGGGATATGTGTCGTAAGCTGGTTTGATCGTTACAATCAGTTTCCGTTGAAATTACATTTTAAATCCTTATATTGAATTTTAAACGTACATTTCAAATTACCGGGGTCACATACGAACTTTAAAAATTCCTGAAAAATATTTTCTAGCTTCGTATTGACGATACGGTCCTAACAAAACTAGTTTCGTCGAATTCTGAGACCGTTTGAAAAATGGCCAATTTCCAGTCGATTAAAATCAACTGAAACTGGTCAAACGCGTTTTCCTTTGCCACGCTCACATATCGATTCGAAAAATTATGAAATTTGGAATCTAGCAATAATTTGACACTGCGGACCCAACAAAACTGGTTTCGTCGAAATCCGAGGTCGTTTGCAAAATGGCTATTTTTAAGGGCTATATATTATATTAAAATATATATAAATTCCACAGCGACTATTTCTAATTTTCAACTGGACGTATCTCATCATTTATAAAGTGAAATCTCAGTTTGTTAACTTCGTTCCAAAGATATAGTTATACAGATTCAAATATTTCTTGTTTCGTTCAATTCTGACTTATATTGAATTCTGTATATTCATTTGAAATTAGAAATCGAATTTTCGAACTACCGCGCCATTTTCAATTCCTTTTATAATTATATATAAATATTTATATTCTAACGACGACGCGAATAAATATATACGTTCGAATTCTATTCAAAATAAATTTCTCGTCGATATTATTTAAAATAATTCATTTTAAATATTCAAAATCCGCTAAAATTGCCAATTTAAAATTTTCAAACTGGCTCGCATTTTACGGGTTGTTACAATCTCCCCCACTTAAAACTTTTCGTCCCCGAAAAGGAACAAAGTCGAAAGTGGTTTGATTATTCAGCTCTACATTCGATTTGGCTTCCATTCTCCAACTTTTCAGTTTCTGAGAATTTTCAAAAATTCAAAAATTTGGCTAACACCCTAAATTTTCGAAAAATTTCGCCATAACCTCCCCTGCAATGGGAGCATCGGGAAATTGCAAATAGCGTTCCCGGTCCTTCAGATCTCAAAAAGAAAAAGGAAAAGCCAAGCGGCTAGCCAATAGGCTCATAAAATCATCATCACCCAAACAAAACAGTAAATTATGTAGTAAACATGTACCTATTTGTCGGGCAAACAAATTTTATTCTCTGCTCTAGCCTCCTTGCTATGACCTGTTCAATGATATACATGTATATGCAAGCAGATGCGACCAATTTTCAATACAATTCAATATTTGATTCAATTAGGCATAATAGTTCAAAATTATCAAACAATTTAAACAAACAACTCAAACATCAATCAATTAGTGAATTTAACGTTTCAAATTCATAATTTTGATACATATACAAAAATCATGTTTTGATGCCAATTCACAACAATGTATTCTAACTATATTAGTTTTGGTTCTCACACCAGTCTAATGGAAATATATAGAAATCACACCTTCGTCACTCGAAAATAAATGCTGATGATGTTTCGAACCACCATCAGAACATTGTCGGGCTACTAGAGTGCGGTTCTATATCTACCCGGTATATTAAAACTTCGAATATACGCGGATCAGACGTATACGCAAAATCTATATATACTGGATTGTCCAAATCAATATAAATTAATCAAATACGAATAATTGATTTAAATTTTCTAAACAAAAATTGTTTTCATTTGAAAAATATACTCTTCACACTCGTTCTAGGATACTACTAATCCCATCTCTAACGAGTCATTCTAATTGGATATTACTAATCCAATATCTGATGAATTCTTTCGTACGGTTCTAATGTGTCTTGTTCTCTGCTTTGTAAACCAAAGCTCTGATACCAACTGTGACGGCAAGGAATCTCGCTCGGTCCGAACCAGTCGCTAAAACCGATCCAGGCCGTTCGAAACGCCCTATCGTTTGAGAACACGACAAAACTGGTTTCGTCGAAATCCGAGGTCGTTTGCAAAATGGCTATTTTTAAGGGCTATATATTATATTAAAATATATATAAATTCCACAGCGACTATTTCTAATTTTCAACTGGACGTATCTCATCATTTATAAAGTGAAATCTCAGTTTGTTAACTTCGTTCCAAAGATATAGTTATACAGATTCAAATATTTCTTGTTTCGTTCAATTCTGACTTATATTGAATTCTGTATATTCATTTGAAATTAGAAATCGAATTTTCGAACTACCGCGCCATTTTCAATTCCTTTTATAATTATATATAAATATTTATATTCTAACGACGACGCGAATAAATATATACGTTCGAATTCTATTCAAAATAAATTTCTCGTCGATATTATTTAAAATAATTCATTTTAAATATTCAAAATCCGCTAAAATTGCCAATTTAAAATTTTCAAACTGGCTCGCATTTTACGGGTTGTTACATTTTGCAGTGAAACTGTAGAAGCCTGGGTTTACAAAGGAAAAAAAAGGGGGGGATGAGCAGAAGAAAAGAAACGGAAGAGAAGAAAAGAGACGTAAGATAGAGAAAGGGAGACAACGCAAGAAAAGGAACCGTAAAGACTAGAAAAGCGGGTCCTTTTATTGGAAAGCAATTAAGGTGAGAACACTCGAATTTGAATTTTATTATTTAATGCGTTTTATATTTTTGATATACATAGAAATGAATGTGCTAATAAATGATAATTGGTTACATAAATGGTCGGTACTGGTTATAGGATAACATTAGTGGATAATATTGCCTTTTAATATGGTATGTGACGTTTATGGTTGCAAAAATAAATGCTTTAAAGGCACGTTAGTGTACAACGCGCATTTGGAATTTTATTGGTTGATTATATGTAGAAATTGTTAGTGTGTGTGATGGTTGCCAAAATAAATGCATTTGAGGTGCATTAGCGTGTAACGCGTATCTGGAATTTGAATTTTATTTGTCGATTGCATATAAAATTGAATGTATAAACGGTGTTGAATGTGTGCATAGATGATATATATGTACTCACTACGACCTTGTATGAATTATCAGTGGAAAATTAGGAAATTTCCTAAATTTAAGTAAGAAACGATTCATTAGTTAAATGAGAATTTAGTGAATAGCAATTGTTTCATTAACTATGTAATATTGACTTGATAATGTTGTTGATTTTTGATTCAATAACATTTTGTTAATTTAGTAATATTTGATTACGCGAATAATTTCTCTAATTAAGATTTCATGACATTGAATACATGGAATAAGGTTGATTTAAAATTTTATGATGTCATTTAAAGCAATTCATTAACCAAGTTATGTTATTAACATTTTTAAATATGAATGAAATAATGGCTTGAGTAATATTGGGAACTTGTTAATTTGATTTAATAGTATAAATAAATTCGATTTTTGGAAACCAATTAATATGTTATTATCAATACTAAGTGGTATTATAATGTATTTTGATGTAGCTCAAAATGAAAATTGTTGAGTTTGAACTTAACGATACAATATTTGGAATAAATATTGTAAATTTAATATTAAGAAATGTTAATTATTTTGTGAGTTAAGTATTAAGTTAATGATAATCATCTTGTGAATCAAGTATGGTGTATTTAATATAAATCGTTTGGTTTTAACTTAAATGATATGATAATAATTTTGTTGTTCTGAATAAGCTTAGGTTAATTATGGAAGCTAATGCGAAACTAAGTAAACAAAAGTGAATAAGTTGAGTGTCTTTTAAATTGATGTGAATCGACTCGAGATATTGAAGCCAATTATACTCTACTGAGTGTGAACATAAGTTCATGTCATCGATATGGAAAGGAAACAATTCCAATTTAAAATATTTGTATAATCATATAGGTTTTCAACCATTTAAACATGATATGTTAAATTCTCAAAAGAAAAAGGAAAAAAAAACTTATTTGTTTTAAAGATATGTATATGTTTAAAGTATTATATTCGTATACTTCTTCAAATAAAATATATGTTAAGTAATTATTTTAAACATTTCTATTTTATAGTTAGTATATATATATATATACAAAATTATTAGTTCATAACAAATGTATTATTTTCAAATATTTTATTTAGTTAAAGTGGAATTGTTTCCGGTCCTGAATCTTTAGATTTGGATATAATGAATCCGTTTGAATGATTCCGATAGGTTTGAACGGAAGCAGTATTGAAATCATGATCCTTGGTTTATAATGTTTGTTTGGAAGTAAGGCATTAAAAGGAAGACTAATTATAAATAATCATCCCTTAAACGATCATTTATGATTTAGAAGGATTAAGTGGTGTATGTGTGAATATATATATATGACGGGAAGCACTTGTTTTGAAATATGAAGCGCTGGTTATTTAGAAAGACCGGGATCGGAATTTATTTTCTGAAAACCATTCGAAATAACCATACGACGTAAATAATGAAGATATGAAGACAATGATTGAAGACCGTGGTTCTTCACATCGAACGGACTGCCTGCTGATTGGTTTCTTTACTGAATAGCTACAGTAGAGAAATGCCCCAATTACCGGAGTGGCAGGAAGTCCGAACGTATGGGGAGAACTTTCGGGTTACGTTCTGTTCAGACCCAGGACGGACTTGTATGGATGGTGTGTCTGACATTGAAATTGACCGCATAACACTGATCTCCGTTAATATATATCGAATTTGTGGCAAATATTTTATCCTCATCTCTAAGTCATATGAACTTAGAGGGTATGCATTGATTGAAATCAGTGATATGTCGTGAATTGTCAATGTGGCATACTCGAGTTATGAACAAGCTAGTGATGATCAAGGCATTGCTTTTCTAAGCATGTTTTGTGTATAACGTGACATCGACAAACCTCACACCCCGGATGATGAGAAACTGGCGGTTAGGTTGTGTATATATATATATGAATTGATGATGACCGCTGCAGCAGTGGGAAACCACTTATGACTTATGGAATAAGGTATGTTCGGGGGGCCGTGTCTGGTCGAAAACCGTTGATCTGCCTCGGATCTGTATTGGTGTCCGCGTCTGGATGAAAAACCCGTGATTACATTTCGTTTGTGTTCCGATTGATCTTTCGTGCCAGGAATCATCAAGTTGGAAAACCAAATCTCCAATACGTGCTACATGGTTTTGGTTCGTGTATATATATATATATATATATATATATATATATATATATATATATATGGCGACATAATATTATGGGTATCATGCCATCTAGGATTAATACATTTATTTGCGAAATGGTTTTCCGCACTATATATAATATGAAAAGAGGATTTTACCTATGAAGGCATTTTTGGTTATCATAAGATAAAACTCGCCCATTTAGTGTGTGCTTGCATTGTGTGATGTGGGACAAGCTTATGATAATTTCATTTTCAAAAGTCATTGCGTATTTATATGCACGGGCATTCACATGGAGTAAACCCGTTCCGCGTTAGCGGCGTGGTCGGGTGAATTTCCCAACTTTAAAATAAGTCCTAATAAAATAACTGTTTTATGTTCTCACACCAGTCCCATGACTGACCTAGAGTTTATTGTTCCTTTCTAAACTCTGGGTGCCCATTAATTTTCACACGGGCAGCTAGTAGTTTAGTTTTGCAGTTATAAATCATTGGAGCAGGAGTCAGAGCGCTTTTAGAGTTGGAGTTCACGCTAGAGTTTGAAGCTTCCGCTGAGTCCTATGTTCTTCCATTTGAGAGTATAATTCTTTCTTCCGCTGTTTATATATGTATGTCGTAACTCTGATATTCATGTAACTCTGGTGTAATATTGTTTTTGAGCAATGAAAAGTTCTGTTATTTTGTTCAATGTATGTATGTACCCATAACAATTCGTCTTTCTGAGCGGTTTAAGTTGGTTTAATTACCGGCGAGAACCGGGCAAAAAGGGCGGGTCGTTACAGTTGGTATCAGAGCTTTGGTTATACAAAGCTATTGGGGTACGAAATATTTTGAACAAAAGATAGAACTCATCAGAGTTATAACATCTCATTAGAGATAGGGTTAGAGATGCCCTAGAATGAGATTTTGGAATATTGTGTCGAGAGAGCGTATTTTGGAAATCCATATAAAGTATTTTTGAACAAATAAATCATTTTGAAATATATTTTGAAATATAATTGGAGATAAGGATTGCGAGGGTTTTCTTCGACATCATGATTGGACTATCGAGTATGTTAGGATTTTGAATATACGGCTGATCAACGTATATGCGAAGTCCAGTATATACTAGGTAGATGTAGAATTACACTCTAGGCATTTGGAAATAAATTCTGGGATGAGCGCGCCATCGCTGATATTTATTTTCAATTTTCGAAAGTGTGATGACTATATAATTCCAGTTTAAACGTCGAGGAATACTTAAAATCATCAGGCTAAGTGTTTTAATGAATAAACCTTAATAAAGGGGTTTGGTGAATTAATATAGGATTTTAATTGGGGAAAAACAAAACTAGAAGTTTGAAAAGAGGACTGAGATTAGCTTAAAATACTTCGAGAACTTTGAACCCTTAAAACCTTGAGTGTGATAAACCATAAGTGCTTGGAAAATTAAAGGATATATTTAAGGAGTAAATCTCCCTTAAAAAAAAATTGGGTAATGAATGGTTGAAATGCAAAGAAAGATAATTTACCTATACCCCAAAGTGACAAGAATAATTGACTTAATTATTATGAATATTTGAATATGAATTTTTGAATCTAATAGGTTGTAATCAAAGAAGATAACATACTCCTCAATGAGTGTTAAATAATAGAATTGAACCTATACCTAACAGGAATAGTGAACGATAAATTTATAGGTTAAACCAAGTTGCTTGGAAGTATAATTTTAGTAAAGCAAATTCCTTAAGAAATTTAAAGGTAATTTGACTTAAGCAAGAAATTGTTTAAAGGATGATTTAAAATATAACTAAAATTTTTAAGTGGGGGAGAACACTACTCTTCCCTATTGGGATGGTACGTGTAAGTCAACTGGAAATTTGTTAACAAGCAATCGCTTATGATGTGAGGGAAATATTGACGTAGGATTTTACCTTAATTGAATTTTCCATACTCATATCGGTAGGTGCACTAGATTCTTCTATCTTGACCTGTGCTTGTCGGTTTTTGAACCGTCTGTTCTGGGAAAAACACCATTCAGACACTTTTGTCTTATGAACTTGGTTAAGTAAACTTTATTCGAACCCTTCTTCTGATACTGAACTTTTATCTATAACTCGACTCGAGCATGAAATTTGATTGGACGAATAAAGCCAAGTTTAAATTCAAACTAGAAATAGTAATCTGTTCCAATAATATGTTAATGAAATCTCAATAAATAAACGTTGAGTAGTTATGGAAAAGTTTGAAATAATGGGTCTAACTTATGAAAGGAGTTTGGTTTTATAAATATTAGTCAATTATGGAAATTTACTTCAAATGCTTGAATAAATGTTGAAACAGTACTGGTTGAAATATGTCGGATCAGAGTAGCGTAGCGGAAGCGTGATGTTTTTTTTTTTAATGAAAATGAGTTTCCGACTAGTTGAAGAAATGTTCCCCTAATAAGCTTCAAAAATTTGAGAAAGAAAGAAAAATAAATCTTTTGGATTTCAAATAGATTAAGAAAGAAAAGGTTTATTAGATTATGGAAATATGACAACTGAAATACGACTTGAAAATAAGAGAAATTTCTACGACTGGAATCCCGATATTTTGAAATGTTAGAAAACGACAAGTATTTGTAAATTATGGTTACGAAATGATTTACAACTTCAGGATATGAAACGATTTGATTTGTTTGAGTAACCGTGACTAAAACTGGGTTGTGATGAAGGATTTGATTTAGTATGATGGGTGGTACTCAGTGGCCCTGTCATGAGGATGAACTTCTCGAACTAATAACATATAGGTTTGATCATAGTATGTTTGAAACTTTGAAAGCAAATTTGGTCTTGAGAATCCCGAAGTAAAAGTACGATTATGAGATAATATTTCAATGGTTTGAAAGGAATGGAATTCAAAGTCAATGAATTCATTTTTGAAGTGTTTCGCAAATTATGATTTGTAATAATAGTTAAACCTCAAACATCTTTAATCGACCTTTCCAAAATTATACCTTTCTAATATAACGAATTGAGTTTTGTTTTGATAAGTTTCATATAAAAGTTTTGGCAAGTTTAATCATATGGAAATTTTTCCTATAAGTTGCGTTGATAAATTCAGGCTTAATATAAGAATTTGTTGGTTTAACAAATTTATAAATAAGATTTATTTTTCTGATGTATAATTTCATGAGCTCTCCTTTTCGAGGACGAAAAGCCTTAAGTGGGGGAGAATGTAACGATCTAAGATTTTTTGAAAATCAAATTTGAATTTAATATGAATTTTAAATAAAGTTTAAAAGGTTTAAATAATTGTTGAATCAGATTTTATGGCGATAATAATATTTAAATGATGGAAAAATAAATTTTACTGTGGAATTTGTTACAACAATGTTTGTTTGGAGAAAATGTGTCGTCGTTAACCGAATTATCAAAATAAGTTGTCATTCAGTTGCTAGAATCGATCAGAATCTGAAATTAAGTTATAATTAAATATTTGTTTAAATTTTTTGTTCAGTTTCAGCTCGCGTCACCTTAAAATATTTTATAAAATTTTACTGTAATTTTTATTTTGGAAAATAAACATATATTTTTCTAACGTATTTTAGGGCAACTGTTGTCCATTTTGACACTTTACAGAATCAGTCAACCAGTCTGATTTATTTCTGTTTTGGGATCGTGACATATTATTATACACGATTATATTGTTAGTTCAGTGTTGATGGTTATCGCTTTCTTCTCTATATGTCCATTCTTCTAGTCTTCAGGCATGCATGAAATTTGTGCCACTTTCCTTCTACCAGACGCAACGCAAGGCTTATTAACTAAAAAAAAAAGAACAAAAAAAAACAACACATGGAAAAGCAAATGAAATTTTGTAGCAAAGCATGCTGTTACTAACATACAATAGATAAGCAAACGGGAAAACATAAGTCCATAGCTGATGCATGCGCAAAATTTACATTTAAATTTAAATAACTAGAACGTGTAAAAGCTAGGGACACTTGTAAATGAGTACACCAATTCTTCTACCACGTGTGTCTTTAGTTCTGAAACTCACTCCATGTGTGTTCTCTCCATTGTTTTAAAGCTTCTCCTTCCCTATGTTCTTCCTCCCGCTCTCATCTTGCTCTCCAGTTCTTCTGCAAGTTACGCCGTCCATACATGAAAAAAAAAAGAAGCGTGAGACAACTTGCCTGTTATCCACCACTTAGTCCAGCCTTTCACCTCAACTCTCCACTCACTTCCGCCTTCGCCTCCCAGCACATCATGCTTTCTTCCACCCACCACCTGACTCCGCCACTATTACTTCGCCGCTGTTACACCGTCAGTCCGCTACACATAGGCGTTGGTCCGCTCCAACCAGTTCTCGTCCGTGTGCAGGTCTCGCATGCATCTGCATGCGCGTGTTTTCAGATGTAAAACCATCTTCCCATTATAGCAACACCGTTTGCCCGTACACCTCCCACCTCCTGTCAGTCTTTAGCAATACTCCAACGCCTGTTCCAAGCCGTGTAATACAACTAGTCACCTCGCCTTCCTTGTTTCCAGCCTCCACCAAACCATTCAGTCCATCCGACGTTGCATGCATGCGCATGTATTTGTTTTGCAGTGAAACTGTAGAAGCCTGGGTTTACAAAGGAAAAAAAGGGGGATGAGCAGAAGAAAAGAAACGGAAGAGAAGAAAAGAGACGTAAGATAGAGAAAGGGAGACAACGCAAGAAAAGGACCCGTAAAGACTAGAAAAGCGGGTCCTTTTATTGGAAAGCAATTAAGGTGAGAACACTCGAATTTGAATTTTATTATTTAATGCGTTTTATACTTTTGATATACATAGAAATGAATGTGCTAATAAATGATAATTGGTTACATAAATGGTCGGTACGTGTTATAGGATAACATTAGTGGATAATATTGCCTTTTAATATGGTATGTGACGTTTATGGTTGCCAAAATAAATGCTTTAAAGGCACGTTAGTGTACAACGCGCATTTGGAATTTTATTGGTTGATTATATGTAGAAATTGTTAGTGTGTGTGATGGTTGCCAAAATAAATGCATTTGAGGTGCATTAGCGTGTAACGCGTATCTAGAATTTGAATTTTATTTGTCGATTGCACATAAAATTGAATGTATAAACGGTGTTGAATGTGTGCATAGATGATATATATGTACTCACTACGACCTTGTATGAATTATCAGTGGAAAATTAGGAAATTTCCTAAATTTAAGTAAGAAACGATTTATTAGTTAAATGAGATTTTAGTGAATAGCAAGTGTTTCATTAACTATATAATATTGACTTGATAATGTTGTTGATTTTTGATTCAATAACATTTTGTTAATTTAGTAATATTTGATTACGCGAATAATTTCTCTAATTAAGATTTCATGACATTGAATACATGGAATAAGGTTGATTTAAAATTTTATGATGTCATTTAAAGCAATTCATTAACCAAGTTATGTTATTAACATTTTTAAATATGAATGAAATAATGGCTTGAGTAATATTGGGAACTTGTTAATTTGATTTAATAGCATAAATAAATTCGATTTTTGGAAACCAATTAACATGTTATTATCAATACTAAGTGGTGTTATAATGTATTTTGATGTAGCTCAAAATGAAAATTGTTGAGTTTGAACTTAACGATACAATATTTGGAATAAATATTGTAAATTTAATATTAAGAAATGTTAATTATTTTGTGAGTTAAGTATTAAGTTAATGATAATCATCTTGTGAATCAAGTATGGTGTATTTAATATAAATCGTTTGGTTTTAACTTAAATGATATGATAATAATTTTGTTGTTCTGAATAAGCTTAGGTTAATTATGGAAGCTAATGCGAAACTAAGTAAACAAAAGTGAATAAGTTGAGTGTCTTTTAAATTGATGTGAATCGACTCGAGATATTGAAGCCAATTATACTCTACTGAGTGTGAATATAAGTTCATGTCATCGATATGGAAAGGAAACAATTCCAATTTAAAATATTTGTATAATCATATAGGTTTTCAACCATTTAAACATGATATGTTAAATTCTCAAAAGAAAAAGGAAAAAAAAAACTTATTTGTTTTAAAGATATGTATATGTTTAAAGTATTATATTTGTATACTTCTTCAAGTAAAATATATGTTAAGTAATTATTTTAAACATTTCTATTTTATAGTTAGTATATATATATATACAAAATTATTAGTTCATAACAAATGTATTATTTTCAAATATTTTATTTAGTTAAAGTGGAATTGTTTCCGGTCCTGAATCTTTAGATTTGGATATAATGAATCCGTTTGAATGATTCCGATAGGTTTGAACGGAAGCAGTATTGAAATCATGATCCTTGGTTTATAATGTTTGTTTGGAAGTAAGGCATTAAGAGGAAGACTAATTATAAATAATCATCCCTTAAACGATCATTTATGATTTAGAAAGATTAAGTGGTGTATGTGTGTGTATATATATATATATATATATATATATGACGGGAAGCACTTGTTTTGAAATATGAAGCGCTGGTTATTTAGAAAGACCGGGATCGGAATTTATTTTCTGAAAACCATTCGAAATAACCATACGACGTAAATAATGAAGATATGAAGACGATGATTGAAGACCGTGGTTCTTCACATCGAACGAACTGCCTGCTGATTGGTTTCTTTACTGAATAGCTACAGTAGAGAAATGCCCCAATTACCGGAGTGGCAGGAAGTCCGAACGTATGGGGAGAACTTTCGGGTTACGTTCTGTTCAGACCCAGGACGAACTTGTATGGATGGTGTGTCTGACATTGAAATTGACCGCATAACACTGATCTCCGTTAATATATATCGGATTTGTGGCAAATATTTTATCCTCATCTCTAAGTCATATGAACTTAGAGGGTATGCATTGATTGAAATCAGTGATATGTCGTGAATTGTCAATGTAGCATACTCGAGTTATGAACAAGCTAGTGATGATCAAGGCATTGCTTTTCTAAGCATGTTTTGTGTATAATGTGACATCGACAAACCTCACACCCCGGATGATGAGAAACTGGCGGTTAGGTTGTGTATATATATATGAATTGATGATGACCGCTGCAGCAGTGGGAAACCACTTATGACTTATGGAATAAGGTATGTTCGGGGGGCCGTGTCTGGTCGAAAACCGTTGATCTGCCCCGCGATCTATATTGGTGTCCGCGTCTGGATGAAAAACCCGTGATTACATTTCATTTGTGTTCCGGTTGATCTTTCGTGCCAGGAATCATCAAGTTGGAAAACCAAATCTCCAATACGTGCTACATGGTTTTGGTTCGTGTATATATATATATGGCGACATAATATTATGGGTATCATGCCGTCTAGGATTAATACATTTATTTGCGAAATGGTTTTCCGCACTATATATAATATGAAAAGAGGATTTTACGTATGAAGGCATTTTTGGTTATCATAAGATAAAACTCACCCATTTGGTGTGCGCTTGCATTGTGTGATGTGGGACGAGCTTATGATAATTTCATTTTCAAAAGTCATTGCGTATTTATATGCACGGGCATTCACATGGAGTAAATTCGTTCCGCGTTAGCGGCGTGGTCCGGTGAATTTCCCAACTTTAAAATAAGTCCTAATAAAACAACTGTTTTATGTTCTCACACCAGTCCCATGACTGACTTGGAGTTTATTGTTCCTTTCTAAACTCTGGGTGCCCATTAATTTTCACACGGGCAGCTAGTAGTTTAGTTTTGCAGTTATAAATCATTGGAGCAGGAGTCAGAGCGCTTTTAGAGTTGGAGTTCACGCTAGAGTTTGAAGCTTCCGCTGAGTCCTATGTTCTTCCATTTGAGAGTATAATTCTTTCTTCCGCTGTTTATATATGTATGTCGTAACTCTGATATTCATGTAACTCTGATGTAATATTGTTTTTGAGCAATGAAAAGTTCTGTTATTTTGTTCAATGTATGTATGTACCCATAACAATTCGTCTTTCTGAGCGGTTTAAGTTGGTTTAATTACCGGCGAGAACCGGGCAAAAAGGGCGGGTCGTTACAAGATTATTGAGTAATTTAGGATTTCCCGTCATATGTCTCGAACAGCCACTATCCAGTATCCATTTCTCCTTTTTGATTTCCACCAACTACTTTCCAAAATTTGAATCCTCAATAGCCATATAACACACACAAGTTTAGATTTTTAATTTTTAATAGCCACCATTTCAGAATTTGAATTACCAACAGCCTCTTTACCCATCTTTTAAACTTTTGAATTTTCGAAAGACATAAAACATATCTTTTCCCGTATTGAACAATTTTTAAAGAGATCACATGACTTTTCAACAGAATTATATGCAGACTCTTTCAAAATTGGTACAATGCATGAATTGACACTTGTGTTAACAAATATTTCAAAATTTGCCATTTAAAAATTTTCAAAAATTAGATTATGAACTTTTAGAAAGACCTTGCTCTGATACCAGTTGTTAGGGATTGCGGAATGGATCGTAAAGGAAAAACTAACACTAGAGGGGGTGAATAATGTTTTTTGAAAAATTAAACAAAATCTAAAACTTATATGATCTACTATATGAATCACACACCATAGAAATAGTCACAAACACAGAATCAAACACAAACACAAAGATAAATAAAAATAAAATGCATAATAGGGAAGAACACACCAAATTTTATACTGGTTCGGAATTGCTCCTGTGTCTAGTCCCATGCAACGCTGGATTGTGCGGAGTAATATTACTATATCAATATCCAATTATAATCCTCTCCTTGATTTCACGACTACAAGGGTAACACCGATTCCACACACTTGATCAATTATACTCTCCATCATTTCACGGCTACAAGGGTAACTCCGATTACTCTCCTTGATTTCACGGCTACAAGGGTCACAATGATTACCAAACTACTTCCCAAATGGTTACAATATTCCTATAACTCTTCAATAGCACTTCGATTCAAAGAGTGATGAGTAGATAGTGAGAAAAGAAGAAGTTTTATATATATGGAATTGAATTCGGCAGAGTATAAGTGTAGAAATCATAAAAATGAGAAATATTAATGGTGTAAAGAAAGGAGATGAAGGAGAAGAAGAATGATGAAAAAAAATCAAAATCAACCCTATATGTTTTGAAAGGTCGCAACGGTTCTGAAGTGTTTCAAATAATGAAAAGACTTCCCTTCAATTTTGGAAAATTGACATTTATATGTCGACATGTATATAAATGTATGTCGACATATGCTCTTCACAAATTTGAATTTTGAGTATTTTTGAAGTGTTTTGATATATAAATATATATATAATTCTGGAAATTCTTGAAATAAATCATAATGTTGTAAATGAATCTTATAAATTATGAAAACATATGAAAACATAAATATAACTTATGTACATATATTTATAAAATTATAAGGTTTAAAACCATATGAATATAAAGATATAAAGGTGTATAACTGTAAAACTGTATATAAACTTATTAACTCTAAAACTTGATTTTAAAATCAAAAGTAAAATATAAAATAGAAGAGAAGATAAAAAATAAAGATAGAATTTGAAAATAAAATTTAAAATCATAGATTGAAAATCAGAATTTGAATTTAAATTTAAATTAAAACCTGGAGTGCTATTCAGAGTCTTACATAAACTAGACTCTATTACTGTATAAATCTGGAACTCTTGAACTATTGATTACTCATGAGTCTTGAATCATCTCTGAATTCTGAACCTCTAACATATTTAAACTATATAGTCTTCAATAATAATTCCTATATACAAATCCTTCATATGTATATATATATATTCTAGATAAAAGTGCTAGTATATATTTTATAATCAATTAATATTGAAATAAGGCTGTTGTCATCAAAACTCCATTCTCCAACAGTAAGATATATATACTAGTAATGAAAATAAATAGTAGAAGAGAAATTGGTTTGTGTAAAATATTTTAACATAAAATAATACAAATTTAAAATAATAATCCAATCGGAATCAAATATCCGCATTTTCAAATTCAACTTAACATAAATTCAGATTTCAAATTTCAATTCAATTTAACTTAAAAGTTAAAATGATATAAATTTCTAGTTTGAACATGGCAACAAAATTAGTTTACAACATAAAATTCAAATTCCAAACCATCAACTTTAATATGGTTTTGAACATAAATTCTAAATTCATTTTCATTTCATTGCTTTTGTTTAAAGCATATTTAAAGTTGAATATCTCATTTTATCATTTGAGTCAAACTCATAAAAAATCAATTTTTTTTTTCAAAATTAATTAACAATAAAAGATAAAAAAAATCTTATATCGATTAAATCTCTAAGTTAAACCAAATCTTTCATTCAATTAACTCAAAGAGATTGAATCTTACAATTTTAATTTAAAAGCATCTATTCGATATTTAAGTTTTAAATCATAAATTCAAGTTTAAATATTTCAATCATAATTATTGAACTTGAAAATATAAATTGAATTTTTAAATTAGTTTTTTAAACCAAAACTAAGTATAAAGTTTAAAAAAAAAATGAATTAACAGTATCTGTATATAATTTTCTATCCTATGATCAAGTGATCAGGCATATATCATTCCAACCCAAAATGATTTAGTATCCGGGTATGTATCATTTCAACTCGTATCTCAATTCAACTCTTTCGGGTAGTTATCATTTAAACCAATAATGAATATCGCAATGTATAGTGCAGGAACTTGTAGCGTGATAACATGGATTGAGTCAATATACATAGACAATAACATACAAATAAACATACATAAATTCAATCACCAATATTTCATAATAATATGGTTTCATATGACTAAACATACCTTGAATCAATTGCTGATATTTCATAATAGTATCATCCAACATATAAGCATTCCAATATGAATATCAATTTTTGTAAATAAATATTAGTAATGAGTGAAATTTCAGATTTCGCGGGTTTAGATGGGGACATCAGCACAAACTTAAGCAAAGCAATGATGAATCAAGTAACAAGTACAACTTGAATATGAAAATAGGTCTGAAAGATACAAATGAAACATTAAGAGCTTTCACAGTATGAACTGCAAATTTTGAGCTATAGAAGTCAGATTTCAACAAAATGGAAAATGGTGTTAATCTCAGAATTTAGTCTAGAATTAAGAAAAAAAAGAAATCTTTAAAAATTTAAAACTTTTAAATTTCAACTAGATTTCAAGCATTGACAAATTTTGACCAAAAGATAAATTTAAAATTTAACGTTAAATTTAACACAACACAACTTCGTCATTTAAATTTAAAATTTTAAAATCCAACATTAAATTCATATAATAACACCATCTAAACTACATGAATTTACAAGTCGTTACACTCTTCGGCACTCAACACTTTTCGTCTTCAAAAGGGAACGTTGCAAGGAATCACACTTGATATTTTTAAAAAAAATGACTAATAAAACTTTTACTTAATTTCAACCTATTTGAAAAAAAAAATCATAGGGTTTTAACATCTTAAAATTTCCTAACACTCGAAATTATGGAAAATTTCGACAGTGTCTGCTTTGCGCGGCTCGATCGATTTTTTTTTGTAATAAATAATATAACAAAGGACATCCCATCTCAATGATGAGACATCCCAAGACATGAGAAAACTATATATAATACTCAAGCACAATGTGTAATCTGAGATGTGTACTTTTTATTTGTTATTAGCAAAGCATATTTTAGTTATATGGCACAAAAGCAAGCTCCAAAAACGAAGCACACACCATTGATACCTTTAGCAGCAAGTAAGATCAAGTAAACAGGAAGAAAGAACACATATAGCATGAGTCGTACACATCTATAAGAGCATCTCCAATAGTTTTACGAGTCGTAATCTTACGACTCGTAAGAGTCAGGGGAGATTTTCTTAAATCTCCCAACAGACGTGCACCAAATTTATCCGCGTGCGTCAGTTTTATCGAAGCACGCCGATTACTCGACGCGTAAAGCTTACGCGCCGATTAAATCGGTGCCCGGCCTAACGCGCCGATAAATAGAGTGTGCTAGGCTTGAAAACCCACAAACAACACATAATTTTCATTTTTAATTTTATTTATTGCTTTAGATGTTGGGATGCGACCACGCATTACGAAGATTGGTGGACGGACTGTACGAACTCAGTTGGACGATGCAGTTTGTCCGGTGCACGCTCCACTAGCGGTAGAGATGATGATTCAGGACCTACGGATTCTTCATGAGTTACCGTAGGGATTTACTCACCATTCATTTACTACTCTCGAGACCGTTCAGGTATAATTTCTTAATTTAACATATATCTTTATTGAACTATTAAATAGTTCACCAAAGTACGTAGGTAGTATGAACGGTTATTTTATCGTTTAGTAACTGCCAAAAAAATTATTTTTGCTAAACGCGCTACATTTACGTTCGCGTGAGTTGGGCGATGTTTGTTGAACATTCCTTTGACGTACTGTAACGTCCGGCCTTTTTGAACGCTTCAAAGTGCTAATTAAACCAACTCAAAACGTTCAAATTGATGGATCGTTATTTAGCTTATCGGTTTTAAAACAGAATCAACACAGAAATTCCAAGAAAATAAATAACACAGTATTTAACCACGAAAATAACTTTTGTATATCGACCAGAATTTTTGATACAAATTTTTCTATATAATGGGATTAAAAATATAGCTTGCATACAAGAAAATATTTACTATTTTTAAAATCTTCAGAGTGCGCCGTCTTTGGAATCCCCAACTCCACCAATCTTTGAATCCTAAGCTGTAATCTTTAAATCTGTAACGCTCCAGGTCTGACTCTAGCGTTCCATGCAAAAACATAAAACACTCGAGTCAGCATTAATTATTTGTTCAAGTAAATTAATTTCAATATAACTTAAATAAATAAATTCTAACATCTATTGTAAATGTTTGTGTAGTATCTGTTCTTATCGATGTGCATTCCCTATCTATTTAAATCCAGGTATAACATTTGTCCTATTCAGTTTATGCATAAATCTAGTGTAATATCAGTTCACAATCAAGTATCAGTTTTTTTTTCAATTTCAGGGGCAACCGGTTATGGAAGCCTACGTGTATGGTTACACGTGAGTTCATAGAGTATGCACGAATATATAGCAGACGGGTGGCACCGTCCCATCCAAGATAGTAAAATAAAACATAGTATGGCAGCATATCATTTCATGTTTGCATGTTATAGGGTACACACCAAAACGTACAAGGCTGCATTTTTAAGCTGTAGAAAAGGGGACATAGTTATGCAGACCTTAGAGCTCAAAACAGTAGCAAAAACAACATGATAGTGGCATAAGGCCACAAAATCAAGGCAAAAGTTGCAAAAATAACATATGCAGATAAAGCAGGTTTCAAACAAGTCATTAGGTCAAGCAAGAGAAAGGGTAGCATGCTAGAATTTTTATGTCAGGCCATGGCATGAATATAAGCAAGGCGTATAAAACAAGACAAGTATATATAAACATATGTTCCTGTTCAAGTGGAAACTAGTGCATGTTTAGTTACCCACAACCCTTCAGACTAATGTTTCTTAGGTTACAACAAAACAGGGTGCAAATTTGACCTGGTACTTTATGAATGTAATATATAGGTATGTGCAGACCATGGTGCAACTATATTTCATATACTGGTGCAATTTATTAACATCTACTGGTGCCATTCATTGACATATACTAGAGCAATTCATTTCAGAAGTAAATAAAAGGGTTCAACATATTTTATTTCAGTAAATAAAAGGGTTCAACATATTTCAACAAACTCATGCGCAAGAGACAGTCAACCCAAGGTACTCAGTGGACACATGGAAAGAAAGGCATCGAATAGGGTTAGATAGAATGGGGTTAGATAATATGTTGCGTTTCAACATGAACCATTTGAATTTGTTTATGAACTGCCTACTGAATTAATATATGGCCAATTGATAAAGTTGTGGCCAAGTAAGTATATGGCAGTTCATATGTGTACCAACAGTCATTAGGAAGTAACCGCGACAATATGAACATATTTGATCAATAAGCACTAATTTATAGATCCAAATACAATTGTCATCTCTCAAATATTAATAAAAATCTGGGTATGTCCAGAAAAAATCAATGCAAAAGTGAAATATAGCATAAGTTCAAATAGAGTAGCGTTCAAATAGGTCATCCTAAGGAAGAATTTAACATCTCCAAAATATATGACCAGAACATTGGGACAGCACTTTCAAAATAGCATGGAACTCAAGAATGTACATGCATTAAGGGATGTGCAGCATAGCATGGTCAAGGTTCATAACAATGTATCAACATTTACTTAATTAGCACAGCAAAAATGCAATAGGCAAATGGGGTGGCTCTTTAAATGACATATGTATATAAATAGCAACATGTATTTATTCGCATGAATCAGGCCTATACACAACAACATGCGAATGGGATAGATTTTTAAGTGGCCTATGAATGCATATGACAATTCTAATTACATGCATAGACAACAAAATTGTCCATACTCCTACTTTAGACAGAACAACATACTCCATTATAATACTAAATGAGCATGTGTTATTCAAGAAATATAAAAATATACTTCTCTAAGTTTTTAAGTTAACAAGTGCACATACAGGAAATCAAATGCCTATTTTCCTTTTTGCATATTTATCAGCTTGTCATGACATGTCTAATTCGAATTTTTGACTTGAGTATTCATATAAAGAATTTAATATCAAGATCCGGTATTGATTTAGCTAATTATATGTCACTCATCTGTATTTTGTGTCCAAGCTTAAGTTTTACCTTTAATCAGATAAAAGTTAGCAGACTTCAGAGATATTTAGTGATATCATGTTTGAAAATAAAAGCTGTATTTTTATCCAATGCCATATAAAGCTGCCATTGGTATCTATTGTAATGTCCTAATGATTTTACTTCCCTAAATTCACAGATAGTTGAAAAACTTGGAGGATCAGTGACACATGATGGAAGGTTTTGCACAGATGTCATTACAGGATAGGCTAGAAGAACTCTGAACTTTTGTATAGCTTTATGTTCCGGGTTACTATGTATCTGCCATTTCACATTTCACTAACTAACGTAAGGGTTTTACCAGAAGTATTGGAAAGAAACACTTCCTATGGTTTACTCTAAATTCAACAGTACCAGTTTGGTAAACTCTAGTCATTCTAATCTTAGAAGTTTCAAGTTTTAACACACTCCTTGATGATTTATTTGTCAGCTTTAACCGATTAACTTCGAGATCATGACCAACTTGGAAAAATGCATATTATCCTTCAAACCATGATATGGTCCAATGGGTTTTCATTTTTAATTATACAACTTACATGGTTTTTGGAGGCAATCGAACCAGTTATCTATGACACACTATTAATTTCTTAATTATTTCAGTTTAACATTGAGCCAAACAATCATATTCAAATTCAATCGAAGTCAAATTCTAGAAGTAAGAAAAAAACGAGAGTGAAAACTCACAAGTGATTTACGGACAAATTCCCAGTTGTATATGCATAACATGAAACACCCCACCTCCGTTAAGGTCACTCACAAAGGGAATGCCTTAACTTCGGTGGAGCATTTTAGGTAAAAGATGCAGATAAATTACAAGGTAGTCAATTAAAGCAGCGGTAAATAAATAAAACTTTTCTTTATTGATAAAAACAGCTTGTACAAAGATTGTTTTCCAATACCAAAGTATCTGTCTTGTTTAACAAGATAAAGAAGCATAAAATGACAATGATATTCCCCAATAAAGCATGAGCTAGCCATAGCAGTGGAAAAGAGAGTCCCAAAGCAATACGTCAAAGAGTCTTCAAGCTTGGGAAGAGCAACGGTCCAAACTAAGCTGACTTATTCCCTCCCTGACCACCTGGGGGGGGGGGGAGAAACGGATGAAAAGAAGACGAAAGAAAACAGGGTCAGTCATAAAGCCTAGTAAGTTCAGTGACTTTCAGCATGTGAAAAGGTAAAAGCAACATGACATGAATTAAATGAATATAAGACAACACCATGATGATTGGGATAACAAGATAACATAAGATTAGCACAAGATATGATAAGGCAAGATAAACTGGATGTGCTTCTACACTTTCTCTGCTTCGCCACTATCCTGTTATTATGATTTCTATATCTCTGCACCACCTAACGAGTGTTCAACTAGTAATTTGAATAAAATGATCATATGATAATGTGATCCTAATCCCCGCAATTGTGGCAGCCTTCAGGTGTTCATCTATGAGGATTCCACCTCAATCTGCCTAGCTGCCATGAATATGGTAGATGTACCCTTATTACCCTATCGATCGGCTCCCTACTCGTATTAATTTTCCTTGTGTCTATGTCAATCGGCCCTCTCTTGCGTGTAGATACCCTGTGCTGGTCCCACCACAAGGTGTATCAATCCTTACGATAGCAACTCGACACGAATCAAGATGCACAGTGTGAAACTACTGGTACCCAGTGCCTGCTTTTTCCCACTCCAGAGTACGTGCACGCCCGTAATCCATCGGAACCTACACTGATGTACCCCTACCACTGTTTTGACCGCTTATAATCAGCCCAGTAATCATGCCCCACCCTGCCTAGTTCAGGGTACCGTGATACATCTATGTGGGTTACTGCTGAAATGGGTCCCCGTTACTAAGGTTTCCTACCAGTTAAGTTTGAGGGCCTATACATACAATATTACCCACCTACACAGATGTACATAACCCTCCCACCGATTCTAGCATGTTTATTTAATGGTTAAGTTTGTGGGCCTATATTTACTAATATTACCCACCAACCCGATATGTACTTAACCCTCCCACTTATCAAGTCAATATGTATTATTGGTTATGTGCTATCCATTCATTTTAACTTAATCCACCCACTCATCATGTCATGTTGGTTAAGTGTTTCTTATTAATTTAACCCTTCTCACTTATCATGTTGGATTGGTTAAGTGTTTCCAAATAACTTAACCATGTTCGTTCATCAAGTTATATTGGTCAAGTGTTTCTTATTAACTTAACCCCACGTGTTCATCATGTTGTATGGGTTAAGTGTCATCAATCGATTCAAGTTAACTTAACCCACCTACTAATCATGTCATGTTACTTTGGTTAAGTGTTTCCCTCTTGTGTTACTTAACCTTACCATACGTCATGTTACATATTTGTTAGGTGTTCTCAATTTAACCTAACCACATCCATCTGTTTAATTAACATGTTATAATGGTTAAGTGTTCCCTTAGTTAAGTTAACCCTACCATCTGTTTAATTAACATGTTATAATGGTTAAGTGTTGTACATTCATGTTTTAACATAACCTTACCGCAAATCAAGTTATATTGGTTAAGTGTTTCTTATTAACTTAACCCTACCCATTTATCATGCTATACCGGTTAAGTGTTTCCTATTAATTTAACCCTAGTCATTCATCTTGTTATATTGGTTAAGTGTTTCTCATTACTTAACCCTAGTCATTTCATAGCATGTCTTATTCATTAGCATTAATTGATTCATTAATGCACCAACCTCTCACATTAGATAGGTGTTGTTGTGGTTACTTGATTTGTCGGGCGGTACCGGGCAGTTTAACACCACAACTCAATCTAACCTCGGGTTTTCTTGGGCATGATGCACTAACCTCTCACATTAGATAGGTGTTGTCGTGGTTACTGGATGTGTCGGGCGGTTCCGGGCAGTTTTACACCACAACTCAATCTAACCTCGGGTTAGGCATTTTCATCTTTTACATATTTACAGTTTATATGTAAATTATTCACAATTATTGTCAATTTCAGATTATGCCATATTTACAATAAATGTCCAAGTCTAGATTTATATGCTAATTATCCAAACCAGTCATGTTCGAATTCTCAAGTTAAGCCCAACAAAGCTAATTGTAAGTTATGGCACCTAAATTCAATTTCAAGTTATTACTCAAAATAAACTACACCTAATCTTCCCAAGTTTGCCATAATAGTCATGCCCCAATATCCCAATATACATCATGCTTGGCGTCTTAACCAATGGTTATGCCCAATCTGAATTACTATTCCAATTTACAGTTCATATCAAAACTAGATTTTTCATGTCAAATTACATACTTTGTCGTTCATGTCAATTCTAGTTTCAATATGTCAAATTACATATTCCATAATTCATGTCAAATTACCCCAAGTTGCATCTTAACAGTCATGTCATACTACATGTTTCAAATTATGCCAAATAATGTCAATTTCATGTTATACCCAATTACCCCCGCATTCATAACGTACGTACTTCGAGATCCAATGCAAGATTCATAAAATAAGCGGAGAAACAATATGGAACATAATAGGCATATGACGATAATAACTATTGGTCCAATAAATTTGATATACCAAATTGACAAGTTTTGCATAGGATACATTGCAGGCATATAGATATGATATGAATATCATCATGAACCATCACAGACGTATAGGTTTGACAAGAGTTAGATCAAGAACTTAAACAGGATTACAATCCCGACATACGACAAGGATAGATAAGATTGGACCAATTCCATAGTCAATAGTGATTCCCAAAGGCAAATACAAGCACAGATTCAAATGAAAGGATTACTTACATCAGGCATATTCTCATATTCATTTTATTACATGTCACAAATAGGTCTAGGTGTTCAAATTTAAAAAGTAACAGACTTACAGTGCTTTGATTCTTAGAAAATAATTGTTGAAGTCGTTGAATTAGCCTTTGAATCTCTACTTGAATTCTAAACTTGATTTCTTGAAGAACTAGAGAGCAGCATAAGGACTCCTTTGATTTATTTTAATAAGGGTTGAGGCAGCATAGCATTGCAATGGTTTGGTGTGGAGAGAAAGTGAGGTTTGGGGGTGTTTAAATAGGTTAGAAGCCAATGAATCTGTCCAGAAAACAAGTCCAGGTGCAATTTCTCAAATCTGCCTCGGATCTGGAAAAATAGGGGAGGTCGACCCCCTGGTCGACCTGGCCTAGGGAGGTCGGCCCCCTGGTTGACCTGGCTTCCTGGGCGGGAATTTTCCCGCCCAACCCAAGTTTTCGATTTTTGAAAATCTGAATTCAAATCTGAGCTGTATTTTAAAATCCTGAAACTTCTGAAGGCGATAACTTCTTCATACGGAGTCCGATTTACGCAAACTCGGACTCTATCTCAAGAAGAATTCCGAGACGAACGCAATGGCGAAACTTATTCCATCTAATTCTTCTTTGAAAAATTAATTATTCTTTAATTTGTTACTTTAATATTCTCAGAAAATACGGGGTGTTACATTCTCCCCTCCTTAAAGGATTTCGTCCCCGAAATCTTCAAGTTAAGAAGAATGTGTCCTACCATCCAATCACCCATCTACTCAACCATCATCCACAAGCATTCATTGTCTTTAAAAATATTTCTAATGCAAAATGAACATATGCAAAAGTGTGAGTACATGTCCCAATAGTAATGCAAAAGATCATGCGGTCCACTGATTTAGTTGACCTCCTTAATGTGAATCATGAGAGTGTCATGCGTCCAATATGTATGCAAGCATCCCTAGTTGTGTAAATACTATATGTGCACATATTCATTCATCTATATTCAACATCCATATGATAACCCATCAAGTTTCAATCCATACACAATTACATACATTCATATGCATATGCAATATGAAAGTGACTGAATCGATCTAGTGCCTAATGTGTGTGTATGCATCCACGAGCAACCACTAGCAACAACTTGCAACCACTAGCAACCATCAATCATAACATGTTTCAAACACATGTTTACATACATTGGCTTCTACCTAAGGATCGAAGATACGACCTAGAGGGTATACCTAAAAATATAGAAACAAGTATGCATACAACTTCTAGAAAAAGAGATCAAGGATATACTCTCAAGAAAAAGGGTATGATGCGCGTGTCTTATCTTCAGTCTCCCTCGTCGCGTCTTCTTGAGCTTTACTCCCCTGTACCTTAACTAATTTAACTTCACGATTGCGTAGCTTCTTGACCTTCATTTCCAAAACTCCCTATTAAAGATAGGACCTCGATCACTTACCGTGCTAGAGAGTATCCAGTGTAGTCGAACTATCTTTCCAAGATAAACAGGTGTTAACTATGATACCAAGTGTATATACTAAGATGATTATAGGTCTCTCCTCTACTTAGCTTATCCATCATGTTACAAATCTGAGGATCTAAAGCTAATGGTAGCTATGTACTTTTTACCTCTCTTAAGGTCTGTCTTTTTCTGCTTAGGGCGCCTGCCACAACTATTTATCTCTCACGCAAACCATCCTAGTCGAACTCGACATCCCTCAAGTATGAGCCCCAAAGGCCTAAACCAATATCAGACAAACACCCAAGGAATACCTCCTCCGAATTTGGACAATCTACGTGAGATGATACTAGCAAAACAACCAAATAATTGAGCACTTAACCGACTCTGGCTATCCTCGCCAATCTTGCTCCAAAACTATCGTTGATCGCATAACTGGCTTTACATTGTCAACTAGATATATGCGGGAGTTTATCTCGCATTTTAGGGGCAAACCCCTAACCTAATCAAAAACATCTGCATGCTCATGTACTACTCTAACGGATCGCAAACCGTCGATAGATGCATCAAGTGATTCTAGGTAGCTAAGCCTAACTGATCCCCTTAGAATCGCATGAAGTCTCAAGTGTATTCCCAAGCCAAGTAAAAAGTCTAACTACCCTCCTTTCAGAATTACTAGTTAACCAACCCATGCCTAGAATCAACCCATAGCCCATGGAACCAAAAACATAAGCATTATACTTAAACTCAATACTTAATATAGCTATTCTCAAATCCTTACAAACCAAAGATGAATGAGCCGAACCACCAATTGGATTTGAGACATAAATGGGATCTTCAACTATACAAGTACTAAGGTACAGAGAATCAACTATGGAAGCAGATATAAACGAATGTGAAGAGCTAAAGTCAAAAAGAGTACTAACAGGATGATCAAAAAGAAAAGCTAGACTTTTTCAATAGAAACTTTACTACCTCTCTCTCAGGTACGTTGGCGGTGAGAGCATGCACTTGCTCTCCTGAAAATCCCGTTCTTTGTTCTTACCCTTGTCCTTAATTATATGACCCGTTATACAATAATAAAGACACTTCCTCTTGTTTTAGTTTTTACTATTCTTTCCTTCTTTCTTGTCCTGTGATTCTTCCACTTACACCTCTTCCTTTTTACCTCCTTCGTGAACCAAGTACATATTCATGAGTTTCTCATCCTCGGGTTGTGCTCCTTAGCCAAACTCCCTCATTCTCATCTTTACCATCCTTGTGTAACATGTTGGCAAGTCTCTCGAAAGTTGCCTCCATCACACGGAAAACCCTACAAGGCTCGAAAGAAAATTTAGCCGTAGGTGAAACTACTGCGGCTATAGATGGAAGTTGGGCGCTTATTTGCCCTTTGACAGGTGTCGTAGTCTCATCAAGCCTATGGAACCATGCCGCGATGAGGTTACCTCCCAAAAATCCAGAAGCCCCGGAGACTCAAGAAAGAAGGAAACAAGGATTCAAACAGAGGATCAAAAGATATTGCATATGGCTTCGGGGAATATGCTTTTTAAAACAAAACTTTTCTTTTGAAAATTCTTCTTTTAAAACCGTTTTGAAAATAATTTTTCAAATCTTTTATCTGATCCGGTAACCTTCATCTCTGATACCAAGTGAAACACCCCACCTTCGTTAAGGTCACTCACAAAGGGAATGCCTTAACTTTGGTGGAGCGTTTTAGATAAAAGATGTAGATAAATTGCAAGGCAGACAATTAAAGCAGCGGTAAATAAATAAAACTTTACTTTATTTATAAAACAGCTTGTACAAAGATTGTTTTCCAATACCAAAGTATTTGTCTTGTTTAACAGGATAAAGAAGCATATAATGACAAATATATTCCCCAATAAAGCAAGAGCCAGCCATAGCAGTGGAAAAGAGAGTCCCAAAGCAATACGTCAAAGAGTCTTCAAGCTTGGAAAGAGCAACGGTCTAAACTAAGCTGAGCTATTCCCTCCCTGACCACATGGAGGGGGAAGAAATGGAAGAAAAGAAGACGAAAGAAAACAGGGCCAGACATAAAGTCTGGTAAGTTCAGTGACTTTCAGCATGTGAACAGGTAAAAGCAACATGACATGAGTTAACTAAATACAAGACAACACCGTGATGATATGTATAACAAGATAACATAAGATTAGCACAAGATATGATAAGGCAAGATAAACTGGATGCGCTTCTACACTTTCTCTGCTTCGCTACTATCCTGTTATTCTGATTTCTATATCTCTGAACCACCTAATGAGTGTCCAACTAGTAACTTGAATAAAATGATCATATGATAATGTGATCCCAATCCCCGCAACTGTGGTAGCCTTCAGGTGTACATCTATTATGAGGATTCCACCTCAATCTGCCTAACTGCCATGAATATGGTAGATGTACCCTTACTACCCTATCGATCGGCTCCCTATTCATATTAATTTTCCTTGTGTCTGTGTCAATCGGCCCTCTCTTGTGTGTAGATACCCTGTGCTGTTCCCACCATAGGGTGGATCAATCCTTATGATAGCAAGCCGACACGAATCAAGATGCACAGGGTGAAACTACTGGTACCCAGTGCCTGTTTTTTCCCACTCCAGAGTACGTGCACGCCCGTAATCCGTCGGAACCTACACTGACGTACCCCATGCCGTTGTTTTGACCGCTTATAATCAACCCAGTAATCGTGCCCCACCCTGCCTAGTTCAGGGTACCGTTATACATCTATGTGGGTTATTGCTGAAATGGGTCCCCGTTACTAGGGTTTCCTACCGGTTATGTTTGTGGGCCTATATATACAATATTACCAACCTACACGAGATGCATTTAACCCTCCCACCGATTCTAGCATGTTTATTCAATGGTTAAGTTTGTGGGCCTATATTTACTAATATTACCTACCAACCCGATATGTACTTAACCCTCCCACTTATCAAGTCAATATGTATTATTGGTTAAGTTTTATCCATTCATTTTAACTTAACCCACCCACTCATCATGTCATGTTGGTTAAATGTTTCTTATTAACTTAACCCTTCTCACTTATCATGTTGGATTGGTTAAGTGTTTCCTAATAACTTAACCCTATTCGTTCATCAAGTTATATTGGTCAAGTGTTTCTTATTAACTTGACCCTACGTGTTCATCATGTTGTATGGGTTAAGTGTCATCAATCAATTCAAGTTAACCTAACCCACCTACTCATCATGTCATGTTACTTTGGTTAAGTGATGCCCTCTTGTGTTACTTAACCGTACCATACGTCATGTTACATATTGGTTAGGTGTTCCCAATTTAACCTAACCCCGTCCATCTGTTTAATTAACATGCTATAACGGTTAAGTGTTCCCTTAGTTAACTTAACCCTACCATCTTTTTAATTAACATGTTATAATTGTTGAGTCTTGTCCATTCATGTTTTAACTTAACCTTACCACAAATCAAGTTATATTGGTTAAGTGTTTCTTATTAACTTAACCCTACCCATTTATCATGCTATACCGGTTAAGTGTTTCCTATTAACTTAACCCTAGTCATTCATCTTGTTATATTGGTTAAGTGCTTCTCATTACTTAACCCTAGTCATTTCTTAGCATGTCTTGTTCATTAGCATTAATTGATTCATTAATGCACCAACCTCTCACATTAGATAGGTGTTGTTGTGGTTACTGGATGTGCCGGGCGGTTCCGGGCAGTTTTACACCACAACTCAATCTAACCTCGGATTTTTCTTGGGCATGATGCACTAACCTCTCACATTAGATAGGTGTTCTTGTGGTTACTGGATGTGCCGGGCGGTTCCGGGCAGTTTTACACCCCAACTCAATCTAACCTTGGGTTAGGCATTTTCATCTTTTACTAATTTACATTTTTACAGTTTATATGTAAATTATTCACAATTGTTGTCAATTTCATATTATGCCACATTTACCATAAATGTCCAATTCTAGATTTATATGCTAATTATCCCAACCAGTCATGTTCGAATTCTCAAGTAAAGCCCAACAAAGCTAATTGTGAGTTATGGCACCTGAATTCAATTTCAAGTTATTACTCAAAATAGACTACACCTAATCTTCCCAAGTTTGCCGTAATAGTCATGCCCCAATATCCCAATAGACATCATGCTTGGCGTCTTAACCAATGGTTATGCCGAATCTGAATTACTATTCCAATTCACAGTTCATGTCAAAACTAGATTTTTCATGTCAAATTACATACTTTGTCGTTCATGTCAATTCTAGGTTCAATATGTCAAACTACATATTCCTTAATTCAAGTCAAATTACCCCAAATTGCATCTTAACAGTCATGCCATACTACATGTTCCAAATTATGCCAAATAATGTCAATTTTATGTTATATCCAATTATCCCCGCATTCATAACGTACGTACTTCGAGATCCAACGCAAGATTCATAAAATAAGCGGAGAAACAATATGGAACATAATAGGCATAAGAATAGGCATATGACGATAAGAACTATTGGTCCAATAATTTGATATACCAAATTGACAAGTTTTACATAGGATACATTGCAGGCATATAGATATGATATGAATATCATCATTAACCATCACAGACGTATATGTTTGACAAGAGTAAGATCGTGAACTTAAACAGGATTACAATTCCGATATACAACAAGGATAGATATGATTGGACCAATTCCATAGTCAATAGTGATTCCCAAAGGCAAATACAAGCACAGATTCAAATGAAGGGATTACTTACATCAGGCATATTCTCATATTCATTTTATTACACGTCACAAATAGGTCTAGGTGTTCAAATCTAAAAAGTAACTAACTTGCAGTGCTTTGATTCTTAGAAAATAATTGTTTAAGTCGTTGAATTAGCCTTTAAATATCTACTTGAATTCTAAACTTGATTTCTTGAAGAACTAGAGCAGCATAAGGACGCCTTTGATTTATTTTAATAAGGGTTGATGTATCATAGCGTTGCAATGGTTTGGTGTGGAGAGAAAGTGAGGTTTGGGGGTGTTTAAATAGGTTAGAAGCCAACGAATCTGTCCAGAAAACAAGTCCAGGTGCAATTTCTCGAATCTGCCTCGGATCTGGAAAAACAGGACAGGTCGACCCCAGGTTGACCCCCAGGTCAACCTGTATAGGGGAGGTCAACCCCCTGGTCGACCTGGCCTGGGGAGGTCGACCCCCTGTTCGACCTGGCTGCTTGGGCGGGAATTTTCCCGCCCAGCCCAGGTTTTCGATTTTTGAAAATCTGAATTCAAATCTGAGCTGTATTTTAAAATCCTGAAACTTCTGAAGGCCATAACTTCTTCATACGGAGTCCGATTTACACAAACTCGGACTCTATCTCAAGCAAAATTCCGAGACGAACGCTATGGCGCAACCCGTTCCACCTAATTCTTCTTTTACAAATTAATTATTTTTAATTTGTTACTTTAATATTCTCAGAAAATATAGTGTGTTACAACACATGTGTATATATAATCATCATGTTTCACTTTCATAGCAACATAGTGGAACAGAAGCAATACTTTTTGGCAAAGCAACCAGGAGCAGTATTCCAAAACGAGTTTGGGTAAATTCGCACACAGTCAACATAAATCAAATTTTGTAACCACATATATTTAGTTTAACTGAAATTAATCTACTTGAACTGAGATAAATTGTGAGTGTGATGCTTACCTTCATTCGACAATGCTGGCTTTAGGGCGGCGCATGTGCGATAATAGCGAGAGGGACAGTGGCAAATCGGTCAGGGCTAGAGGCGGCATCAGTGGATCTGATTTTGGGAAAAACGAAGACTTTCCCTTTTGATTATTGGTGGCTTGCAACTACGATTTTCCAGAAGGAGGAGCAACGGCCGATTTGGTGGTCTCGATTTGGGATGGAGGCCATGGATTTCGATCAGAAGAATTTTAAGGAAAAAGCTTCGATTTTGGGGAAAGGATTAATTTAGGTCCCCGCCATTTGAAGAGGAGGTTTTTGATTTTCTCCTTGCTGAAGGAAAATGAGAGAAAACATGATTTTATAGAAGAAAAATCTATGGATAAGAAGAACGTAACATCGTGATTGGTTTATAGGGTAATAGTGCCTTACACTTTAGCCTTACCTAGCCTGCGAGATTTTGAAGAGGTGTGTGCATTAATTTTTCTGAGGTAGGTAACAACCGTTTAAATTAGAGATTAAATTCTACGGTGAATATTTACGTAATGTTCTAAATTCGTACCATTAACACATTCTCCAAACTCGACGTCAATTATATGTACTACACTGCCTTCGCATCCTATATCCAATTAATTAAAATGTAATGCGACTTCGTTTATGTAAAACGTATTTTGAATTTTCGAATTACTTATCGGTTCACTGATTTTATTTCATTTGTTCTCAGAACAACTCCGTATGATTCCAAATTTGAACCGTTAATTTAATTCCTTTATATACACAAATCCAAGCCGATTCCCATTTATCTAAACAAATAAAATTCTCTCATTTATTTAATGTTAGTTAACGTTTACTTTATTATTTTTATTTCAACCATTTAAATTCCTCAATCGAATTTCAGATCCAATTCGACCAAGTTCCATTCAAATATTCAATACTAAATATTTGATTTTCTACAACCCTATTAAATTCATGCACAAACAATATATTTAATTCTCTAACTCACATATCAATATAAAATTGATTATTAATACTTAAATCTTTAACTAATTCTATTTCAGACCGCCCAAATTTCTGGGACGTTACATTCTTCCCCCCTTTAAAACTTTTCGTCCTCGAAAAGGGGAGATCGTTAGAGTTAACCATTGTATATTTCAATTTTTCGCATTCGTCTGTAATTTCCTCACAACTAATTTAAATATCGATATTTAAGTCATCGAACATTCTTGTTTATCCATCACATTTAATTTACTTGGAAAATCAATTTTTCTTTCTAACAGTTAGAGATCAATTTTGATCAAACAAATTTTCTTTATCCCTCGAATCAGGATTTATTTATTTCCCTATTTTTGTAAATTATATTAAATTTCTGCATAAGTTGGATTTATACATCTCAACTAGTTCAAATTTCATCATAAATATCATCCATCAACGCTACTCATCTATCGTTGCAACTGTAATGGGTCCAAGCTTAGCAACCCTCCACCCAATCTCCTTACATTCAGTCCATTTCGAACACTCCTTAAAGAGTGTAGATAGCATTTTCTTTTCAAGTTACAAATTATTGACTTGAAAATTTCCAAATTCGAAACGCTTTATAATCTTGATATATATAACATGAAATACGTGCTGAAAACATGTATTATTACTTCAAACCTATGGACTTGAAAATATTCTGAAATATACTTTAATATTTTAATTTCAAATTATCGATTTGAAAATATTTGATAACTCGAAGTTTGACAAGTCTATTGTCGTCCTCACAGATGTTAGGCATACGCTGGTCAGGCGCACGACCAAAATCTCCAAGTACTAAATATCCTTGCTTTAACTCCCAATGAAAATATTTCAAAAATTCTTTTAAAACCGATACGGAAAGTACAAGTGTGATATTGATATATTGACTATTTATGAATCATAGATACACAATGGTTTCGTCTGGATCCCCCAGAAAACATCCGTATCCGTAGGAAATCACTTCCCTGTGAACTTTGTCATAGACAGATCAACAAATGATATTTATGAATCAAAATAAAATCTGAGGTCACTGAGCATTGACAGCTCTATCCCATGGTCACCAAAACAAATTATCAAATTATGAAGATAAACTAATTCACGAGGACATATCAAATCATGAGGACAAATCGGGTCATGAAGACACATCAAGTCATGAAGACAGTGCCGCATCAACCAGGTGGCTCACTATCACTAAGATATCTCAAACATCGCATGGCTCCATTCTACCTTTAGTAACTCTAGTGGTTACATCTCTTTCACTTGTAGATATGCCATATGGACCGTAGGTACACAATGGTTATGCCTGATTCCCTCAGGAAACATCCATACCCGTAAGCTTTCACAGCTCTGCAGATTACGCCATTACCATGATTGTAGATCGTAGCAGACACAATGGTTACGCTTGGTTCCCCCAAGAAACATCCATCCATTGTAGGCCATCTATAGCCCTACGAATTACGCTACACGGTCGCGTTCTTTCAGACAACTCGTGTTTTATGTCCGGACAACCTACTACCACCAGCAGCACATCTCACTAAGCTCGAAATTCAGAGGAGAAGGAAGGTACTTTCCTTATTTTGCTTTGAAAATATATAATATTATGTACATATAGTACTTCTGTCACCTTCCGCATATCTCATACCTATAAAATTTTCTCAATACATTTTCCAAATCATATTTTCCAATCCTTCATTCTTATATAAATTTTTTTATATAAGATTTTGTCCCCAACCATTACCTTCCAAATCAATAGCTTCAGAATTCACTATATTCTCACATATAATTTTTCATACAAGCTTCAGAAATTTCTGTATCCAATATCTAAAATCGCATATCCTCAAATTATGTTCTAATTTCACATTTTAGTTTTGATCTCATAATCAATTTAGATATCTAGTATCCTTTCAAACTCATATTTACGAATCTATTGGTTCCAACCCAATTTTCTTCTAATTTTCGAATTACTATAAATTTCCAATTATTTGATTCATCACTTAATTCAACTTTTTACGCCCTCAAAATTTCAGAATTTTCCCTTCTTATACAAAATTCTCATTCACGCATTACCTCATAATCACATCTTCGACCGTAAATTAGCAAGCGAACAACTTCCTAAGTATCAGCCCCGAAGGCCGAAACCAACACCATATCAACGCTCAGAAAATTATCCATCTTAACTAATCTCCAGTCAGTTTCTAAATTCCTTAATTACAATTCTGAATTTCTTAACAAATCATTGCTTACGCAATTCAATTTACAAATCTATTTCTCTTACGTTCTGCCGCTTTTAGTTCTCGTCGTGCGGCTTTTTATTCTTCAGTTCTCGACATTCTCATTTTATGTTAGCCTCTCGCTATCCTATGAAAACATTTCCAATTACCACATTGATTTTCTATAGAAAATATATTTTATTCTCAGGGGGAATATTCCAAAATTCCTTATTTGTATCTAAACATAAGTTAAATAAAACATCGTTATTCTCATTCAACTGTTGTCACTTATTAACTTTCTTTACTTAACCAACTCTTACTATCGAACCTTAACCATTTCTTAACCAATAATGAAGTCAATCAAGTTGGGGTATAATTACCTCTCAGACCTTAACTGAACAACGTTATAAACTTCGAAATAGATAAGTTCATAACTTCAAATAAAATATTCCTTCTCGTACCTACCATTTCCAGTTAAAAATTTACTTCTTTTACGAAAATCATTGATTAAATCAATTCGTGGCTTTGAAATATTTATCTTTAGAATTATACATTGTTCATTGATCTAAATACATAAACAATTAATTAATATATATATTAAATTTTGATAAAAAGCGAAAAATAAGTAGTACTTTTCTGAAATTCAACATAATTGACTCCCACGAATAATTTCCTTTCGAATAATCTCTCATCCGATAATATATTCCAAATTTCGGAATATCTCATTTGATTTATATCCTGAACTTCAGAATAATCTCACCGTACAGGTTAACTCCATTTCCGCTATTTACAATTTCATTTGCAACATATTTTCTTTCTAACGTTATTTTCTTCTAAAAATGTGAATATTATTCTATTTAGAAGAATCCGGATTCGTCACATCAAGTTAGTTTTGATTTCCCTTAAATCTCTTTAGAATCTTCAATCATATCTTACTTCATCTATAATTCTCATTTACAGTTCATTTCTTGTTGATTAATTAACAAGTTCACAACTTACTATCGAATTCATATATTCGATTATACATTACTGGGTTGTAACCCATTTACTTTATATGGCATGGTCCTGAATAATCTAAATAATTTAGTAATAAAATTTGACACCGCTGGATTCCAATTATAACCTTTTTGATTTAATTTCCGTTAATTTTTATATATTTCGACTACCGAATAAAATTCGCCGTTTCATATTTGAACCGATTTCAAATTTCACATTTTCATTCAAATTACCATCGGAATCCTTATTCCAAGAAATTCACTACGCCATAGATGGCCTATCGCGACGAAAATCCATGGTGTTGCTAGCTATAATGTTGCCATTGCTATACTGTTTTTTGTCTATTACAATGCACGCTTAAGTGTGTTAGCAAATATATCAACATGTGTTCCAGTAGCCGCGTGAATAAAATTATTAATCCGCGTCAACACAATCCAACGGTCCAATTTAGCGATCCGCGTGAAATAATGTTTAGTCCAGATTAGCAATCCACCCCAGCTCGTTTGCCCCCAAATTTTCATTTTCCCGCTAAAACCTAATTTGCGCTATTTTCACTTAAAGAAAAAAAAGTACTGCCTACTTCCATTTTGGAAACTAGGGTTTTGCCCTCTTAACACTCGAAAATCATGTTTGTTTGCAGTGGAATCCCCAAATCGACACTTGAAAAATCGAGGGAGTGTCTGATTAAATTGATTCTAAGAGGAGCAACGTATCACAGGTGTGGAAGGTCTGGTGAAATCGATCTCCATATTCAATTTATTGTGCTGGTTTTCTCTTAATTCTTCCAACCGCTTCCTCTTTCGTTCGAATATGAGAATTCTTTTTCGATCTGCAATGTTTTTGAACCTTTTTTATTTTACTATTTGTCTAGTTTGTAAATTTATTTGTTCTTAATTTCTGTCGTGTGCAGTTCAAGCTGAAATTGGGATTTTCACACTTCAGAAGGAGCAAAGAGACAACAACAAAGATTCCGCTGTCCAGTTGTTGCTTTAACGATCTCAATTATGTATCGATTTGTTGATTAAAGGTAACAATCTTAATTCTGATTTCAAATAATAACATTTGGGTATTGATTATTTTGGAAAGCCATGGAATTATATGTTTTGATTTTCGAATTGGTTTAATTGCATGATATAACTGGATTCATTCCACAAATCCAATTGTGGATTAAACCAAGCCATCGAATTTCTGTCAAGGAACTGTTTATCTTCTTACTCTATGTAATGAAGGATCTTTAACAACATATTGTGTTTACTATCTATTTGTCGAGGTTTCAGCATAGATTTTCAAATGGCAATTTTCTTAGCAAAATAGATTGAGTTTCTATGGATCTACTGGTTATTTGTAGTATGCAGGGTAATCATTATACATTAAGTTTGCGTAGAGCGTGGAGTGTGTTGAGATGAGTGAGTTGCTATTTGTCGGAGGCCGTGGATTTCAAGCAGTATGCGATTTTGGTGGAGATGGAGGGTGCTGCTGGTTCTAAGGGCGGATGGTCAGTAAAGGTGGTATGGATGGAGTATGAGCGGTTTAAGTACGGTGGATGGTAAGTAATGGTTTTGAGTATGGTGAATGTAGATGATGGTTTGTTTGAAGGAGCAGTTTGATGGATTGAGTTTTGGTCTGCTCAATTAGTAGTGGTGCGGGTAGTATGGTGTATGTGAAGTTGACAGTGGTGGACAGCGGGCCTAAAATTTTGGTTAGGTAAATAACTCCTATGATCTGTTTCTAATAACATTTTTATTTAGTGGATAGACTGTTCTACTGGTTGGTTTGCTAAGGCTATAATCATTGTACACAATCCCTGCTACGTATTTTACCCTCTTCTGCATGCATATGTTTACCAAACCAGTTCAATGAACTCATTTATCTTCAATCTCAATATCAGTGATGTCAGGACTAGATGATTTATTTGATGAATGACCGTATATCATTGCTCCCAGGCTGTCATACAATGTTTTTGCACCCAGTGCATCTAAGTACTTGACATGTAATGGCCAGTGTAAAGAAACCCAACTAAACGCCTATTTGCAGTATGCAGGGTAATCATGGGACGAATTAAAGCATATACGACAAAAGGTTATTTTATAGTTTGTGGTTGGTTAGAGCTGCTGGTACATTTTAAAGAATTTTTGATATGCATTTTATTTATATATACAGTGCTAAGGTTGCACCAATTTTCACTGCCAATTTCCTGAGGATGTTGAGGCAAATGATGGAACCGACAAAGTCGGAAATCATGAGTAAGCCCTTATTATCGTATCATATCATTTATTGCAAGCGGAGTAGAGGATCCTTGAAATATCCCTATGTACAGACTATGCAAAAAAAAATGTCTATATATTTGTTAACTGATAACGGCAAGAGTAGTAATAAAGTACCCAAGGAGGTTAGCGGTGCAAAACAGTGAATTACTACAGTTTACAGTTAAAAATTGGTATGATTATTTCACTATTCACTTGTCTTACCTCTTCCATAAGAAGAAAATTTTTGTTACGTCGGCTCCGTATATTGTCTTGAATTTCTTGAGACTGCATTTGCATGAAATCCTAAACTGTCTCCAGACCTTCTATAATGCAAAAGCTGCAAAAAAGGCAGTAACCTATTATTGTAATTTGCAGAAGTCATCTTCAGATGGAAAATATCTCCTCAAGTGAATTCTCATACACAAGATTTTTTTTGATGGAGTATATACCACACAAACATCTTGTTATAATTTTTTTTGACGGAGTATTACTTTGGCATGCAGTTAAAACTGGGGACAAGCTTGGGAGCTCCAGTACCAAGCTCTGCATTCTATGGAAGCAGCTTAAAGAAGTCTAACCTCAACACATACCATGGAAGAATATGAACAGGAAGCTTCAAAGTCATGGCAGATCTAGACGAGACAAAGCAAACCAACGCAGACAGCTCTTTTGATTCATTGATTGCCTTCGAGTGCTGAATATTTACATCAGTTTCATTTCAGGTATCACTTTGATTGTTTTTATAGCAAAAGTTACTAAGCTTAGTCTAATATTGTTTTTGTTTCACTTTACAACACTGTATGGGTGCGCCAACTCAAGTTACTATAGAAACATGTTAGTCGGAACAAAGTAGAAGATAGATTTGGAGATCTATGTTTACGTGATTCTCAGTTTTTGTTTTGTTTTTTCTTTATCTTTATCAGAGAAGATGAAGAAAAGAAAACGAAAAGCTAAGACGCTTCAAGTCAAGCATTCTAAAATGAAGGTTAACATTTTTTTTGAATAACCAGCAAATTTTGAATGCCAATGTTTGTTACAGGATCCATAGCACTAAGATTTGAACATATTATTATGATTATTGTTATATAATCATATTCCTTTATTTTTTTCTTGCTTATGGTTGTATGTGTGAGGAATATAGTTAGGAATGTATGTAAATATGAGTGAATCGAGTAAACCGAGTGACAATGTAGTGAGGAATGTATGTAAATATGAATGATTGTGTAATATACGAGTGAATGTATAATAGCGGAGTCCAAAAATCTGTACCATTTGAAATATTGAAATAAAATATTTATTTGAATAAAATACTGTGTTATAATAATATTTATTATAATATTATGAAATCTTCGATTAATAGCAGTTGAGGCGTAATTACTTTTAGCATTTATAAAACAAAATTTAACAACTGCTAGAAACAGTTGTAAAAAATGTTGATTTTATTACAATTGCCTGCTGTACTAGACATATTACAAATGTTTTTTGCAGTTGTGAAAGGGTATTTTTTGTTCTAGTGGTACCTGTGGCAATACATGTACTGGTATTACCATAGGGTCGCAAAGGTGTTGCCTTTGACTCTAAGGCAACGCGGCAAAAGGCAACCCCAAAAAAGTGTTGCCACAGGTCATTTTTTTCCTATAGCAACACTTTTTGGCACCTACTGCGTCACTTCTCTGGGGTTGCCGTAGGCCATCTATGGCGTAGTGATTCCAGTTATCTTTGCTTTCCAATACACACAATTAGAGAAGATTAAATTCGTTGATCTTCTTATACTTTTCTTTCTTAAATACCATTTGACGATGGATTCAGGATTCTATCATAAGGAAATCTTAGCGAGGAACAGCTCTTACAAACCTGGACTCGAAGACTGGGGATTCCGAAAAAAATCCAAATCTCAAAAAAAAAATTCTTTTCTCTGTACTAATTTCAAAATAATTTACCTTCCAAAATCTATTTAAAAAAATTAATTCATACTTTATAACTTTTTATTTCAAAACCTTTTTATTTTCAAGATCCGTTTTAAACCCAATAAGCTAAGTTTTGAATAAACCAAAGCTTTGATATCACTTGTAACGTCCCGCCTTTTTGACTGCTTCAAAGTGGTAATTAAACCAACTCAAAACGTTCAAATTGAAGGATTGTTATTTAGCTTATAGGGTTTAACAACAAAATCAACACAGAAATTCCAAAATAAATAAATATCACCATTTTTAACCATGAAAATAACTTTTATATATCAACCAGAATTTTTGATATAAATTTTTTTGTACAGTGGAATTAAAAATATAGCTTGCATACAAGAAAATATTTACTGTTTTTAAAATCTTCAGAGTGCGCCGTCTTTGGAATCCCAAGCTCCACCAATTTTTGAATCCTAAGTTGTAATCTTTAAATCGGTAACGCTCAGGGTCTGACCCGAGCATTCCATGCAAAAACATAAAACACTCGAGTCAGGATTAATCATTTGTTCAAGTAAATTAATTTCAATAAAACTAAAATAAATAAATAAATTCTAACATCAATTGTAAATGGTTGTGTAGTATATGTTCTTATCGATGTGCGTTCCCTATCAGTTTAAATTCAAGTATAACATCTGTCCTATTCAGTTTATGCATAAATCTAGTGTAATATCAACTCATAATCAAGTATGAGTATTTTTTTATTTCAGGGGCAACCGGTTATGGAAGCCTACGTGTATGGTTACACATGAGTTCATAGGGTATGCACGAATATATAGCAGACGGGTAGCACCGTCCCATCCAAGACAGCAAAATAAAACATAGTATGGCAGCATATCGTTTCATGTTTGTGCTATAGTGTACACACCAAAACGTACAAGACTGTATTTTTAAGCTACAGAAAGGGGGACATAGTTATGCATACCTTAGAGCTCAAAACAGTAGCAAAAACAACATGACAGTGGTACAAGGCCACAAAATCAAGGAAAAAGTTGCAAAAATAACATATGCAGATAAAGTAGGTTTCAAACAAGTCATCCGGTCAAGCAAGAGAAAGAGTAGCATGCCAGAATTTTTATGTCAGGCCATGGCATGAATATAAGAAAGGTGTATAAAACAAGACAAGTATATATCAACATATGTTCCAGTTCAAGTGGAAACCAGTGCATGTTTAGTTACCCACAACCCTTCAGACTAATGTTTCTTAGGTTATAACAAAACAGGGTGCAAATTTGACCTGGTACTTTATGAATGTAATATATAGGTATGTGCAGACCATGGTGCAACTATATTTCATATACTGGTGCAATTTATTAACATGTACTGGTGCCATTCATTGACATATACTGGTGCAATTCTTTTCAGAAGTAAATAAAAGGGTTAAACATAGTTTATTTCAGTAAATAAAAGGGTTCAACATATTTCAGCAAACTCATGCGCAAGAGACAGTCAACCCAAGGTACTCAGTGGACACATAGAAAGATAGGCATCGAGTGGGGTTAGATAGAATGGGGTTAGATAATATGTTGTGGTTCAACAAGAACCATTTGAATTTGTTTATGAACTGCCTACTGAATCAATATATGGCAAATTAATAAACATGTGGCCAAGTAAATATATGGCAGTTCATATATTTACCAACAGTGATTAGTAAGTAACCGCGGCAATATGAAAATGTTTGATCAATAAGCACTAATTTATAGAGCCAAATATAGTAGTCATCTCTCAAATTTTTATAAAAATTTGGGTATGTCAAGAAAAAATCAACGCAAAAGTGGAATATAGCATAAGTTCAAATAAAGTAGTGTCCAAACAGGTCATCCTAAAGAAGAATTTAACATGTCCAACATATACGACCAAAACAGTGGGACGGCACTTTCAAAAAAGCATGGAACTCAAGATCGTACATGCATTAAGGGATGTGCAGCATAGCATGGTCAAGGTTCATAACAATGTACCAACATTTACTTAGCACAACATAAACACAATAGGCAAATGGGATGGCTCTTTAAATGACATATGTATATAAATAGCAACATGTATTCATTCGCATGAATCAGGCACATGAATCAGGCCTATACACAACAACATGCGAATGGGATTGCTTTTCAAGTGGCCTGTGAATGTATATGACAATTCTAATTACATGCATACACAACAAAATTGTCCGTACTCCTACTTTAGACAGAACATCATACTCCATTATAATACTAAATGAGCATGTGTTATTCAAGCAATATAAAAATATACTTCTCTAAGTTTTTTAGTGAACAAGTGCACATACAGGAAATCAAACGCCTATTTTCCTTTTTGCATATTTATCAGCTCGTCATGACATGTCAAATTCAAATTTTTGACTTGAGTATTCATATAAAGAATTTAAAATCAAGATCTGATATTGATTTAGCTAACTATATGTCACTCAACTGTATTTTGTGTCCAAGCCAAAGTT
This sequence comes from Allium sativum, assembly GCA_030737875.1. Taxonomy (NCBI): domain Eukaryota; kingdom Viridiplantae; phylum Streptophyta; class Magnoliopsida; order Asparagales; family Amaryllidaceae; genus Allium; species Allium sativum. Next base: position 153,468,060 of record CM060924.1, on the reverse strand, counting down.
TTAACTTTAACCAAATAAAAACTAGCAGATTTCAGAGATATTTAGTGATATCATGTTTAAAAATAAAAGCTGTATTTTTATCCAATGCTATATAAAACTGCCATTGGTATCTATTGTAATGTCCTAATGATGTTACTTCCCTGAATTCACAGATAGTTGAGAAACTTGGAGGATCAATGACATACAATGGAAGGTTTTGCACACATGTCGTTATAGGACAGGCTAGAAGAACTCTGAACTTTTGTATAGCTTTATGTTCCGGGTTACTATGTACCTGCCATTTCACGTTTCACCAACTAACGTAATGGTTTTACCAGAAGTATTGGAATGAAAAACTTCCTATGGTTTACTCTAAATTCAACAGTACAAGTTTGATAAACTCTAGTCATTCTAATCTTAGAAGTTTCAAGTTTTAACACACTCCCTGATGATTTATTTGTCAGCATTAACCGATTAACTTCGAGGTCGTCACCAACTTGGAAAAATGCATATTATCCTACAAACCATGACATGGTCCAATGGGTTTTCATTTTTAATTATACAACTTACATGGTTTATGGAGGCAATCGAACCAGTTAGCTATGACACGCTATTAATTTCTTAATTATTTCATCTTAACATTGAGCCAAACCATCATATTCAAATTCAATCGAAGTCAAATTCTCGAAGTAAGAAAAAAAATGAGAGTTAAAACTCACAAGTGATTTAAGGACAAATTCCCAGTTGTATATGCATACACATGTGTATATATAATCATCATGTTTCAGTTTCATAGCAACCTAGTGGAACAGGAGAAGTGCTTTTTGGCAAAGCAACCAGGAGCAGTATTCCAAAACGGGTTTGGGTAAATCTGCACACAGTCAATATAAATCGAATTTAGCAATCACATATATTTAGTTTAACTGAAATTAATCTACTTGAACTGAGATGAATCGTGAGTGAGATGCTCACCTTCACTCGACAACGCTGGCTTTAGGGCAGTGCTTGTGCGACGAGGAGAAGGCGGCAACAACGAGAGGGACAGTGGCAAATCGTTCAGAGCTAGAGGCGGCATCAGTGGATTTGATTTTAGAAAAAACGAATACTTTCCCTTTTGATTATTGGTGGCTTGCAACTACAATTTGCTAGCGGGAGGAGCAATGGCCGATTTGTTGGTCTCGATTTGGGATGGAGGCCATGGATTTCGATCAGAAGAATTTTAAGGAAAAAGCTTCGATTTTGGGGAAAGGAGTAATTTAGGTCTCGGCCATTTGAAGAGGAGGTTTTTGATTTTCTCCTTGCTGAAGGAAAATGAGAGAAAAAATGATTTTATAGATGAAAAATCAACGGATAAGAAGAATGTAACATTGCGATAAGTTTATAGGGTAGTGGCGCATTACACTTTAGCCTTACTTTGTCTGCGCGATTTTCAAGTGGTGTGTGCATTAAATTTTTCTGAGGTAGGTAACAAGCATTTAAATTAGGGATTAAATTCTACCATGAATTTTTACTTAATGTTCTATATTCGTACCATTAACACATTCTCCAAACGCACCGTCAATTATATGTACCGCACTGCCTTCGCGTCCTATGTCCAATTAATTAAATTGTAATGCGACTTCGTTTGTGTATAACGTATTTAGAATTTTCGAATTACTTATCGATTCACTGATTTTATTTCATTTATTCTCAAAACAACTCCGTATTATTCCCAATTTGAACCGTTAATTTCAATTTCTTTATATACACAAATCCAAGCCGATTCCCAATTATCTAAACAAATAAAATTCTCTAATTTATTTAATGTTAATTTACGTTTACTTTATCATTTTTATTTCAACCATTTACATTGCTCAATCGAATTTCAGATCCAATTCGACCAAATTCCATTCAAATATTCAATACTAAATATTTGATTTTCACCAACCCTATTAAATTCATGCACATACAATATGTTTGATTTTCTAACTCACGTATCAATATAAAATTGATTATTAATACTTAAATCTTTAACTAATTCTATTTCGAACCGCCAAAATTTCTGGGACGTTACACATACTACCACTTGTTATTTGAGATAGGCTACTGGTCGGTCCATTTGTTTTTTCTTACAGATTGTACCACCCCAGTCCTTCAATCGATCGTTGCTATAGGCCGTATTAAAGAGATAGTGGACTATGACACAGACTTTCCACATTCCTGATTTTGAGCTAGGTATCACCCCAACCAATATCCTTTTCAGGCCTCCCTTTTATATCTCTTTGGTTCGATCGACATTTGCTAGAGGCCATAGTAGAGAGACGGTGGCCTACGACACACACTTTCCACTTTTCGGATTATGAGCTAAGTATCACCCCAGCCGATATTCTTTTCAGGACTCCCTTTTATATCTCTTTGGGTCGATATTCTTTTCGAACCAAAAGAGTACGATTCGATTGGGTTACCTAGCAGCACACCTGTTTAGAGCATCTGTATATAATTAATTAGGGCTCAGCTATATTGGGATGTCTATACACCGCATTGGACTCTTACGCTTTTGGAGAGGTCCGGAAGATGTTTGGTTTTTGTTACATGTTGTCGTGTTAGTACTATGAGTACACCACCAACATGCATCAGTGCATAGCTCCGACCGCCAGTCATGCTGCCGAGCCCTTTTTCCCACGCATGCATCGATGGTAGACTAGTCACATAGTCCAGCGTACTCCTGCTGGTGTTAGACACGACTTGATGGAGGCCCGATCTCAGATTGATTTGAGGTCAAAGGTCAACATATTTCGAGCACCGCGGACTACTTGTTAGATGTGTCTGTCAGAGGGTGGCCCACTAGGTAATGGACACCTATTAGTCATTGCATTCCGTTTATCTGTGCACCCACTACACCAAAAATGCTTTTAACAACGTTTCAGAAACATTTTTGTATGATATTACAGCGTTTTGACAAACGCTGTATAACGACATGTTGTCGTAGGCCTCTTTTATCCGACAGCGAAAAATAAATGCTGTTATATTTCATGTTTTACAGCGTTTTAATCTCGCCGTTAATAGGCTATAAACAGTGTTTTTTGTTGCTATTTTAAAATATAGACAACGTTTGGCACATGCTGTCAAAAAAGCACAATTTCACACTTACACTTTCAACAACCAACTAAGAACGTTGTTATTAATGTTACTAGTATTTCACAGCGTTTTTCTTATGTTGTTATAGTGAAAATACTTTATCATTTCATAGAACTAACAGCGTTATATAAACGTTGTAGTTAGTTCCTGATACTTTTACTTGACTGCTGGAACGTTGCATTGCAATATTTATATCAATAATCTACACTCATTTCATCATATTTCAACTAAACAATATACATAATATCGTATCAAACTAGAAACTAGCATATGAAAAATATAATTATTAATCATTTTCATAAAGTAATATGAATACAATATCCGTTGACAAAATTTACATAAATTCATAAACAAACGTCATACAACATTACACAAACTTATGAAAACAAACCTAATAATGATGCATGTTAAAAACAAACATATTTATCCCTTTAACCTTTGGTTCTGGCATATATCGCTTAAGCATATCGTTTATTGCTTCCTTTTAGTTCACACTGCAGATTGCTCCACTGTTCGTCTCTTTAATGCTTCATGTCCACTTAAGCTTCAACATTGCAGGATTGGGCAATCTCAATATAATGAACGTATAAGTTCATGTTTTAACATCATTCATTTCCCAGCGAAACTGTGAATTCATGGAAATATATTACTAGAAAATGTAGTGAAGATGCATTAGAGACCACACATACATCTGGGAACATGCATATATTAAAGAAGGCATTATCGTTGTCAAATTATCGTTGGTGCTAATGGTGCGCTGCACCAAAGTAATTATCTATTAGCGAAACAATGATGATTTCTTTTAATTATCATTGTCATCATCGGACATTATGCAATGGTGCTAATGGTGCACTACGCCAAAGTAATGGTGCACAGGTGCACCACTCAGTGTGGTACAGATAACCACTGTGGTGCATTTGCACCACTACAGTGGCGCATAGGTGCACCAATACTATTATGCAGTGCACCATTAGCACCACTGCAAAATGTCCGCAAAGAGATGAAATACATAAGAGCACTGACACGCAACCAAACAGACACAATAGTATCCCAAACACACAAATGCAATACTTAATAGCTTGCAAAAACTGAAGATGATGGGACTTGTGTATTGCATTAATTAATAATAGAAGGGCGATCTAATTCATTTTTGCTCCAAAAAGGAGCTAGTAAAAAAAGACCTGAGATTTACTAACCTGATATATTACCGTTTACAGCTCCAATGTGCAGATATGGTACAACAGGAACAAATGCTTGGGATACGCTGTCGACTTTAGTTTCTAGAGGGAAAAACATAGTAATAAACTTGTTACTTAACATAACCATGAAAAATCATACACTATAAGAAAAGTGATTTTCAACAATACCAAAAGACAGCATTTTATGCTGACTGTTGTTGTTGAACCTTTTGATAAGTAGGAAAATGTTAAAACAACATTGCAAAATGCTGTATAATTAAGGCAGCCTAAAAATAATTAGGGGTCTTTCGATTAATTTTAGAGGTCGCGGTCTTTCACTATTGCCTCTTGTTTCTCCCACGTCCTTCTTTCTCCGAAAATTTCATTTTCCCTGTTTTCTGAACTTTCCCTCCCTGTGTTCTCTTTTCTTTCCTTCTTCCACATTTTAGTTTTTCTTAGATTTTGCTTTTTGTTCAGTTTTATTAATCTTCGCTTCCCTAATACCTCTGGTACGTCCTTTTTACTGAACAATCCTAATTTAACTTGTTCAGATTCAATTGATTAGTCGGTTTTTATGTTAATTTCAGTCGTTGATCCCAATTTTCATGTTGGTTATGTACACTGTTCCTCCCTCTCCTTTCTCCCTGAAATTTATTAATTTTCTATTGAAAAAAGAGTTTAGAATGTATAGTAAACGTCAGTATCTCTTATCAGGATTCGGATTTTTAATAGAATACTTGATTGGTGGATTTATGTAACGGATTTGAGATACCCATCCAGGTTTGATTGGATTCAGTTTATTATTATATCAGACAGACTTCGGTCAATGGTTTTAGTATTACTAACTGAGACCAACCAATTTGCGGACCTAAATAGAAGATAGAATGCCCTTGTTTACAAAGTGTCTTCCCATCATTACATGGTCAGTCATTGTCAATTTGGGTTTTATAGTTATAATTAAAAAAATCATGGTTTTTAGTAATTATTTTTCATGGAGATATGTCCTAGACATTAACATAATATTTACAATTTAGGGGAACTATGTAAATGATAAATTGGTGAATTTAAGGATTTATACTACTCTACAGTGTAGCACTCAACTAAAATGGTATTTATTATTCAGTTTCAAGATTAAAGATTTTAACATTGTACATCTATCAATTTTCCATTTAACCCATTATATTTGAAGAAAGAAAATTTTGTGATCATAACAGGTGCATTTAGCATTCACAGACCATGTAAATGAAATACGGGTCCAGTTTTAATGGGAGATTTGTCGCCAAGCTGGGTTAGGTACGAAAAAGATATAAAGAAGTTGAATGTTCATGTGAAGATGAAATACAGGTGCCGTGTGGTCCTTTCACATTACTTATGTATTTTGCATTTAGATAATCTCATTTTTATTCCAATGCAGCAGCTTGCTCATTATTTTCTTTAGATTTCTTTCTAATACCTTTGGTTCTCATGTGGGGAGGCAGCTGGATTTTATCAGCATGTGTTATGTAGGTAACATATTTTATTTTATACGGTACACATTCAGCTTGCTGTTGCATGTTTTGTTCCGACATGGTTGGTATAAAATTGCAGTTCATTTCTAAGGCATGTGATCAAGAAAGCAAATAACTGAGTTTTGGTGGCGCAAGTGGAGCGCGAGTAGCTAGATGGAGGGTCGGTGGTTGATCGATGGTCGATCAACTCGTGGACGTGCGGTGGGTGGAAATTTGGAAAGACGAGTTGGGTTCGATGTCGGCAGTTATTTGATGTAAGAAAGGTTAAAAAGGGGGAGGTGATTAATAGGAATAATTAGTTTATTAATTAACTTAGGTTAATTATTAATATAATTAAAGTATAAATGTTTATATCTTGTGCATACAGAAACGAAATTGAATGATTCAAGATGCGTTAAGATCGTCTTGACATGGACTACATTTCAGAACTGGTTGGAACAGATTTGGAGCTGGTGATGATTTATGATAAAATTAAACATCTATTTAATTTTATTAAAATAATTGTCATTTAACGATTCCGAAACCAATCAAGGTGAGAACTCTCTCCCACTAAAATTATTTACAGTTATTATATACTAGGTTGTAGACGGAGCTTAGTTGCTCCTGACACCATTTTTTGTACAGACCAGTTGATTATTTGTTTGGATTGTGCTTGGATTGATATAGTTGTATAAAAAAATAATTTATATAATATATACAAAAATTATCATGAAATAAAAATAAAATAAATATTCATTTACAAATCGGACGGTTTGTTTATGTATGCCCATTTTACTGATATTGATTGGGACGATAATTTTTACACGTCGCCCAACAACACAAATAATAAATAATATTTGTTGTTTGAAAACCCCACACGGGTATTGTGATGATATTTGACATACACTGATCCTAATAACTAGTTGTGTAAAAACCCGGATTTTCAAAGCCAATTTAAAAAATTTATTTTGGCGATTTTAATGAATTTTAAATATTTAAAATGTTTTATTTTAAATAATAACGACGGAAAATTTATTTTCGATGAAGTTAGAAGGTATAAATTTATTTTAATTATATTACGAGCCTGAAATGGCGCGGTAGTTTGAAAATTCGATTTCTAATTTCAAATGAATATACAGAATTCAATATAAGTCAGAATTGGACGAAACAAGAAATATTTGAATCTGTTTAAGAATATCTTTCTAATGAAGCTAGGAAACTGAGATTTCACTTTAGAAATGATAAGTTACGTCCAGTTTAAAATTCAGAATAGTCGCTGTGAAATTTATATATATTTTAATATAATATAAGCCCTTAAAAATGGAATTTTTGCAAATGACCTTCGTTTTCGACGAAACCAGTTTTGTTGGATCTGGGATGTCAAATTATTGCTAGATTCCAATTTTCATAATTTTTGAAGTTAATATGTGAGCGTGGCACACTTAAACGCGTTTGACCAGTTTTAGTTGAATTTAATCGACTGGAAAATGGCCATTTTTCAAACGGTCTCATAATTCGACGAAATGAGTTTTGCTAGGACTGTATCATCAATACGAAGCTAGAAATAATTTTTCGGGAATTTTCAAAATTAATATCTGGCCCCGATAAAGTGAAATGTGCGTTCAAATTCAATATACTGATTTATATTTTGATTTTGACGGAAACCAATCGTAATGGTCGAATTGGCTTGCGCAACATATCCCATTGTGTTCGGAATGGGGGTAATTAGCTAGGGACGGTAGTCGTTGGGTCTCGGTTGGAGTTCGAATAAAAAAGTCAACCTAGTTGGAAATTAAATTAATATAAATAATATATATAAATTAACATACCCCCCCTGTAACCATTTCTTCCCCAAATCAGAAAGCCACGATCGGGAAAACAAAAACCCACGCTTCATCTCGTCACCCCCTTCCCCCCCCCCCCCCCCCCACGCGCCCACCAGCCCCGTTCCGCCCCTCCTCCTCCAGCGCCACCTCCTCCCTCCTCCACCGTTCTCCAGCACCCAGAACCGAAAACCCTAACTCCCAATTCGTCAAAACCCAATGCCAACCACTACCTCCAATCGCCGGAACCTCTCCCGCCACCTGACCACACACCACCGCCCCACCCTGCCACCTAGCGCCACTTCCGAACCCACCACCGCCAGCCCGGATCTCCTACTCCCTAAAAACCCGATTATTATCTCTTTTGAAAGTTCGGAAAACGTTTGTTCGTCGCGAACCACCATCTCGAGCCCACAACATCCGCGAGCATCGCCTCCTTCAATCGAAAAACAATGTGAGTTTTATTTATTTATTTCTTAGATAAAGATTGGATTTTTATTTGCTTAAAGACTCGATTTTTATTTACTTAAAGACTCGATTTTTATTTACTTAAAGACTCGATTTTTAATTACTTAAAAACTTGATTTTTATTTACTTAAAGATATGATTTTTATTATAAACCTAGCGGTATTAAAATACGGTTTATACATATGTAGTGAATCAAAGATTGGATTTCTATATATTCATATAGCGAAGAGAAAATAAATTTTTTATATATGCATGAAAAGATTGGATTTTTTATTTATATTTCTGGTGATAAAAATCCGATTTTTGATATGAAGTTGAGGTGATAAAAATCTGATTTTTAATATGAAGTTGAAGCTATAGAAATTCGATTTTTATATATTTGAACTGGCGATAAAAATATAATTTTTATATGGAAAGTAGCGGAATAAAAATACGATTTTTACATACAGAGATTTGAAATAAAAATATGATTTTTATTTATATGAAGTGGCGAAGAAATTATGATTTTTCATAATATAAAAACTCGATTTTTAGCGCTATAAAAAATTGATTTTTATAAATATAGCGAAGTAATAAATATGTGATTTTTATATATGTAGCGAATACGGGCGACGAAAGTGACAAAGGGCAAGCACGATGAAAATTTTCTACATATGAAGAGACGTGGCGCTTGGTTTAGCTTCTAGGTGAGAACTTCTCACTCAAATTCTATTTTTCTAGTTATATATATATATATATATATATATACTAGGATGTAGAAGGTGCTTAGCAGCACCCGACACCTTTGTTTGAAACCATGGATGTTTGGTTGATTTGTGGATTGAGTGATTCGGTTGAATTTGGGTTGGAAAATGAACGAATTAATATAATTTGATTTGGGTATGGCGTGGGCCATTATTAGACTGGGGACAAGACTAGGCCTTATCCCGTTTCTAGTATCGCGCCGTTATGCCGCCGTAATTTTCTAAAATGTGTTAGAAAAATAAAAATATCATTTAAATTAGATAAATGAACAAAATGAATATTCATTTACAAATCAAAACGATTTGTTGATGTACACCCATTTGACTGATATGGATTGGAACGATAAATTTTACACATCGCCCAACTGCACAAATAATATTCAGTATTTGTTGGTTGAAACCCCACACGGGTATTGGGATGATATTTGACGTACACTAATCCCGATTGTTTAGTGGTATGTCAGTCGATTGGCTGACAGACTGTGTAAGCATTAATTATTTATATTTAATGCTTATACGGTGTAGAAAGCACTTTGGATGATGGTTGATTATTTATCACTGCTGTTATATACATGTGTTGTATGAAATCCATATAAATCACTTTATATGGTATTTGGCTGTGTCTAATTCCAATTCAGAACTGTAGAATATTTTAAAATAACAAATATTTTAAAATAACGAATATTTTAGAATAATATTCAGCAAAGGATTAAAACCTGATTTTGAATTTCGATTTTGAATGGACATGAATTATTGAAATATATAAAGCCATGTTGATTAGAGTTGCGCCATTTTGATGTGAGCGATATTTATATCGATTTTATTCATTTTTATAATGAATATTAAAAATGAAGTGATTTCAAAATCTGATGTTTAAAAATATTATCATTTATATGTTAATGATATGGAATACAATTTTGATTTAAAATTGAATTTGAAGTTGAAACCATTTTGAAAACGAATTTAAAACGATTTATAAAATACATTTTGAAAGGAAATCGACGATATATATATATATATATATATATATATATATATATATATATATATATATATATATTAATGGCCTGAATAGAACGCGCCGCGCCGCGACAGTTCGCGAATTTCGACCATTGACTTCGAATTGCGATTACGGGAGATCCGACCATCATATTCTCCTGAAACCAGAACCATTAGGTTCGTATCGAAAAGATCTTTCAAACGAATATAAAATATTTGAAATCTACCAGTTGGATTTGGAATTATCTCCAAATCAGATTTGGAAAAGGTCGCTGTAAGTGTAGTTCGATGACCGTATATGGAAATCGACTGTACGGGCCTTGATGAAATTATTAAAAATATTTATAATTTGTGTAAAATCATAATAAAGGATTTGTGAAGAATTAGGATGAAAAATTCCACGTGTGTGAAGATAAAAATATATTTTTATCAAAATGAACTAGTTATTAACTAGAATTATAATCCATTATTTTTAAATAAATAAAAGGGATTGAGAATGGTTTTTAACATAACCAGAATTTCCAATATATGGATTGGAATGGATTTGAATCGAAATTATCTTCGGGATATTTCAATATTGGATTCCGTGATGATATGGATATTGTGGAGGAATTTGTAAGATATACATATATATATCGTTATTCCAATACGATATTCGTTGGTTTCAGAATTTGGTATTGAATATAAGCCGATATATTTTCTATTCAGAGCCTTGTATTTAATATCGAATTGGATTTTGGGTTTTTCGTGAACGGTGTCTTAAATAACACTGTTCTTGAACCCAGTTATGAAAAGAATAAATCTTTTTATTAAGATTTAAAGAAGAATTACCAATTGATTGACAGTTAATTGGAATTGAAATGAAATGTGAATTGGGTTTATCGTGAACTGTGTTTTAAATGACATTCGCTCTTTAACCCAATTAACAGTGAAATGTAATTTGGAATTTATAAATATTTTTATTGAGATTTAATGAGAATTTTCCAAAGTAAAGTTTTCCAATATATAAATTGGAATGGAATTCGATTTGGTAATAATCGAAGGGAGCTTCTGTGGAGGAAGACCGTTACTATATATGGAATTTAAAAGGCTTCGCCGTTATTCCATTTATATTATTGGTTGGATACAGAAGTTTATATCGATTATATACATTGATCTGTTTTCCGTGAAGATTCCATAATTAATGGAATGAGAGTTGGGTTTGTCGTGAATGGCATCTTTAATAATACTGTTCTTAAATCCAACGGAGTTAAAAAAAATTAGAAACTGATGGGAAGATTAAAGAATAAATCTAAAAGAATATATATTTGATAAAATTAATGGGAACATTTCCCTAATGATGTGAATATTTGAATAAAAGAATATTCTGAATTGGAATGAGGCGTATGTTGTGTTTGTTTAACACTTGTTTATTATATACGCGAGTTATTCGGAATGACCGGGTTTATCCCATTCTGAATAACTGAGACGACGGTGAGTCGAAGATGAAGACGGTGGTTGAAGACCGGGGATCTTCACGTCGTTTGGATGATTTCTGCTATCTTGATTGGGCTGTACACCCAAGACGATGGAAAAAGTGGTGATCGTCCAGACGTACTTGGAGATCGATGGATATGCGAGGTACTAGGTGCCTCCGGTTTCTTTCAGACCCAGAACGGACTTGTAAATGGACTGTGTGTCTGACATTGGATTTCATTCTGTGTGATTGATATACATCAGTTGCATGGCGTGAATTGCCTGTGTGGCATGCTGAGATGCAAATGATCAAGGCTTCTGTTGAAAAGCAAAGTCTTGTGGTTGATGATCAAAGCACGGCCCACGTGGCATCGCTTTGTGTAGCGTTAATTCGTGAGCCTCACACCCCGGTGTAAACCAAAAACTGGAGAGGACCTCAGGGGGAACATGCGTCTCTTTCTGGTTAGGAGTGGCGTCAGTGCTTGAACTGGCTGACGAGTTTGACTCATGTGGTTGTTGGATTTTGGAGGCGCCTCGGTTATATCGGTCGATCCGGGACCGATGGAGTCATTTTTTGTCTCATTTACGCCCCATAGGGCGGGGAGACATAGTGTTTAGGGTTTAAGTTTAATCCACATCTAGTGGACTGGCCCTGACGATCCAAGGGTCGATGCGCTCTGACCCTGAGACTCGGACTAGACAGTCTCGAAGCGGTGAGGACTATCTGTTGCCTCGGTTCATAGATGGAAATCCAATTTCCAATACGACATTTTGCGGTTTTGATTATAGAGCCTAGTATGGCGACATGATAGATGGTACCCATGCCGCCTATGATTGATACTTATGATTGAAATTGCTTTGAAACGCTTATGCACTAATAATAATATCAAATGATTTCTTTATATACGTATCAAGCATTCTTTGGCTATTATAAGGTAACACCCTATCCTCCGGCTTGTGTTGCATTGTGTGATGGGACATGGGTCTTATAATAGCTTCATTGTACTTTATTTAGCATTGCGCTATTTATCTCGTGCACTGGTATTCTTGGGAGGAAACCCGTTCCGCGTTATACGGCGTGGTCCCTTGATTTACCTTAATTTTAAAGTAAAGTTTTAAATAACTGTTTTAGTTCTCACACCAGTCACATGACTGACCTAAAGTTTATTGTTTTAACCTAAACTCTGGGTGTCCTTATTTTCCGCACGGGCAGCTAGTAGTTTTGGTTTTGCAGATTTATATTCATAGGATTCTGGTTTATAGCTGAAGTGGTATTCAGAAAGCTCTGTATCCGTGTATTTCTTTCAGTTATGTTTTGTATTATTTTTCCGCTGCAGTAATGTATTTAAATCTCGGATAATTATCAACTGTGTAATGTTTATTCATACTCTGTATATTCTTGAATTCTGATGGAATTGTTGTAATAACAATGAAATGTTCTTCTGTTTGTATTTTGGTTCGTCTTGTCGTCAACTCAGTCCGTCCTTTCCTTCACAGGGAAGTTCGGGTCGTTTCAAGTTGTATGTCAATCGATGGGTTGACAGACAGTATAAGCGTTATTTATTTATTTTAATGCTTATATAGTTATAAAATGCACTCTGGATGTTGTATGAATTTTAATGATTGTTTATCATTATTGTGGTATACATGCAATGTATGAGAACCATATAACTGAAATTATATGGTAATTGATTGAGTCGCATTCCGATTCAGAAATAAAGAATATTTTAAAATAAAGAATATTTTAAAATAAAGAATATTATAAAATAAAGAATATTTTGAAATAAAAAGAAATTTATGTTAAACATGTTTTATCATTATAAATAACATTTTTATCATGTTATGTTAGAAAAAGAGAATTATTTGTTTAACATGTTTTGTCATTAAAAATGACATTTTTATCATGTTAGATTAGAAAAAAAAAAGATATATGCAAGAAATAAAAATATATAAAAAAATATTTATATATGTGATGAAAAAAATATTTATGCGAGAAATAAAAAGATATATGCAAGAAATAAGAAATAAATATGCGATGAATAAAATTGTCATGAATTGAAATAAATATTGGATCGTTAAAAATATAATTTTTAACATGAATATGCGTTTGATAAAATTGTCATATACGGAAATAAATATTGGTTGGTTAAAAATATTATCTAACATATATGTGGAATGTATATAGTTCTCATGTAATGGAATATTCAATTTTGATTAAAAATTGAAAATGAAGTAGAAGTCGTTTTGAAATGAATTTATAAACGATTTATAAAATACGATTTGAATTAAAATAGACGAAATATATATAATATGTATATTATATATATTTAATGGCCTGAATAGAATGCGCCGCGCAGCGACCGTTCGCGAAATTCGAGCATTGACTGCGAATTGACATTACGGGAGATCCGACCATCAGATTCTCCTAAAACCGAAAACGTTGGGTACGTATCAAAAAGAGCTTTCCAACGAATATAAGAGATGTAAATTTGAGTGGTCGGATTTTAAAATATGTCCAAATCAATTCAGAAAAGGTCGCTATGGACGCAGTTTGGTGGCCGTTATTAGAAACCGACTGTGCGAGTGATATTAAAATTATTAAAAACATGGAAAAATTATGTAAAATCATAATAAATGATTTGGTAAGATTTGGAAGGAAAAATTCCAGTTTTGAAAAGATTAAAATATATTTTTATCGAAATGAACTAGCTAATAACTAGAATAATAATTCAACTATTTTTAGAAATAAATAAATTGGATTTGAAAATGGTTTTAAAATAACCAGAAATTTCCAAAGAATAAATTGGAATGGATTGAGTGGAAATAATCTCCGGAATATTTTGATATTGTATTCCGTGATTATGCGATATTGTTGAGGAATTTGGAAGATATATATATACCATTATTCCCAATACGATATCCGTTGGTTTCAGAATTTGATATTGAATATAAGCCGATATAATTTCTATTCAGAGCCTTGTATTTGATAGCAAATTGGATTTTTGGTTTGTCGTGAATGGTGTCTTTAATAACACTGTTCTTAAACCTAGTTGAGAAAAGAATAAATCTTTAAATTAAGATTTAGTGAAGTTTTCCAATTAATTAATATTTAATTGGAATTGAATAAAAGAATTAGATGTTGGGTTTATCGTGAACAGTGTTTTAAATAACACATGTTCTTTAACCCAATTAACAGTAAAGAATGTGATTTGGAATTTATAACCTTTTAATTAAGACTAGTGGAATTTTCCGGAGTAAATATTTCCAATTTAATATATTAAATTTGAATTGAATGGAATTCGATTTGGTAATAATCGGGATGAGCTTCTATGGAGGAAGACTGTTAATATATATATATATATATATATATATATATATATATCGAATTTAAAAGGCTTCGTCGTTATTCCATTTATACTATTAGTTGGACACGGAAATTTATATTAATTATATATATTGATCTATTTTCCGTGAAGACTCCATAATTAATGGAATTTGATTTTGGGTTTATCGTGAACAATGTTTTTTAAATGACATTTGTTCTTTAACCCAGTTAAAGATAAGATTAATTTCTTAAATTTGAATAATCATTAAGTAATGGTTTTTTTTAGATTAAAAATATACTAGAATTTTAATGAATCTTTAATTAGATTAAAACAAGAAAGAGATAATTAAATTTATTGAATTCATGAAATGATAAAGAATGGAGTACCACCAGTTTTACTCCAGGCGATAGTTAAATCTTTAAAAAGATTCCATGATTAATGGTAATTAGAATTTACCGATAACACCGTGGGTGTTAGATATGGAGTACTGCCAGTTTTGCTCCATGGGAAGAATAGGTTGTGATTGGGATAATAAAATAAATGATTACTTCAGTAAGGCACGATAATCCCGACTAGTTAATGAAATCTTTTGTAATGATATCCGAAGGAAGATTAAAGAATAAATTTAAAAGAATTTATCTTTGATAAAATGAATAGGAACCTTTCCCTAAAAATGTGAATATTTAAATAAAAGAATATTCTGAATTGGAATGAGGCGTATGATGTGCTTTTATAGCACTTGATTAAAAAATACGCGAGTTATTCGGAAAGACCGGGTTCAACCCATTCTGAATAATGAATATGACGACTAACAATCGAAGAGATTGAAGACGGTGAAAGACCGACGATCTTCACATCATGTGGATGAGTTTCTACTGATGCCCATGACTAGAGTAGCTACCTTGAAGGGGCTACAGTGGTAGCCGCCCGGACGTACTTGTTGATTGTTCAGATATACGAGGGTCTCTCCCCTGTATTGGACATACGGGATGAGGAATAAGGTGCCTTCGGTTTCGTTTAGACCCAGAACGGACTTATAAATGGATGGTATGTCTGAAGTTTTATTCCTTTATGTTGTTTTCGTTGATCTCTGCTAAATATATATCTGTTTGGTGGCGGAGAATTTATTCTCTTGCTTAACACCCTTCTCTGAGACGTACGAGCTTAAAGTTTATATACTGGCAGAAATCAATGGTATGGTATGGATTGACAATGTGACATGCTGAGATGCATGGATCAAGGCTTTTGTTGAAAAGCAAAGCCTTGTGGATGATGGTCAAAGCATAGCTTTAATTAGCATAGCTTTGTGTAGCATTACTTCGCGAGCCTCACATACTGGTATGATGGTGAACTGATGGTCAGATCAATATGCTTTCGATATAAGGATGGATTCGATCGACCGAGATGAGCTGAGTGTGATCGCTCCATGCTCAAAGGGATTGGGCACACCCCCCCGATTCCCATATTGGATATGGTATACGGTGTTTTCTCATGCATTGGACGTAAGACGTTGAAATACTTGATTTTCAGGATAGTGCGGATGTGCATTACAACGTTTTCTCATGCACGGGACGTAAGCCTTTGGGAATTGTACTACGCGATAGATCTTTCGAACCAAAAGCCATCAGTATGGAAATCCAAACTTCCAATATGACATTTTGCAGTTTTAATTGTAAACCTATATTGGCGACATGATATATGGTATCCATGCCGCCTAGGATTGGTACATTTATATTTGAAATTGATTTCTTCACTTATAGTAATAATAAAAGATAAATTTCGCGTACCAAGCAGATTTGACTATTATAAGGTAAAACTCTATCCTCCGGCTTGTGTTACATTATGTGATGGGACCTGAGTCTTATAATAGCTTCATTTTCCTTTAATTAGCATTGTGCTATTTGTTTTATGCACTGGTATTCTTGGGGGTAAGCCCGTTCTGTGTTACACAGCGTGGTCCCTTGATTTACCTAACTTTAAAATCAAATTAATAACTGTTTTAGTTCTCACACTAGTCCCATGACTGACTGGAGTTTATTGTTTTAACCTAAACTCTAGGTGCCCTTATTTTCCACACGGGCAGATAATAGTTTTAGTTTTGTAGATATTATATTCACAAGATACTAGATTACAGCTGGAGCTATATTCAAAAAACTTTGTATCCGTATATTTCTTCCAGTTGTGTTAGTTGTTATTTTCTACTACGCTTTGTATCTATGCATTTTATTTCCGCTGCTTTGTATTTTAAATCTCTGATATTTTCTGCTGTATATTTATTCATACTCTGGAATGTTCTTGTACTCTGATGAAAATTGTTACAATAGCAATGAAATGTTCTATTGTTTGTGTTCTGATGCGTCGTGTTCTCAACACAATCCGGGCTTTCCCTTATGGGTGAGTTTGTGTCGTTTCAGCGTGGTACTAGAGCTTTGGTTTACAGAGCTCGAGAACAAGACACATTAGAACCAAATGAAAGAATTCGTTAGAGATTGGATAAGTAATATCCAATGAGAATGACTCGTTAGAGATGGGATCAGCAGCACCCTAGAATGAGTTTCAAAGAGTGTTATTTTTAAAATAAAAGTGAAACAAAATTTTGTTTTGAAAATTATAACTTATTATACGTATTTGAGTATTTTATTTTTTATAGAGTTTGGACAATCGAGTACATGAAGATTTTGCATATACGCCTAGCTATCATGTATTTGAAGTCTCAAATATACTAGGTAGATATAGAATCACACTCTATTCGTCCGGAGATGATTCCGATGATGATCATGACATCATCAGTGTTTGTGTTAGAGTTTCGAAAGTGGGATATCTATATATTTCCAATCGACTGGTGTGAAAACCAAAACATAGATAGGGTTTATTATTGTGATTTGGCACCAAAAATTGATTTTTGTATATAAAAATTATATATTTGAAAAGCTAATCAACACAATTGATTGTTGGCTATGATGTTTGATTATGGATTCCTCTAATAAAAATATTGGAATGATAAATAAAGTATAAATCAAAATATTTGTTAAAGGAAGAGAGTTGAACTTAGGAACTATAACATCCCGCGTTTTTAATATAATTAGAAATGTATATGCATAGATAGGATTAATAATGGTGATGTACAATGAAAATTAATTAATACATGAAAGGGGAGGATAGATTAATTCAATAATAGTGTATGTAACGGAGAAGACAATAAAATAAGGATACTTAATTTAAATATCTCGAATTAAGTAAAACGGACATCACCATTGCATTTGTCTCGGAATTCTACATGAAATAGAGTCCAAGTTCTCGAAAAACGGACTCAGTACGAAGAAGATATGAACCTCCGAAGTTTCAGAAAATTCAAAGAACAAAATACATTTCAAAAATTCAAGTTTAAAATTCGAAAATCGAAAGCCTGGGCTGGGCGGGAAAATTCCCGCCCAGGCAGGCAGGTCGACCTGGAGGTGGACCTCCCTAGGGAGATGGACCAGGAGGCCGACCTGTGTGTCGACCTCACCAGGGTAGGTCGACATAGTCGTCCAATTCTGACTCAGAACTGGCTGAATTCGTTTTTCTGAACTTGGACACGATTTTTGGCTCTATACGTTGATCTAACAGCTATATAAACGTCCCTGGACTCTCTATAATCTTCACTAAAAATCATGGCAACGCCATGGCTTTGCTCTAACTCAGATTCTTCTTCCTCTCCACTACTCCAATATATTCTTCTCTCTCAAGACGATTCTTAAATTTAAAAAGAATTTGATTGAGGAATTCTATTACTACGAACAAAATAAAGGGGAGATCCAAGTATTGTGCAAGAACAAGAACATAAAAGAAATCGAGATCTGAGATTCAATCTAGGCAACACAAAAAGGAGGAAAATCAATCCAAGATCTACGGCTTAAAGCGCAAGAATCACTGTGAGTGGAATTATAGTAAAATTATCCATAATAGTATTATTATCGTTTGCCCTTCCTCAGTTAAAAATTTATGTTGTAATGTAAATAATCTTAGCATGTTTAATCTATGCATCTTCCCTATTTCTCCTTTTTACTCTTGAACTTTGGCTACTTTCAAGTAAAGGTCGATAGCGAATAAATTATAACTGTTTGGGAAGAACTTGACATCTCATTGATGGATTAGGCAATTTGACTACAAAAATTATCACACAAGTGGTTGTTTAGGAAAAGAAAGAATGGGTTAAGCAGTACTTGATATATTAATTAAACAAACTTATGAGGAAGGATTAGTAACCCGTTAGGAACACATGTATGGGAAAGTAGGATAATAGGTATAGCCCATTAACAAGATTTCAAACGTTAACCTAAATTGGAGGTCTTTGGGAAAAACTTGAATGTGGGACTTGAAAATTTGATTTGTCCTAGAAACATAATTTAAATTGGAATAAGAACCATGCTTTAGGTAATTATGGAAATTGACACATAACATGGAATTAACAATAGTGGCATAATTTGGACATGAACATACTTGTGAATTGATAATTGGCATCTGATAATCTAGGATGAATACGAACGTGCTTGTGAATTTGAAATTAGCCTTGGACGCTTAGAATAGACAGGAATTGTTAAACTGGCTAAACATGAAACATGGCTAACTCGAGGTTAGAACGAGTTTGCAGTGTAATCCTGCCCGGAACCGCCCGGCACATCCAATGACTGCAAACAATAGGTTCTAATGTGAGAAGTTAGTCATAGCATGCTCGAAAAACCCGATGTGAGAATGAGTTGCAGTGTAATCCTGCCCGGAACCAACCGGCACATCCAATTACCACAACAATAGGTCTAATGTGAGAGGTTGGGCATTAATAATTAATTAATGCCAATAACACAAGATAGTATGATAAGGTTAAGCCAACTTGAAATACCAGACAACACTTAACCAATTTGACATAATAAGTGGGTTAATGCTATAAGAACTGTTAAAAGAAAACATAACCAATATAACAGTATCAGCAAGGCAGAGTGAGTGATGACAAGACAATAGATAAACTTATCCTAGGAATAAGAAAAGAATATTACTTATGATGTAATATAAGATTCGAAGGGTGGAACGACTTATACCATGAAATAAGTTTAAGTTGGAAAACGTGGGAGAACACCCGTACGTTATCCTTTGATAAGGAGGACTAAAGTCATGTTTGAATTCATTAATAAAACTAAGTAATAAACCTTAGTTAAGAAAACTAAGTTGTAAACCTTAGTTAAGATAATGAGAAAGAAAACTAAGTAATAAACCTTAGTTAAGAAAACTAAGTTGTAAACCTTAGTTTAGATAACAGGGAAAGAGAACTAAGTAATAAACCTTAGTTTAGAAGACTAAGTTGTAAACCTTAGTTGAGAAAACGAACGATTAAGGGAACTAAGTAGTAAATTATGGAAACTAAGTAGTAAACCTTAGTCAAGAAAGCCTAGTAGAACACAGGAAGGAGCAAACGTCCATCTAATCATGAAGAAGGCTCCAACGGATAGGGTTACGAAGCACGCGGCTTCAAGGGGACGTGAGGGTACTCTGCGTATCCCTCTGTGAGGATGAAGATGATCCTCCTGGGCTCACAGAGGTCAAGGTCTGCGTTAGAAGAACCAAGAGTATGCCTTGGTTGAAATATAGGGCAACCTAAAGACTAGGATAGACCAGCATGATTCGGTGTGACCAGTTTGCCCTATGATAGCAACTCGTCGTCTACCTACCGTCTTGAGTCAGTCGAGATACATAAAGCGGAAAGTTGGAGAACTCCAAAAGACCATATACTTGCTATCTAGTTATGGGTGAGGATGGCCATAGGATAGTGGGGCATAGGGGGCCTACATATAGTTCTAATTTTTTTTCAAGGGGTGTCTTTCATTAGTTGAGGGAGGGGTCAAGTGGGAACATAGCCACTGGAAAAACAGACCTTAGCATCTTCATCGGCAGATAACTTAAAGCTCCCGACCGAGCTCCATGTTTCTTGATTTGCCCTGCCACGGGATACTTGCCCGCACGAATAGAAGACATGTGCAACTAGACATCTAGCACGTTTACAATACGATTGGGACGCAAAGTCTAGGAACACTTATGGCTCTGGGTAGTGTTTCCTAAACAAGGGGACATCGCTCGATAGGTAGCATAATCCCTAGTTGGTCCTAGGTCACGTAAAACCTAAATCCTAGAAGCATTCAATAGGTAGCGTAAACCCCAGTGGCCCTGGGTAGCGTGAACCTTAATTAAATCTAGGACATGCTCGATAGAAAACTCTAGATTATACGGAATCTAGCAAGATCAAAGGTGACAGTCCAAACAATTTTTGAATGGTGGTACTACACTTAAGTAGCATAGATTTACATGATGAAGCCCGAATGACATACGGTAAGGGACTATATACATACATGGAAATAACTATACGAGTGGGGGTAATCTACATATATGTGGTATTAGGTTAATCTATTGGTGGGACATGAGTATAGCCTAAAAGGGCTAATATCCTGATAAGTAAGAAAAGATAACTGAATGGTATATGTAGTATTATACATAAGTTTATTCTAAGTCCACTCACATAGAACTTATGTTCTAACCCCCTCCTCATTACATACTTCCAGGTTAGGTTCATGGCAGAGATGGTATAATTTTGGATACTGGTTAGACAGTATAATTTAGAAGGTAAAGCTATATTTTGAATATATTATATTTTAATTCTTCCGCTGCAAGATGCTTTACGAGTTCTGACATGTTTCTTTATCTCTGTCTTTTTCTGTAGGAAGCCAGAGCACCCAACTCGTGTCTCGATGAATCGAATTTGAGAAATTCGGCCTGTCGAAATTCGGGTTGTTACATCTGGTATCAAAGCATAGGTTTAGTTTTCCTTGGGGAAAATTATGAGTGAGCGAATTTTATTTTTGAATTTTTTTATATATTATATATATATATATATCTAGGTAGCATAGGAGCCCGCCTCAGAAGTAGGTCTGAAAAAAAAATATAATAAGAGAGATTTTGCCCCATACACCGAAAACGGAGATCTGGAAATATTTTCGTACCTGTAGAGTGAAAGCAAAAAGGTATATATAGAAATGGATATTTATAAGGTATCATGTTCCACTTAAGTTTATATTTCATAGAGTTGGAACGAACACAAAGAAAGAATAAGAAAACACTAATGTACACATCAAGTTTTAGATCAACGATATGGTACAAGAGAGGAAGTCAACCATCAAGAAAGAAGACGGAGAGTTGCAAAGCGAAAATGTATAGAAGAACTTAAAAAAATACCTACAGGGGTAGGTCGACACCTTGGTCGACCTACCCATAGGCAGGTTGACCAGGGGGTCGAGCTCCCCCCTGTAGCGAAAAAAAAGGCTGAAGGCCGACGGCCTTCAGCTCATTTCGTTCTTCCTCTTTTTCTTCTCCAGAAACTCAAGAAACCACTCCATCCTCACGTCTTCCACCTCCCACCGCTCCAAATATCCACTATTTTCCACAAAATTACTCTCAAATTAAAGCTAGAGGTCTCCTATGCCCAGATCTATAACCTATCCTTCTCGATTCAAGCTAAAATCGCCATGCAACACTCCCTTCTTACCTCTTTCCCTCAACTTTCACTGCAAGAAATCGCTTGGTGCAACAACAATAGAAAGATAGTCGAGTATTACGTCAACACCGTAGGTTTAAAGTTGTTGCTAGGGCGTCCGGTCAGATTTGGTGATTTCTTTGGAACTCTTTTGGAAAGTTTATTCGCGGATGCGGGTTTAATTGCAATTTTGGATGTTAATACAGTCGAGCGACGAGGCTATAAAAGGTTAGTACGGCTTTTTGATGTTAACATAAATGTTGGGGAAGACAATGAAGGTTTGATTACATTTACTTCGGATGTAAAGGGAACTATCATTAGTTTCAATGAAATACAGTTTGGGGAAATGTTGAACATCCGTGGTAATGGACATGAATTAGGGGAGCTTGATATGACAGATTTAGCTGTATGGCATAGGATTTTCTACAATGAGTACGACAGGGTTTGGGATTATGAACACATACGCCCATTAGCTAGATTTGTTATTCGGATTTTGCAGTATAATATTGTCGGGCAGACTGGTGGATTTGATAGGATTACACATACCATTAGAAGAGCCACATATGCTATCTTTAGGGATATTCAAGTAAATTGGGCTCGCACTATTCAATAGTACTATGAATCTACTAGAGAGTCGAGATAAGCAAACATTGCTTTCGGGAATTTATTGACAGTAGAGTTTACGCGAAGTAATGTTCCCCTACATAACGAACCCTTCATATCACCTCCTTCTCATCCCTCCAGTATTATAGACTTGGTCACACTGACCAGGATGCACATTCACCTACATGATTTATTACAGCATCAACCCATGGAACACGAGGGGGAGATGGGGAGGGAGAGGAGGGACATGTACAGGAGGAGGAACTGCCTAGTGATAAGGAGCCCCAGAAAATATCGTCGGTAGGATCAGGTCCTTATCAGACAGAGCAGGCATGGGAAGATGCTTGGACTTCTCAGGCTCCAGGTTGGGGTACTTCCGGTACATCTGGGTGGGACCCTTGGGTTACTAGGGATGCAGATTAGAGAGCTGAGTTAAGATCAGTTTCTGAGTTACAGACTCAGCTAGTTAGGGATCAGCAGGACATTCTTAGGGCACAGCAGGAGATGCTCCAGACACAGGTCGGGCCAGGACAGGCTCAGCAGCAGATGATACAGGAGATGGGCACCTCTTATGATCAGATAGGGGCCTGGCTGCAGGACTTGCAGTTGGAAGTTAGGAAGGAGGCTAGACAGCATACGGAGCAACTAGATAGGATGGAAAGCAAGATTGGTGGCATAGAAGATCTCATTCGTAGCTTCTTCAGATAGGGTCTTGGCCTCTATTGCTGTATCAGTACGGTAGTATCTTATTATGTAGTGCATGACTGTTTTTCTTTTGTTTATCTAGTTGAAGTAATGTACTAGAACTTATTTTAACGTAATCTACAAGTTGTCCGCTTGGTTAAAACTGTTATGATTTTTCATGTATTACGTCTTAATAAAATATCATAGAGAACGTAGAAAGAGAAAAATGATGATGAGAAATTTTAATTAACTAAATTAAAATGCTAAGGGAAACGGGAAAATATAGACTTTTCCGTTTAATGGATGAGAAATAAAAATTTGGAAAAATTAGATTTTTTTGAATTTTGGAATCTAAAAATGGTTGGTAGGGTTTTGGATGTGACAATTGGATGAACTATGCTCTTACTCTGTAAGAGTATAGGAAAAATTTTATGAAAAATGTTTTGATTTTTCAAAAGAAAAAAAATTGCATTCATATAGAACTGCAAGTATATTTAGGATGTGAGCATCACGTTTTGAAAAAAAAGAGGGTTTTTAAAAGATTTGCATACATATAGGTGGATCCAAATTAGGCATACATGCTTTGCTATGATGTAATTCACTTTGCACATGTGTACAATGTTGCAATAATTGCATGAACACTTATTGGATGTTGCGAGAGATTATCTATTTTACTCTTATCGAATTTCGGGGACGAAATTCTTTAAGGGTGGGAGAATGTAACACCCCGCGTTTTTAATATAATTAGAACTGTATATGCATAGATAGGATTAATAATGGTGATGTACAATGAAAATTAATTAATACATGAAAGGGGAGGAAAGATTAATTCAATAACAGTGTACGTAACGGAGAAGACAATAAAATAAGGATACTTAATTTAACTATCTGGAATTAAGTAGAACGGACATCACCATTGCGTTCGTCTCGGAATTCTACATGAAATAGAGTCCAAGTTCTCGAAAAACGGACTCCGTACGAAGAAGATATGAACCTCCGAAGTTTCAGAAAATTCAAAGAACAAAATACAGTTCAAAAATTCAAGTTTAAAATTCGAAAATCGAAAGCCTAGGCTGGGCGGGAAAATTCCCGCCCAGGCAGGTCGACCAGGAGGTCGACCTAGGGGTTGACCTGTGTGTCGACCTCCCCAGGGTAGGTCGACCTGGTCGGCCAATTCTGACTCAGAACTGGCTGAATTCGTTTTCCTGAACTTGGACACGATTTTTGGCTCTATACGTTGATCTAACAGCAATATAAACATCCTTGGACTCTCTATAATCTTCACTAAAAATCATGGCAACGGCATGGCTCTGCTCTAACTCAGATTCTTCTTCCTCTCCACTAAAACCCCAATATATTCTTCTCTCTCAAGAGTATTCTTGAATTTAAAAAGAATTTGATTGAGGAATTTTATTACTGCGAACAAAATAAAGGGGAGATCCAAGTATTGTGCAAGAACAAGAACATAAAAGAAATCGAGATCTGAGATTCAATCTAGGCAACACAAAAAGGAGGAAAATCAATCCAAGATCTACGGCTTAAAGCGCAAGAATCACTGTGAGTGGAATTATAGTAAAATTATGCATAATAGTATTATTATCGTTTGCCCTTCCTCAGTTAAAAATTTATGTTGTAATGTAAATAATCTTAGCATGTTTAATCTATGCCTCCTCCCTATTTCTCCTCTTTACTCTTGAACTTTGGCTACTTTCGATTCAAGGTTGATAGCGAATAAATTATAACTATTTGGCAAGAACTTGAGATCTCATTAATGGATTAGGCAATTTGAGTACAAAAATTATAACACGAATGGTTGTTTAGGCAAAGAAAGAATGGGTTAAGCAGTACTTGATATATTAATTAAACCAACTTATGAGGAAGGATTAATAACCCGTTAGGAACACATGTATGAGAAAGTAGGATAACGGGTATAGCCCATTAACAAGATTTCAAACGTTAACCTAAATTGGAGGTCTTTGGGAAAAACTTGAATGTGGGACTTGAAAATTTGATTTGTCCCAGAAACATAATTTAAATTGGAATTAGAACCATGCTTAAGTAATTATAGAAATAGACACATAAGATGGAATTAACAATAGTGGCATAATTTGGACATGAGCATACTTGTGAATTGATAATTGACATCTGATAATCTAGGATGACTACGAATGTGCTTATGAATTTGAAATTAGCCTTGGACGCTTAGAATAGACAAGAATTGTTAAACTGGTTAAACATGAAACACGGCTAACTCGAGGTTAGAATGAGTTTGCAGTGTAATCCTGCCTGGAACCGCCCGGCACATCCAGTGACTGAAAACAATAGGTTCTAATGTGAGAAGTTAGTCATAGCATGCTCAAAAAACCCGAGGTTAGAATGAGTTGCGGTGTAATCCTGCCCTGAACCAACCGGCACATCCAGTTACCGCAACAATAGGTCTAATGTGAGAGGTTGGGCATTAATAATTAATTAATGCTAATAACACATGATAGTATGATAAGGTTAAGCCAACTTGAAATACCAGACAACACTTAACCAATTTGACATAATAAGTGGGTTAAGGCAATAAGAACTGTTAAAAGAAAACTTAACGAATATAACAGTATCAGCAAGGCAAAGTGAGTGATGACAAGATAATAGATAAACTTATCCTAGGGATAATAAATGAATTTGATTTATGATGTAATATAAGATTCGAAGGGTGGAACGACTTATACCATGAAATAAGTTTATGCTGGAAAACGTGGGAGAACACCCGTACGTTATCCTTTGATAAGGAGGACTTAAGTCATGTTTTAATTCATTAATAAAACTAAGTAATAAACCTTAGTTAAGAAAACTAAGTTGTAAACCTTAGTTAAGATAACGAGAAAGAAAACTAAGTAATAAACCATAGTTAAGAAAACTAAGTTGTAAACCTTAGTTAAGACGACAGGGATAGAGAACTAAGCAATAAACCTTAGTTTAGAAGACTAAGTTGTAAACCTTAGTTGAGAAAACGAACAATTAAGGGAACTAAGTAGTAAACCTTAGTTAAGGAAACTAAGTAGTAAACCTTAGTCAAGAAAGCCTAGTAGAACACAGGAAGGAGCAAACGTCCATCTAATCATGAAGAAGGCTCCATCGGACTGGGTTACGAAACACGCGGCTTCGAGGGGACGTGAGAGTACTCTGGGTATCCCTCTGTGAGGTTGTAGATGATCCTCCTAGGCTCACAGAGGTCAAGGTCTGCGTTAGAAGAACCAAGAGTATGTCTTGATTGCAATATAGGGCAACCTAAAGACTATGATGGACCAGCGTGATTCGGAGAGACCAGTTTGCCCTGTGATAGCAACTCGTCGTCTACCTACCATCTTGAGTCAGTCGAGATACGTAAAGCGGAAAGGCGGAGAACTCCAAAAGACCATATACTTGCTATCTAGTTATGGGTGAGGATGGCCATAGGATAGTGGGGCTAGGGGGCCTACGTATAGTTCTCATTTTTTTTCAAGGTGTGCCTTTCATTAGTTGAGGGAGGGGTCAAGTGGGACCATAGTCACAGGAAAAACAGACCTTAGCATCTGCATCGACAGATAACTTAAAGCTCCCGACCGAGCTCCGTGTTTCTTGATTTGCCCTGCCACGGGACTTGGGCCCGCACATATAGAAGAAATGTGCAACTAGACATCTAGCACGTTTACGATACGACTGGGACGCAAAGTCTAGGAACACTTATCGCTCTGGGTAGTTTTTCCCAGACTAAGGGGGCATCGCTCGATAGGTAGCATAATCCCTAGTTGGACCTAGGTCGCGTAAACCCTAAATCCGAGAAGCATTCAATAGGTAGCGTAAACCCCAGTGGCCCTGGGTAGCTTGAACCCTAATTAAATCTAGGAAACGCTCGATAGAAAACTCTAGATTATACGGAATCTAGCAAGATCAAAGGTGAAAGTCCAAACGATTTTTGAATGGTGGTACTACACTTAAGTTGCATAGATTTACATGATGAAGCCCGAATGACATACGGTAAGGGACTATATATATACATGGAAATAACTATACGAGTGGGGGTAATCTACATATACGTGGTATTAGGTTAATCTATTGGTGGGACATGAGTATAGCCTAAAAGGGCTAATAACCTAATAAGTAAGAAAAGATAATTGAACGGTATATGTAGTATTATACATAAGTTTATTCTAAGTCCACTCACACAGAACTTATGTTTTGACCCCCTCCTCATTACATACTTCCAGGTTAGTTTCATGGCAGAGATGGTATAATTTTGGATAATGGTTAGACAGTATGATTTAGAAGGTAAAGCTATATTTTGAATATATTATATTTTAATTCCTTCCATTGTAAGATGCTTTACGAGTTCTGAAATGTTTCTTTATCTCTGTCTTTTTCTACAGGATACCAAAGCACCTAACTCGGGTCTTAATGAATCGAATTTGAAAAATTCGGTCTATCGAAATTCGGGTTGTTACAAGAACACACAAAGTTGTTTATTGTCGTAAATGCAGAAAAGAAAACCATTATGCAATTCTGTGTCCTAAGAAAAAGAAGAAAAAAGAAAAACAGATAGGAGTGGACATAGTTTGCTTCAAGTGTAAAGAGACGGGGCATTTTATACATAAGCGACCAAACGTAAAGAAAAAAATCCAAAAAACTAGGAAAAGAAAGGAAGTGCTTCTGATGCAAAGAAGTAGGGCATCTAGCCCGAGATTGCCCGTTAAAGAAGGGAGATAAGAAATCCAAAGGAAAGTAGCAATCTACTTTGGAAATTATGCAAGAAGGAGGCACGACTTCCTGGAAAGTTAGGTTCTAATGTAATGAACTAGGATTTTGTATATATGTACGACGCTTGTATGAACGTATTGATTCTTTTTGTTTGAAAAATGTATCGGTACTATATAATAAGACTAATGTAAGAAAAATATTGAACTAAATCGAATTCAGCATCAAATGTTGAACTGAATTGAAAATTTATTTGAATTGCATATATGTACATGTATATATATATATAATGACCAGGTCATCGCATGGAAGCTAAGAAGAGGAATGAAATTGTATGCCCGACAAATAGGTACATGTTTACTGTATTTCTTGGGTTTTGATGATTTTATGAGTCGATTGGCATCCCGTTGGCTTTTTCTTTTTCTTTTGGATTGATGAGGGCCCTGCGTGGCTAGTTGAGGTTTTAAAGGTCTCCCCCTACAAAGGAGGTTATGGCGAAATTTTTCGAAAATTTAGGGTGTTAGCCAAATTTTTGAAGAATTAGAAAATTCTTAGAAACTGAAAAGTTGAAGAATGAATGCCAGAATAAAAGTAGAGTTGGCTAGTTAAACAAATTTCAGCTCTGTTCCTTTTCGAGGACGAAAAGATTTTTAGTGGGGGATATAGTAACAACCCGGAAATTCTGAACCAATTTAAAATTTTCATTTTAACAATTTTAATGGATTTTGAATATTTAAAATGGTTTATTTTAAATAATAACGATTTAAAATTAATTTTTATCGAAGTTAGAACAAATAAATTTATTTGATTATAAAACGAACCTGAAATGGCACGGTAGTTTGAAAATTCGATCTCTAATTTCAAGTGAATATACAGAATTCAATATAAGTCAGAATTGGACGAAACCAGAAATATTTGAATCTGTTTAATAATATCTTTCTAACGAATGTAAGAAACTGAGATTTCACTTTATAAATTATAAGTTATGTCCAGTTTAAAATTTGGAATAGTCGTTATGGAATTTATATATTTTTAATATAATATATAGCCTTTAAAAATAGCCATTTTGCAAACGACCTCTGTTTTCGATGAAACCTCTTTTGTTGGATCCGGAATGTCAAATTATTGCTAGATTCCAACTTTCATAATTTTTGGAATTAATGTGTGAGTGTGGCAAAAGAAAACGCATTTGGTAGATTCAGTTTGAATTGGATCGACCAGAAAATGGCCATTTTTCAAACGGTCTCCAAATTCGATGAAATTAGTTTTGTTAGGACCGTATCGTCAAAACATAGCTAGATTAATTTTTCGGGAATTTTTGGAGTTATGCGGCCCCGGTAAATTAAAATGTACATTTAAATTCAGTATATATTGATTTATATTTTAATTTTGATGAAAACTGACTGAAATGACAGAATTGGTGTACGAAACATATTACATTGTGTCCGGAATGGGGGTATTTAGCTAGGGGCGACAGTTGTTGGATTTGATTTGGAGTTCGTGACTAGTTTTGAGTTTTAAAGAGAATTAAATAATAAAATAATATAACCTATAAATACATGTTTCTCGAAACCCTAGGCTCTACTTCTCAGGCCGCCGCCGTTATGTTTTAATGGCCAGATTCATACGATTTTAATTCCTTAATCTCTTCTAAATGTTTTCAAATTAAATCAAACTTCTAAAACAAAGATCAAAGAGAATTTCGTGGGCTTCAAATCTATACGGGTAAGATCCTCCTTCACTCAACGGTCAGCACAATTCACGTGTTCAAAGTCGCGATGTTTGCAGCAGTTTTTTAGGAGAATGGAGTGATTGGAATTCTCTAGATGGGTGGCGCAGGTGGAGCGCGGGTACCCGGTTGGAGGGGCGGTGTTTGATCGGTGGTCGGTCAACTCGTGGACGTGCGGTGGGTGGAAATTTGGAACGACGAGTTGGGTTCGATGTCGGCTGTTATCTGATGGAAGAAAGATTAAAAAGGGGGAGGTGATTAATAGGAATAATTAATTTATTAACTTAGGTTAATTATTAATATAATTAAAGTACAAATGGTCATATCTTGTGCATACAAAAACGAAATTGAACGATTCAAGATGCGTTGAGATCGTCTTGACAGGGACTACATTTTAGAATTGATTGGAACAGATTTGGAGCTAGTGATGATTTTTGATAAAATTAAACAACTGTTTAATTTTTTAAAATAATCGTTATTTAACGATTCAGAAACTAATCAAGGTGAGAACTCTCTCTCACTAAAATTATTTACAGTTATTATGTACTAGGTTGCTAACAGAGCTAAGTACCTCTCGACACCATTTTTTGTACATACCAGTTGATTGTTTGTTTGGATTATGCTTGGATTGTCATGGATTGATATAGTTGTATAAAAAAATTATTTATATAAAAATTATCACGAAATGAAAATAAAATAAATATTCATTTACAAATCGGACGGTTTGTTTATGTACACTCATTTTACTAATATTGATTGGAATGATAATTTTTACACGTCGCCCTACTACATAAATAATAAACAGTATTTGTTGTTTGAAAACCCCACACGGGTATTGGGATGATATTTGACATACACAGATCTTAATAATTAGTTGCATGTCAATCGTTGGGTTGACAGTTTGTATAAGCATTATTTATTTATTTTAATGCTTATACAGTTATAAAATGCACTCTGGATGTTGTATGAATTTTTAATGATTGTTTATCATTATTGTGGTATACATGCAATGTATGAGAACCATATAACTGAAAGTATATGGTAATTGATTGAGTCGCATTCCGATTCAGAAATAAAGAATATTTTAAAATAAAGACTGTTTTAAAATAAAGAATATTTAAAAAATATATTTGAAATAAAAAGAAATTTATGTTAAACATGTTTTGTCATTAAAAATGGCATTTTTATCATGTTAAGTTAGAAAAATAAAATTATTTGTTAAACATGTTTTGTCATTAAAAATGACATTTTTATCATGTTAGATTTGAAAAAAAAGATATATGCAAGAAATAAACATATATATAAATATATATATGTGATGAACAAAAATATATAAACGAGAAATAAAAAGATATATCCAAGAAATAAAAAATAAATATGCGATGAATAAAATTGTCATGTATTGAAACAAATATTGGATCGTTAAAAACATAATTTTTAACATGAATATGTGATGAATTAAATTGTCATATGTTGAAACCAAAAATGGTTCACAACACCAAGAGTGCAAATGT
This sequence comes from Allium sativum, assembly GCA_030737875.1. Lineage (NCBI taxonomy): Eukaryota > Viridiplantae > Streptophyta > Magnoliopsida > Asparagales > Amaryllidaceae > Allium > Allium sativum. The sequence continues at coordinate 153,436,681 of CM060924.1, read as the reverse complement.
GCACTTCACCAATTATGGTTAGAATTAGAATATGAGGCCACAATCGCAAAATTAAAGTATAAAAATGAAGACAAGAAGTTTTTATAGTGGTTCGATTTAGTATGAGTCTACGTCCATTTCTAATCAATTCTCATTATCATATTTGAGCTTACAAAATATGGATTTTCCCTCATTACATTCATCTCTCCCTTTTAACTCTCTTTATGATCTAACTTCTCTTGAATTTGGCAAGGAATTGATAGGATCTCTAACTTATTGGTGGTATAAGTATGGATCTTCAATCACTTAAGTGCTTTGACCCTTTCCCATGATTTGATAGGAGTTTTGCGTTAGATCCGGATTTAGAGCGGATTGGAGAAGATATGAAATTGCTTGAATGACTTGGAGTGATTTATCTTGTAGCTTGAATGAAATTGAAGGTTCTTAGATTCAATTGGAGAGAGCTTTAATGATCAATGGCATGGATTTGATCTACATGTAGTTGGAGAAAAGTTGTTGAATCCCTTGAATCCATTATAGAAGTTGTAGGTGAGCTTTGAATTTGGCCGCACCTCCTTATAGGAATGAATTTTCGATCCCCCCCTCACAATGTGAAATATGAGGGGTACTTGTAGTTGTTGTTGTAGAAGTGTGGCATGGTTGTAATTTATACATCAATGACCTAAAATGCACGGTCTAATTCCATGCAAAGTATTCCCACGGCCTAAAGTCATTTTGCATTTTAACGATCTAAACATACAATATTGGAACAGGCTGAAGAATTCCCACTGGAACGAGCTTGAGTCATATTATACATCTTCATAAATACAGTTTGTGATCACACGTTCCAAGAGACATCTGCGAGCTAAGGATCAAACGACCTAAAACATACTTCCGCCTTTTAATCTCGTATCATCATCCATACAACCACTGTACAGCTGACAACCAATTGCCTGGCCAGTAGATTTGAATCTGACATGTCCCATCCTTTTTAGCTCGCAAAAGCTATATTATTTTGTCCTAAAGATCTACATAATGGATCCCATGTCAAAGACTTAAAAGGCACCCGCTCTCATGGTTATGACCCAACGCTTTCCGCATGCCCAAACGACCTAACACTATAGTGACGACCCTTTGGCACTTGCGATCCAACTAAGGACGCCGGCACGACTTGACGGCTCAGCTTGGTAAATGACCCGAGGGTCGTTATCAGGTTTGAACGACCTAAAAGGGTCTAAATGCTACCTTTAATGCATGCGATCAGCGGATTTCGAGCTAAAACGCTACGTCAGGCGATGACCTTAACTGCCCTGGTTCCAACGTTCTAAACATCGCTGACGTGGCCATAGTTCTATGTACTAGTAATGGTTTCACAACCTGATATACTCATCTATATGTCCCGAGCATTCACAATTACAAGCATTCCTCATATCAGTAGCTTCGCGCAACCTGTAACACCCCACCTCCGCCAGGGTGGCTCTTGCAAGCACTCTGACTTTGGAGGGGCGTTTGAATCAGGTAAACATGCATAATGATATATCAAGGCAGAACAAGAACATATGTATGTAAACAGAGTAAATAACATAGATAAAACAGCGGAAGATTTCAAACCATTTCAAAACAAGTTTGGTACAACATAATGTCAACTTTCCAAATACACAAGTCTAGATAAAAACAACATTACTGAAAAACTGAAATACATAAGTACTATCCCCAAAATAAGTGATAACCATAGCTAGCTTCATGTCAAGACCGTACATGAGCTAAAATCCCACAAGCAAGCGATCAAAAATCCAAGCTAAGCTCCAATATTCCCACCCTGAGAACCTGGGGGGGAAACGGAAGAAAAGAGGCGAAAGAAAAACAGGTCAGTCAAAAAGACTGAGTAAGCCCTACTACAATCAATGTAAACTGATAAAGTTAATTGGCATGATGAAAGCTAGGATGAACATAAGGATAACAACATACTAGCATGATGATTAACTAACAAGGTAGATAAAGGTGTCATCGCATAATCAGGATTAAGGTTTTGCACCACAGGTGTACTAGCAAACTAACATGACTTGAATAAACAAGTATTGATCCCTTGGCCCAAGCTTTGGCCCAATTACATGAAGTGACCCTAATACGCGGTCCAACCCAACGGTCTAGTCGATCGGCTCCCTATAAGCCTAACTCGTCACGTGTTGGTGTCAATACGGCCCAAACATAATTGTAGTCAGACTGTGCAGGGTCTCCCGTCGGGTGTATCAAGCCCTAGGGTGTCAACGCCTGGACACCATAAACATAAGTGCACAGTCTCGATCTACTGGTACCCGTGCATGTTTTCCCCGGCTTCGGACTATGTGCACGACCATGGTCCGCCCGGAACTACACCGGCGTACCATTCTGCCGTCGTTTTTGGTCGCTTACCTCAAGTCCAGTAATCGTGCCCCACCCTAGCCTAGTCCCTAGGGTCATGATGATACAAACTTGAGATTACTGCTGGAGTGGACCCCCGTTGCTAGGATTTTCTAGTGGGTTAAGTACGGTTTAACCCTCTTGCTAATCATGGATTAACTTGGTTAAGTGTAACGATGAGTTCACGACTTAACCCTGATTAATCTACCAAGCCCAAATTGGTTAAGTATTAAGTGGACCATGACTTAACCCTAATCATGAGGCATTAATTAATTTAATGTGCCTTAACCTCTCACATTAGACCTTGTTGTGGTTACTAGTTAAGCCGGGCGGGTCCGGGTAGCTTTACACCACAACTTGGTCTAACCTCGGGTTCAAGGTACAACATGACCAACTTCTCACATTGGGTCCTATTGTTTGTAGCAACTAGTTAAGCCAGTCGGTTCAGGGTAGGTTTACGCTACAAACTCAACCCAACCTCGAGTTGGTCACACTTATATTTTCTAAGTGTCATGTCCATCATGTTTCCAAAACATGTTACAAGTTTTCAAGCATTTGGGTAGACCTAACTTAATAGGTAAATTCCCAAAGGGTAGACCTAACTTAATAGGTAAATTCCCAAGCTTATGTTTTTATGTCTTTTAAGTTTACCCAACCCCAAACGCAATCCCATCGCTTACATATCGCAATAGCGCATAAAGGAAAGAAAGAGGGAACTTGGCATAATCATGTCATAAAGGTGTTGAAGCCACAAGTTTAACATGGTGGCATATGAAATGTACATATGTTCATATACTTGCATATTACATTTTTAGGCCTCAAAAGCATGCATAAAACCAAAATTAGCATATTGGTGATACATGGTGATAAATGACATGTAAAAATGGCCATAAGTTCGCATTTAGCCTCACATGCAAGTTATCATAAGAGATATGATAACTTACATGTTGCCAAAATGCAACCTTTAGCATAAAGCTTGAAGCTTTATGTCCATATACTCAAGATAAGCTTGCATAACATGATAACATGAACAAAATGATCATCCCAAACTTGCATAACATACTTGCATATCATATGACGAACTTGCATATCAAACTTGCATAACATAACATGATAAACTTGCATATCATAACATGGCAAACTTGCATAACATAACATGATAAACTTGCATATCATAACATGGCAAACTTGCATAGCATAACATGGTAAACTTGCATATCATAACATGGCATACTTGCATAACATAACATGATAAACTCGCATATCATAACATGGCATACTTGCGTAACATAACATGATAAACTTGCATATCATAACATGGCATACTTGCATAACACAACATGATAAACTTGCATATCATAATGGCCAACCAAACTTGCATCATTCATTTAACTTTAGAGTTTAAATATGAAAGTAGAATAGGGCTTACAATGCTTATGAAGACACAAAAATATGACAAAGCCCTTATGCAATCAAATAGACCCAAAATGCAAGCTCTAATAGAAAAACCCTTGAGCCAAAATGATCAAAACCCTTGCTTTATGATGTAAATATGGAAACTTGACTTGAATGCAAGCTAATGATGCTCATACAAGCTTGAAAACACTTGTATGCATTGAAAATCTCTCATAGAAATGACTTAGGAATTTTATGAAGAGAGTGGAGGCCATGAGAGGGATGATTTTGCCATAGTTTAGCTACTTGAATGAATAATGATGATTTAGGGTTAGGTTAGGGGCTTATTTATAGAGATTAGGATTAGTTTCAACCTTAGGATTTAACCCTAGTTCCAATCTCAGCCCTCAAAACCGAATCTGGCCCCCAAACTCAACACAATCCCAAAATGGTGCACCAGGCTAAACTGCCCGGCTGAACCAAGTCGACAGCCAAGTCGACAGGGTTGTCGACTTGGGTCCAACCAAGTCGACTCCCAAGTCGACAGGGCTGTCGACTTGGGTGCTCTGGCGGGAATTTTCCCGCCTAGCCCAATCTGACCTAATTTTTCAAATTCAAACTTGAATTTGAAATCTGTTTTTACTTTGAAATTTTCTGAAAACTTCGTTGGGCCTTAATCGGGTCATACGGACTCCGATTTTCGAAAACTCGGACTCTATTTCGCGTATTTTTCCGAGACGAACGCAATGGCATAGCCCGTTTCCCTTGATTCAGATTTTAGAATTAAATTCTGCCTCGATTTACGTTATAACAGGTTATTAAAAATACGGGTTGTTACATTCTCCCCTCCTTAAAGGATTTCGTCCCCGAAATCTTCAAGTTGGGAAGAACGTATCCTACCATCCAATCATCCATCTACTCAAAACATCATCCACGAGCAATCATTGTCCTTACAAGATTCTAAATGTTGTATGAACATATGCAAAGGTGTGTGTATATGTACTTATCTAATGCAAATATCATCAATGCAAATTATGTTAGTGAAATGAATCCATATGTATGCAATTCCTAACGTAATGTATAACATCTATATGTGTGCACATAACATACATCCATATGCAACATCCATGTGATAACACAAAAATTTTCATCCATGAATAAGCGTAAACACTCATGCATATGCAATATGAGGAGTGTGTGAGCCGATCTAGTGCCTAATGTGTATAATGCATCCACGAGTAACCACTTGCAAACACTTGCAACCACTTGCAACCATCAAGCATAACATGTTTCAAACACATGTTTCATCCAAAGGGTTTCTACCTAAGGTTCTCATGACAAGATTAACACGATAGAGAAAGCAAAAGAAAGATATGCTACAAAGAGATCGGGAAGATAAGCAAGATATACTCCTTTCGGATTACAAGAAATCCCTTCCTAACCCAACCCATATTCTATAAAAGCCCAAAAGGTTTAGTCAACCTAACGGACCCCTTCAAACCCTGACATGTATTACTAACCGATGAGTCATACCCCCTTATGGAGTTTACAACAGAAATGAGATCGAGTATGGGACCGAGAGGATATATGTAAAAGACAACATGCAAGTAAGTCCCACAGGAAAACAAGGATCAAGAATATACTCTTAAAAAGAGATATGATGCGCGTATCAAGCCTTCAATCTTCTAAGTCACATTTCCTTGAGCTTAACTCCACTGTGCTTTGACCGTCTTTTACCTCATGATTTCTTAGCTTCTTAACTCTTATTTCCAAATATGAGTTGGAACCCATTTCATTGTCGCCTCTCGTCTTCCTTTTTCACTTACTCTTCTATCAATCTTGGCTTAAACATAACTATGACCCCCTGGTTTCATGCAAGCTCTCCAAAATTCACTAGTGAATCCTGGATCTCGTTTACTTACTATAAAGTATTCCACGCAGCAGAACTTTTCTTGAAAATACCAATCCACATTGCCAATTGCTCTTACTAACGTGATTTTCTATAACTCTTGCTTGAACGAAATGAACCATCCGCCTGCGAATGATAGACCGTACTTAGATTCAGTTGCTTGCCCATGACTTCCCGTAGACTATCCCAAAACTGGCTAGTGAAGATTGAGTCATGGTTACTAACTATACTTTAGGGAACCTCGTGCAACCGCTTTATTTCTTGAAAGTAAACTGCCGCTAGCCATGATGCAGTCCTTTCGCTCTTTACCGGAGTGAAATGAGCACTCTTCGTGAGTCTACCTACTATGACCCACATGCTCGTATTCCCTTTTCTTGATCTAGGCAGTCCATCCACGAAATCCTTCGTGTCGCTTTACTACTTCCATTGCGGGGACCTCCAATGGATGTAATAGCCCACCGGGCTTTTTATGACTCGGCCTTAATCTGTTGGCACAACATGCACCTTGGGACAAACTCGGCCACCTCCTCGAGTGATGTGCATCTTCAAGGGATTTCTTCCTCTCATTGCTTCTTAGCCATCCCTTGCCATCTATAGCGAGGTGTCTTAACATCTCGCCTCGAATCAATTTGTCCATGATCTCTACTAACTGCGGGTCTTCTTTTTGCGAAGTCCCTACTTGATCCAGAAGGGTAGGTCTAAACTCAAGGGACGCTAACTAACTAATTAAACTGAGAAAGCTTCTTACTTCAATTGTCCTCGTCGGAGCTTTCCAGTCTTGAACCGCGACCACTTTAGCGGGACCCACCGCTAAGCCTTGTTAGAAACTATGTGCCCAAGAAATCTAACTCCCTTTTCTCCAAAATGACAATTGGAGGACTTGGCTTTCAACTGATGCGCTCTAAGCGTTTCCATCACCTCCTTGAGATGTCTAGGATGTTCTTCCTCGTTCTTTAAGAAAGTCAGGATATCGTCTACAAAGACTACCACAAACTCGTTCAGGGACTCCCTAGACACCCTACTTCATCAAGTCAACGAAGTAGGCGGGTGCAGTAGTCAAACCGAATGGCGTGACCAGCCATTCTAAGAATCCATCCGGAGTTCTGAACGCAGTCTTGTCTATACTATCTTCAGCTACTCTGAGCTGATGGAATCCAGTAGCAAGATCAAGAGGGAACAGATGTTCCTACAAGCTGAACAAATCATTGATCCATGGTAATGGTTGTCTATCCTTCTTGTTCAACTCACGATAATCAACACAAAGTCGAAGAGAACCATCTGCCTTGGTAGTAAATACTACAGGCGCTCCCCATTCAGATATACTTCGTCTAATGAAGTTCTTCTCAAGCAACTCCTTCACTTGCTTACTTAGCTCCCACCTTTCACGCGGAGCCATGTGCCGAACGGGCAAATAAACCGGCTTTGCATTATCCACCAGATAAATGCGGAAATCAATCTCTCACTTAGGGGGCAACCCCCTAACTTCATCGAAAACATCTGGATACTCTCGAACCACTCTCACAGACTGAAGAGTTTCCATTGACGAGTCGAGTGATTCAAGATAGCACAACATGACGGGACCTCTCGGATTACAAGAAATTTCTAGGGTGTTTCCGAGGCGAGTCACGAGCCTCACAACCCTATGCTCACAATCAAGGATGGCTCCATATCTGGACAACCAATCCATGCCCAAAAATCAACCCATACCCCATGAAACCGAGAATATAAGCATCACACGAGAATTCTACACTCAAGATAGAAATTTTCAAATCCACGCAGATCATAGACAAATGGGCGGAACCCCTAATTGGATTTGAAACACACACGGGATCATTAACTAGACTAGTACTTAGGTGCAAACTTTCAACTAGATCAGATGAAATAAACTATGCGATGTGCCAGAATCAAACAAAGTACAAACAGGAAAATCAGAAATGTAAACAAGACTTCCAACAGAAACACTACCTCGATCAGGAGCTGAAAGAACGATGTTGAGGGGATGAACTCGCCCTCCAGATGGTCTTGCACACTGAGTCTGACCTTGCCCTTGCTTCTTCGGGCAATCTTTGCTGAAATGTCCAGTCTCACCGCAGAAAAAGCATTCACCACTCTTCCATTTTCTCTTCCTACAATCCTTAATAAGATGCCCAACTGAACCGCAATAATGGCACTTCCTCTTGTCGTTATTGCCCTTGCTATTGTTCCCCTTGTTGCCTTGACTCTTGTTCTTGTTCTGACTGCCTTGACTGCTCTGACCACTTGGATTACCCTGATTTCCTTCCCACTGGGAATCAGTCTTCTTGGCTTGAGTATCATTCATCTTGATCTCCTTCTTGTCACTCCTATTCTCTTCATTGAGTAGGGCCATATTCACCAAACTCTCGAAAGTTGCCCCCAAGGGTATATGAGATATGGCCAAACCATGTAATGGCTCGTTTAATCCTAGAGCAAAGTATAAGGCCTTCTTCTGAGCTGTGTTAACCAAGTCTAAACCGAACCGAGCAAGTTGATTAAACCTATCCACGTATTCCCTAATGGTCATGTCCCCTTGCTTTAGTGATAGGAACCTCTCCATCTGAAGGTTCTCCTCTGCTGACGATAAAAACCTCAGTCCAAACCTTCTTTTGAACTCATCCCAAGTCCCAATTGGCCTAGTAGCGGTGGTGACCACCCACCAACGTGCAGCTTCTTCCTTTAACAACCACACTGCTAATAAAACCTTCCTACGGTCATCTATATCAAAGAAGGCAAAAAGATCTTCGGTTTCTTTCAACCAATTCCTTGCCTCTACATAAGTCTCGGTTCCAATGAAATTCTTGCAACCCATCGCCTTAAAGTCTTTGCAAATCTCCTCGAAATCCTCTTGTGGATGCTGAGGGGGAGGAGGAACATCAGCGACAGGAGGAGGAGGAACATTAACTACGGGAGGAGGAGGAGGAGGAACATCTGTGGGGCCGGCTTCGGCCGCCCTAGCCTCCAAAAGTCTCCTATACCAAACAGGTACGTGTACTCCCTCCGGAATAGCAAAGTTATCGGCCATACTGAAAACGAAGAAAAAGACAGATTCAGAATGGAGGAAAACAAAGGAATTTTGCTAATGGCTTTTTGGGGAATAGCCTTTAAAATAAACTAGACTTTTCTTTGGAAAATACTTTATACTTGGTTTTGAAAATAGTTTTCCAAAAGTTTTCTAAAAACCTTTTTGTTCCTTCTCGTAAACCATATACTCTGATACCAAATGTAACACCCCACCTCCGCCAGGGTGGCTCTTGCAAGCACTCTGACTTTGGAGGGGCGTTTGAATCAGGTAAACATGCATAATGATATATCAAGGCAGAACAAGAACATATGTATGTAAAAAGAGTAAATAACATAGATAAAACAGCGGAAGATTTCAAACCATTTCAAAACAAGTCTGGTACAACATAATGTCAACTTTCCAAATAGACAAGTCTAGATAAAACCAACATTACTGAAAAACTGAAATACATAAGTACTATCCCCAAAATAAGTGATAACCATAGCTAGCTTCATGTCAAGACCGTACATAAGCTAAAATCCCACAAGCAAGCGATCAGAAATCCAAGCTAAGCTCCAATATTCCCACCCTGAGAACCTGGGGGGAAACAGAAGAAAAGAGGCGAAAGAAAAACAGGTCAGTCAAAAAGACTGAGTAAGCCCTACTACAATCAATGTAAACTGATAAAGTTAACTGGCGTGATGAAAGCTGGGATGAACATAAGGATAACAACATACTAGCATGATGATTAACTAACAAGGTAGATAAAGGTGTCATCGCATAATCAGGATTAAGGTTTTGCACCACAGGTGTACTAGCAAACTAACATGACTTGAATAAACAAGTATTGATCCCTTGGCCCAAGCTTTGGCCCAATAACATGAAGTGACCCTAATACGCGGTCCAACCCAACGGTCTAGTCGATCGGCTCCATATAAGCCAAACTCGTCACGTGTTGGTGTCAATACGGCCCAAACATAATTGTAGTCAGACTGTGCAGGGTCTCCCATCGGGTGTATCAAGCCCTAGGGTGTCAACCCCTGGACACCATAAACATAAGTGCACAGTCTCGATCTACTGGTACCCGTGCATGTTTTCCCCGGCTTCGGACTATGTGCACGACCATGGTCCGCCCGGAACTACACCGGCGTACCATTCTGCCGTCGTTTTTGGTCGCTTACCTCAAGTCCAGTAATCGTGCCCCACCCTAGCCTAGTCCCTAGGGTCATGATGATACAAACTTGGGATTACTGCTGGAGTGGACCCCCGTTGCTAGGATTTTCTAGTGGGTTAAGTACGGTTTAACCCTCTTGCTAATCATGGATTAACTTGGTTAAGTGTAACGATGAGTTCACGATTTAACCCTGATTAATCTACCAAGCCCAAATTGGTTAAGTATTAAGTGGACCATGACTTAACCCTAATCATGAGGCATTAATTAATTTAATGTGCCTTAACCTCTCACATTAGACCTTGTTGTGGTTACTATTTAAGCCGGGCGGGTCCGGGTAGCTTTACACCACAACTTGGTCTAACCTCGGGTTCAAGGTACAACATGACCAACTTCTCACATTGGGTCCTATTGTTTGTAGCAACTAGTTAAGCCAGTCGGTTCCGGGTAGGTTTACGCTACAAACTCAACCCAACCTCGAGTTGGTCACACTTATATTTTCTAAGTGTCATGTCCATCATGTTTCCAAAACATGTTACAAGTTTTCAAGCATTTGGGTAGACCTAACTTAATAGGTAAATTCCCAAAGGGTAGACCTAACTTAATAGGTAAATTCCCAAGCTTATGTTTTTATGTCTTTTAAGTTTACCCAACCCCAAACGCAATCCCATCGCTTACATATCGCAATAGCGCATAAAGGATAGAAAGAGGGAACTTGGCATAATCATGTCATAAAGGTGTTGAAGCCACAAGTTTAACATGGTGGCATATGAAATGTACATATGTTCATATACTTGCATATTACATTTTTAGGCCTCAAAAGCATGCATAAAACCAAACTTAGCATATTGGTGATACATGGTGATAAATGACATGTAAAAATGGCCATAAGTTCGCATTTAGCCTCACATGCAAGTTATCATAAGAGATATGATAACTTACATGTTGCCAAAATGCAACCTTTAGCATAAAGCTTGAAGCTTTATGTCCATATACTCAAGATAAGCTTGCATAACATGATAACATGAACAAAATGATCATCCCAAACTTGCATAACATACTTGCATATCATATGACGAACTTGCATATCAAACTTGCATAACATAACATGATAAACTTGCATATCATAACATGGCAAACTTGCATAACATAACATGATAAACTTGCATATCATAACATGGCAAACTTGCATAGCATAACATGGTAAACTTGCATATCATAACATGGCATACTTGCATAACATAACATGATAAACTCGCATATCATAACATGGCATACTTGCGTAACATAACATGATAAACTTGCATATCATAACATGGCATACTTGCATAACACAACATGATAAACTTGCATATCATAATGGCCAACCAAACTTGCATCATTCATTTAACTTTAGAGTTTAAATATGAAAGTAGAATAGGGCTTACAATGCTTATGAAGACACAAAAATATGACAAAGCCCTTATGCAATCAAATAGACCCAAAATGCAAGCTCTAATAGAAAAACCCTTGAGCCAAAATGATCAAAACCCTTGCTTTATGATGTAAATATGGAAACTTGACTTGAATGCAAGATAATGATGCTCATACAAGCTTGAAAACACTTGTATGCATTGAAAATCTCTCATAGAAATGACTTAGGAATTTTATGAAGAGAGTGGAGGCCATGAGAGGGATGATTTTGCCATAGTTTAGCTACTTGAATGAATAATGATGATTTAGGGTTAGGTTAGGGGCTTATTTATAGAGATTAGGATTAGTTTCAACCTTAGGATTAAACCCTAGTTCCAATCTCAGCCCTCAAAACCGAATCTGGCCCCCAAACTCAACACAATCCCAAAATGGTGCACCAGGCTAAACTGCCCGGCTGAACCAAGTCGACAGCCAAGTCGACAGGGCTGTCGACTTGGGTCCAACCAAGTCGACTCCCAAGTCGACAGGGCTGTCGACTTGGGTGCTCTGACGGGAATTTTCCCACCTAGCCCAATCTGACCTAATTTTTCAAATTCAAACTTGAATTTGAAATCTGTTTTTACTTTGAAATTTTCATAAAACTTCGTTGGGCCTTAATCGGGTCATACGGACTCCGATTTTCGAAAACTCGGACTCTATTTCGCGTATTTTTCCGAGACGAACGCAATGGCATAGCCCGTTTCCCTTGATTCAGATTTTAGAATTAAATTCTGCCTCGATTTACGTTATAACAGGTTATTAAAAATACGGGTTGTTACACAACCAATCCAATGTTCATAGACCCATCAGAACATGTATGGACTGTTTGGTCCATATTACTAGAAATGCGGCCATGTGGCACTTCATGCTTTATATTGTCATATGAATTATGCCCCATACATTACCTATTAGCAGTTAAAGTCTACCCACACATCTGTGTATTTTGTATATAATGCATTGTCCCTACGTTAACATTAAGTATCATTGCCAATCCGATGAAGCTATGTATGATCCTTGTGCATGTTGGAATAGGAACTCACCATAAGAATAACATGAGCCATGGACATTCTTCATTGTTTCTCCAGGTCGTGTAAACGACCTACGATCTAAATGTTGATACTCTGATATGAGGCCTTACGAACGACCTGGTGTGCTTCTTGCATGGTCCATATATTCATTTTAACGGCCTAAAGTGAACGATCTAAGGAGGCGACGAACGAGCTAAATGCAAATAACGACCCAAACATGTGTCTATGGTCTAAGAGCGCCTGCGAGCTAAGCTGTTGTGCGAGCTAAATGAAGCAGCGAGCCAACGTTCGCTAATACTTCATAATTTCAAACCGTGTTTTCACAACGGTGTTAAAATTTTCCCCTCGATGCTTGTATTTTTCGCTTGCAAGAAATGCGGGCTTCGAAATGAACATTGCTGTTGACACATTATACGTACATTCTGGAAGTCCATTATGTTTGAGTATCGCTTTCGGTGTGACAGAAATCCAATTTAGCCTGTTGGCACTTAACAAATTATAAACGCATAATTGCTTTTAAAATTCTTGTTCTCCCTCTTTCACCGCTGATGACTTTTAATTTTATGGTGACCAGTATCTCAATGTCGATGCGCGACCTAATTTTTGAATCAATCCGGCGACTTGGAGCTTTAGATCGAATTGATGAACGCATTGAGTTTTCAGGTCGTTTTGACGTCCTGGGAAAATGAGTCATTGGATGCATCGTGCCCTGGGGTCGTTGTAGCGAACTATATTTTCGAGTTGTTGGACTATCTAAGTCCTAGGGTCATTTGAACGACCTGAGTTAGGGAGCGTGCTTGCTCGACTCACTGACTCCGAGTATCCAGGGCTTAGAAATCAATAGTTGAGTTTGTACTCTCCATGCCACTTGTCATATTTTTGATTCATTTTCCGTTTCTTCTTGAAGAAGTCTTTGATATCCGTGCCCCCGCCCAAGGGGTCATCGGTAGTCTTCATTGTGGAAAAACATTCGTTGGTCGAAGATTACTTTGTAGATTCAGTGTTTTAACTTGAAGCTCCATGAGTCCATTTCATTATTAAACGACTTACACCATTACATTCTGAAACGACTCAAGCTTTTAGGTCGTAGAAACCATAATAGGCTTTAGATAGTGACTGCAAGCTCGGACCTTAAGCCTCTAAACAACCGAAGTCCTTGGGTCGCTAATGCGATCTTAAGCCTTAGATTGTTAAGTAATTTATCCTTTGAGCGGCCTATGCTTTTAAGCCTTTGAAGGATTTAAACCTCTTAGGTTTTTGAGAAATTTGGTTTTAAGCCGCGGGGCGAGCTAATTGTTAGGTCGTTGGAAGACTTATTTGATACTCGAATCTTGTTTTGACGTATGTTATATTCAAGCACTCTAGAACTTGAACAATCCACATCTTTGTCTTGATAATCGAACACCTCACGCCCTGTTTTCAAATAATCTGTCTGATGGAACTCCGAATATGGGCACTTTGGATTATATATTTCTGAGTATATTTGCCCTTTTGTTGAGTACAAATTGGGTTTTTGTTTATTGCGATGTCGTGATGAACCCGTGATATGTTTTCCAGAGATTGTCCAATCTTTTATCATAGGTTGTCACGAGTTGCGCGAGATGGAGGCGATCAACTTTGCCGAATTTCCATGATTTAGATTGCCGCACTAGAAGCCTCTAATTTGCTAGCAAAAGTATTTTTCTTTTATCGGCTCATTTAGGGCTTCTAGGCATGGCAATGTATCTAGGAAGCCTGGATTTAGCGGCTGATTATGTGTTTGACTCTTTGAAGGTTATTGATGAGCAAAATAAGACTAAGAAGTTTGTTACACATAAAGGTTTCTTCGTGAACTCGGACTACTTGCACCAGTTCGTTCCTTTCTCTCTCGAGGAATTTTTCTCTGCTTTCCGTTGTAGGCCTGAAGCATCGGATGCCCCAGGTCTCTGATGGAAATGTCGCATTGGAAAATTCCATCAGAGAGTTTGTACTGAAAAAGTGTTTGGTTCCTGCTATGCCCATGAACTTTGTTAAGAACTGCTTTTGTCGTACTTTCTTGTTTTGCATTGAAAAGGTGTTTGGATTCTATTGTGCTTTGTGTCACCTGTTCTGTAATTAAAACAAGCGTTGTGCAATTTTGGACATATACATCACTATTGATCGTCCATATCGATAGCGGATTAGCTTAATCATTAAAAAATGAGTCATAGCGAATTTTACTTTGAATTGAATAAAAGGTCTGCACAGAATTATTTTGTTCAACTGTTTATAACTCGTCAAATATTGTCTGTACAGATACGATATTCTAATTCTAATTCGCATTAACGCTTAAAATCAACTAATCAACTAAAGCCGCCCGTGGATAGTAAACGTTATCATTTTATAACTTATATGATGATATACAATATTTCTCATTCGTGAAATACGTATCTGCAATATACTCTACTTCTCTTTGGAGAAGTTCTGATTATTCCTGCCCCGGTTTAGGAGATCGTCACTAATCTTCATTATGGGAAGAATTTTACCGCTCAATACTCATTTTGCTTTTACTGATCAGTTTTGATGTTGAAGACTCCGTTGGATGCCCCGTGTTTTAGAGAGGTCATTTCAATCCAATGTTCTGTCTTCCTTTGTCGACTGAGTCAAACATGATAGAATTCATTCAGCATTGCCGATTTCCTCTATGGAAAAGTCGCTTTCCCTATGGAAATGATTTTAGTTGTAGTATTGTTTTGCAGTACGAATTCCAACGACCGTTGTGGTAAGGGTTGCATCGCTTCGCGCCACGAATACCCATGCTTCGTTTCACTTATAGTGAACTCCAGCGCTTTGTTTCACGCAACGAATTCTCGCGACCTTCATGGGGATGAATGTAACACCCAACCTCCGCTAGGGTCACTCACAAAGGGAATGCACTAGGTTTGGTGAAGCGTTATCGAGGTAAACATGCACAGAAATATTACAAGACAGAACATATATAAAACAGCGGAAGTAAAACAAATTTCATTACCTTATAAAATAAGGTCTAAAGCCTTTTACATCAGAATACATCAAAACATGTCTTGCCATAGTAAAGAAGCATAAAACCTTTTCATAAATTATTCCCCAAGTGAAATAGTAAAGTAGCCATAGCCAAGAAAAGTCCAAGCCATACAAGATGACCTTCAAACCGATGAAGTCCGAACTAACAACAGCATTTCCTCCCTGAAACCTGGGGGGAAACGGAAGACAAGAGGCGAAAGAAAACGGGGTCTGTCATAAAGACTGGTAAGTCCTATCTACTTCCAGCATAAAAACAGGTAAAGGTAACATGACATGCATAAGCTGAAAGTAAACATAAGGATGACAACAAGATAGATAAGCTAAACCAAGATAACTGGATGAACTACTGTAGCAAGGTAAACTAAGGTATCATGATAAACTACGGTGTCAAGAATCAAGGTATCACATCGTCAGGTTTCTATCAAGTATACTATCACAAGGTATCTGTCATGTATAACATCCCATGGTATCTATCATGTATATTTGCTCTGCACCTCTCGTACTAGTATCCCAACCCGCGTAATGTGTTAACTATGAATGTCCCATGCCCAATGTCATGTAATGGTCCATGTCAACCTAATATATAGCATATGTAGGTTTTTCCCACTCGTATGTTTCTTTCCATGTATAAGTTCAGTCCTTTGCCGTAGGCCATACGGGCTTTTCCATATAAACGTTTTATCCTTGAGGTTATTTTGGACTGCTACCCTTGATCTGGTTATGTTTTCTTACCATGAACTATCGCGTGTTCACTTAGGATTTATGCCACCTAGGACCACTAGGGATTATGCTAACTAATGAACGTTCCCGTGTCTTGGTTTGGGTTCAGGCCACCTAGGGCCGCTAGGGATTATGCCATCCGTCAACCGCGCCCTTTATCCCGCGTATGTATCGTGAATCATTTTCCATTTCTAGACACACATGTATCTCAATGTGCCATCCGAGTTCCGTGCCAGGGAAAATCAAGAAATACGGAACTCGGTCGGGAGCTTTAAGTTGTCTGCTAATGCAGATACCAAGTTCTATTTTTGTATCCGTGGCTATGGTCCCACGTGACCCCTCCCTCAACTACTAAAAGGAAATCCAAGAAAAATCATGTATGAGAACCACATCCCGGCCCCACTATAGCCCCACTTTCCTATGGGCCAACCTCACCCATGACTCGATAGCAAGAACATGGTCTGTTGGGAGTTCTCTGCCTTTCCGTTCGTACACAATTGACTAAAGATGGTAGGTAGTCGGCGACGTGCTATCCAAGGCAAAATCAAGTATCGTCGACTCCACGCTAATCCATCCCAGTCTTTAGGTCGCTCGCATAGCAACCAAGGCATACTCTTGGCTCTTCTATCGCAGACCTTAACCTCTGTGAGGCCGGGTTTCATGGACCACCTGCCACCTCATAGAGGGATACCAAGAGTACCCTCACGTCCCCCGAAGCTACCGCTTCGTCACCCAGTTCGTTAGAGCCCTTATCCAAGTCGGATCATTTGCTCCTCCTCGTGTGTTTAAGCAATGACCTATCATATCGGGTTACTCATCCATTCATGAATTAGTCCCATGTCCTTAGCCAAGAATTATTACTTAGTTATACTTAACTAAGGTTTACCACTTAGCTTCTTTTCCCCGTTACCCTTGATTAACCACGATTTTCTACCTAGTTCCTCTCACTAGGGTTTTGTCTATTGGGTTAAGTGTTGTTATTCAGGTTCATGACTTAGCCCACCTACGAATCACGTCCAGATTGGCTAAGTATTTAAGTTCAAGGCTTAGCCCTACAAATTGGTTAAGTATACCAAGAAGCGCATGACTTAACCCTATCAAGTCAAATTGGTTAAGTATTGGTTTGTCTTAACCCTATCTGATTATCGTGTTAGATTGATTAAGCATAAATTATCTAAATCGCATCAGATCATCGAGCCGGATTGGTTAAGTATGGGTTAGCTTAACCTCATCCACTAATCATACTACAAGGGTTAAGTATATTCAAAAGGACTTGTGACTTAATCCTATCAAGTCCACATGTTAGATTGGTTAAGTATAGGTTACTTAACCTCATCAAATCATCATGTATAATTGGTTAATTATAAGTTACTTAACCCCATTAAATTATCATGTTAAGTTGGTTAAGTACTGGTTGCTTAACCTCATTGAATTACCAAGTTTAGATTGGTTAAGTGTTTAACCTAACCCCATCGAATTACTGTGTTTAGATTAGTTAAGTATAGGTTACTTAACCCCATCTAATTACCGTGTTTAGATTAGTTAAGTTTAAATTGCTTAACCCCATCTAATTACCAAGTCGGATTAGTTAAGTGTAAATTACTTAACCCCATCCAATTACCAAGTCGGATTAGTTAAGCGTAAATTACTTAACCCCATCCCCTAATTGTCTTGTATGGTTAAGTGTCATTAAGAAATCAAGCCCGGTCCCACTTAACCTACCCATTCGTGTCATATCGGTTAAGTGTCATTAGTCAAATTTACTTAACCTTATCATGTGGCATTAATTTAATTAATGCACTCTCAACCTCTCACATTAGACCTTGTTGTGGTTACTAGTTAAGCCGGGCGGGTCCGGGTAGTTTTACACCACAACCTAGTCTAACCTCGGGTCTTAAGCGCGACATGACCAACTTCTCACATTGGATCCTATTGTTTGTAGCCACTAGTTAAGCCAGGCGGGTCCGGGTAGATTTATGCTACAAACTCAACCCAACCTCGAGTTGGCCACTTTCATGTTTGGTCTAGTGTCATATTACACTTACAACCCCCGTGTCTAGTTTCAAGTCCCATGTTTACCCCACATGTCATGTCCCCATTTAGGTGTATCATGAGTGTCATATTTTCATGAAATCCCATATCAAATTTTCATGTCATAATCACGCTCGTATATCCTACCCCAAATCGTGTTTCCAACCCAAGTAGAAGCGAGCCAACATAGTAAGGATACTATGCTACATATTGGCCTCAAAACATGCACGATGCAAAGAAGGGGTTGGCCACCAATATGCATGGTATCATAAGGGGGTTTGGCCTCAAAATATGCATAACATCCTAAGGGGTTTTTGGCCACAAACATGCATAGTATCATAAGGGAATTTGGCCACAAACATGCATGATAACATAAGGGGTTTGGGTTCATTTACATGCATAAGCCCCAAAGTCAAATCTTTGCCAATGTTTCACAAGTCAAATGGTTCCCAAAGGTTCATGCTAGCATTCCATAGATAAAGATTCAAACTTGCAAGATAAACTAGGTTAATCATAACATGAATAGCATGATTTAGTCAATAAGCATAGCCAAAAGTCATAGGTTCAAGCAAAAGAGGCATGACAAGGTTCATATAGGCTAGCATACTTAGTTTAATCTCATTTTATTTTGTGCCATCATTAAGACTACCGTTTAGATCTAGAAGTAGCTAGAACTTACATAGCGCGGCCTAGCGAATTAGCATGAATCGTCTCGATGAAGAAAGGGGGCTCCTTTGAAGAAGAACCGTCATGAAACCATCGTAGCAACGTTGCTTTGGCCTCTATTTGGTGTAGCAAGCTCGCACCTTTTGATTCGGATCTAGTTTGAATGCATAATCTCTTGGAGTTGGAGATGGAAGCCATGATCACTTGACATTTGGGCAGCACTTCATGGCATGAGTGAATTATGAGGGTTTAGGCTAGGTCTAGGGGTCTTTTTATAGATGTTAGGGTAGTTTTAGGCCGTAGGATAAACCCTAGGATAGATCTGAATCGTCAAAATCCGTCACAAGCCTCCAAAACCGAGCCAAAACCAGAAGCAGGTGCACCAGGTCGCTGGTTCGACCAGGGTGGGTCGACCCAGGGGTCGACACCCATGTCGACCCCCTGGAGGGGGGTCGACCCCGGGGTCGACACCCATGTCGACCCCCTGGAGTGGGGTCGACACCCATGTCGACATGGGTGTCGACACCCTGTGTGTCTGGCGGGAATTTTGCCGCCTTCTCTTTTTGGGCTGAATTCAAATCTGTTTTCGGATTTGAATTTTCGTGAAACTTCGCGAGGCCATATCTCGGTCATACGGACTCCGATTTACGAAATTTCGGACTCTATTTCGCGTATTTTTCCGAGACGAACGCAATGGAGCAACCCGTTTATCCTGATTCAGATTTTATAATATAATTCTGCCTTGATTCTTGTCTTAACACGTTGTTAAAATTCGGGTTGTTACATTCTCCCCTCCTTTAAGGATTTCGTCCCCGAAATCTCCAAGTTAGGAAGAACGTATCCTACCATCCATCATCCATCTACTCAAAACATCATCCACAAGTAATCATTGTCCATAAATGATTTCTAATGCTTTATGAACACATGCAGAAAGTGTGTGTATATGTTCCTTAGCTAATGCTAATGATCAGGCCTGAATGATCTTCTAATGCAAATTATGTTTAGTGCCATGAATCCAACATGTATGCAAATAGTCCTAGCCATATAAATGCTATATGTGTGCAGAACCATTCATTCTTATGCAACATCCGCATGATAACACATTCAATTTCATCCATAAACAGGTATAAATACTCGTGCATATGCAATATGAAATGTGAGTGCGTCGATCTAGTATCTAATGTGTATTCGCGCATCCACGAGCAACCACTTGCAACCATTTGCAACCATATCAATCATAACATGTTTCAAACACATGTTTACATCCATAGGATTCTACCTAAGGTTCTCACGATAGGATCGAGGAGATAAACAAGGGAAACTCCCTACGGGGTTTGCAACAGAAACAGGACCGAGAGGATATTCACCAAAAGATAACATGCGAGCAAGCTCTACAGGAAAAACCAGGGATCAAGGATACACTCTTTAAAAAGAGGTACGATGCGCGTGTCTATCCTTATGTCTTCTAAGTCGCGTTTCCTTGAGCTTAATTCCTCGGTGCCTTGACCATCTTTTTAACTCCATGATTTCGTAGCTCCTTGATTCCTATTTCCAAGATATGAGTTAGAACTCATTTCATTGTCGCCTCTTATTCCACTTTCACTATTCCTTTCCCTAGTATACTTGGCTCAAACGTATCCACATACTCATGCAAGCTCTCCAAAATTCACTAGGGAATTCTGGATCTCATTTGCCGATGCTAATCCATGTTGCCAAGAGTACTTACTAGGGTGATTCCCATAACTCATGCATAAGAGAAACGAACCATCCGCCTTAGCGGCGAATTCTATTCGAACGGATTACCAACAACTGCATCTCGAGATTCTAGGTAACTAACCATGACAGAACCCAAAAGGTTACACGAGACTTCGAGGGTACCACCAAGGTGAGTCGAGAGTCTAACTACCCTCTTTCCAAAACCGAGAATGGCACCCCTTATTGGGTGACAACTTTATCCCTAGAATCCATCCGTAGCCGAGACATGTCATTCTCAAATCCAAACAAGTCATGAAGAAATGGACCAACTCTCCAACCAGATTTTTGGGACAAAAACTGGGATCCTCTACCATGCTAGTACTAAGGTGCAGAGACTCAACTATCCAAGCCGACTTAAATGATAAGATGATCAAGACAAAGTCTGGACGGGATGATAGAAAAGAACAACTAAACCTTTACCAGAAACGGTACCATCTCTTTTAGGTAGCCTAGAAATGGGAGCGTACAATTGCCCTCTCTGATGATCTTGTCCTTGTCCTCCTTGATGGACTAAGCCATACCAACAAGTTGCTTATCCTTAAGCTCGCGTCTTTTATCCTTACTCTTATTATCCTTCCTTGTACCACGGCAACAGGTCTCTCGAGAACCACCTCCATCGTACGGAAAACACCTACGTGGCTAGACAAAGATTAGTCATAGTTAGAACTACTGTGACTACAGATGGAGGAAAGAAAGGAAAAGAGATTCAATCAAGGAATCAAAGGATAGTGCTCATGGCCTTTGGGGAATAGCCTTTTAAAACAAAACTTTTCTTGAAAATGCTTCTTTGTAAATGGTTTTTCAAATAGTTTCAGAAGGTTTTTTTTAAAAAAAAAAACTTTTGCCCAGTCTGGTAACCTTCTGCTCTTATACCAAATGTAACACCCCACCTCCGCTAGGGTCACTCACAAAGGGAATGCACTAGGTTTGGTGAAGCATTGTCGAGGTAAACATGCACATAAATATTACAAGACAGAACATATATAAAACAGCGGAAGTAAAACAAATTTCATTACCTTATAAAATAAGGTCTAAAGCCTTTTACATCAGAATACATCAAAACCTGTCTTGCCATAGTAAAGAAGCATAAAACCTTTTCATAAATTACTCCCCAAGTGAAATAGTAAAGTAGCCATAGCCAAGAAAAGTCCAAGCCATACAAGATGACCTTCAAACAGATGAAGTCCGAACTAACAACAGCATTTCCTCCCTGAAACCTGGGGGGGAAACGGAAGACAAGAGGCGAAAGAAAACGGGGTCAGTCATAAAGACTGGTAAGTCCTATCTGAAAGAAATAATATGATCAAATCGACAACCTTAAATTGATGTTTTAACGGATTAAAACATAGATCGATTGCAAAACTATAAATTAAAACTAAATAAATTAGGATTTAAACCTGTTTTATTAAATCCATTCAACTCCGAGCAAATCTGGAAGCAAGATGGAGGATGATGTATCAAATCGATTAACACGACAAGCACCGAGTCTCTATAACTATTCACGAACACTCGATCTTCAGTTTTGTCAAACAATTTGAGATCAAGGAAGGATGGTGCTAGCCGATTTGGGTATTTAGGGTTTTTCTATGTTTTAATTTTACGGCTTCAAATCAATGAATAATAGAAAGGTAGCAGCCTTCCTTTTATTGTATGAAACCCTTAAAAATCTGAACAAGGTAATACCCTAATTGCCCTTATACCAAGTCAAATTAAAGAGATAACTCAACATTTGATCCTCCCTTTTTGTTTTTGAACGGTTCTCATCCTTATCAAGTGTTCTAATGTGTAACCCTATAGGTTATTACAACATTGGCAATGATTTTAAATCATATTTAAAATCATAAACAGTGATTGGCATCTAGCAATACGTCGCTGCTACCCAAGTTATAATAATATTGACGATTCGATACAACCTTTCGGTGTAACAACTCGTATTTTTCGATAACATGTTAAAACGAGAATCAAGGCAGAATTTAATTTTAAATACTGAATCAAGTAAAACAGGCTATGCCATTGCGTTCGTCTCGGAAAAATACGCGAAATAGAGTCCGAGTTTTCGAAAATCGGAGTCCGTATGACCCGGTTAAGGCCCGAAGAAGTTTTCGGGAAATTTGAATTTCGAAACATGCAGAAATGGGGCCAGGCGGGAAAATTCCCGCCCAGACAAGTCGACAGGCATGTCGACAGGGCTGTCGACTTGCCCTGTCGGCTGATTCTGGTCTGGTGCACCTATTTTCTATCTTGGCTAGGTTTTTGGGCCTGGTTTGAAATCTGACGGTTCAGGTTGGTCCTAGGGTTAATCTAAGGGCCTAAAACTATCCTAATCTCTATAAAAAGACCCTAAACCAACCCCTAAACCCTCATTATTCACTCATGTAACTAAACTATGGCCAAATTTCTACTCTCATGGCCTCCATCTCAAATCCCTAGAGCCTATGCATCCAAATCAAGTTCAAATCAAAAGGTGCAAGCTTGCTACACCAAATCAAGGCCAAATCAACATTGCTATGCGAGTTCCATGATGATTCTTCTACAAAGGAGGAACCTTTCTTAGCCAAGATGATTCATGCTCCTTTCCCTAGGCCTAACTAAGTAAGTTCTAGCTACTTTTAGATGGAAACGGTAGTTTTGATAATGACATGGGATAAAATGAGGCTAAACATGATTATGCGAACCTATATGAACCTTACCTTGCCTCTTGTGTTCATGTTTATGATGTTAGGCCATGTGAGTGACTTAATCATGCCTCTCATGCTATGCATAACCTAGTTTAACTTGCAAGTTTGGATCTTTATGCATGAAATGCTAGCATGAACCTTTAGGAACCACTTTACTTGTGAAACATTGGCTAAGACAAGATTTTGGGGCTTATGCATGTTTATGAACCCAAACCCCTTATGCTAACATGCAAATTTGTGGCCAAATCCTTTATGAGATTATGCATGCTCGTGGCCAATCCCCTCTATTAAGTTGTGCATGTTTATGACTAAACCCTTTTTGATAATATGCATGTTTGTGGCCAAATTACCTTATGACACTATGCATGTTTATGGCCAATCCCTTTATGATGTTATGCATGTGGAAGCCAAGCCCTTTTTAGCATCATGCATGTTTTGAGACCAATATGTGACATAGTATCCTTACTATGTTGGCTCGCTTTGCTTGCGTTGGGAAAACACGATTTTGGGTAGTTAGAAAAACATGAACATGTCGTGAAATCTTAACTTGAATATGACATGTGTTTATACTTGAAAATATGACTTGAAAGATAACATGGAAGTTGACATGTAAGTATGCATAAAAACATGAGCGTGGGAATTTACCTATTAAGTTAGGTCTACCCTTTGGGAATTTACCTATTAAGTTAGGTCTACCCAAATGCTTGAAAACTTATAACATGTTTTGGAAACATGATGAACTTAGATAATATAAGTGTGGCCAACTCGAGGTTGGGTTGAGTTTGCAACGTAAAACTACCCGGAACCGACCGGCCTAACTAGTAGTTGCAAACAATAGGACCCAATGTGAGAAGTTGGTCATGTCACGCTTAAGACCCGAGGTTAGACTAGGTTGTGGTGTAAACCTACCCGGACCCGCCCGGCTTAACTAGTAACCACAACAAGGTCTAATGTGAGAGGTTGAGGGTGCATTAATTAAATTAATGCCACATAATAGGGTTAAGTTAATTTGATTAATGAGGCTTAACCAAATATGATATGGACAAATGGGTTAAGTAATTTGATTAGGCTAATGATACTTAAAAAAACATGATAAGCTTGGGTAGGTTAAGTAACTTGATTTGCCTAATGACACTTGACCATTTTTATACGACTAGTGGACGGGATTAAGTTAACCAACACTTAACCAATCCAACACGATAACGTGATAAGGTTAAGTAAATTTTCTTAATGACACTTAACCGTATAATACAGTTAATGGATGGGGTTAAGATTAGGCTTAACTAATCTAAACATGGTAATCGGATGGCACGATGTGATACATGTGCATACAGTTATAGAAAAACGATTCACGATGAATGCGTGGGAAAAAGGGCGCGGTTGAGGGTTAGCGTAATCCCTAGTGGCCTAGGTGGTTTAACCCAAACCGAAATACGAAAGCGTGCAATAGGTAAGCGTAATCCCTAGTGGTGCTAGGTGGCGTAAGTCCTAGTAGTTCAAACGATGATTCATATGGAAGAGCCTAGCTAGAACAAGGGTGACAGTCCAAACGATTTCAAGGAAAAAACGACATGAGGAAGCCCGTACGAGGTACGGCAAAGGACTGAACTTATATACATGGAAAGAAACATATGATTTGAGTAACCTATATATGCGATATTAGGTTAACATGGACCATTACACGACTTTGAGCACGGGACATTCATGGTTAACACATTATGCGGGTAGGGATACTAGTACGAGAGGTGCAGAGCAAATATACATGTTAGAACTAGGAAGAATATACATAATAGATACCGTGGGATGTTAGATGGGGTAGATACCTTGGGATAATGTACTCGATAGAAATCTGACGATGTGATACCTTGACTTATCATAACACCGTAGTATATCATGATACCTTAGTTTACCTTGCCGCAGTAGTTCAACCGGCTACCCTGGTTTATCTATCTTGTAGTTATCCTTATGTTTACTTTCAGTTTATGCATGTCATGTTACCTTTACCTGTTTTTATACTGGAAGTAGATAGGACTTACTCAGTCTTTTTGACTGACCCGTTTTGTTTCGCCTCTTTTCTTCCGTTTCCCCCCCCCCCCCCAGGTTTCAGGGAGGAAACAATGCTGTTTAGTTCGGACTTCTTCTGCTTGAAGGTCATCATGGATGGCTTGGACTTCTCTTGGCTATGGCTACTTTACGGTTTTACTTGGGGAATAATTTATTAAAAAGTCTTTATGCTTCTTTACTATTGCAAGACAGGTTTTGATGTACTCTGATATAAAAGGCTTTAGACCTTATTTATTCATGTTATGAAAGTTTGATTTTACTTCCGCTATTTATATATGTTCTGTCTTGTGATATTTCTGTGCATGTTTACCAATAATGCCCCTCTAAAGCTAGTGCATTCCTTTGCGAGTGACCCTAGCGGAGGCGGGGTGTTACATTCGGTGACCAGTGTATCAATGTAATATAATCCTTTTAACCAATATATCCTGGATTAAACTAGAGGCATGGATCGTATCATCCTCGTTATAATTCAATCCGTTTTTCTTGATCGATGAGTAGACTGTTTAAAACAAATCGATATTTGAGCACGGCCATGCATTTCACAGTCTCACTCAATCAAGAGGCCTATGGATATCACTACACATATAAACATATATGATGTAGGGTTAAATCCCATATAGATCATTCATAATTTTCATTCGATTCGAAATGTATCCAATAATCACCGTTATCGTTACTCTGTTACGAGTAACTTTAGATGATATCAAAACACAAATATCCTCGAATAAAATTATAATGATTTCAGGTCTGAGGACCATTACATCACTGTCACTATGAGAATAACTCATGATACTGTTAATTATATTCCATGGAGTTATCTCACGGCGGGTCAGCCCAATACTATATTCTCTAATATGTATTTATATCTTGACTTTAATATCACGTATATTAATGATCAATTAGATGTGATCATCAGTCAATCAATATACTAGTCTCAACGCTTTATTGTTGTCCTTTATAAACAATAAAACTCGACTAGGAACATTTAAGAATTATAATACTTATCACATTATATAATCTCAAGTTCAGTCTTACTCGAACTATATAATTCCGTATTATAATTCTAAGGACTTCTATTATATTAATATTTATATTACGCAGTAAATATAATATAATAGAATATTATTTTATTCCAAATAAAACAATAACATCAACAGTGTTATCAATCTCATCAAATGAATTGCCTCTAGGGCATAAACTCTAACAATCTCCCACTTGCACTAGAGTCAATCATTCATGTATCATATACTCATGAAACTAGTGTGACTATTAAACTTCTGCTGCGACAGTGTTTAATTCAGTAGGTCTACAACATTACAACATTTATAACTTTGCAGATATGTACATTTTCTCTGTGAACAACTTCACATAGGAATTATATTTCTTAAATATATGTTTGGATTAATAGTGAGTTAAAGGTTTTAGGCCTGAGCATCAGCCACATTGTTATCGCAATGTATATCATTGGATCAACAATGAATTAAGTTCAATCATGAACTTCTTAATCCAAACATTTTCTTTCTTAGAATCAATAGTTATTTCTTGTTTTAAACTAATATTATTCACAATAATTAATGTGTTATCAAATAACATTAAAATTATTGTGTCACTCCCACTCAATTTCTTGTCTATACAAGATTCAATGACATTTTGTGGTTTCGATACATTTCGACTTCAATTTCATTCCTACCGGTATCTCAGAGACTGGTTCTCCTTTTATAGGATACCAATTTGAGCAATAAACATTTTATCCTTAGAGAATTTATAGAAATAATATCCATTTGTTTCTTGTGTATATTATACCAAATAGTTATTTGATTTAGGTTTGATCTTATCAGAGGAGGGACGTTTAACTAACGCCTTACATCCCAAATCTTCAAATTAGACACACTAGGACATTTCCTAGTCCATATCTTATATAGCTTCTTTGAATCGTTTTAGTGGGATTTAAATGCAATTGTTCTAAATTTAATTTATTGGAAGATCTATATGACTTATCTTGGTCGTACCATATCTTATAAGGTGTGATGTCTCCATACAGACACATCATTCTAATATGATGTTCTAGGTAGAGTGAGTTGTGAAGCACTTTCAAACTCATATTGATATTCATTAATTAATTGGCTTAAATATTCTTTTCGATCTGTTCGAAAAGTATTTATTTTCTATTGAAATTGGTTTATAACTTCACTTTGAATTCTTTGAACTTTTCAAAGGATTCTGATATGTGTTTCATAAGATACACATATCTGCATCTGCTGGTATCATCAGTAAATGTAATGAAGTAATAAAATCTACCTCTAATTTATGTATTCATTGCTCCAGGTACATCATTATGTATGAGACCTAATACATATATCCCGTTCACTGTGTCAAGTGAAAGTGGTTCGGTTATTTTCCTTAATAAACAATATTTGCATTCTTCATATGATTCAAAATCAAATGATTTCAAAATTCTATCATTATGGAGTTCTGATATGCTTTCTTGTTTATAGAGCTAACTGGTAATACTAAAGGTATATTGGATTTAAATCATTAAATTTAATCCATTCATTATTAATGTCAAGTACATTATAGTTAAGGATTTACAAAAGATCATTAACTATTTGTGAAATTCCATACAATATTTCATTTAAATAAATGAATAACAATTGTTCTATTATTACAAATGAAATTCAAACTTGTCTGAACAAGATTTATAATAACTTTTATTTTACATGGAATTTCGTAATAATAATTATTTTATTTAATTAAGCCATTATATTGAACAAGAATTAACTTCCTATGGATAATCCAGCAACTTTTGCTTCATCTCCATTCGTAAGTCCACTTGTCATTTTATCAGATTTCTACTTATTTTGCAATTTCTGGAAATTAACATACATTTATGTGAATTTATATCTAGTATCTAATAATAGAAATATATAAGTAGATTGTTATAACATTTACATATTATTCGGTTGAAGTCATACCTCAACCTATCATTTTAGATCCTCAATGTTTATATAACAATTACGTTTGATTTGTTTGAGGACAATCCCCAAATTTCAATGTTAGTCAAGAAATTTGATTTAGTTCAATTTATATCCTTCTCAAGGATTAATTTAAATTATTGAATTATTTATTATTTAATATCTACATTAGATAATAAAATAATAACTGATTCTGTAATATTTATTTAATACAAAATTTTGACAATCAAAATTTATATTAATATAAATATATAATAGAAACTAAAATATGCTCCCACTCAAATTAATATCCCTCTGTTTATATATATAAATCATTATATACATATAATGGTGTTCCAAGATCCATATCTAGTCATGCCTTGACCCAGCTTCGGCTGAACTCAAAACACAACCTTTTAGGTAGACATCTTATGTCAATTATATCGTATATATAATTCTTGGATCGCATGATGAACATTTTGTTCAGTATTATTCATTTTGCTCAAAATGTAGAATAATTCATGCTATTGTCTCTAAGGCCATAATCGTATTATGCAGCCTAGTTAAGTCAGACCCAATAATAGGTTGGAGCACCACATTTTACTCCATCGCATATAACCAAAATAAAAGATGCACAACGCTTTGGCGTTAGTTACATCCAGTGATTTTGGACAGTGATGAGTATATTATTGGAAGACGTCACCATGACTTAATATAACAAATAATTTGCTTTAGAGGGAATTTATAATTCGTAATAGCGAACAATATCAGAGTTACCAACATATATCAAATATATATGTATTTTATATTGTAATACCAGTTGAATATAGACAAAATATATAAATCATATATTTACATATATGTTTGAACTCGAAATCAATGAAGCATGTCAATTCCTTTTCGAACATTTCAAAGATAACTTTTGTATCAAATACTATATTCAATTCTAAAATGAATTCCAATTTATAATATACAATTTCACATGACACCCATATGTTACATAGCATCTGAAATCCAAGTGCAAAACAACCATACACTGGTATACCCGAATAGACTATGTTGTACTTATGTCTTCATGTGTATATCAGACTATATGGATTACACGCAACACATATGTATTGAAACATATATATATATATATATATATATATATATTAGACAAGATTTAATCCATCATACTATTACAATCACATCAATACATATGAATTAAAATATATATCTATCAGCATTTGCAGCATGACAAACATACAGTCATGATAAATTTACAACTAAGTCAGACTAGTTGGCTGTTCAAAACACGCTTGTCTTTGCATCATCTATAGCCAAACTCCTTCTTGAGTTGCCATTCGCGCTGAAACAATTCTAGCAAGCTTAACTCCTGAAGATATTAAAACAATTTTAATACTTAAAGTTAATCTCATAAATAATGCATATGTATGCATGTATTAGTGCATAGTTCAAATTACATAGTATTATGGCTTCAAAAGTCAGTTCAAACCTTCGACAAATCATGACTAACAATTAGTCACATAGCCTATGTAAATCATTTATTGTTCGATAACAGTCAATGATATCCATTATTTAAACCTATGTTAATATGAGATAAACTATGAACTGATTTCATAGTTAATACTGGGTTCAATTTTCTCAGATCTGAAAATAACATGTGCTGTCTGAATTTAAGCAGTTGCTTACTTTCAGATCTGGTTTTTGACTATACTATAAGTATCAATATACAAATATAACTTGGCAGTTCTTAGAATGCAGAACTTTAAAATTATGGTACCAGTTTTTTTTAAAAAAAAATTGGTTTTATACATATATAATCACAATATATATGTATATGTTTGTTACTGACTGAGGCAACCATTATTAAACTAAGAGTTATCTATATAACACTATCAGATAATAACTAGACACAGGGATTATTTCCAGGTTTTAATATTATATAAACAGATGAATATATATATTAAACTAGAACTCCAGATTTCAGATTATCAGTATAATAGGTAAAACTGGAATTAAGTTAAAAACCAATATCCTGATGCAAGATTTGCAATGCATATATATATATATATATGTGTATTCTTGATAGTGTTCATAACAATATATGTATGATTAGTTGTTTAAATGGATCAACAATCCAATTGTCTTCAGATCCAACTGTAAAACAACTAATGTGGTTTAATATGATCTGCCCTTTTAATTTCAAAAGCATAGCATTGTGTTTCAATTTACATGTAATAGATACTGCACCTTATATAATCATGAATGTAAATCCAAATTCAAGACTTAAACTAAGGTCAACACTGTTAAGGTAGTAATGACTAGGCAATATATATTAACATTTTCTTATAGCAACTCATCATACAAAATTTATAATAACTAAAGCAAGTCTCACTTGATTCATCTAACATGCAGTATAAAATTATATACATACATCATTTTAAATACTAAACCCAAAATGAGAACTGCCCATTTAACATTAAAAGGATAAAACTAAAACAGGTGGGTGATGCTTAACCGTTGGGTCAGGCCCAATCTTTACATCC
This sequence comes from Allium sativum, assembly GCA_030737875.1. Taxonomy (NCBI): domain Eukaryota; kingdom Viridiplantae; phylum Streptophyta; class Magnoliopsida; order Asparagales; family Amaryllidaceae; genus Allium; species Allium sativum. The sequence goes on along the minus strand of CM060924.1, from coordinate 153,405,890 downwards.
AAGGTCTGTGTTGGTTTAATACAAAGTCAAAACTGCTAAGCTAATAATGTACTTGTAACAAGATATATATACACTACTACTTTATTTATAAGTGCCAATTGCAAATCAAATTTGCATTGGTATCTATAAAACAAGCAGAAGTATAATATTAGTCATTAATATATCAAATATATGTATGATCTCGTATGAACAAGTCTTACATCAAGTATCTTGTATAACTTGGGTGAACATTAATCTGCAAATCATATTTGCTTTTACCCAAATATTGATATTTATAAAGATCAGTTCAGTACAATTATTGTGAAATAAAACTGTAAATCAAATTCACATTTTATATATCAACATATATGATTTATTTACCATAGAGTTGATATATGTATATACATCAAATAATTCAAATATTCATGATCATACAACATATATCATCTATATATAAGTTTATAATACATATGGTCATAAACATAGGGTAATACAATACTTCTAGCAGTATTATTAATGCTGAACTGATACCAAATCTGGAGCAAAATCCAAAATATATTAAACGTGTACTTCATAAGCAGGTCTGAAAAAGGATTTTGTGACGAGTCATGATACAAACTGTTTTATATCAACATCATAAAACCAGAATAGAGAATCAGATTTTGTAATGTTTAAATCAAAATTCAAAATGGTTTTAATAGATCAAAATGCATATGCATCAATACTTATGTCAATTACATATATATATCTGCAATATGATCGTGATATTACAACACATAAGTTTTATAGAATCAGCAAATCTCAATACACGTATTGTGACTTGATTTTATTCTATAGTTTATTGATGTAATCTGAGTCCAAAACTCAATGAATTACTCATAAATTTCTAACACTGTTTTATTATCAAATAAACAAGTCTGGATTTGAAATCGAAAGTCCTGGTTTATAAACTAAGTATTAAGATCAAAATATTAACAAAAGTTTCATATCATTGATTTCAATTAATCAAAATAATATGAAAATTATCTCACTGATTTGTTAATCAAAAAGTTTGAAATTCAAAATTTTACAATGATTCCAAACCATTCAGCCAGATTTATTAAATCAACAATCTATCATATAGATCACCATATAGAAAGATCTGATCTAAAACAATATATTAGATGCATGTTTATGAAGCATGATAATAATTGTAAGTTCAAAACTTTAATTACTATGATCCAACCCAATATGATATTTCAGGAAATTGTTGAGACAATGGCCAGACAGATTGGGATGTTGAACAATTCTAAATGCAAACAGTTATAGGATCATTCCATAATCATAAGTATAAGTTGACAATGTAAGGTTAAACATATTTAAGCAAAAGGAATTATATCGAATATAAGTTCCCAAATCAATTTCAAATTTTATATATGTAATGACCTGACAGTCATCATTATGACTTACAGGCTTTCTTCAATTCATGAGCATTATTATGCAATTGTAATACCCAAAAGGTTCAAATATGAAACTGTAATACATTAAAACAGAATCAAAACTGTTACTTTTGACATTATAACTTGAAAGAGATTTCACAGGTAAACATATGCAAACACGATTGAAACATATAGATGTAACAGAGCAATCGTGTTAACAAAATTATAACAAATATAGTGAATTTCCAGAATTAACAATGTGTTCATACCAAATTTTATATCAAATATAAAATTTTGTTTACTGCAAAACAATTTCACAATTCGTATCAAATACTTTTAATCATTTTTAATGAAACGATTTCCTTTTGAAACATAGTTGATATCAATTCTGGAAACTCTGATTTCATGGCTATCGATTATACATGAAATCAAATACACTAGACCTAATTCTAGGATCAAAGTACTAATTTTGCAAAGAACCTGGCTCTGATACCATTGAAAGAAATAATATGATCAAATCGACAACCTTAAATTGATGTTTTAACGGATTAAAACATAGATCGATTGCAAAACTATAAATTAAAACTAAATAAATTAGGATTTAAACCTGTTTTATTAAATCCATTCAACTCCGAGCAAATCTGGAAGCAAGATGGAGGACGATGTATCAAATCGATTAACACGACAAGCGCCGAGTCTCTATAAGTATTCACGAACACTCGATCTTCAGTTTTGTCAAACAATTTGAGATCAAGGAAGGATGGTGCTAGCCGATTTGGGTATTTAGGGTTTTTCTATGTTTTGATTTTACGGCTTCAAATCAATGAATAATAGAAAGGTAGCAGCCTTCCTTTTATTGTATGAAACCCTTAAAAATCTGAACAAGGTAATACCCTAATTGCCCTTATACCAATTCAAATTAAAGAGATAACTCAACATTTAATCCTCCCTTTTTGTTTTTGAACGGTTCTCATCCGTATCAAGTGTTTTAATGTGTAACCCTATAGGTTATTACAACGTTGGCAATGATTTTAAATCATATTTAAAATCATAAACAGTGATTGGCATCTAGCAATACGTCGCTGCTACCCAAGTTATAATAATATTGACGATTCGATACAACCTTTCGGTGACCAGTGTATCAATGTAATATAATCCTTTTAACCAATATATCCTGGATTAAACTAGAGGCATGGATCGTATCATCCTCGTTATAATTCAATCCGTTTTTCTTGATCGATGAGTAGACTGTTTAAAACAAATCGATATTTGAGCACGGCCATGCATTTCACAGTCTCACTCAATCAAGAGGCCTACAGATATCACTACACATATAAACATATATGATGTAGGGTTAAATCCCATATAGATCATTCATAATTTTCATTCGATTCGAAATGTATCCAATAATCACCGTTATCGTTACTCTGTTACGAGTAACTTTAGATGATATCAAAACACAAATATCCTCGAATAAAATTATAATGATTTCAGGTCTGAGGACCATTACATCACTGTCACTATGAGAATAACTCATGATACTGTTAATTATATTCCATGGAGTTATCTCACGGCGGGTCAGCCCAATACTATATTTTCTAATACGTATTTATATCTTGACTTTAATATCACGTATATTAATGATCAATGAGATGTGATCATCAGTCAATCAATATACTAGTCTCAATGCTTTATTGTTGTCCTTTATAAACAATAAAACTCGACTAGGAACATTTAAGAATTATAATACTTATCACATTATATAATCTCAAGTTCAGTCTTACTCGAACTATATAATTCCGTATTATAATTCTAAGGACTTCTATTATATTAATATTTATATTATGCAGTAAATATAATATAATAGAATATTATTTTATTCCAAATAAAACAATAACATCAACAGTGTTATCAATCTCATCAAATGAATTGCCTCTAGGGCATAAACTCTAACACTATCTACTTCCAGCTTAAAAACAGGTAAAGGTAACATGACATGCATAAGCTGAAAGTAAACATAAGGATGACAACAAGATAGATAAGCTAAACCAAGATAACTGGATGAACTACTGTAGCAAGGTAAACTAAGGTATCATGATAAACTACGGTGTCAAGAATCAAGGTATCACATCGTCAGGTTTCTATCAAGTGTACTATCACAAGGTATCTGTCATGTATAACATCCCACGGTATCTATCATGTATATTTGCTCTGCACCTCTCGTACTAGTATCCCAACCCGCGTCATGTGTTAACTATGAATGTCCCATGCCCAATGTCATGTAATGGTCCATGTCAACCTAATATATAGCATATGTAGGCCATACGGGCTTTTCCATGTAAACGTTTTATCCTTGAGGTTATTTTGGACTGCTACCCTTGATCTGGTTATGTTTTCTTACCATGAACTATCGCGTGTTCACTTAGGATTTATGCCACCTAGGACCACTAGGGATTATGCTACCTAATGAATGTTCCCGTGTCTCGGTTTGGGTTCAGGCCACCTAGGGCCGCTAGGGATTATTCCATCCGTCAACCGCGCCCTTTATCCCGCGTATGTATCGTGAATCGTTTTCCATGTCTAGATGCACATGTATCTCATTATGCCATCCGAGTTCCATGCCAGGGCAAATCAAGAAATACGGAACTCGGTCGGGAGCTTTAAGTCGTCTGCTAATGCATATATCAAGGTCTGTTTTTGTATCCGTGGCTATGGTCCCACGTGACCCCTCCCTCAACTACTGAAAGGCAATCCAAGAAAAATCATGTATGAGAACCACATCCCGGCCCCACTATGGCCCCACTTTCCTATGGGCCAACCTCACCCATGACTCGATAGCAAGAACATGGTCTGTTGGGAGTTCTCTGCCTTTCCGTTCGTACACGATTGACTAAAGATGGTTGGTAGTCGGCGACGTGCTATCCAGGGCAAAATCAAGTATCGTCGACTCCACGCTAATCCATCCCAGTCTTTAGGTCACTCGCATAGCAACCAAGGCATACTCTTGGCTCTTCTATCGCAGACCTTAACCTCTGTGAGGCCGGGTTTCATGGACCACCTGCCACCTCATAGAGGGATACCAAGAGTACCCTCACGTCCCCCGAAGCTACCGCTTCGTCACCCAGTTCGTTGGAGCCCTTATCCAAGTCGGATCATTTGCTCCTCCTCGTGTGTTTAAGCGATGACCTATCATATCGGGTTACTCATCCATTCATGAATTAGTCCCATGTCCTTGGCCAAGAATTATTACTTAGTTATACTTAACTAAGGTTTACCACTTAGCTTCTTTTCCCCGTTACCCTTGATTAACCACGATTTTCTACCTAGTTCCTCTCACTAGGGTTTTTTCTATTGGGTTAAGTGCTGTTATTCAGGTTCATGACTTAGCCCACCTACGAATCACGTCCAGATTGGCTAAGTATTTAAGTTCAAGGCTTAGCCCTACAAGTTGGTTAAGTATACCAAGAAGCGCATGACTTAACCCTATCAAGTCAAATTGGTTAAGTATTGGTTTGTCTTAACCCTATCTGATTATCGTGTTAGATTGATTAAGCATAAATTATCTAAATCGCATCAAATCATTGAGCCGGATTTGTTAAGTATGGGTTAGCTTAACCTCATCCACTAATCATACTACAAGGGTTAAGTATATTCAAAAGGTCTTGTGACTTAATCCTATCAAGTCCACATGTTAGATTGGTTAAGTATAGGTTACTTAACCTCATCAAATCATCATGTATAATTGGTTAATTATAAGTTACTTAACCCCATTAAATTATCATGTTAAGTTGGTTAAGTACTGGTTGCTTAACCTCATTGAATTACCAAGTTTAGATTGGTTAAGTGTTTAACCTAACCCCATCGAATTACTGTGTTTAGATTAGTTAAGTATAGGTTACTTAACCCCATCTAATTACCGTGTTTAGATTAGTTAAGTTTAAATTGCTTAACCCCATCTAATTACCAAGTCGGATTAGTTAAGTGTAAATTACTTAACCCCATCCAATTACCAAGTCGGATTAGTTAAGCGTAAATTACTTAACCCCATCCCCTAATTGTCTTGTATGGTTAAGTGTCATTAAGAAATCAAGCCCGGTCCCACTTAACCTACCCATTCGTGTCATATCGGTTAAGTGTCATTAGTCAAATTTACTTAACCTTATCATGTGGCATTAATTTAATTAATGCACTCTCAACCTCTCACATTAGACCTTGTTGTGGTTACTAGTTAAGCCGGGCGGGTCCGGGTAGTTTTACACCACAACCTAGTCTAATCTCGGGTCTTAAGCGCGACATGACCAACTTCTCACATTAGATCCTATTGTTTTTAGCCACTAGTTAAGCCGGGCGGGTCCGGGTAGATTTATGCTACAAACTCAACCCAACCTCGAGTTGGCCACTTTCATGTTTGGTCTAGTGTCATATTACACTTACAACCCCCGTGTCTAGTTTCAAGTCCCATGTTTACCCCACATGTCATGTCCCCATTTAGGTGTATCATGAGTGTCATACTTTCATGAAATCCCATATCAAATTTTCATGTCATAATCACGCTCGTCTATCCTACCCCAAATCGTGTTTCTAACCCAAGTAGAAGAGAGCCAACATAGTAAGGATACTATGCTACATATTCGCCTCAAAACATGCACGATGCAAAGAAGGGGTTGGCCACCAATATGCATGGTATCATAAGGGGGTTTGGCCTCAAAATATGCATAGCATCCTAAGGGGTTTTTGGCCACAAACATGCATAGTATCATAAGGGAATTTGGACAAAAACATGCATGATAACATAAGGGGTTTGGGTTCATTTACATGCATAAGCACCAAAGTCAAATCTTTGCCAATGTTTCACAAGTCAAATGGTTCCCAAAGGTTCATGCTAGCATTCCATAGATAAAGATTCAAACTTGCAAGATAAACTAGGTTAATCATAACATGAATAGCATGATTTAGTCACTAAGCATAGCCAAAAGTCATAGGTTCAAGCAAAAGAGGCATGACAAGGTTCATACAGGCTAGCATACTTAGTTTAATCTCGTTTTATTCCATGCCATCATTAAGACTACCGTTTATATCTAGAAGTAGCTAGAACTTACATAGCGTGGCCTAGTGGATTAGCATGAATCGTCTCGACGAAGAAAGGTGGCTCCTTTGAAGAAGAACCGTCATGAAACCGTCGTAGCAACGTTGATTTGGCCTCTATTTGGTGTAGCAAGCTCGCACCTTTTGATTCGGATCTAGTTTGAATGCATAGTCTCTTGGAGTTGGAGATGGAAGCCATGATCACTTGACATTTGGGAAGCACTTCGTGGCATGAGTGAATTATGAGGGTTTAGGCTAGGTCTAGGGGTCTTTTTATAGATGTTAGGGTAGTTTTAGGCCGTAGGATAAACCCTAGGATTGATCTGAATCGTCAAAATCCGTCACAAGCCTCCAAAACCGAGCCAAAACCAGAAGCAGGTGCACCAGGTCGCTGGTTCGACCAGGGGGGGTCGACCCAGGGGTCGACACCCATGTCGACCCCCTGGAAGGGGGTCGACCCCGGGATCGACACCCATGTCGACCCCCTGGAAGGGGGTCGACACCCATGTCGACATGGGTGTCGACACCCTGTGTGTCTGGCGGGAATTATCCCGCCTTCTCTTTTTGGGCTGAATTCAAATCTGTTTTCGGATTTGAATTTTCGTGAAAATTCGCAAGGCCATATCTCGGTCATACGGTCTCCGATTTACGAAATTCCGGACTCTATTTCGCGTATTTTTTCGAGACGAACGCAATGGCCCAACCCGTTTATCCTGATTCAGATTTTATAATTTAATTCTGCCTTGATTCTTGTCTTAACACGTTGTTAAAATTCGCGTTGTTACAATGAATTTCTCTTTTTATGCCCCGGCTCGAGAGCTCTTATACTTTATATATTCAATCATTTTTCTCGTTGGCCCGGCAATCCAGGTTGCTCGGAGATTAGATTTGAACATATGCCCCCGAAAAGTTCTTATTTTTCGTTCCTCTGAATACGTATATGTAAACCCGTTATTCGTTGTGACTGAACGACTCAGGCACTTGTAGAATTTGTAGGGCGCCTCCGACAAGGTCTTTGGGTCCGGCACTAACTGAATTTGGAAGACCCGACTTATGGTCGGATGCCCCCGAAGGGGTCTTTAAAGTCCGTTAGTAACTGGATTTGGAAGACCAATAATCAATAGTTGGATTTGGAAGACCAAATTTTTGATCCGATGCCCCTGAAGGGGTCTTTAAAGTCCATCAGTATCTGGATTTGGAAGACCCAGAATCAATAGTTGGATTTGGAAGACCCAACATCTGATCGGATGCCCCTGAAGGGGTCTTTAATGTCCATCAGTAATTGGATTTGGAAGACCCAGATTCAATAATTGGATTTGGAAGACCCAACATCTGATCGGATGCCCCCGAAGGGGTCCTTTGAAGCCTAGGGTTTGTCGTAATCGGGCTATGTATTAATCGTACTGACGATCGACTGGGTGCCCCTCGGGTAGATCTTTGGTTTATGAGCCCAGTGTGTGTTGCAATCAGGCCATATATATATATATATATATATATATATATATATGACGTCGGCGGTTAACTGGGTTCCCCTTGGGGAGGTCTTTGGTTTATGAGCCCGGTGTTTATATTTCTATCCAGCCATGTATAAATGGAAACGGCGATGAACCAGGTGCCCCTCGGGGAGGTCTTTGGTTTTAAAGTTGCATTGTTTCACGGGGCATATGCTAGTTCATTTATTGGGGTTTACAATGATTTGTTAGAACTAGAACCAAGGACCTTGCAATTAAGAAGTTGCCCCTTCGGTGAAACTTACAACTTTGTTTGTAATCTGAACACTTCATCTTTTAACCGTTCAGCTTCTGGATTCCCTTATTTGTCAGGTCGTGCTCCACACCTTCATATTTGTCGTGAATGATGTTTTGAGTATTGGGCGATGGGAGCATGAGCTATCCCATTTGGGATGCTCTTCAATGATCACCGGGCTCTGCTAGGTTCTCCTATTGACGAGATAGGAGTTGATTGGGATCATCCATGGTCCAAGGTTTATGATGGTGTCCATGATTTGACCAAGCTCCTTCAATCTTGGTATGGTTTGCTTTGTTTTAGGAACCGGGTTGTTTTAGATTCTCCGGAGTTTGGGTTGGATATTTGCCCCCACCTTCACAGCTGGATGTCGCCTTTTGGCACGTTTCACCATTAGATGTCGCCTGCTGTCGCATCGTTCCATGAGGCAGACACTGGTTTTTAACTCGATGCTCGTTGTAACGAGCGATCTTGGTTATAAAGCCAGTTGCTTGAACTCCGCCACTCATGAGGTACTTCCCTCGATGGATAATGCAATGGATGGCACCCGAATTATCATGGTTTGAATACATGGCAAGAGTCACAAGATTTTACTCGTTCATGGTGGGGCAAGGTTCATTTGAGTAATCTGCAACATTTATTCGATCATTAGTGATTCTTTTTCAATTTGTTTTAATTAAAATTTCACAAATATAAGATCGAAATAAGAGTGCATTCGTAACAAATTTAATATCTTGTTGCAACCCCTCCCTTTTACCATAAGAGGTTTACAATTATAAGGGAATATATAAGTTTTTCCCTTGGATACGAATTATGTACTATGCAGAGAAATTTCTTTAAAGTGTAGGTCTTTAAAGTTGCTTCTATCTCTGTAGGAATTGCTGAGTCCGTAGGGCTATTTTCTAGAGTATCCGAGTGACCTTCCACTCTCTTCCAGGTTCGCTTAGCTAAGCGGGAACTGTTTGTCATGGTGGTGAGCTTTGGTGTCGCTACATTCCATGGTAGAGTCTTGTCTCCTTGTTCTTGTTGGTTGACGAGAGCGCTTTAGCATCCTTTGCTTTGGGTAGCCTATAGGTAGAATTGCTCTTTGAACTCTTTGGTCGGATCAAGGAACCGGTCTATGGACTTAGGTGGCAACTTCTGAACCATAGCAATGCAGCGTCTTTTAAATAGAGAGGAGGATATGTGCATCCCATCTCATCCACTGCCTTAGCCGTATTCATTTGTTACTCATGTCTGAACAGGAAGTAGCTTGGATCAATGAGGCCGTTGCATGGAGGTAGGATAGGAGGAGCGAGCTCCTCTGGACATTATGCTTGAGGGACCCAATCGATGAATGGAGTTTCACTAGGAGAGGAGCTCCATTCCTTTCCATCGTCATTGCGAGCTTGATTTTTCTTCATGATATGTTTAGTCATGTCCGCGATATGCTTTTCAATGTTTTGTTGCCCCGCAATGTCAATTTCGATTACATTACCAGATTGTTGCCTTGGCAATATATCGCAATTCAAGAATCGAGGAAGTGCCCCTTGTGCGGAACTATCAACCTTTCGAGTATTTTGATCAGAATGACTTCTAGCATGTGGAATGGTGCCCTTGATGTAGGCTCCGTCTTTGTCGTTCGCTCAACCTTTAATACCTTCCGTATCATTGCAGTGATTTGATCAGAAGCTACCAAACCCGTGTTCCCTTCAAGGTTGACATGGATCTTTTGAAGGAAGAGCGGGATTGGCTTGAGCATTTGGAAAAACATTCATCCTATCCATGAAAGCCTGATTAGCATCCGTTAGAACTCTATTCAAAGTTTTCACTTGAAATCAGATCGATTCGGATGACACTGAGCTGCTGAGTGCGTGGAGATGATGACACGTCAACTTGCACAATCGAAGGTCGTCAGCGATGTTGTGGCAAGATGGAGAAGATGATTAGTTAAGGTGAGTCCCATTCAACTTTGTATCAGATTCGAACCATGATGCAACGGCATGAGGACCTCGCTCCAAGTTATGCTTGACGATATAAGTGATATCGGAGTGAATTGCAGAATCAATATATTCTTCATTCTCATGTCATGTGACGGTAATTTAGCCTTGCCGTTTCTTCTTCGAGATGCTACTGCAGCCTATCCTTTTTGACCAATGTTCCAATTGTGCTCCTTACAAGTCTGCATTTATTTGTATCATTCCACGAAACATACACCGATTCTTTTACTGGATGCCTGACTTAACAAGCAGTCCCAGTTATGGAATCAGGGCCTCGGACCTCTCCTTTTGGGAGGTGCCCCTTTGGGGGAATTCCGCAAATTTTATGTTTGATTTGTTTGACCCCTTCGAACTGAAGTTGCTCAATCTCGTTCTCAGGTGGTTCTCTACCCATCAGCATCGCGGTGTATGAGCGTGCGACTTGGTAAGACAGCATGCACGTTTGACCGAATTATCAGTGGTGAGCATCTTGTGCGCGAGCGGTTCAGTCAACATGTGAGCGAGCGACCATAGTCTACTGCTTGACCATCCCATCGCTGGAGAGATGTCATGAATTGTCTCAACATAGGAGACAAATCGGACTAACTAAATGTTGCAGAAGTCATTCCACACTGTGCTTATTGTTCACATCCACATGTTTAAGGAGATGCAATCGACTTCCATGATGCATGTACAATTGAATTTGGATTTGTACCAAAGAAACATAATGCTTGAATTTTCTTCTCTTTAACACATGCATGTCCCATAAGCTACTACATTGATCCACGCACCAAATGGTTCTGAAGTAAATAATGTGGCCTATGTGGATTTGACGCTTGGGTCACGTCATGGAGATATTTGCGGTAGAGGAATAACGGCATGAATATGACAATAGGAGTAGGGACGATCGGATTACGGCACTGTGTGCGGCATGAATGGTTCATTGCCATGAATGTTTTTCATGACTTGGATGACCATTATTTCGGACATGGTTTTCAACTTTGAAGCAAGGCTCCTCAAGATTGAGAGAGGCGTGAAGGAAGGAAATGCGAATGCGGCCCCATGGTGGGCGCCAAATGTTGAAACCGAAAATGGTTCACAACAACAAGAATGCAAATGTGCACTTCACCAATTATGGTTAGAATTTGAATATGAGGCCACAATCACAAAATAAAAGTATAAAAATGAAGACAATAAGCTTTTTAAAGTGGTTCGATTCAATATGAATCTACGTCCACTTCTAATCAATTCTCATTATGATATTTAAGCTTACAAAATATATATTTTCCCTCATTACATTCATCTCTCTATTGTAACTCTCTTTATGATCTAACTTCTCTTGAATTTGGCAAGGAATTGATACGATCTCTAACTTAGTGGTGGTAGAAGTATGGATCTTCAATCACTTAAGTGCTTTGACCCTTTCTAATGATTTGATAGGAGTTTTGCGTTAGATCAGGGCTTAGAGCAGATTGGAGAAGATATGATATTGCTTGAACGATGTTGGGGTGATTTATCTTGTAGCTTGAATAAGATTGAAGGTGCATAGATTCAATTGGGGAGAGCTTTAATGATCAATGGCATGGATTTGATCTACACGTAGTTGGAGAAAAGTTGTTGAATTCACAGAAGCCATTGTAGAAGTTGTAGGTGAGCTTTGAATTGGGCGGCACCTCCTTGTAGGAATGAATTTCCGGTTCCCCCCCCCCCCCCCCCACACAATGTGAAATATGAGGGGTATTTATAGTTGTTGTTGTAGAAGTGTGGCATGGTTGTAATTTAGGCATCAACGACCTAAAATGCACGGTCTAATTCCATGCAAAGTATTCCCACGGCCTAAAGTCATTTTGCATTTTAACGATCTAAACGTACAATATTGGAACAGGCTGAAGAATTCCCACTGGAACGAGCTTGAGTCATATTATACGTCTTCGTAAATACAGCTGGTGATCACACGTTCCAAGAGACATCTGCGAGCTAAGGATCAAACGGACTAAAACATACTTCCACCTTTTAATCTCGTACCATCATCCATACAACCACTGTACAGCTGGCAAATAATTGCCTGGCCAGTAGCTTTGAATCCGACATGTTCCCATCCTTTTTAGCTGGCAAAAACAACGCTATTTTCTCCCAAAGATCTACATACTGGATCCCATGCCAACGACTTAAAAGGCACCCGCTCTCATGGCCACGACCCAATGATTTCCGCATGCCTAAACGACCTAACACTATAGTGACGACCCTTCGGCACTTGCGATCTAACTAAGGACGCCGACACGACTTGACGGTTCAGCTTGGTGAATTACCTGAGGGTCGTTATCAGGTTTGAACGACCTAAAATGGTCTTGATGCTACCATTAATACATGTGGTCAGCGGGTTACGAGCTAAAATGCTACGTCAAGCAACGACATAAATTGCCCTGGTTCCAACGTTCTAGACCTCGCTGACGTGGCCACAGTTCTATGAACTAATAATGGTTTCACAATCCGATATACTCATCTATATGTCCCGAGCATTCACGATTACAAGCATTCCTCATAGCAGTAGCTTCACGCAACCAATTCAATGGTCATAGACCCATCAGAACATATGTGGGCTGTTTCGTCCATATTACTGGAAATACGGCCATGTGGCACTTCATGTTTTATATTGTCATTTGAATTATGCCCCATACATTACTTGTTAGCAGTTAAAGTCTATCCACACATCTGTGTATTTTGTATATACTGCGTTGTTCCTACTTTAACATTAAGTATTGTAGCCAATCCGATGAAGCTATGTATGATCCTTGTGCATGTTGGACTGGAAACTCACCATAAGAATAATATGAGCCATGGACATTCTTCATTCTTGCTCCTGGTCGTGTGAACGACCTACGATCTAAATGTTGACGCTCTGATATGAGGCCTTACGAATGACTTGGTGTGCTTCTTGCATCGTCCATATATTCATTTCAATGGCCCAAAGTGAACGATCTAAGGAGGCGGCGAACGAGCTAAATGCAAGTAACGACCCAAACATGTGTCGACGGACTAACATTGTATGCGATCTAAGCTGTTGTGCGAGCTAAATGAAGTAGCGAGCTAACGTCCGCTAATACTTCATAATTGCAAACTGCGTTTTCACAATGGTGTTAACATCATGTATGGAAATAAATATTGGTTTGTTAAAAATATTATTTTTAATATATATATGGAATGTGTAAAGTTGTCATGTAATGGAATATTCAATTTTGATTAAAAATTGAAAATGAAGTCGTTTTAAAATGAATTTATAAACGATTTATAAAATATGATTTGAATTGAAATAGATGAAATAGATGAAATATATATAATATATATATTTAATAGCCTGAATATATATTTAAATCAATATCATGTTTATAACTAAATATTGATTTCATATCCTATTATAATTTGTTGGTTTAAATCTAAATATTAGCTATCCTATCATATTATAATTGTTAAATTAATTTATTTTAATACGTTCGACAGCGGTGAATTTTAGTTTCTAATTCCTAATAATGTTATTTAGGTTCAGACCGTGTGTATATAAATAATATAAAACAAACAGTACATACAAATATTGAGGAATCCGGTTTGATACCTCTAACCGGTTTCCTGTATCCACATATGTTAGTCACATGCCTCCGCTGATCCCCTTCTAGTCCACGCCTGCATAACACGTTCTCCCCAGTAACTCCACCCATTACAATGCACGCACAGCATGCCTTCAGGTGCTCAACGTGCTGCATGAACTCAACACCAGTGTCCCCTTTTCATGCATATACTCACCTTATCAAATTCCTACTCTCCCATCATTTCAGTGTATTTACTTCACCAAGCACAGTATTTCATCTCCACTAAAACGCAAGACCCCCTCATCAAAACAACACTACAGCCTTGCTACTCCACCTTCTTCTACTTCTATCTCTCCTTGGTGCCGAATTCCACTACTTCAATCCCTCTACGAAGTACAACCACCGTGGAGAACCTCCCTTTCTCCCTTACTGCATCATTCCCCTTTTTCTACATGCGTGTGCATGCATATACCCCCCATGCTGATCTTGGCACGCATGCAGGTCACCTCCACAAACTCAACACCGTCCCTCTTTCCATCCCATACCCCTCATGTGATCTGTGCTCTCACCAACGTTGCTTATTTAAACCACCCATTCATTAAACAAACTCCACACGTCTACACTTTTTGCTCCTACTGTATATAGAACGACGACCTTCCTTGCCCACCACGTTTTTATACACCCACTCCCATCTCGCGTCCGGAAAAGCTTACAACTTCAGATCCGAACTTCACTATGGCAACACTCTCACATTTCGTTTCCTTTATTTATTTATTTTAGTTTCCGAAGTGGGAATTTCTTGCTGAAAATGGAAGAGCGAAGTCGTGTATTTATAGTGTTGGAAATAATCTTGGCTTTTCAGGAAACAAATAATTGTATTGTTAAATTAGCAATTGTATTAATGAATTGAATAAAAGGCAAAATCTAGAATTCCTATTTTAGATATTCTAGATAATGCATTTCTAGAATACTCTAGAGAATGCAATGCATTATAAAAGCAAGCCAATAAAGTTGATGTATGTATGCAATCAAAATTTGTAATCAAAAGGAAAGCAATGAAAATTTCCTCCCATTAAAATAATCCTCTCAAAAATTTCTTCTTCTTCTCTTAAAAAATATTCCTAACAGTGGTATCAGAGCCCTAGATCCTTGCAATTAAAAAAAAAAGTGCAAAGTAATTGCTTCTCCAAGCAATACTTCAGCAAGCATCAACTCCACCTATAGCAATGTCCAAGTTCCTTTATTTGAAGGAGAAAATTATGATTTTTGGACAGTAAAAATGGAGACATTGTTGAACTCCTTGGATGTCTTGGAGTTCATCAAACAAGGATATGAAGACTCAGCAGCTGCGGCAGAACGTACAGCAGCTCAAACTGAAGTATTAAAAAAGAAAAGAATCACAGATGCTGGAGTTCTTGGAATGATTCAAAGAGGAGTGTCAAACACCATATTCCCAAGAATTATGAGAGAAAAAACAGCCAAGGAAGCATGGGAAATCTTGCAATAAGAGTTTGAAGGGGATTCAAAGGTGAGAACTGTCAAACTTCAATCTCTAAAGAGAGATTTTGAAATGAAAAAATGAAAGAAAATGAAAGTTTGAATGAGTATTTTAATAGGTTGTCCGAATTAGTGAATCAAATGAAGTCTCATGGAGATATAATTGACGATCGTAGAATCGTTGATAAAATTTTGATAAGCTTAACTGAAAAATTTGATCCTATGGTGGCTGTTATAGAAGAAACCAAAGATTTGTCAAACATGACCGTTCAAGGCTTGATGGGTTCACTTAGATCCTACGAGCAAAGGTTGTTACGCCGTATGGAAAAGACGGTTGGAAATGCATTTCAGTCCATACTCACCACTCAATGCAACAATGACAAAACAATAAAACAAAATAATGGCGAGTCTTCTAGGGGGTGGCAGATTTGGCAAAGGAAGAGGAAGAAATTCACGCGGAAGAGGTCGAGGCACCTATGGCGGAAGAGGAAGTGATGGAGGAACAAATAAATGGTGGGGAATTTGCAAAAAAAAGCTCTCATGAAGAAAAGGATTTCTGGAACAAAGGAAAGCCACAATGTCATAATTGCAAAAGGTTCGGGCACATTCAAAAGGACTGTCGCCTTGGTAAGCCACATAACA
The DNA here is from genome assembly GCA_030737875.1 of Allium sativum. NCBI lineage: Eukaryota > Viridiplantae > Streptophyta > Magnoliopsida > Asparagales > Amaryllidaceae > Allium > Allium sativum. The sequence goes on along the minus strand of CM060924.1, from coordinate 153,389,981 downwards.
CAGCATTTGCCGGAGCGGAAGATATGGAAGGGAGCTTGTTCTTTGCTTGTCAAAAGGCAACTGAAGAATATAAGAATATATGGTACCTGGACAGCGGATGTAGCAATCATATGACAGGAGACAAAAGAGCATTCACTGACATAGATTCTTCATTTGGTTCGAAAGTCAAACTTGGCAATGGAGAGTATGTTGAAGTTGAAGGCAAAGGCAGCATTGGAGTTGCAACAAAGCAAGGAGGTAAAGTTATTCATGATACCTTTTATGTTCCTAAATTAGATGAGAATTTGTTTAGCATTGGACAACTTTTAGAGCATGGTTATTCTCTTCAATTTGAGAATCGAGAATGTAAAATTTTTGATTCAAAAGGAAAAGTTGTTGCTGTAATAAAAATGACACAAAACAGAAGCTTTCCCCTTCATCTCAATTATGAGAAAAATCATAGCTTCATGGCAAAAAAGGAAGACGACACTAGTTTATGGCATAAGAGACTTGGGCACTTAAACTACAATAGTCTCACATTGCTTTCACAAAAGAAGATGGTGTACTGGTTGCCAACAATAAAAAAAGAAGAACATGGAGTATGTGAAGGCTGCGTACTTGGCAAACATCATCGGCAACCGTTTCCAAAAGAAGGATCAAGGAGAGCCAAAGAAGTGTTGGAATTAGTACACACGGATGTATGCGGTCCTATGAGCACATTATCTCATGCTCAAAACATGTACTTTATTTTATTCATTGATGATTTGACCCGCATGACATGGGTTTATTTTATGAGACAAAAATCTGAAGTGCTTGTTATATTTAAGAAGTTTAAAGCTTTTGTTGAGAAACAAAGTGGCAGGTCCATAAAAGTTTTGAGAAGTGACAGGGGAAAGGAGTATAACTCCAATGATTTTGATAAATTTTGTGAAGAAGAAGGTGTGGAGAGGCAACTGACCGTTAGGTATACACCTCAGCAAAACGGTGTATCCGAAAGGAAGAATCAAACAGTGATGGAGATGGCTAAATCAATGTTGTTTGAGAAAGGCATGCCTAAAGAATTTTGGCCCGAGGCTGTAAATACAGCTGTGTATTTGCTGAATAGATGTCCAACAAAAGCTGTATAAAACATGACGCCGTTTGAAGTGTGGAGTGGAAGAAAGCCTTCAGTGAATCATCTTAGAGTCTTTAGGAGTATTTGCTATGCTCAAATTCCTAAAGAAAAAAGGACAAAGCTTCAAGAAGCAAGTGAAAGATGCATTTTTATTGGCTATAGTTCTGTGTCAAAGGGCTATAGACTTTACAACTTGAAGACAAAGAAAGTAATCATCAGTAGAGATGTTGCATTTGATGAGAAGACATCTTGGAATTGGCAAAAGGAGAAAGTGGAAGATAAAACTGTTCCAGCAGTAATTTTAGAACAAAATCCAACTACACTTGCAAATAACCAATGTGATTCATCTACACCAAGTTCCCCATCTCGCACTTCATCCACAACAAGCCATAATTCATCATCTCCAAGCTCAACCCCAATAAAAATGAGGAGTTTGGATGATATTTTTGCTAGGTGCAACTATTGCGCAATGTAACCAGAAAATATTGAAGAAGCGGTTAAAGAAGATGCTTGGAGGTAGGCAATGCAAGAAGAGATGGATGCACTCGAAAGGAACAAAACATGGATGTTGGTTGATAAGTCAAAAGACAAAGAAACCATTGGAGTAAAATGGATCTACAAAGTGAAGCATAATCCAGATGGTTCAGTTCAAAAGAACAAAGCGAGACTTGTTGCAAAGGGCTATTCTCAACAGCCCGGTATTGACTACGAAGAGACATTCGCTCCAGTGGCACGTCTTGACACCATTAGAGCTTTAATATCACTTGCAGCCCAAAAAGGATGGAAGCTATATCAGCTAGATGTAAAATCGGCATTCTTGAATGGAGAATTGAAAGAAGAGGTTTACGTGGAGCAGCCTCAAGGATTTGAGATTAAAGGACAAGAAAGAAAAGTTTACAAACTAAAGAAAGCGCTTTATGGGCTAAAACAAGCACCACGAGCATGGTATAGCAATATTGACAATTACTTCATGGAGAAAGGCTTTGAGAAGAGCAAAAATGAGGCTACTTTGTATGTCAAACGGCAAGGTATGGATGGTATTCTAATTATTGCACTTTATGTAGATGATTTAATTTATACCGGAAACAATTTAAAGTTGATTGAAGATTTTAGAAAAGAAATGATGAAAAAATCTGAAATGAATAATTTGGGCTTGCTGCATTTTTTCCTTGGAATAGAAATCTCTCAAGGTGATGATGGAGTTTTTATTTGTCAAAAGAAATATGCTGAGAAAATATTGAGAAAGTTTGGAATGCTTGGGTGTAATCCGGTTGATACACCGCTAGTTGTGAATGAAAAGCTAAAAAAAGAAGATGGGGGAAGGAAGATTGATGCTAGTTACTACAGAAGTCTAGTTGGTAATTTATTTTACCTTACTAATACAAGACCTGACATCATGTTTGCAGCCAGCCTACTTTCTTGTTTCATGAATGATCCTAGTCATATCCATCTAGGTGCAACAAAAAGGGTGCTGAGATATATTCAAGGCACTTTGGACTATGGGATCAAATATGAAAATAATGTTGAAACTAATTTAATTGGGTTTTGCGATAGTGACTGGGCAGAAAGTATAGATGACATGAAAAGCACTTCTAGATATGTGTTTTCTCTTGGATCAGGAGCATTTTCTTGGTGTTCGAAGAAGCAACAAACAGTTGCTCAATCTTCTGCAGAAGCTGAATATATTTCAGCTGGCCTAGCTACCCAACAAGCAATATGGTTGAAGAAAATACTAAATGATTTTGGTGAGAAACAAGAAGCTGTGACTATCCATTGTGACAACAAATCAGCCATTTCTATAGCTAAGAATCCAGTCCATCATGGAAGAACAAAGCATATAGCCATCAAACATCATTTCATTCGAGAAGCAATTGAAAATGAAGAGGTGCAGCTGAATTTTTGCAAAACAAATAATCAAGTTGCTGATATTTTCACAAAAGCATTAAAGCCTGACAATTTTAAAAGATTGCGAGATCTTCTTGGAGTTCAAAAACCAAGCTTACGGGGGAATGTTGGAAATAATCTTGGCTTTTCAGGAAACAAATAATTGTATTGTTAAATTAGCAATTGTATTAATGAATTGAATAAAAGGCAAAATCTAGAATTCCTATTTTAGATATTCTAGATAATGCATTCCTAGAATACTCTAGAGAATGCAATGCATTATAAAAGCAAGGCAATAAAGTTGATGTATGTATGCAATCAAAATTTGTAATCAAAAGGAAAGCAATGAAACTTTCCTCCCATTAAAATAATCCTCTCAAAAATTCCTTCTTCTTCTCTTAAAAAATATTCCTAACATATAGATTTTTGATCGCTTAGTGGTTAAGGAATAGGATGTGGGTAGGTCTGTTGTAGTAGGGTATGGCGTCATTCACTTCATAGCTGTTTAGGGTTGCTGTTTCTTCTATGTTCTTAGAGGCATGGTTTGGATGGGTCTGCTTTGAGCTTACTGATTGGAAAATACAGAGTGTAGGCTTCTGTTGATATGTGGAGTAATGGTACCGTGTGCTTTCTTCTACACGGTGAACCATGTGCACCTTGTGTCCTCTTTTGCCCACAGTAGACACTAGACAGTGGATACTATGTTTGGAAATCTGAAAGAAGGTTGTTTGAACGTGCTAACCTAGGTGTATGGCTAAACTTAGGTGTGCAGATCCGTCCTCAATATAAAATACAATTCGGTCTTAGGTACTAGACTTGATTGAGTGATTGGACAAAATGGTCAGAATTTCTGGTGCTAGCCTTATATGAAAGGAGACACCCATACTGCTGACACTAGTCTTATGGTATAGGAGGGTAGGAGTTTAGGGTCATGGCTTTTTTTATAATGTTTAAACAATGTCGGTACTATGTTACCCAAAACTCCGTTCATATATAGATTGCTATGGACAGAAATAAAACTACCGTTGTGTCCAGCGAGATGTCAAGGCCCCAAAAATATAATAATATCGGTAGGTTGACTTATATTTTGAAACCTCGAAATACCGATACAGGGTGCAAAATACTTCAAATAAAAAGTTGCGTATTTAATTAATTAAAAATTACAGTAAAATTCTAAAAATTAAATTATCACTGCGCCTCAAAAGAACCTTGTCTAAATTCGAATCCGATATCTAGTTATTTCAAATAAACCGTTATGGCCACAAACGAATATGCCGCTGCTTTTCTGAATATTTAATTTGGACATATCTTCCCATTTATAATACGAAATCTTGGTTTTTCACTTCCATTAGAGAAATACAGTTCAACAGATTTTACCGTTTCTTGTTTCAAGGAAATCCGACTTATAACGAATCTTGTACGATCAGTTGAAGTTCAGGACGTTAAATTTCGAACTGCAGCGTCGTTATGAGCTTGATTATATTTAATATATATTTTTATACGTTCAACTTCATTTTAATTAATATATAAATCCATTTATATTATTATTTCAATATTTAAACTGATTTAAATATTCAGATACAAACCGATAAAAGTGCGTTACGTTACAAAGATCAACTCAGATTCAGATCTAAGCTTGGAAGGAGAATCGGATGGAAATTCAAGTAGATCTGACGATGGAGACTCAACAGACAATGAGACTGAAAGCTTCTCATATGAAGATTTGGTTTATATGTGTGTTGATTTGTAACGACCCGTATTTTTACGGGTAATAATTAATTTATTCAATTATCGAAATAATGATTTAGAGAATTAAATGGTCGTTGAATTAAATAACTTGAATATTTAATTAAAATAATAATTAAATAATATAATAAATTCAGAAATAATCAGAATTACTGGAATTCACAATATCGTGTGAATGGGACAAAATTTGAAATATATAATTTAGTTTAAAATGGAATTATATTAACCAAATTATTTAAATAACGTCAGTTGAACGTATAATTATATTATAATTAAAATCGAGCTCGAAATGGCGCGGTAGTTCGCTATTTGGTGATTCGAACTTCAATTGGAGATACAGAATCCGTTTTAAGCCGGATTTCTGTGAAACAAGAAACGTATGGAGCTGGTGGAGTATATTTTTCTAATGGAAGAGAAAAATCTGGATTTTGTCATGTAGATTTTGATTTGCGTCCAAATCAAATTTCAGAAAAGTCGCTATGGAATTCCTTTATAATTTGCAATGCTTTATATACGTTATAAAAGGGAATTTCAATATAAATTGAAATTCGATTCAACCTGGACTTGGAATATCGAATATATAATTACCCTGGAGCTGTATTATATTTTGTGTGAATATATACGATAATATTAATTTATTAATATTAAATTTAATTATATTTAAATATATTTATATATTTAAAAGGGCTATTTAGAGCTTTAAAAATAGCAACTTTTGCAAACGACCTCAGAATTCGATGAAACTAATTCTGTTGGATCCGCAATATCAAATTATAGTTAGATTTCAATTTTCGTGATTTTTGAAGTCAGTATGTCGCCGTACCAGTTTTTAATGTGAAAAACAGTCAGTATTCTAATGGTTAAAAATACGCTGTGTGAGCAAACGGAGTCGGAATTCGACGAAACCAGTTTCGTTGGGACCGTAATGTCGAACTATAGCTGCATGTCTATTTTCGTGATTTTTGGGTATCGTGTATAATCGTTGGGATTGAAAACATGAATCGAAAATATATATTAATATAAAATGAACAAAATATCTAGATATTTATTTTTCCTATATATACCCTTCCTTTTCTTACCTAAACCTAAAATCATTTTCTTCTATCCGCCAGCCTTTCTTCTGAGAAAAAAATCATCTCGTGAGTTATATAAATTCCTCTAAAATCAAATAAATTCTTTTAAATTCCAAAACTTGCATATTTGGATTCATGGAGAGTTTTTCAACGTTTCTATACTGGTTCTACTCGGTGCGCATAAAGCTCCAAAGGTTCGAATGTTTACAGTGGCAACTAGGGTTCGGGAATTAGAGATTTTGAGGCAACGATTCATGAAGGTGAGGTTTATTTTGGATTGGTGATGGAAAATCGAGTTTGTGGGTGGATTTTGAGGATGTTAGAACTCAAATCAGTTCGTTGGCTGTGGTTGAAGTATCTCACGATGCTGTCGTTTTGCGTCTGAAGTGGTGAAACCGAGGTTGAACTTAAAGTGTTGGACGAGGAGCTCGACGGTGGTGACAGTCTTCGTGGTTTGGGTAGTTCCGTTTGTTTGAGATGGAGGCAAATATCGACATAGTGAAGAGCAACAAGACTGGAACCGGTTTTGTTGCTAGTAAAGGGAAGGATAAGGGTACATGTTCGGTAAATTATAAAAGAAGTGGGTAAAGTTAAATTACTTATATAATCATGGGTTCAAACAGGATTTAGGTTTGTATTCTTTGAACTGGAGATGTTGAATCATGGTATTTGAAGAGGGTGAAATCTATTTTTGATGGTAGTGTGAATATTGAATGCAATAGTGATTTCAGTGCTAAGTTTGGGGATAAGAGAAATGATGTTAGTAGTGTTAAATTTCTAGTTAGTGATCTGGTTCAAAACGAGGTGACAGAGTCCCTTTCTATTGGTAAAGGTGATTTTTTAAGTGTTAGCAATCGGGTTGTGTCTGGCAAAGAAATTAATCAAGATGTGTTCATGTTTGAATTGTTGGTGTGCAGGTCAGTACTGAGTTTGCTAGTATGCTTACTACTGGTGAACTAATGACAAACAATGCTTCCTTGCATATGGATAATTATGTGCACGGTGTTGACCCTGAAGTTCATATGCATAGAGATTGGAATTTGGATTGACTTAGTATAATTTGGTCCGGTGTATTTTGAAGAATGGGAGGAAGAGGTGCGGTTTGAAATCGAGAAGATGGAGGAGTAATTTTCCTGGAACGTGTATTTTTAGATTTGGGAAGGAAGAAGCATTTCGTTTGGGCTTGGGTATTTAAAACGAGAATGGGCTGGTTATGTTAAAAAGGGGTGAGGCCCAATTCATTTAAATTCAAGTTTTTATTTTATTTTAAATAGTGTATAAACTTCGAAATGCAATAACTTCATCATACAATACCGGTTTACAGCGAAATAAGATCCGATGGGATCGTGTGGACGAGAGCTACACCATGGAACTGACTGTAAGTCGATCAAAGCTCGTTACAATTTATGGAGAATTAAATTGTTTGATTCAAATCAAACAAATAGTTTATCGTTCTTTAACGATGAACTGCCAAAGTGAGTAAAACTCGCCAACTCTGAACAGTTATATTTTTATAACGTATTTTAAGAACTGATAATTATCTGTTGATTGGTGTGTGTTGATTTGGTTGATTGAACTGCTAGTCAGTTAGTTGAAATTATATATATAAAAACCGTTATATATATATATATATATATATATTTGAAAATTGGTACTCTTTATTATTCAATAGAACCATACATCATACAATATAAAAACAAAGAAAAACATAACAAAAGAAATACAACAAACAAAGCCCATAACGGCCTATAATCTCCTTCTCACAAAAACCCAGGTAACCTAGATTAGCCGGTATCCAGTAGGTCAACACCCTAACGAGCTAATATAGATGAATTCCTCAAGTTTCTCTCAGATCTACTTCCATTATTTTGAACCAGAAATTTGATTTCTTTTTCAATATGAGCCAATACAACTGAAGCAGTAGATTTCTTTTTCTGAAAAACACGCAGATTTCTCTCTTTCCAAATGAAATATATGGCAGAAGTGAAAGCTCCACAAGCAATGTCTCGGATTTGGTCAGAAACTTTGAAAGCATAATGAATAACCCTAGCTTCAACCTTCAGATTATCATTAATCACTGGAGGAAGAGAAAGCTTCAGTCTTAAAGCCAGCCAGATAAAAGAGGAAAAGTTACACTAAAAAAAAGGTGATTAATTGATTCAGGGGCATTTTCACACAATGCACAAATATTATTTGTTATATTGCCATAACGAATAATTCTGTCCATAGTATTGAGGCGATCCATGATAGCTAAATAAGAAATAAAAGCCATTTTCTTGCAATTTTTCTTATGCCAAATTACCTCAAAAGCAATATCCTTTTCTTCATGAACTCGAACAGATTCCCAAGCTTTATGAAAAGAAAAAATTTCACCATTATCCCATTCATAAGAATCACTTTTATCATCTGGATGATGTTTAACAGAGCAGATCTCATTAATCAATTCTCCTGTTGTAGGATGGATGTTAGGATCCAGTTCAACATTTCTAATGATAACACTCACTTTCTAATTAGAATGACCCAGAAGATGTAATCTACCAAAACCTAATAATTCAACAAGACATTGAAAATTTATCCAAGGTTCATGCCAGAGGTATGTATCTTCACCATTTGCAATTCTTTTATTAAAAAGCTGTTTTGATCGTGAACAAAGTCTCAACATACATTTCCAAGTAGAGGATGCATTATTATCTGTAGCAATAGTCCAAAAGAATTTGTCCTTACAATATCTATTACTCATCCACTTACTCCAGAGAGAGTCATTAGATAAGTACTTCCACATTAATTTGATACAAGCAGCTCTTTTAAGATCAGAAAAAAAAATTTAAACCAATACCACCTTCACTTTTTGGTTTACATAGAGAGTTCCAAGCAACCTTATGAGCAGAATCACCCCAGAAAAAATCAGCACACATTGACTTTAATTTCTCTAAAGTAAATAAATATATATATTGATTCTGTTTATCAGAATAATTCGTACTGAACTGAAGTTGATGTTGATTTTGTTGTGTAACATCTGTGGATGCAGGGAAACAGGTTGGAGGGACCCAATTGGGTTCCTCAATATTTAATTTACTATTTTGATTCATATATTGTGTTATATGATGTGATATATAATCTGTTGTCGATTATATGTGTTTGGACGATATTGGTCATCGTGATTTGATATGTTGAATACCATAACATACCGGAATATTGATAAAGGAATTTTCAAGGTGATAGTGAAAATAAAATATTTATAAATGGAATATTTATAAATAAGAAATATTTATAAATTGGAATATTTATAAATAGGAGATAAATAAAAGGGAAAATATTTGCAAACCATTTGCAAATAGAATAAGTAGAAAAATATTTGTAAACCATTTACAAATAGGAAAGATAAAGGAAATATTTGTGAAATCAGATATAAAGGAAAATATTTAGGAAATCAGATATAAAGGAAAATATTTGTAAAAGAATTGAAAAAGGAATAATTCAAAGGAATTAAATTCAAAGGAATAATTCAAAGGAGATAAATTCAAAGGAATAATTCAAAGGAATAATTCAAAGGAATAATTCAAAGGAGATAAATTCAAAGGAATAATTAAAGGAATAATTAAAAGGAGATAAATTCAAAGGAATTAAATTCAAAGGAGATAATTCAAAAGGAATAATCCAAAGGAATAATTCAAAGGAATAAATCAAAAGAGTTAATCAAAATGAGTTAATCGAATATTAATTATTCGGTTAGAGTTAGTCGAATAGAGTAAATTAGTTAGAGTTAACCAGTAGAGTCCAGTTAGAGTTTACCACTTAGAGTTAACCAGTTAGAATTTACCAGTTAGAATTAACCAGTTAGAGTTAATCAGTTAGTGTTAACCAGTTAGAGTTAATCAGTTAGAGTTAATCAGTTAAAGTTAACCAGTTAGAGTTAATCAGTTAGAGTTAACCTGTTAGAGTTTACCAGTTAGAGCTAACCAGTTAGAGTTAACCAGTTAGAGTTAATCAGTTAAAGTTAACCATTTAAAGTTAATCATTTAAAGTTAACCAGTTAGAGTTAATCAGTTAAAGTTAACCAGTTAGAGTTAATCAGTTAGAGTTAACCAGTTAGAGTTAATAAGTTAGAGTTAACCAGTTAGAGTTAATAAGTTAGAGTTAACCAGTTAGAGTTAATAAGTTAGAGTTAACCAGTTAGGGTTAACCAGTGAGAGTTAATTAGTTAGAGTTAATCAATTAGAATTAATCCAAATGAGATGCCATTTAGCACGACTACTTGCGAAATTCGTAGGGCTGCAGATAGCCTAAGGCGGTCAGATGTTTCCTGAGGGAATCAGGCGTAACCATTGTGATCGCTGCAATCTAGAGTCAAGAGAATGGAGTAAAATTGAATATTAGTTATTCGATAGGAGTTAATTAAATTAGGTTAAATAAGTCGAGTTAGTCAAGTCGAGTTAGTCGAGTCGAGTTAGTCAAGTCGAGTTAGTCAAGTCGAGTTATTCAAGTCGAGTTAAAAGGAGTTATTGAATATTGGTAATTCGAAATCGAGTTAAAAGGAGTTATCTAATATTAGTTATTCGAATCAAGTGAAAAGGAGTTATCGAATATTAGGTATTTGAATCAAGTTAAAAGGAGTTATCGAATATAGTTATTCGAAAGGAGATTATCGAATATAGCGTATTCGAAAGAAAGGAGTTATCGAATATAGGTTATTCGAAGAAGAGTTAATCAAATAGAGATTACTCGAAGAGAGTTAATCGGCGAATTCGATTATATCGAATTCGGGAAAGTATTATTTACTTTTTGGTGTTTAAATCAAGATTTATTTATTTATAAATAACTGAGAGTAGGTTAATTATTCAAAGTAAGAAATAAAAGTAAATGTTAAGTTAGATATTTCGAAAGTAGGGATTTTAACGCTATAGTTAATAATCAATGTTTTCAATAAAGAAGTGGATACGTAAATAGAATCCGAGAATTTATGTAAGGAAGTTTGTTAAATATTTAAAAGATAAACTTTGACTATTTCGAAGTTAAAACGTTGTTCAGTTAAGATCTGAGAGGTAAAAATACCCCAACTTAATTGACTTCCTTCTTAACTATGGAATGGTAAGGTTTGGCAGTGAAGGAGTTTTGGAAATGTTTTCCAAATGAGAATCAGAAATGTTTTCTGATAATAGAAAATAAGAATTTAGAATATATGGAAACAGGAGATAAGTAAATTAATGAACTAAAGAGATAAATGTTAAATGATGATTGATCGATATGATTCCCATTTGGAAATAATATCGTTGTTTGCACACGTGTTTTTCCTTTGATAGTTAACTCACCGATTATCGAAGTTTTCGACCATTTTAACGTTGTTAATATGGAGAGACCGGTTGGATTATTATCCGAAGAACCACTCCGTATTGGCATAAACGTTGCGAATCAAGTATGTTGAATATATTGAAGACGGAGTAAAGTGCAAGGGTTGTTGTATAAATCTTAGATAACAATTGCCTAAGATGGATGTACTGAATAGTGCCTTCGGTTTGTCCAGTCCCAGGACAACTTGTATGGACGAATGTCTGACAGAGTATTCCTAAAGAATCATATATGTTGATCTCTTCAATGTATTACGTTTGGTGGCGGAGGAATTCGTTTCTCTTAGCTTCATACCCGTGATACAGTTAAGGAAATTGATAATGATTTGGCGGGTATGACGATGTGGTATTCCAAGTAAATGAAGATATGATATGAAAAAGATAAGCGTAGCTTCTAGCCTCACATCCGGTCAATGACAGAAATCGGGCAGGCAACATGGCTAAGTCGGTCGCTCCGAAGTAGGGTTTATAATCACCTATCTAGAGAATATTCATTTGCTTCTTAAATCTATCAATGCTGTCCCATATATATACGGGAACGGTTGCTGATCCCAATCGTTGGTGATATACATTCGATACACACAAGCAAAATGAGTGGTCGGTCATGTGTGGCTGAGTTGCAAGATGTTCTTGTTGAACTCCAGTGTATTGTTCCTAGAGTACACTCATCGGAAGGTGGTTCCATACCTTGTCATAGTTGGAAATCCAATCATCCAATAAGCGCCTGCGGTTTATGATTTTTCATTGTATATGTGGAACGTAAGATGAAAGCGTTCTACTAGATTGATATCTATTTGTACTTAGACATTATTATAATATCAGAATGATATTGCTTTTCAAAGATGTACGGATTTTCATAAGGGAAAAACCCGTTCCGTTTTCACGGCGTGGTCTTATGATATATCCGTTATTAAACCAATTGTTTGGAGTTTTATTCACGCCAATCCATGTTGCGTGCTTTGTGCATGTGTCGCATGATAGGGGATTCTCGCTTTTCGTTAGGTGGCGAACGGGAGACTCTTACTCCTACATGTCCATAGTAATGGGTTGGTTGTGAAGTCGAAAGGCTAGCCATAAAACATGATGCTGGGATACCAATGTAAGCCATAGTGGGGTATTACCCTGCTGCTTTGGGGATTAGAGAGGATGGTTGCAAAGCCTAACTCGAAAATATTTGGGTCGTTACAGTTGGTATCAGAGCAATGGTTTAGTTATTACCTTGGCTCTGTGGCGTGACTCAGTAGAGATGAGTTAGTAATGCCCTAGATTGAGTTTGAGTGTATATATACGAGTGAACGTATTTGTTATTTAATATAAAATAATTTTATATTGTGGAGATTTATTGATTGAGTTGTTTATGAGTTCTGGTCGATCAGTTTGATCCACTGTATCGATAGGAGTTACTAAACACTTGAATACGATGAATCGACATAGTATGTTTTGAAAAGGGTAAATGAAATAATTTTACCCAAAAGTATACATATTGGAATTATTATATTTGATGTGTTGGTCATGATTATAATCGAGTAAGATTATAAAAATTTGAAATGGTTATGTAAATAACCAATCAGAATTCGTATAAGTGTTACGAAGTAAATTAAATCTGAATTTAAAATTAGAATTTGAAAGTAAAACCCTGGAAATTTGAATAAATATTGAAAAATGATTTGGATTAAGTATATAAGAATTTTAAAATCCTGGGTGATTTTAAATTGTTTTACAACATTGTAAATGGTATTTTGAAATGTATTTCAAAAATGGAAGTGTTTAGAAATGGTTTTGAAAGTGATATAGTATTGAACTCACTTCGATAACTGGAAAATAATTCTGATAATGACTGCAGCATCATTAGTGTTCATTTTCGAGTAGTAAGCGACGAATTACTACCAGAGATACTATTTTGAATTTGTTTTGGGAAAAACAAGTTGTGTTTAATTTCAAAAAGGAAAATTTGATTTTTTTGAAAAGAGTAAACTGTTTAAAAACTCCCAGGAAAGACTATTTCAATTAAAAACAAATTTAATAGAAATTTGTGAAAGAAAATTGAAATTAAAAATAAAGCCAGTGGTAACTGAGTTGGATTAAAATGATATCAAGTAAGTTGGATTGATAAGAATTTGGAATCAAGGATAATACTTGAATTTGAAATGAAGTTTGGCTCGGATAAAATCAAACGATTGAGTTGAAAATGGAATTTGGATTAGTTAAAAGCGAATAGTTGTATTGAGATAAAAGTGATTAGAGTTTGACTGGAAGGACTTCGGTATATGCTAATTTGGTAGCAGGTGTAAAGGATATAACGATATGCCCGACAAAAAGGTACCAGTTTATATTTCATATGAGTTTGAGATTTATGAGCCGAATTGGCAAGCCGCTTGGCTGTTTGATTTTCTTTTGGGTTGGAGATGGCCTAGAGAGGCGAGTGGTGGTTTGACGTATTGGCCAGTACAAAGGAGGTTATGGCGAATTTTTTCAAAAATTTCAGGTGTTAGAAAAATTTCAGGTGTTAGAAAAATTTCAGAAATTATGAAAATTTCTGTTAATAGGAATAAATTAATAATTTAATTGAAATTAAATTCGTTCAGTTGAAAACTGAAGTTAAGAAGTGAACAAATAAGTTCTAACCAGTCAATATGATTTGATTTCTACCTTAGCAAATTTCGAGGACGATATTATTTTAAGTGGGGAAAAATGTAACGACCCGTATTTTTTCGGGTAATAATTAATTTATTTAATTATTGAAATAATGATTTAGAGAATTAAATGGTCGTTGAATTAAATAACTTGAATATTTAATTAAAATAATAATTAAATAATATAATTAATTCGAAAACAATCAGAATTAGTGGAATTCACAATATCGTGTGAACGGGACAAAATTTGAAATATATAATTCAGTTTCGAATGGAATTATATTAATGAAGTTATTTAAATAACGTCAGTTGAACGTATAATTATATTATAATTAAAATCGAGCTCGAAATGGCGCGGTAGTTCGCTATTTGGCGATTCGAACTTCAATTGGAGATACAGAATCCGTTTTAAGCCGCATTTCTGTGAAACAAGAAACGTGTGGAGCTAGTGGAGTATATTTTTCTAATAGAAGAGAAAAATCTGGATTTCGTCGTGTAGATTTTGATTTATGTCAAAATCAAATTTCAGAAAAGTCACTGTGGAATTCCTTTATAATTTGCAACGCTTTATATACGTTATAAAAGGGAATTTCAATATAAATTGAAATTCGATTCAACCTGGACTTGGAATATCGAACATATAACTACCTTGGAGCTGTATTATATTCTGTGTGAATATATACGATAATATTAATTTATTAATATTAAATTTAATTATATTTAAATATATTTATATATTTAAAAGGGTTATTTAGAGCTTTAAAAATAGCAACTTTTGCAAACGACCTCAGAATTCGATGAAACTAATTCTGTTAGATTCGCAATGTCAAATTATTGTTAGATTTCAATTTTCGTGATTTTTGAAGTCAGTATGTGGCCGTACCGGTTTTTAATGTGAAAAACAGTCGGTATTCTAACGGTTAAAAATACGCTGTATGAGAAAACGGAGTCGGAATTTGACGAAACCAGTTTCGTTGAGACCGTAATGTCGAACTGTAGCTGCATGTCCATTTTCGTGATTTTTGGGTATCGTGTATAATCGTTGGGATTGAAAACATGAATCGAAAATATATATTAATATAAAATGAACAAAATATCTAGATATTTATTTTTCCTATATATACCCTTCCTTTTCTTACCTAAACCAAAAATCATTTTCTTCTAGCCGCCAATCTTTCTTCTAAGAAAAAAAATCATCTCGTGAGTTATATAAATTCCTCTAAAATCAAATAAATTCTTTTAAATTCCAAAACTTGCATATTTGGATTCATGGAGAGTTTGTCAACGTTTCTATACTGGTTCTACTCGGTGCGCATCAAGCTCCAAAGGTTCGAATGTTTACAGTGGGAACTAGGGTTCAAGAATCAGAGATTTTGAGGCATCGATTCATGAAGGTGAGGTTTATTTTGGATTGGTGATGGAAAATCGAGTTTGTGGGCGGATTTTGAGGATGTTCGAACTCAAATCAGTTCGCTGGCTGTGGTTGAAGTATCTCACGATGCTGTCGTTTTGCATTTGAAGTGGTGAAACCGAGTTTGAACTTAAGGTGTTGAACGAGGTGCTCGACAATGGTGACAATCTTCGTGGTTTGGGTAGTTCCGTTTGTTTGAGATGGAGGCAAATATCGACATAGTGAAGAGCAACAAGACTGGAACCGGTTCTGTTGCTAGTAAAGGGAAAGATAAGGGTACAGGTTCGGTTAATTATAAAAGAAGTGGGTAAAGTTAAACTACTTATATAATCATGGGTTCAAACAGGATTTAGGTTTGTATTCTTTGAACTGGAGATGTTGAATCGTGGTATTTGAAGAGGGTGAAATCTGGTTTTGATGGTAGTGTGAATATTGAATGCAATAGTAATTTCAGTGCTTAGTTTGTGGATAAGAGAAATGATGTTACTAGTGTTAAATTTCTAGTTAGTGATCTGGTTCAAAACGAGGTGACAGAGTCCCTTACTATTGGTAAAGGTGATGTTTTAAGTGTTAGCAATCGGGTTGTGTGTGGCAATGAAATGAATCAAGATGTGTTCATGTTTGAATTGTTGGTGTGCAGGTCAGTAGTGAGTTTGCTAGTATGCTTACTACTGGTGAACTAATAACAAACAATGCTTCCTTGCACATGGATAATTATGTGCACGGTGTTGGCCCTGAAGTTCATATGCATAGAGATTGGAATTTGGATTGACTTAGTATAATTTGGTCCGATGTATTTTGAAGGATGGGAGGAAGAAGGTGCGGTTTGAAATCGAGTAGATAGAGGAGTAATTTTCCTGGAACGTGTACATTCGGATTTGGGGAGGAAGAAGCATTTCGTTTGGGCTTGGGTATTTAAAACGAGAATGGGCCGGTTATGTTAAAAAGGGGTGAGGCCGGTTTATTTAAATTCAAGTTTTTATTTTATTTTAAATAGTGTATAAACTTCGAAATGGAATAACTTCATCATACGATACCGGTTTTCCGTGAAACAAGATCCGATTGGATCGTATGGACGAGGGCTACACCATGGAACTGACTGGAAGTCCATTGAAGCTCGTTACAATTTATGGTGAATTAAATTGTTTGATTCAAATCAAACAAACAGTTTATCGTTCTTTAACGATTGTGACGGCCCGCCCCGCACCAACCGACATTTACTCCAAAGGTGCGCTGTACACATGTCCAGTTAGCACGGAACGGGTCGTTAGAAGAAAAGGGAAGAAGGAAATGAACATACAAAGAACCTGTAGAATGTCTCACAGCGCATAGAATAAAATATAATAATAACATACTTGACATAAAATAGGAGAGACAGTGCATAAGCTGAAAACCAGAACTAAACATCATAGTAGCGGAAATCCAAAATACAGCTTATTACAACTTTCAAACTGTCTCAAAGCAAAAGTAAGATAAAGGAGGTACACTACTAATGCCCAAGTAGCGACCACCGACGACACGGGGAGAATGTGTATATATATATCATACGTGGAAGCCTCCTGCCCACCTCCGAATCAGCTATTCGCGCGTCACCAGCTAACATGTCTCTAGTCTGCTCGTGTGAGCACCCAGAGTAATAAGAGGAGACATAAAACTCTGGGTCAGACATAAAGCCTGGTATGAGCGATAAGCATCTAAAGTGAATAATAACAGGTAGACTAAAACATACCTAAACCTGGACCTGCAACCAAAGAGTTAGCACTACATACTGTACAACACTCTAAGGTACTATATCAAACGGTGTAAAGATACGGAGGTGGGGGAGGTGTGCATGTCATAATGATGGCAAACAATCAAACATAGCATCCATCCTTACATCTCTCACTCAGTGCGTAAAGCATACGATGTTCACCACTTCGATCACCCAACATACCTTGCTACGATCACTCTGCTCCATGAAGTCATATATGGCTTCACTGCACTGATAACGTAGCCACTAATTCCTCGCTATGTCCACTTGCCCCATGGAGTTATTCACCCCATCTGCGCTGGTTCATAGCCTTACCAATCCTTACTATGTCCACTTGCCCCATGGAGTTGTTCACCCCATCTGTGCTGGCTCATAGTCTCACTACGCATCACCTTGCCCCTCAGGTCATAATGACCCTACTGCACTGATAACGTAGTCTTGCTACCATCACCTTGCCCCTCAGGTCATAGTGAACCTACTGCACTGATAAGTAGTCATCCTTCATTTTTAGTGGTGAATCGAAGTTATGAACGTTGACAACTCCTTAGCACACATCCCGCAGTAAAGCCCAACCATGAAGTGAACTCATCGATTCTCAACTGGATCCTGAGCTCTAGCTTCCCATATTGGACTACCTTTGCATCTCGGGTTATTGGTCAACACTAGGTCGGTTCGGGTTCCTCTTCAAGTCATCGGTTCGGGTCGGGTGTCCTCCATCGGTTCGGGTCGGGTCTTCTTCTGGTGCGGTTCGGGTCGGGCGTTTCGGGTCGGGTGCCATTCCCCTCCAGTTCGTGCTTCCGATCCGATCTGTCTCCATGCTCCCTTCACATGCTCCTATCCGATCTGTCTTCATGCTCCCGCTCCAATCCAACTTCATGCTCCCGCTCCGATCCGCCTCCTTAATCCGATCTGATCCCAGTTCAGTTAGCATGGCCTTCCTTTTTGCCAATTTTCCCCCAAGTGCCAGGTTCCGATCCGATCGAATCCCTTGCTCAGTTCAACATGTCCGATCCGAGCCCCATATCCGATCCGATCCGAACCCTGCACTGTTTTCTGAAACTGTTCCAGCAAGTGTTTATGCCATTTGACGACGTTTTCGACCATTCTAACTATTGAAATCAATCACAAAGCATATCATACAGTCATAGCAACATGCATAATCAACCACAAACATCAAAACATCAACATGATAGGTTAAAATGGATCAAACATACCCAAAATCCCATATTCCCCCCTAAGCATGTTTAGGTGAAACTAATGATAGGATTAGCAAAACTTAACCAAATTAACCCAAATTCATATCAGAGGTCTAAAACATCATTTAATAATTTATGAACATTTTCCCCGAATTTTATCATGTTTAAATTCGCTAATTAACACTAATCACCCCTAATTAGCCATAATTAGTGCAAAACTATGCAAATCACTCACCTTAGCCACAAATAAACTAAGATCTGAAGTAAATCTCTGATTTGATGTGAATCCCAATGCTAAACAGCAGCTCCAATGTTGCTATGGGGTAGATCTTCCTTGATTAGAGGTTGCTAAGCCAAATCCTTGACCAAAAGATGATTTGGAGGTGATTTAGAGGTTGGAGGCCATTTTTAGGGTTCCTTGGTGATAAGTGGAGGCTAGAAAACTGAAATGGAATGATCCTCTATCTCATTTCAGCCTCCCCATAACCCTAATCCCGAAATGGGTTATGGGCCTGCTCACTAATCACCCGATTTGGCCCGGTTAAGCAGTTTTTCACCCTCCAAACCTTATTTCAGCCATATCTCCCAAACGGTAAGTCCGTTTGGCTATTGTGACCACTCTACGGAAAGTTGAACCATCAAACGAATCCAATGGAAGTTGTTTCAGGTCAAAATTCCTTTCCAGTCAAAAGTTATGGCCAAAACAGTACCAATTAGGGGCAAAATAGTCATTTAAAAATCGACTAAAATCATGAACATGGGAAATGACTGTAATGGATGTTTCCCAAAGTTACATGACCATACGACTTCATATGGGAAAGAAGTAAATATTCTACGATCCTATGATGTGTAGAATACAGGTCATTACACTCTCCCCCCCTTTAAGAAATTTCGCCCCCGAAATTCCCTAATCAAAACACACACAAAGGTCCCGCATTCCTATCAATCATAAAACAACAATCAAACATGCAAACAAGCATAACAAGTCTACCCTAGCTTGCGGAAAACTAAATTGCAAAGTAAATCTTAACAGGCAAAGAGTTCTGGATATGCCTTCCTAATGCTCTCCTCTGTCTCCCAAGTACAATCATTCTCGTCCTCGCCCCACTGAACCTTGACTAGCTTCACCGCCTTCCTTCGAAGTTGCTTCGTATCGTGCCCCACAATACGAATCGGCTTACGGTTCCCAACCGCCTCGGGTTCTACTTCGAAGTCCTCTAACTGATCAGGTGAAATAGGCATATCTAAGCCGTGAACGAACTTCCTTAGTTGGGAAACATGAAATACATTGTGGACTCCCGCCATTTTCTCTGGTAAGCCAACTCTATATGCCAAATTCCCGACTAGTTCAAGAACAGGGAATGGGCCAACAAATCTTGGTGCCAACTTGCCTCTCCTGCCAAATCGTATCACGCTCTTTAACGGAGAGATCTTGACAAATACCAAGTCACCAACGGAGAATTTCAAGTCTATTCTCCTCTTATCAGCATAACTCTTCTGTCTATCTTGGGCAGCCTTCATTCGTTGTTGAATGATCTTAATCTTATCTGAAGTTTCTCTCACCACATCTGGTCCAAGCACAAACTTCTCGCCAGTCTCTATCCAACATGATGGTGAGTTGCACGGTCTTCCGTACAAAGCTTCATATGGAGCCATACCGATACTGGATTGGTAGTTATTATTATATGCAAACTCTACTAGATGCAAATGGTCATCCCATGATCCACCAAAATCCAATATACAAGCTCTCAAGAGATCTTCCAATATACGATTCATCCTCTCCGTCTGACCGTTGGTCTGAGGATGATAAGCGGTACTGAGATGTAATCCTGACCCTAGAGCCTCTTGTTAGCTCTTCTAAAACCCACAAGTGAACAACGGGTCTCGGTCACTCACAATGCTTTTGGGTACTCCATGAAATCTCACTACCCACTTCATATATAATTCTGCTAACTTAGCTGCCGTTCTGGTCGATTTGACTGGTATAAATCTTGCACTCTTAGTCAATCGATCCACAATTACCCAAATGCTATCATATCCCGATCTAGTCCTTGGTAAACCATCGATGAAATCCATCGAGACTTGCTCCCATTTCCATTCGGGAATTTCTAATGGTTGCAACAAGCCACTAGGCTTCTTTTGCTCGGCTTTAACTAGCTGGCAATTCATGCATTTGGATATAAACTTCCCAACGTCTCTTTTCATCCCTTCCCAATAGTAGGTTTGCTTCATGTCTCGATACATTTTATTACCACCGGGATGGATAGTCAGTTTTGAGTGATGACATTCTCTAAGCACTTCATCTCTCAAACCATTTATGTTGGGCACAACTAATCTTCCATTCTTCCGAAGCCATCCATCTCGATCAAGCCCATACACATTCATCTCCTCATCAATACCCATCTCTAACTTGGAGATGATTTCCAATAGATTAGGATCGTCCCTCTGACTAGAACCAATCCGCTCTATCAAAGTGGGTCTGATCGTCAAACTAGCTAGCATGACTGGATCCAATTCGCACTTTGGTCTGAAATCAAACCCCGTGATATACTCCAGTTGCTTCTGCTCAAGAAACATTGCCCCTAAGCTGGCATGTCTCCTACTCAAGGCATCGGCTACCGCATTACCCTTCCCAGGTGTGTATGCGATATCAAAATCATACGAAGCCAAGAACTCTAACCATCTTTGCTGACGGAGATTCAGATCTTTCTAAGAGAAGAGATACTTTAATGATTTATGATCAGTGAACAACTCAAATCTTTCACCCAAGAGATAATGTCTCCACATCTTCAACGCAAATACAATCGCTGCCAATTCCAAATCATGGGTAGGATACTTCTTCTCATGCGGCTTTAGCTGTCGACTAGCATAAGCCACAACCCTACCTCCTTGCATCAATACTGCACCCAGTCCGGTACCACAAGCATCCGTGTATACCGTCATCTCTTCATTCCCCTTAGGAATGACTAACACTGGTGCATGCGTCAACTTCTCTTTTAGACTCTTGAAGGCATCCTCACACACTCCGTCCCAGACGAAGGACTGATTCTTCTTAGTCAACTGAGTCAACGGTGCCACTATCTTGGAGAAGTCCTGGATAAACTTGCGATAATATCCAGCTAATCCCAAGAAACTTCTTACATCCGTTGCATTCTTGGGTGTAGGCCAATCCTGTACCGTAGCCACCTTTTCAGGGTCCACGGCAATACCACTCTCGGAAACAACATGACCCAAGAATCTCACTTCCCTTCTCCAAAAATGACACTTAGAGAATTTCGCTTTCAATTGGTGTTTCCTCAACACCTCCATCACTATCCTCAAGTGTCCCATGTATTCCTCCTCTGTCCTTGAGTAAACAAGGATATCATCCACGAACACAAGAACAAACTTATTCAACTAATCTCTGAATACTCGATTCATTAGATCCACAAAGTAGGCTGGTGCATTGGTCAACCCAAATGGCATGACCAACCACTCATGAAATCCAGACGGCGTCCTAAATGTCGTTTTCGGAATACTCTCATCTGCTACTCGAAGCTGATGAAATCCTGTCGCGAGGTCCAACTGGGAGAATACTCTTGCTCCTTCCAGTTGATCAAACAAATCATCTATCCGCAGTAGAGGATACTTATTCTTCCTCGTCACCTTATTCAACTCGCGATAGTCCACACACAAACGAAGGGAACCATCTTCCTTAGTGGCAAACACAACTGGTGCTCCCCACTCGGAGACACTCCTTCTAATAAATCCCTTCTTCAAAAGATTGCTGACTTGCACCCCAAGCTCTCGTTGCTCCCATGGTGCCATACGACGAAGTGGCATCACTATAGGTCTGGCATCTTTCACTAAATCAATACGGAACTCAATCTCTCGGTGTGGTGGAAGCCCGGTCACCTCCTCGAAGACGTCCGGATACTGGCCAACCACGGGCACATCTGACAACTCATCCTGCGGAATGTCGAGGGAATTTACAAAACTAGCCATAACCCCATCACTAGGTAGACTACCAAACACTACCCTCCGCCCATCATCCGCCCTCGCTGTCACCAAAAAGCCCTCACAGTCTACCACCACCCCGTATCTTTGGAGCCAATCGACTCCCAATATAATGCCATACCCAGTAAAGCCCAAAACAAAGCAATCACATACAAACATACATCCATGACTCAATAAGACCAAATTCCTGCAAATCATACTAAGGCTAGTCGAACCACCAATCGGGTTCGTCACAACCAATGGTCTATCGACTATCTCGGGTTCCAGTCCCAACCTATCTACCAGGTCACTAGATATGAAGGAACGGGAAGCCCCAGTATCAAACAAAACTCGAACTGGTACATCATAAATAGAAAGCATACCTTGAATAACAACTTTCTTTCCTTTCTCCGCCGTAGTTGGGGCATTCGACGAAGAAGGAATAGCATCAATAGCATATGCTTTCACAATCTGCTTCTCCTTAAGAGGTTGTGGACTCTTGTCCTTGAAATGTCCCACTTGACCACAGTTGAAGCACTTCTTATCCGCTGGCTTGGCCCGACAATCTTTAGCATAATGGCCCTTCTTACCACAGCTGAAGCACTCAACATCCTTCTTGCTCTTTTTCTGGCCACCTTTTGATTGGTCCTGCTTCCTCTTATTCTAAGAGTTATTCTTGCCTCCACCGCCTGCTTGCGGCTTTGGCCCTTCTGCAAATACAGCCTCAGTCTTTGACTTAGGGTAAATGCTCTCGGATCTCAAAGCCTTCCCCACAATCGATTCAAAGGTCTCATCGATGTGGTTGATAAGCCTTTCCCCCAAGTATCCATCCAAGCCAGTAATGAACTTCTCATTCTTCTTCTCAGGAGTGTCGATGAAAGACAGTCCATACTTCGACAAAGTGTCGAACTCAGCAATATAATCAGAAACTGCCCTTCCATTCTGCTTGAGTTCCAAGAACCTCTTAAACAATACTGACTTCTGGGCAGCTGGAATAAACTTCTCGCTAAAGCGAGCCTTGAACTGATCCTAAGTAACCTGATCTTCTGGAGTAGCTGTTCTAATGGCATTCCACCAATTCATCGCTCGCCCTTGCAGCTGACGAGACGCTAGCCTTCTCTTCATCGTATCCTCAAGATCCAAGTCATCGAAGATACGGTCACAGCTATCCATCCAGTCTTAAACATATGTGGCCGACTCCGTCCCGTGGAACGGCTTCCCACCAAGGTTAGTGTAATCCTTGCACAACTTGGCGAAATCGACCCTAGGCGCCTGCACTACTGGGCCAACACCAACTCCGGGATTGGGAACTGCCCCTTGCACTTCTCTAAGCATATCTCTCATGAGGTTAGTAAACATTGCCCTCATGTCAGCGGCATTCCCTTGGTTGGTTCCTCTACCAGCACCCCTCGTGTCTCGGCTCATCGTCAATCTGAAAAATGAAACGATTAACGACCCCATAGTGGTGCTAGTGCAGTGCGACTTCATTCTTATACTACTAATAGTATATATATATATATATAGCTTTTGAAAACCAAAGTAATCACAAATAAGCGCTCTCATATACGTACTATCTCTCCCTAGTGTCTTTCCCTAGGTTAACTACGCAACCTAGAGCTCTAATACCAAGTGTGACGGCCCGCCCCGCACCAACCGACATTTACTCCAAAGGTGCGCTGTACACATGTCCAGTTAGCATGGAACGGGTCGTCAGAAGAAAAGGGAAGAAGGAAATGAACATACAAAGAACCTGTAGAATGTCTCACATCGCATAGAATAAAATACAATAATAACATACTTGACATAAAACAGGAGAGACAGTGCATAAGCTGAAAACCAGAACTAAACATCATAGCAGCGGAAATCCAAAATACAGCTTATTACAACTTTCAAAATGTCTCAAAGCAAAAGTAAGATAAAGGAGGTACACTACTAATGCCCAAGTAGCGACCACCGACGACACAGGGAGAATGTGTATATATATATATCATATGTGGAAGCCTCCTGCCCGCCCCCGAATCAGCTACTCGCGCGTCACCAGCTAACCTGTCTCTAGTCTGCGCGTGTGAGCACCCAGAGTAATAAGAGGAGACATAAAACTCTGGGTTAGACATAAAGCCTGGTATGAGCGATAAGCATCTAAAGTGAACAATAACAGGTAGACTAAAACATACCTGGACCTGCAACCAAAGAGTTAGCACTTCATACTGTACAACACTCTAAGGTACCATATCAAACGATGTAAAGATACGGAGGTGGGGGAGGTGTGCATGTCATAATGATGGCAAACAATCAAACATATCATCCATACTCACATCTCTCACTCAGTGCGTAAAGCATATGATGTTCACCACTTCGATCACCCAACATACCTTGCTACGATCACTCTAACCCATGAAGTCATAAATGGCTTCACTGCACTGATAACGTAGCCACTAATTCCTCGCTATGTCCACTTGCCTCATGGAGTTATTCACCCCATCTGCGCTGGCTTATAGCCTTACCAATCCTTACTATGTCCACTTGCCCCATGGAGTTGTTCACCCCATCTGCGCTGGCTCATAGTCTCACTACGCATCACCTTGCCTCTCAGGTCATAATGACCCTACTGCACTGATAACGTAGTCTTGCTACCATCACCTTGCCCCTCAGGTCATAGTGACCCTACTGCACTGATAAGTAGCCATCCTTCATTTTTAGTGGTGAATCGAAGTTATGAACGTCGACAACTCCTTAGCACACGTCCCGAAGCAAAGCCCAACCATGAAGTGAACTCATCGATTCCCAACTGGATCCTGAGCTCTAACTTCCCATATTGGACTAGCTTTGCATCTCGGGTTATTGGTCAACACTGGGTCGGCTCGGGTTCCTCTTCAAGTCATCGGTTCGGGTCGGGTGTCCTCCATCGGTTCGGGTCGGGTCTTCTTCTGGTGCGGTCCGGGTCGGGCGTTTCTCCTCGGTTCGGGTCAGGTGCCATTCCCCTCTAGTTCGTGCTTCTGATCCGATCCGTCTCCATGCTCCCTTCACATGCTCCTATCCGATCTGTCTTCATGCTCCCGCTCCGATCCGTCTTCATGCTCCCGCTCCGATCCACATCCTTAATCCGATCCGATCTCAGTTCAGTTAGCGTGGCCTTCCTTTTTGCCAATTTCCCCCTAAGTGCCAGGTTCCGATCTGATCAAATCCCTTGCTCAGTTCAACATGTCCGATCCGAGCCCCATATCCGATCCGATCCGAACCCTGCACTGTTTTCTGAAACTGTTCCAGCAAGTGTTTACGCCATTTGACGATGTTTTCGACCATTCTAACTATTGAAATCAATCACAAAGCATATCATACAGTCATAGCAACATGCATAATCAACCACAGACATCAAAACATCAACATGATAGGTTAAAATGGATCAAACATACCTAAAATCTCATATTTCCCCCTAAGCATGTTTAGGTGAAACTAATGATAGGATTAGCAAAACTTAACCAAATTAACCCAAATTTATATCAGAGGTTTAAAACATCATTTAAGAATTTATGAACATTTTTCCCGAATTTTATCATGTTTAAATTTGCTAATTAACACTAATCACCCCTAATTAGCCATAATTAGTGCAAAACTATGCAAATCACTCACCTTAGCCACAAATAAACTAAGATCTGAAGTAAATCTCTGATTTGATGTGAATCCCAATGCTAAACAGCAGGTCCAATGTTGCTTTTGGGGTAGATCTTCCTTGATTAGAGGTTGCTAAGCCAAATCCTTGACCAAAAGATGATTTGGAGGTGATTTAGAGGTTAGAGGCCATTTTTAGGGTCCCTTGGTGAAAAGTGGAGGCTAGAAAACTGAAATGGAATGATCCTCTATCTCATTTCAGCCTCCCCATAACCCTAATCCCGAAATGGGTTATGGGTCTGCTCACTAATCACCCGATTTGGCCCGGTTAAGCAGTTTTTCACCCTCCAAACCTTATTTCAGCCATATCTCCCAAACGGTAAGTCCGTTTGGCTATTGTGACCAGTCTACGGAAAGTTAAACCATCAAACGAATCCAATGGAAGTAGTTTCAGGTCAAAATTCCTTTTCAATCAAAAGTTATGGCCAAAACAGTACCAACTAGAGGCAAAATGGTCATTTAAAAATCGACAAAAATCATGAACATGGGAAATGACTCTAATGGATGTTTCACAAAGTTACATGACTATACGACTTCATATGAGAAAGAAATAAATATTCTACGATCCTATGATGTGTAGAATACGGGTCATTACAACGATGAACTGCCAAAGTGAGTAAAACTCACCAACTCTGAATAGTTATATTTTTATAACGTATTTTTAGAACTGATAATTATCTGTTGATTGTTGTTCGTTGATTTGGTTGATTGAACTGCTGGTCAATTAGTTGAAATTATATATATATATATATATATATATAAACCGTTATATATATATATTGATTCTGTTTATCAGAATAATTTGTACTGAACTGAAGTTGATGTTGATTTTATTGTGTAACATCTGTGGATGCAGGGAAACAGGTTGGAGGGACCCAACTGGGTTCCTCAATATTTAATTTACTGTTTTGATTCATATATTGTGTTATATGATGTGATATATAATCTGTTGTCGATTATATGTGTTTGGACGATATTGGTCATCGTGATTTGATATGTTGAATACCATGACATACCGGAATGTTGATAAGGGAATTTTCAAGGTGATAGTAAAAATGAAATATTTATAAATGGAATATTTATAAATAAGAAATATTTATAAATTGGAATATTTATAAATAGGAGATAAATAAAAGGGAAAATATTTGCAAACCATTTGCAAATAGAATAAATAGAAAAGGGAAAATATTTGTAAACCATTTACAAATAGGAAAGATAAAGGAAATATTTGTGAAATCAGATATAAAGGAAAATATTTAGGAAATCAAATATAAAGGAAAATATTTGTAAAAGAATTGAAAAAGGAATAATTCAAAGGAATTAAATTCAAAGGAATAATTCAAAGGAGATAAATTCAAAGGAGATAAATTCAAAGGAATAATTCAAAGGAATAATTCAAAGGAGATAAATTCAAAGGAATAATTCAAAGGAATAATTCAAAGGAGATAAATTCAAAGGAATTAAATTCAAAGGAGATAATTCAAAAGGAATAATCCAAAGGAATAATTCAAAGGAATAAATCAAAAGAGTTAATCGAAATGAGTTAATCGAATATTAATTATTCGGTTAGAGTTAATCGAATAGAGTAAATTAGTTAGAGTTAACCAGTAGAGTCCAGTTAGAGTTTACAACTTAGAGTTAACCAGTTAGAATTTACCAGTTAGAATTAACCAGTTAGAGTTAATCAGTTAGTGTTAACCAGTTAGAGTTAATCAGTTAGAGTTAATCAGTTAAAGTTAACCAGTTAGAGTTAATCAGTTAGAGTTAACCTGTTAGAGTTTACCAGTTAGAGTTAACTAGTTAGAGTTAACCAGTTAGAGTTAACCAGTTAGAGTTAATCAGTTAGAGTTAACCAGTTAGAGTTAATCCGTTAAAGTTAACCAATTAGAGTTAATCGGTTAGAGTTAACCAGTTAGAGTTAATCAGTTAGAGTTAACCAGTTAGAGTTAATAAGTTTGAGTTAACCAGTTAGAGTTAATAAGTCAAAGTTAACCAGTTAGGGTTAACCCGTTAGAGTTAATCAGTTAGAGTTAATCAATTAGAATTAATCCAAATGAGATGCCATTTAGCACGAATGCTAGCAAAATTCGCAGGACTGCATATAGCCTAAGGCGGTCGGATGTTTCCTGAGGGAATCAGGCTTAACCATTGTGATCGCTGCAATCTAGAGTCAAGCGAATGGAGTTAAATCGAATATTAGTTATTCGATAGGAGTTAATAAAGTTGAGTTAAATAAGTCGAGTTAGTCAAGTCGAGTTAGTCGAGTCGAGTTAGTCAAGTCGAGTTAGTCGAGTCAAGTTATTCGAGTCGAGTTAAAAGGAGTTATCAAATATTAGTTATTCGAAATCGAGTTAAAATGAGTTATCGAATATTAGTTATTCGAATCAAGTTAAAAGGAGTTATCGAATATTAGGTATTCGAACCAAGTTAAAAGGAGTTATCGAATATAGTTATTCGAAAGGAGATCATTGAATATAGCGTATTCGAAAGAAAGGAGTTATCGAATCTAGGTTATTCGAAGAAGAGTTAATTAAATAGAGATTACTCGAAGAGAGTTAATCGGCGAATTCGATTATATCGAATTCGGGAAAGTATTATTTACTTTCCGGTGTTTAAATCAAGATTTATTTATTTATAAATAAATGAGAGTAGGTTAATTATTCAAAGTAAGAAATAAAAGTAGATGTTAAGTTAGATATTTCGAAAGTAGGGATTTTAACGCTATAGTTAAAAATCAATGTTTTCAATAAAGAAGTGGATACGTAAATAGAATCCGAGAATTTACGTAAGGAAGTCTGTTAAAGATTTAAACGATAAACTTTGACTATTTCGAAGTTAAAACGTTGTTCAGCTAAGGTCTGAGAGGTAAAAATACCCCAACTTAATTGACTTTCTTCTTAACTAAGGAATAGTAAGGTTTGGCAGTGAAGGAGTTTTGGAAATGTTTTCCACAGATAATAGAAAATAAGAATTTAGAATATATGGAAACAGAAGATAAGTAAATTAATGAACTAAAGAGATAAATGTTAAATGATGATTGATCGATATGATTTCCATTTGGAAATAATATCGTTGTTTGCACACGTGTTTTTCCTTTGATAGTTAACTCACCGACTATCAAAGTTTTTGACCATTTTAACGTTGTTAATATGGAGAGACCGGTTGGATTATTATCCGAAGAACCACTCCGTATTGGCATAAGCGTTGCGAATCAAGTATGCTGAATATATTGAAGACGGAGTAAAGTGCAAGGGCTGTTGTGTAAATCTTAGATAACAATTGCCTAAGATGGATGTACTGAATAGTGCCTTCGGTTTGTCCAGTCTCAGGACAACTTGTATGGACGAATGTCTGACAGAGTATTCCTAACGAATCATATATGTTGATCTCTTCAACGTATTACGTTTGGTGGCGGAGGAATTCGTTTCTCTTAGCTTTATACCCGTGATACCGTTAAGGAAATCAATAATGATTTAGCGGGTATAACGATGTGGTATTCCAAGTAAATGAAGATATGATCTGAAAAAGATAAGTGTAGCTTCTAGCCTCACATCCGGTCAATGACAGAAATCGGGCAGGCAACATGGCTAAGTCGGTCGCTCCGAAGTAGGGTGTATAATCACCTATCTAGAGAATATTCATTTGCTTCTTAAAACTATCAATGCTGTCCCATATATATATATATATATATACATATATATATATATATATATACGGGAATGGTTGCTGATCCCAACCGTTGGTGATATACATTCGATACACTCAAGCGAAATGAATGGTCGGTCATGTGTGGCTGAGTTACAATATGTTCTTGTTAAACTCTAGTGTATCGTTCCTAGAGTGCACTGATCGGAAGGTGGTTCCATACCTTGTCATAGTTGGAAATCCAATCATCCAATAAGCTCCTGCGGTTTATGATTTTTCATTATATATGTGGAACGTGAGATGAAAGCGTTCTGCTAGATTGATATCTATTTGTACTTAGACATTTTTATAATATCAGAATGATATTGCTTTTCAAAGATGTGTGGATTTTCATAAGGGAAAAACCCATTCCGTTTTCACGGCGTGGTCTTATGATATAACCATTATTAAACCAAGTGTTTGGAGTTTTATTCACACCAGTCCCATGACTGACCCGGAGTTTATTTCGTTTTGTTTCCCTAAACTCTTAGGTGCCTAAATTTGTACGGACAGTCAAGCAGTCTGGATTTTACAGATATACTTGGAGAGCTTGGAGCAGGAGGCTTCAGGATTCTATAGCTATTGTTTATTTCCGTTGTTGTTATAACTGTTGTACTCTGCAATGTTATTGTATACATATACTGTTTGTATTTCAAAAGTTATGTTATATTTTATTCGTTCCGCTATGAGATTCGTGTTTACTCTAATGATGATGTTCTTCTTCTTCTTCTATTCTATAAGTTCTATCTTATCTATTCTCACCCTCTAACTTCTTTCATTAAAAAATCTGGAATTTTCAACTCTTGAATGGACGACATGGCATTATATGTTGATGTTCAAAGTCGAAAATTTTCGGGTCGTTACATGATTTAACAAAAATTGTTGACAATCTCCATCGGAAAAACAAATCTCTAAATCTAAAAATCGTGAGTTGACCAACAAAATTAATTGTTTGGAATTAGAATTTACAAATGTCATGAAGTTGGATAATTCTGATTGTGAAAATTGTTTGAAATTGAAAACTGATCTTGTTCATTTCAATAAAAATATTCAAAATCTTGACGAGGAAATTCTGATTTTAAAAGGTAACGAGATTGAGCTAAAAGATACAAACAATTCTTTATGAAAGGAGTTTGAAATTTTAAGGCTATCAAAAAATCCAAACATGAAATTGCTGAAAAAGAAAGCTTGTTGAAAAGTGATTTGATTTTAAATGAGCTTGAAATCGAGATTGAAAAATCCAAGAAATTTGAGTCTGAGAAACAAAAACGTTTTGAAAATGAAATTTCTGAGTCCAAGGCCAAAATTGAAAAGCTTGAAAACGAACTCTTGGTTTTGAAACAAAATGATGCTGAAAATAGTAAGATAGCTATAATCGTTGTTCGAATTTGATAAAAGAAAATAGTGATCTTAAATCTAAAATTCAACAGCTTGAATCAACATTGGTTAAATTTTTTGATGGAGAAAAATCTTTAAATATGTTGTTGAAAAACCAATTCTTTTCTAAAGATAAGCGTGGTCTTGGTTTTGGGAAAACTGATGTTTTTAGAAAATGGAAATCTAATGATTTTAAAAATCCGTCAAACTGCTTTGGAAATAATCGATTTGAAAATTCAAACTCTGATAATCACGAAGGATTTTTGAATCATAAACATGATGTGAATTTGTTTTATAATAATCCATTTGAATAATCACAAAGGTTCGTAGGGAGGGAATTCTCAGGCTTAGTCAAGACTCGGTTATCATCTTGTTGGAGCCTCTTTTGAAGTATAGCTCAAGTTCTTATCTCTACTATGGCTTAGCTCTTTTAGGGGAATAACTATGCTTTTTATATTTCTATGTACTCTAATGGTACAAGACAAAAGTTATGTTGTTGTAATGATTTTTGTGACTTATGGTATTTTGGACCACGGTATTATGATTTGTATTTGAAAAAAATTTGAATTTCCGCTGCTATCTTATTTATATATGTCTTGTAATATTCTGTGTTTGTTTACCTATAACGTTTCGCGAAACTTAATGCATTCTCTTAGTGAGTGACATTAACGGACGTGGGGTGTCACATTCATATTGCTGCAGCTTGATACTCAAAATAAAATTATTTGGACATGTACAAAATATAATGCAAAGATATCCTCAAAACAAGTCATTAATGAATCATTCTCAATTCACTATTTCTATTAAACTTTCTCACTGCTACAGGTATATATTTGATGATATGTGCACAATACTCATTTTCTTTTCCCTTTTTTTCCCTTGAGCATTTTGATTCATAGAAAACTGGAAAGGTTAATTACACTTCATTTTAGCAATCTATAAAACAATTCATATATTACACATAAACAAACTAAAGCTATACAGAAGAAGTGAAAAAATAAATAAATAAAGAGCACAACGCATTACAAATTTAAAACATACATGTGCATGATCACCAGATGCCTAATAATCCATGGTAAGTACTTTTCCATTTAGCTAGAATAATCAAAAAAACATCAGTATTTGCTTTGCTTTAATCAATTATTAAGTAACGAAAGAAAATCACTCACCTTGACAACTCTGAAAATATTTTGCAAACAATGGGCATCATTTCAGAAGCAACAATTGATAGCACAAAACCTTACTTGTTAACTAAAAAGAACCAATCGTTCATGAAGATACAAAATATGTGTTACTTACCACATACGTTGTTATGAAGAATAATATTACATGTTATGAATTTTGTTTGCATAAGTATGTAGGACAATATGAATTTTGTCAGTAATCTTGAATTTTATATGTGAAATTGTGCACACATAAATGTCTGTTTATCCATATTTTGCGCTTACATCTGTAGCTACCATATGTTGTCGCTGACTGAAATACATTTGAATTTGTTGCATGTTATCTAGTTATTATTTGGCTTATTTACTTGAAGATTGTTCCTTTGAAGTTTGATGGCTTGCTACTTGATAACATAGATTACAAATGCATTACTTATACATGACTCAGGGTACTTCTAAGATATGGCAGAATGATCTACGATGAGGTTCAATATCACTTCCCCCTTTTTCCTCAATATTGCATAAATTTGTTTAACAAATATTTTCTATTATTTACATTGACATGTACACATAACAAAAACAATCCATTTGGAAACATGGCTTTCAAAAGGAAAGTAATAATTTTGAATTTCAGGCTGCACTACATCATTGAATCTCTATGTTTATCTGCATTTCTACTAAATTTCATCTCTCATTGAGTTCAGGAAAAAGCATCTATTACTCTTTAGTCAAACTATTTAGTGTCTTTCTCCTTTGTTCACTGTTTTTACATCTTGCATAAATTTTGTTCCTTGTATGCATTTATTTTTCATTAGTTTTCACACCTATTTGTGTTGCCTTTTTTATATCTCTATTACACTTCTATATATCATCATATGTTTTCTCACTGTTGCATTTGTTTCGTTCTATTGTTCAAAAAAAAAGGAAACGCTGCATTTACTTATTTGTTATTCGGTTCTAATCTTTCCCTCTACTGACATTTTCTAGTTTGCAGTTTGTTTCGGGTGATGTAAAAAAAGGAATCGTCCCTTTCATGAATATTGGATCAACGGATATCTCCACTGTCATAATTGTATCCTTGATCTTGTTTGTTACTTTAATAGCTATGGTTTCAAAAATTGCAATGTGTTGTAGTACTAATGTAATTTTCTATCCAATTCCCCTACTTTCCTTTTAACACCATTGATTACCCTGATATTGTCATTTGATCTTGCTTTTTGCAGGTACAAGTGTAGTTGGAGAACTTGGACTTTGGTCGCAAGCATCAACTGTATGCGATGAAACTATAATTCTTAGATTTGAAACTAATAAAATAGTTTTTGTAAGCTGTCGTACTATTTTGCAAAAGAGTGCTGAATTTGTTAGTGCATGTAACTTGTCCATAATTTCATAGCCATTTAAATATATTGTTGACCTGAGCTGTTAATCTTCGTACAATTTTCCTTTTGAGATTATTACTGAACTTTTTATATATAAAAGATTTATGCTCAAAATTTGCTTCATCTTAAATCTTCTTTTCTACCCAAGTCCAACTTTATACACAAGCTTTCTTATTCCACCATCACATTTGCATATTTTCAGATAATTTATGTACATAGTGATGCCAATAATTATCTTTCACGAGTGGGTAAAAAAATAAAAAGTAGCAAATGATGTCCAAGAAAATCCTTAATGGGGGCAAGTGGGATTTTGTGTCTGTAGCAAGCTACCGGCGTCGTCCAATAACCTATATACCTGTAAAATTCTTTATTTAGTTAATTTAACTTCATGTCAATTTGTAAAAATCATACCTTTTTAATTCCTTAACCAGAACTTCACACATACATATACGTTTTGTTAGTTTTAGTTCTCTGTATCATAAGCTACGTAAATCATATAATAATCCATTTCCACATATTATTTTACCACTAATCAATGTCATAAAATTATATAAATATGCTAAGAATAGTAACAATTCTACGATTCATATGTTATACATAACATGGGAATACAAGGGAAGGCGATAAGTATTTACAAGTGGCAGTATATGACGCACTATGGGAAACAACATGGCTTTGTGGTTTTATGGAAACAACATTGGGTTTGGCCATGTAAATTTAATGGTGCAGTGCAAACTGAAATATTTTCCAACATTATTATTTTCATTTTGGAAGCTACAGTTCAGGACTTCCTCTTTTTTTGTTCTTTTTATTTTTATTTTTTATAATTTGAATATGTTGGGTTGGAAATGTGCCTACCCAAATTGCACTTGGGTTCCACTCTGGTGTAAAGGGACATCTTGTTGCGTTAATGATTAACATAAAAATGTGTTTATTTTATGATCTTATATTTTATCTTTTGTAAATAAATAAATGATACTTTGGGTATTTTTATGTGTATTTACAGATTGTCAAGTGATGCCTCTTTCATTTCAAATTAAAGACCAACTACAAAGAAAAAGCTACTTCCTTATGTCAACACTTTCTCAATCCCAAAAGAAGTTGTAGCTCACTGGTAAATGCTTAGAGATTTGTATTGAGAGACCTGAGTTCAATCCCCGTCAAGCTCAGTTTTTGCCAAAGAACGGAACATTCACACTGCCCCCTTGCTATGAAGAATATATGGAATAGTGATGTGTTATATGTATATATTCTTATGTATGTATATAATGCATGCACTTAATAAGGATTTTTGAATTTTAGCATAATCCCCTCAAGAATTCAAATCCAATTAATCGTATTTAATTGCCATGCAAAAAGAAGGGAATGTTTTAATCACACATCTTCAATTAAACACATCCTTATCTTCTCACTGACTGTGCAATGCTTCAAAAGGAAGGACATTAATTACAATTCTTCAATAAAGCAAGGAATATTCCTTCATTCTGGAAAGGATATTTTTATGTATTTATTCTATGGGCCTTGTATTCAAATAAGGGAGAAGGCTACATCCTGTATAAAAAGACCACTATATCATTGTAAAGGAAGGCCATTTTTTTTATGCAATTATTCTGTATTCTGTACTGTCATTTAGTTTTAATAAAGTTCTCCTTTGTTCTAGTTTATTTACTTTTCTTATATAACAAATTGTGTATCTACTCAATTAGTTTTGGGTAGAACACGAATTGTTAGTGTTATTTCTATTGCTTATTAGGATTGACCGTTGATTAGATTCAACGACAATACTAATTTAATTTCTGTTGTTTTTTGTTTATTGTTCATTTCTAGTATTTGTTCTTCGTTTTTGTGGTTAAATTTGGTATTGATCTGATTAGATTCAGGTCCATAGTAAATTCAATAGCTTTGTTTTCAAAACCAACCCTCAACTATTGTCTAGCTCGCCCAAGAATAAATAGATAATAATTTTTAATTACACCTCCCTGTGTTCGACCTGTATGCTATGCACCTGTATGCTTGCAGAATTTAATTTAAATATCGCGCTTTTCTAATTCATAGATTAGCGACGATCAAGTTTTTGGCGCCGTTGCCGGGGAGGTAACATTAAATTTTATTATTTATTTAATTCTGATTCGTGTTAGTTTTTTCTTTCTTGTTTTTGTTTTGTTTTGTTCAGTAGAAAAAAAAACTCTTGATTGGTAGATTGGATATTATTTATTGATATTTCAATCTCCAAAAACAAGGAAAAAAAATCTTGCTAATTTTTCTTTTATTTCTTTTTTTCCTCAGTCTATTCCTTTTTACAAGTTCCTCTCTCTCTTCATTTAAAAAAAAAACTTGCCAATTCTTTCTCATTTTGTTTCTTTTCGTTCACGGCTTTTTTCCTGTTTTTCAATACATTTGATTCCCTATCTTCTTTTCCAAACTTTCAAAAAAAAAAAAATCATTTTGTTGATTTGGTATTGATAGTTGTAGCCATAATCTTTTAAATAAAATAAAAATAAAAACTTGTTTTTTTCTTATCCTCTAATTTCTTTCCCGTTTTTGAATTCCATTCCAATTCAAAAAATATCTGGTTTAGTAATTTGGTTTATCAATTTGATTGGTACTACCATCAACTAAACAGAAAAAAAAAGACTTGCCCATTTTTATTCAGTTTCTTTTTTTTATGTCTTCATTTCTTTCCCTTCTTACCTTTCCATTACAACCTGATTTCTTTCTCGAAAAAAAAATCTTTTCATTAATTTTTCCCTTATTTCCCTCTCTGCTTTTAATATTCTCCCTTTTCTCACATTTCTTTTCCTTATTTTCTTCTCTGTAGATCCATGCCATTCAAAATTCACACCCATCCTCTACTACAAAGCCACTGTCTTCTTCCATTTTCTGACCCTACACCAACACGCAAACCACCCACTTGCATCCAACTCTCCTCACATCCAACACCAACAGCACCTCCCCCTTCATTGCCTCCGCAACTGCAAAGTCACCTTGCAAACACCACTTCACCCCAACATTCATCCACCGCCCATACATCTTCCTGCGCCAGCAAAAACCTCCCGGTCCTCCAAATCGCAACTCCTAAATCCAATTAAAAACCCAATTCGATTAGAATCAAGCTGAGTTGATTCGAGACTAGAAGAGCGAAAAAAAAAAGAAAAAAAACAAAGGAAGGTCTGAGTTGATTTTTTGTTTTGTGCGTGATTTATCTGGGTTGAAACATAAAAGAGAAGGGGTATCAAAGAAGGAAGGGATTTTCATTGTTGACTGTTTCTTTTCGGTCTCACTGTTCGCTGTTCTGTGTGTGACTTGCTGAAGCTTGTGTGTGTGGCACTGTTTTATAGTCATTTCTTTTGTGGTTGATTTGAAGAAATAAATTTCATACTTGTGATTTGCTTCCTGAAAAGTAAAGGAAGTGCGTTTGGGAAATCAAAGAAATAGGGGGCGTGATTGTCTCATAATTGGACTAGCGTGATTTTTTTTTTATATTACAATAATTGGATAGTCAAGCCTGGTTCGTTCTTAGGGTTGTGTACGCTCATTTTGTGACCGGCTGAGTGCGTGTGATCTGCCAATTGGGTGCGTGAGTGTTGTCGCTTTGTTCTTGTCTCTTTGTCAGGTTTTATCGCTTTATTTTGTTGGAGTCTACTTTAGTTTGTTTCTTTTGTTTTGTGTTTGGTTAGTCTAGTTTTTTTTTTCTTCTCAAACAAACCAAAAAAAAAAGTGTTTTAATTGATTGAGCGAGTGTCGGATTTTGTTTTAGAGTAAATTGTTTTTGTTTAGTTTAGTTTTTAATTTTATTTCTTCCTTCCAATTTAATTCTTAATTTGTTGTTTCTCTACCTTGTCTTTTCTTCAAAGAAAAAAAAAAGAAAAAAAAGAGTTAGAAGCGAAAAAAGGCCTACACAACAAACAAAGAGATTCAAAAATCAGTCAACTTGCAAACAAAATTCGAATTGTTGGATTGGTTGCACACCAAGTGGGGTGTGAACGCGTTAGCGCTTCCCAAATTCACTGGAGGACTGCCGATCAAGGTGAGAAATTTTTAAAATACTACAGGTGCTCTGCTGCAAAGAAAAAAAAATTGACAATTGTTGTAAAAAAATTCTGCAGGGCAGCGGCTTGAATGTAAATTTTTTTAATTTCTGCAATTGTTTGGTGTGATTGTTGTTATTTCTGCATTTTTATTCATTCTGTTAAGGGCAATACCCCAATTCACATAAGGTGAGGGATTTCATCACCCTTTCCTTAGCCCACAAATTGCATTTCATCGTAGAATCTGACTAATAATAACGGTTAGACGTTGGACTTAAGGGAGTCACGGGCTCATCTAGGGCTTAATTGTATTGTGATAGTTGATTCATTGGGAACGAATTATTTCTCGGTGTCTAGACTACGGCAGAGAAATAACCGTTTATAAATATTACGGTGATTCGTAAATATTATATCGGTTGTTACTCTGAAGGTACTTAAACCTTCGGCTGCATTGCTAGGGTGATTCCTGGTGCACCGATAACTCCTGTCCGTTAACTGGCTGAGTAATCTTTTGATCTAAGTAATCAAACGCGTCACTTTATAATTTTGGGTTA
This sequence comes from Allium sativum, assembly GCA_030737875.1. Taxonomy (NCBI): domain Eukaryota; kingdom Viridiplantae; phylum Streptophyta; class Magnoliopsida; order Asparagales; family Amaryllidaceae; genus Allium; species Allium sativum. Next base: position 153,352,021 of record CM060924.1, on the reverse strand, counting down.
GGAGCTAATAAGGACAGAAAATTTCATTGTAGCTAATTTCTGTGCTTGCATCTAACAACAATGAGTGAAAAAAGTGTCAGCCAACAAAATTCTCCTAGGGGTTCTCGAATCAACCAAAATTTTCTAACCGAATTGGATCAAAATCGAGTGAATCAAAACTTTCCAAACTTTGGGGATCAAAACCAAATAAATCAAAACTTTCAAAACCTCAATATCCAAATGGATAGACCCTTGTCTCTTCGTGATCGATGTTATCATAATAGGATCGTTCAACCATCTGTCATTGTGTTCCCACCAGCTGAAGGAAACAATTTTGAGATAAAACATTCTTTTATCCAAGGGGTACCAAAGTTTACGGGATCTGAAAATGCTTATGAATTTCTGAGTGAATTTGAATTGTATGCTTCCACAACAAAAATGCAACAACTATCTAACGAATCGATCAAGCTAAGGCTAATTCCATTTGCACTACTTGAAAGCGCTAAAAGATGGCTAAATTCTCTTCCAAGACATTCCATAAGAAGTTGGGATGAATTTATCACTGCATTCTTGAAAAAGTTTTTCCCTTTCCATAAAACTCTAAAAATCCGAACCGAGATAAATCAATTTTGTCAAAATGAGGAGGAAACTTTTTCAAAATACTTTGAGAGATTCAACCAGCTATTATATAGTTGCCCTCATCATGGAATTCTAAAAGATCACTTATGTCAAATTGCATATGAAGGGCTGAACTATCAGACTAGAGCTCAATTAGAATCAATGTGTGGAGGAGATTTTATGTCTAAAACAGCCGATGAAGCTTGGCAGTTCTTAGAAGACTATTCTGAAAAGGACATGCAATGGGAATCGATTCGTGTTCCCATTCGTACTTCTACCAGAGGAGTGCATGTCATGGGCCCAAGCCAAATTCCTTTAGAAAATCAAACTCCTCAAGCCGGAGAAGGGTTACCCCACTATTACTCTCAGGACCAAGCCAATGCTATAGCTCAAAATAATCCTTACTCATCCACGTACAATCCTGGTTGGAGAAACCACCCAAATTTTTCTTCATCAAACCATAATAATTCGGCAAACCCATCTCACATGCAACCCTTTATCCCCAACCCGAATTACCAAGCTTCATCTCCCAAGTCTCAAACCTCTCAAGCTGCACCACAATCCAAACAACCTTATAGGCACCCCAATTTTCAATCATCAAACCAATCCTCTCAATCTTCTCAACCGTCACAAGATATTGTTCGATTAGAAAAACAAATAAATAATCACGATGTTAAACTCGAACAAATGATGAATATGATGAAGGAACTAATGAAAAGTAATGAGAAAGGAAAGTTGCCTAGTCAACCCGAGGTGAATCCAAAATATAACTCTCGTACTCTAAATTCTTGTGAGGATGAAAACCACAATCCGGTCAACGTTGTTACAACCCTTCGATCTAAAAAGGGGATTGATAATAATGTTGGCAACCCTGACAAACCTTTGAACTCAACCCAAATACAAAAGCTTGATGATCACTTAATGGCTACAAATGCCAGTTCTTCTAAACCTCCATCTTCCTTAAATGTTGGCAATCCCAACAGTTCTTCTCTTTGTGTCGGCAAACCCGACCCACCTTTGAAAATCAATGTTGGCAATCCCAACATTTCATCTTCTACACCCCTACCACCTTCTTCCTCGAATGATGAAACTGATCGTAGAGTCGAAAAACCTATAGCTCCATTTCCCCATAGACTCAATAATAAGAAGAAAGCGACAAATTTCGATAAAATTTTGGAAATTTTCAAGTAAGTTCGTGTGAACATTCCTCTTTTAGACACCATTGAAAAAATCCCTCAATATGTTAAATGTCTTAAGGAATTGTGTACACAAAAACGTGCAACTAATGTCCCAAAAACCGCCTTTCTGACTGCGAATACAAGCTCTATTCTTTCGAATCTTGCCTCAGTCAAGTACAAAGACCCTGGCTGCCCTACCATTGATTGTAAAATAGGAAACACTCACATCTCTCGAGCCCTACTCGATCTTGGTGCCAGTGTTAATCTTCTTCCTTATACTATTTATCGTCAACTTGGACTGGGGGAGATTAAACCAACAAACATCACTCTTCAGCTAGCTGACCGATCTGTCAAAAAGCCATTGGGAATAATCGAAGACGTCTTAATACAGATCGAACAGTTTTACTTCCCTGTCGATTTCATAGTTCTAGAAACCGAGCCTGTCCCAAATCCCAATGTTCAAATCCCGTTGGTATTAGGACGCCCCTTTTTAGCAACCTCAAATGCTATCATTAATTGTAGGAACGGTGAACTTCGACTTTCCTTCGGGCATCTAACTATTGAGTTGAACATCTTTAATCTCAACAAACAACCTAGGGATTTTGAGATCAATGAAATTGACATGATTCAAACCACCGTTGATGAATCCTTTAATGACACTTCTGAAGCCATGAAAATGTGTCTTGACCATTTCAACTCCAATTTCGATGAGCTCGAATACGTTTCTGAACTAAATGAATTTCTTGAATCCACACTTTCTCCTTCTGAATCTGACCAAAGAATATTGACCAATGTGGACACACACGAACATCCTAAGTTGGACCTCAAACCATTGCCACACGACCTTAAGTATGCATACTTGGACCCATCACAAACTTTTTCCGTAATCTTGGCCTCTGATCTTACTGAGGACCAAGAAGAAAAACTTTTGGAAATTTTACAGGAAAATAAAGACGCCTTGGGGTGGGAAATTAGCGATATAAAAGGAATTAGCCCATCAATTGTGGAACATCACATACATTTAGTTGATGAGGCTAAACCCACCAGTGAGGCTCAAAGGCGATTAAACCCAAACATGAGAGAAGTGGTCAAGGAGGAGATAATCAAATGTCTAGACAATAACATCATATATCCCATCTCTGATAGTACTTGGGTGAGTCCGGTACAAGTTGTACCAAAGAAGTCGGGAGTCACCGTGATCAAAAATGACAGTAATGAACTCATCCCAACAAAAATCAAAACAAAATGGCGTGTGTGTATTGACTATCGAAAGCTCAACTCAACCACACGAAAAGACCATTTTCCCTTGCCTTTTATTGACTAAATGCTCGAACGCTTAGCGGGACATGAGTACTATTGTTTTCTCGATGGATACTCTGGCTATAACCAAATTCATGTTGCTTTAGAAGATCAACATAAGACCACATTTACATGTCCCTTTGGAACCTTTGCTTATCGTCGCATGCCTTTCGGTCTTTGTAATGCCCCTGCGACTTTCCAAAGGTGTATGATGAGTAGTTTCTCTGATATGGTGGAAGAATTCTTGGAAATATTCATGGATGATTTTTCAATCTATGGATCATCTTTTTCCCAATGCCTCACTCATTTAGAACTCGTCCTTAAGCGTTGTAAGGAGAAATCACTCGTGCTTAATTGGGAAAAATGTCACTTTGTGGTAAAAAGGGGGATAGTTCTAGGTCATGTCATCTCAAAAGATGGCCTTGAAGTCGATAAATCCAAAATCGATTTGATTGCTAATTTACCTCCTCCTAAGTCTGTCAAAGATGTTCATTCATTTCTTGGCCATGCGGGATTCTATAGAAGATTCATTAAGGATTTCTCGAAAATTTCAAAACCTCTCTCGAATTTACTTGCCAAAGACGTAAAGTTTGAATTTTCCAATGATTGCAAAACATCTTTTGAAACTCTTAAGTCAATCTTGACCACAACTCCCATCATTCAACCCCCTGATTGGACTCAACCCTTCGAACTTATGTGTGACGCTTCTGATTTTGCTATTGGAGCCATCTTGGGCCAGCGAATCGATAAACTTCCTCGAGTCATTTATTACGCTAGCAAAACCTTAAACGAGGCCCAATTGAATTACTCAACTACCGAAACGGAATTTTTGGCATTTGTTTTCGCTCTTGAGAAATTCAGACCATATCTCATAGGATCCGAAGTCATAGTTTACACTGAACATGCGGCCTTACGATATTTGCTTTCTAAAAAGGATGCCAAGGCCCATTTGATTCGTTGGATCCTTCTTCTTCAAGAATTCGATATAGAAATACGAGATAAAAAGGGTTCTGAGAATGTTGTAGCTGATGATCTCTCTCGAATTGTGCACAAAAATGTTGATGACACCCAAATCGATGATTATTTTCCTGACGAACAAATCCTTTCGATCTCTAACACCCCTTGGTACACTGACATTGTGAATTATCTTGTCACACAACGAACACCCGCTGAATGGTCGAAACAAGATAAACAAAAATTTCTCTCGAAAGTTCGAAATTTCTATTGGGACGACCCATATCTTTTCAAATACTGTCCAGACCAAATCATTCGATGGTGTGTGCCCGATCATGAACACCAAAGTATTCTTTCTTTCTCACATGACCTTGCTTGTTGCGGTCATTTTGGAGCAAGAAAAACTGCTGCAAAAGTATTGCAATGCGGTTTTTACTGGCCTACACTCTTTCGTGATGCTTTCGATTTTTGCTCTAAATGTGATCGATGTCAACGAACGGGTCGAATTACTAAGCGGAACATGATGCCTCTCAACCCCATTCTAGTGAATGAGCTATTCGATGTTTGGGGCATCGATTTCATGGGATCATTCCCTAACTCATTTGGGAATCTTTACATCTTGCTTGCGGTAGACTATGTTTCAAAATGGGTTGAAGCCATTCCGATCAAAACCAATGATAACAAGGTCGTTATCAAGTTCCTCAAAGAAAACATCTTTTCACGCTTTGGCACACCTCGAGCTATCATTAGCGATATGGCACTCACTTCTGTAATCGTGCTTTTGAATCCTTGCTCAAGAAATACTCAATCACCCACAAGCTGTCGACCCCTTACCATCCACAAACTAGTGGACAAGTAGAAGTTTCCAATAGACAAATCAAAAAAATTCTTGAGAAAACCGTGAATTCCAATAGAAAAGATTAGTCCTTAAAACTGATTGATGCACTTTGGGCTTTTCGCACTGCTTATAAAACCAATCTAGGGATGTCACCATATCGATTAGTCTTTGGAAAAGCTTGTCACTTACCTCTTGAATTGGAGCATCGTGCTCTTTGGGGCATAAAAATTTTGAATTTTGACTTAGAGAAAGCCGGCTCACATAGGAAGTTGCAAATTTCGGAATTAGAGGAATTAAGAAATGAGGCGTATGAAAATGCGAAAATCTACAAAGAAAGAACCAAAGCCCAACATGACAAAAACATACTCCGTAAAGAATTCAACGTAGGAAAAAAAGTTCTTTTATACGACTCTAGACTTCACTTGTTTCCAGGAAAACTCAGATCTCGATGGACTGGACCTTTTGTTGTGAAAATTGTATATCCTCATGGAGCGGTTGAAATTGAAAATCCTAGGGATGGAAATGTCTTCAAAGTAAACGGTCAACGACTAAAACCATTTTTGGAATTCGAGCAATATGACGAAGATGACCCTATCGATCTGCATGAGCCTGATCATCCACCATGAAATCGGGTGGCACACGTTCTTTTTCTGTTATTTTTCTTTTTCATTTTTTATTTTATTTTTGTTTTTCTGCCTTAGACAGTTGGGACACTATCTCAATCAAGTGTGGGGGGAGTCTGCATTGCATTCTTTTGATTTTTCTTTAATTTTTCTTTTCATGTAGGACCATCATACATTTTATATCGTAGTAACATACCAATTTTTTTTTGGAAAATACGACTCATTTTCAATTGATACAACGAAATAAGTTTACAATTTTTAGCCAGTTGATAGTATTTTTTTCTCTCAGCCAAGTTCGAATTTGAAATATAATGAAAAGTTTAATTTTAAGGGATAATAGTGTAACCGGTACATAGGGAGATTCTTAGGTGATGACCATGAAATCTATTCTATATTGTAGACTTTGTTTAAATAAGTGGAGGACTTAAAATACTTATAATGGCTTGTCAAACCTTTAAAACTAAGTTGTGTTAAGTTGAATTCGCGTAACTCTCTTTTTGTGCTTATAAATTCAATAATAATAATAATAATAATAATCCAAGGGTATCCAACATTGCTTGTATATCGAGCGTTGGTGTGCAAACCCGCCAAGCTCTATCCGACATGTTGTTGACAAAGTCAGCGTTGGAATATCTTGGTCTCATTTTATGAGATTGGACACCTAAGGATTACAGAAACGTTGTTGACAAAGTTAAAGTCGGCATGCACAATCCGCCAAGCTCTTTACCCACTCTCTGTTAGTCCACGAGGCAGTGCATGGGTGGTAAACCTTGGTCTTCTAAGTTAGGTGTATGTACTTAATCATAAATTTTAAAATTTTATAGAATAAAGAGTAAGCAATGATGCCCAAACACTTCTTGACTTTATTGATTTGACTAGCCATACATGAAAAAATTAGAATACCACTTTACAAACTGTGCCAAGCAAACTAAAAATCTATTTCATGGCTGCACTATGTTATCGTCCGAACTAACTGGCCAAACTGGAATTTAACATTTGAAAACTTGATTTATATTGAAAAATTGTGACAAGTTGAGGTATCTAAAATAAAATCAACTGATTAGAAATTATTAACTTAATTTGTTGTACCACTTTCCTGAAATAAGTCGTGTTTTCATTTTTCGTTTTTATTTTTGCATATGTCCATTGCATTCATGTAGTTTCATTAGAATCATAGCATACTGCATTTGGATTTTGTGGGTAGTATCCGCTGAAAACCCTCACGAGACACCACTCGTCCTACTAGGGACACCTAGAGGTTTAACGGCTTGTTGCATACGCTCAATGCAATCGTGTTTCCTACGAAAGTGTGACCTATCTAGTTAGTTTTTCATTTCTTGTTTTACTCGAGGACGAGTAAAAGATAAGTGTGGGGGTATTTGATTAACATAAAAATGTGTTTATTTCATGCTGTTATATTTTATCTTTTGTAAATAAATAAATGATACTTTGGGTATTTTTATGTGTATTTACAGATTGTCAAGTGATGCCTCTTTCATTTCGAATTAAAGGCCAACTACAAAGAAAAAGCTACTTCCTTATGTCAACACTTTCTCAATCCCAAAATAAGTTGTAGCTTACTGGTAAATGCATAGAGATTTGTACTGAGAGACCTGAGTTCGATCTCTGTCAGGCTCACTTTTTGCCAAAGAACGGAACATTCACACTACCCCTTTGCTATGAAGAATATATGGAATAGTGATGTGTTATATGTATATATTCTTATGTATGTATATAATGCATGCACTTAATAAGGATTTTTGAATTTTAGCATAATCCCCTCAAGAATTCAAATCCAATTAATCGTATTTAATTGCCATGCAAAAAGAAGGGAATGTTTTAATCACACATCTTCAATTAAACACATCCTTATCTTCTCACTGACTGTGCAATGCATCAAAAGGAAGGACATTAATTACAATTCTTCAATCAAGCAAGGAATATTCCTTCATTCTGGAAAGGATATTTTTATGTATTTATTCTATGGGCCTTGTATTTAAATAAGGAAGAAGGCTACATCCTGTATAAAAAGACCACTATATCATTGTAAAGGAAGGCCATTTTTTTTTATGCAATTATTCTGTATTCTGTACTGTCATTTGGTTTTAATAAAGTTCTCCTTTGTTCTAGTTTATTTACTTTTCTTATATAACAAATTGTGTATCTACTCAATTAGTTTTGGGTAGAACACGAATTGTTAGTGTTATTTCTATTGCTTGTTAGGATTGACCGTTGATTAGATTCAACGACAATACTAATTTAATTTCTGTTGTTTTTTGTTTATTGTTCATTTCTAGTATTTGTTCTTCATTTTTGTGGTTGAATTTGGTATTGATCTGATTAGATTCAGGTCCATAGTAAATTCAGTAGCTTTGTTTTCAAAACCAACCCCCAACTATTGTCTAACTCGCCCAAGAATAAATAGATAATAATTTTTAATTACACCTCCCTGTGTTCGACCTGTATGCTACGCACTTGTATGCTTGCAGAATTTAATTTAAATATCGCGCTTCTCTAATTCATAGATTAGCGACGATCAGTTAACCACTATAGGCACGTGTTCAACACGTACGTGAGCTCATGTATCAACCATATATAGTTATTTAAAAACTGCTTTCTTTACATAATCAATTTTTGAAAAACTGCTTTTCATTATTACACTTACAAAATTATTAAATATAACAGAATCTAATACCTGACCGCATATTTTTGAAACCATATATACATATTTCAAATTGGTCTTATAAATAAAACTTTATTTTCATAGCTTATAAATAAATTGTTACTTGTGATATACATATTTCAAACTGGTCTTATAAATAAACCTTTACCCTTTATATTCATAGCTTATACATAAACTGTTACTTATAAAAAAGTACATAACACATACTTATAAATAGACCATCATAGTTTACAACAACCATTCGGTTTCAACCATTGATATCTATCTGCCCCTTATCTTAAGAGTGAGATTAATTTAGACTTCACTAAGTAGGGGCGTATATGACTACTATGATATGCGGGAAAAAACCATTTATATTATGACTGAGAATATTTTAGACTTCATGATTTGGTTAAATTAATTGATAAGATTTTTTTTTTTTTTTTTAGTTCTTTATAAGAGATGAATTTCTTTTGTAATAACTATTATTCTTTACATGTATAAAGTATGAACGATGCTTCATTGTTTATAGAAGATGAGCAAATTAGTTTATTCCGGAAAAGAAGCGGATTTGTTCATTAGCATTAGTAAAGAAGACGAAAAATACTTGAAAAGGTTTAACCTAGAATTCTGGAAATTATAACCTTAAATTTCACATGCAAAGATGAAAACACTAGCAAACCAAATATCATAAATTAAACCTTCAAAACAGTTACAAACAAAATAATCTACCATGACACTTACGTATATTAAGGTGGAGAACGAAGGCAGGTAAGCGCCTTTTTGCAGATTCGAGGAAACAGATTCGAGGTAATCTGACGAAACGCCTCATTTCTGAATCATGATTAGTGAAGAAGTAAAATAGGGTTATCTTCATTTGCAGATTCAAGAATAAATTAGGGTTCGATGGGTACAACGGGTTTGGTCGGTTTTTAATGTTTTATTTGATTGTTGTAAGCAGGTCGGGTCAGAAAAACAAAATTAAACGCGTCAAACCCAACCATTTTAATAATATGATCAGTGGGTTGGATAAAAGGGTAGGGTAAAATTTGACAGACCTGTATGACCATTACGACTAAAGAAGAAAGGCTGAAATATATATATATATATATATATATATATATATATATATATATATATATATATATATATACACACACATACAAAACATGGGCCGGTTTGGTCATCGGCCTATCCCCAAATTCCCAATCCTTTTCTTTCTCCCCAAAAACATTACGGATGCAAATTGACCCAAACTGTCCAGTCTTCCTGATTTTCTCTTACCAAACCCTAATTTTGGAGGGAGCAAATTTGAAAAATTGGAAAAAAATGGTTCTGATAACAGCTACTAAGTCAATCGCCTCGATGCTAAAGAATCAAGCTGGAAGACACCCGCGATTTCGTCAATTCATAATCGACATTGGTCAGGTAATTTCGAAACAGAGATCCGATTTTCTATCAATGTTGCAAACGTCTTGCAGCAGTTCTCAGGATTGATCTTTACAGATTTGATATTATGATGTGAAAAACAATAATACAATCTTTGCATTTTATGGTTGATTAATTACTTTTTTTTTTCTTGTAAGCAATAAGCCTTCCTTTCATCAATAAGAAGAAAAAGTATGCGGGTTCTTAACATATTAGTTGCATGATTGCTTCGGGGTTTACTATTGATGACTGTTTAAACTGATAGTTCACTGGAAAGAGCGTAATAATATTAGTGTTTGCGACTGTTAGTCTGAAATCTGCTTGAGTACTAACTAAGCTTTAAGATATAGAACAAAAACATAAATTGCATTTTGATAGGAGCTTGAATGCTCATTGATACCTGAATTGTTTACATGTGCCATCCATTTCTTCTATTTTTACAAGAACTATAAGATATTAAGATGAACACAGGAACCAACCCGTTTGAAGGTACACCAGAAGGGGGGTCTCAACATATCAATCCCCAACAACTCAATATGACAATGAAGAGTATTGTCAGTCTAGACGCAAAATTTTCTCATATAAGTTATGTGATAGATGTCAGAAACAAGTCGTTTGTAATACGCTCTTCCGTATTGTTTTATGGAAAAAAAAATCCCAAAAATTTAGTTGAAAACGTATGCAAGAAATTTAAATCTATATCTCTCACTTGTTAAATCTTGAAGGTTCTAGGATATTGAGTAAACAAACTCAATCTTTGACATCTTTGACGCTGCATTGTTGAAAATTGTGGAATATTTAACAAATCAGCGCAAAGAAGATAACGAGTAGAAAAATATTTGTATTTCGATTTTTGTTGATAACTAGGTTGTAATCATCCATACATCAATGGTGAGTGGGAATGGAAAATTTATGCATCATAATTTGACCTGACATTTTTCTCTCATGCAACTTATTTAGACATTGCTTCATGTATCTTTTCACCATTATCCCGATAAGGCTCATAATTTGGTTGATTATCTTTTCATCATTGACTTGATAAGGCTCACAATTCGGTTGATTATCTTTCCATCATTAACTTGATAAGGCTCATAATTTGGTTAATCGGTAATCGCGAATTTGTAAACTTTCATACGTAATGTCCTTGTGGGTTATACATCAATCTAATGCGTAACACTTTTGATGGAAGTCAAATCAAATATGTAACTGTGGTTAGAATCAGTAGCACACCTATGTTGCTGTCAAATAAAATGGATCTATATAACTCCCTTAATACCTTGTATGACTTAACAGATTCTATGTTACATGATTGCTTCATGAACAATTTAGTTTAATAAAACTTCTTTAACTTTGTATTTGAGGTACTTAGGGGAGGATCAAGGTATTATATCGAGGGTGGATGCAAATAAAGTTGATCAAAGCAATACATTTTCAATGAGAAAAAATTGATAAAACCGCTAAAAAAGAATGTTTTTTTTTCACTTAAAAAGTCAATAGTAACACACGATAGGCTTTTTTTTTAAGTTTTAGCCAGCAACCTAAATACAATGTTTTAGCTAATCAAAAAGTAAGGTACTAGAAGTTTTGGTCTTCGGCATACTAATGAGCATATGTGTAATTGTTTTTAAAATGTTAGGTGTATTTTTGTAAGTACTTACAAATGTAAGCTGGCATTTGCCAAACATAGAACTTGTGGTCTTAGGTAAAAATACAGTATTATACAAAGCATGTCATTCCATTGTTTTAGTAGCATTTGGACAAGGGGAAGTGTATATGTGGACTTTGGAAATACCACCGTTGGCATTTATCATTATAGTCGTCAGAGCATCTCCAGTATGGTGATGGATTTTGGAATGAGGAAACTGAAAAAAGTATAAATTCCTCCCACTATTCGAGTTAAAAAAAGTTTTTTGTATTACAGAAAACTGTTTATAAGTTTTGTTTTGAAGACTATGGACACCGAACAGATTGATGTTTATACTATAAGCAACACTTTATTTGTTGTTTATACCATAAACGAGGATCATTTCTCGGTTTATAGGATGATGCTTGGCGGAAAAAGGGACAAAATCTCATTTCAACACTTGAATTCTCTCTGCTAAAGCGGTAGAAAAAAAAAAACAGTCTTTTCTGCATTTTTGAGTATCTCCACTCTGCTTGGATCCTATTAAAATAAAACATACAAATGTCTCTTGATTTAACAAACACGTGGTAGGACAAGCACACTGTACTTTTAAAGTCAACCGTACAAGCAACGTGAGATTCGACAATACATTCTCATTAATGATTAATCATATCGCTTCTCCCTTTGTGTTCCAATATGAACAATACTTTATCCATCTTCATTATGTTACTCCATATAAAGGGATAACCTTATTGATAAAAATGGTTTTATTCTTGGTCATTGTTTCTTGTTTGGAGGATCTCTTGAATTTTTATTGTAGAAAATATTTGTTCCAAGTAAACTCCATTTGTACTCTTGTATACTGCAAAGTTTTGTGCATTGGATTCTATACCATTATTTTATATGCTACACTATGATTGTCCATGCACTTACATGTGCAGTTTAGAAAACAATCGTGGTGTTTTAGAGTGAGGTGTAGTTGAGCCATATACATGCACACACGGGTGTGGTGCGCGTGTGCATGTGTGTGTTTGTATGTGCACAAACGCGTGCGTGCACACACACATATATGTATGTAGGTAAGGTGCAACTACATTTTGCACCGCTAAGGTTTTAGTGTTATACTATTTGAAATTAATTGGAACTTTAAGATGTTCAGTCTTTACTACGAGCATCGTGTCCACAATAATTGATATCGTTTTGAAACATCTAATATGTTTGAAATGTTAAATCAGAATCAATAGTTAAAATATTAATTTTATGTCAGGATTTCTCAAATTTGCCAAAATTTAGTAAGGATGATTTGGGTGTGTGCGCGCGCACCCGCACATTAAGGGGCTTTTTGAAATGCTGCACCCATTTCTATCTAATTGTGGTCTACGAGATTGATTGGTTTAATGACGTTGGCATTGTTGGCAAGTCGCTATTAACATTGAATTAATGATGCAGTCAACATTACATAATCAATAATATGAATCCAAGGAACAAAATCGGGGTGCAAAATATGCTATATTAGATGTATTGGCATACATAGTTAAACATGCCCACAAGCACGCATGCGTGCACGTGTGCACACATATGCTAGCGTATGTACGTATAGCACATATGGGAAGAGAGGGACTGCATCCCTTGTGCTGCCTTCTTTTCAAAGATACAACTCAAAATGGAATCAAACTTTGTGAATATGTTCTTATATCGTTCAAGATAATCTTCGTTTGTCAGCAGCTCTAGCAAGGTCGGCAAGGGCTCTCATCTCCCCAGCAGAGGGAGAAGGTTCAATTTATGACAACCACATTTTAGCGGTTTTTCATTTGCGGAGGCATGCAATGATGGTATAAAATCCACAAGATCGAAAAGTGCCACCGTAATAGTCCGGCTAATATTGGGATACGGGTGTGGTTGGGGCAACCCAATCTACATCCCTAGTCTATGAAAGTAGGTTATTTTTTTTATTTAAAAAAAAGGGATATCTTCATATAAATTTGGTTTGTTTGGATAATTCTATAGTAAAAAAATAATTGATTTTTTCTTCTTCAGGTTAATGGTTGAATTCAATGGTTTTGGTTGATATTAACTTAACATTTTGGAATGTGCTGGAAATTGCATAATAATCTTAGTGTTGTGATGATGGTCATGAATGGTATAAGAACGTATCTAATAAATTTGAGTTCATTTCATTTCAAATTATATAAGTAGTATTGGAATGTATGGCACGGTTGTAGCGCAAGGAGCATGGATAAATAAACTTTAATCTAGCCAACAATGCATGCAAAATTATTTGGTTTGATCCTAGCTGACTGAGATGGGTCTTCAGAAATGTACGGCCATGACCTGTGGTTCTTGTATTTGTAACTAAGAGTTTTATACATTTAATTGAATCATAACAGACTTATTTGCCGTTATGGTTCTATATATTTATGAACGTATCAATCAACATATCTAATGCGTAAAAATAGTAAGTACTATTGTCCTCCTAATTACCGGCGTGTTCTCTTTAAAAAAAATCCCAGCATATACCTCATAATTGGTATACAAAATAATGCCTTCTGCCTTTTGCATTGCAACTCGACTCTTACATTGCTTTTGAAATCAGGGTTACCATCGATTCACCACTACTGATGTAGAGATACGGCCTCTCAATGAGGAAAAAGCAATTCAAGCTGCTTCTGAACTATTTAGAGAGCTTGTTTTATCGGTGTGTTATTTATTACCAGATAACTGAATCTTTCTTTTTTGTTAATGTCTTCCATATCATTGTGCAAAAGACATATAAACTGCTCTATGAAAAGGTTGCTACTATTTTCACGGTTTTGGACTGCAGTGCACGCTGATTGTCTATTGTTGGCTTTCTTAGGTTGTTGCCGTTGCGCTAGTGTGTGAGATTCAAAGAAGAACTAAATCAAAGGCAGCTAAAAAGGCAGAAATGTTTGAACAAAAATTTAAGGTACCCATGTTTTGCCAAAAATTTACATATGAATGGTAAATGATATTCTTTATTTTTTTATGCATTTCTATTCCTAATCACAAATATCTTGTTTTTTCAATCAATAGCATGTACTGCAATTATGCCTTTTTCAAATTGGATCTATAGTGCATAACTAATAAACTTCTAATAACAGTAATTAGTTTTCTATCATTATCATTATTTATTTATTTTTCTCTTTCTTGTTTATATAAAAATTACAACCAAGAGGGATATGTTAATGCGTGCACATCTGATGCCTCTGGAGGATCCTCTGTACTTTTGGGATCTAGAGACATTTAAACTCAAAATATCCCCTTTTTTATTCCTTCCTATAATCACTAATTATCATTGAAACATAAATCTAAGATAAAAAATATTTTTTTAAAGACATTTTTTTGAATCAGCAAATATCTTCAATTTTCTTTGTTCAGCTTGGGAAATAAGTTGAACCTTGAGTATCCGTATACGTAGTTACCCACGCGGGTTGGCGAAGCTGGTAAAAGCAAGTTACGTTCGTCAATGAGACTAGGTTTCGAGCTACTGCAGCTTCATTTAGTTCTTGATTAAGATGATAAATGTTCTGTTGGCGCTTCTAGCTAGGATACGTCTTCCAGAGTTTAGAACTGAAAGCTTGATTCATTCTTTTTTTTTTCAAAGGGAGGAGAAAAATCACATACATGCATTTTTATACGTTCTTATCCAGTGCATATAGATCCATTATTCATTTGGCAAATTATCAGTATTTCATTATATTATATTTCTACTTAATTGAATAGTGATCTTAAAAAGAAAATCATTGACGTGATATTCAACTGAGTAGTTTGAATATTAAAGAAAATGCTTGTTTACTGATTTTCTTATACTTCGGCAATATACACTTCTCTTTTTTGTGAAAATTATTCTCTTTAGCAACTTAAGAATTGAGCTGTTTCGTAATCATTATCATTCATTGTTCCTTTTATCCTGGGTGATATTATGTGTTATAGGAAATGTATGAAAAAAGGGATCGGATGGAGCAAAGAATGAATGGGCTGCTGCAAAAAATTGATGAGATAGATCAACTAGCAAGAGATGAAGGTCTTCCAGGCATCTCTGCACTCATTCCGGCCAATTATCAAGCAAATCAACATCATAGCTAATCTGACCATAAGGAATAATAACCATTTTAAACTCAAATTTACTGTTTTTTTATGGAGACTTTGTTATAATTTTCGCAGATTTTTTGCTTGTGTGAGGTCAGGTCAACTTAACTATGATTTTGAATTGCTAGTTTGTGTATGTGATTTCTAGATGTTTTGCTTTTGTACTATTAATTCATTGTTGATATTGCATAAGCTTCAATGACTATCATGTTGAAAGCATGATTAGGTGGGAATGTAAATGGACGTCATATATCTATTAAATAATAGTAAAGCAGAAGAATTTCTAACTTTCTCCTTAATTCTCTGAATTCTCTCAATTCTCCTTAATCCTCTCAGTTTTCTTAACTCTCCTTAAAACTCTAAAGATATTTTTATTAAAAAATCAAAATAATAGAGCAAAATCTATATCTATACAGCTGTGTCTATTTATTTCTTTGTCTCTTTTAATTTTTGCACGGTTCTTTTTATCTTTCTCCCATTTTCTCATAGTAACCCTAAATCCTCATTTCCTTATCTTCCTTTCTTTTCTTTGGCAGCTGCTTCCATTTTTGGTTTTGCTGGACGAGGGAAGTAAAACCTTTTATGCCTTTCATTTCCACCTTTGTTTCTTCTTTATTTTGTATTTCCCTTTTTTTATCGCAATAATTTTCTTCAAAGTATCGCTTAGAATAAAGTTACCCATAGTTTTTGATTTAGTCTCCACTTCCTAAATGATAATTTATTCTTTTGCTTCAGAAAGGTAAGTTGGCACTTTTTTGCAGAATTGGAACCGTAAAGTGAATTTATCTGCTGAACTATGGCGGCTAACTGTGTTCTGAGTACCGCTACAGGTTAATTTTTGTTTATTTTGGTATAAATTTGCAATTAGGAATGTACTGCTGGATGGATTTGTTCTAGCTGTTAGCTGTATTTCACACATTTAACCTAATTATTATACAGTAACCATGAATGTGCTAGAATATGCAACATCATGTTCTTTAACCATAAATGCAATTTTATAAAATCATAGTTCGCTTTCTATGTTCTTTGTTGTATAGATTATGAATCTTCAAAATATATATATTTACATTTTTATAGTTGTTCACTATGTTTTGTACATGAGCTGAGGTCCTGAGGATGAATTTTATTTCACTTGTGTTCTTAATTACAAAGTTATGAAAGCGAAAAACAAAAGCCACTTTTTTGTTTTCAGCATTCATAATTCAAAATTAAATCTAGCTTTTAGAATATTAAACAAAAGCAGTCTAAATCATGAATATAGTATATAATCACCATTAGAAATTGGATTTATATTTTGTTTATTTTTATTTTTTATTGAGGAAATAAGGAGCTTTAAATAACCTGTTATATCATTTTGAGGTATAAGGTAGTGTTCGGTTTATTTTGTGTTTTAAGTTTTTAGTTTTCAGTGTTAATTATGAAAATTGCGAATATTTGATGTATAGCGGAGGTGATGGATCAAAGGTGAAGGGAGTGACGGACGGGACGGAACGGTGGATTAGGGGTGAGCGTTTAGTTGATTTGGTTTATCCAATGATAAATTTGTCAAACTAAACTAAAACCAATAAAAATGAAAACCAAACTAAACCAACCAAATCAAGTTTGGTTGGTTATCCGATTAAACTGAACATGCTTTATACTTTGTGTTTGAAATATTTACTATAATTTGAAACAAATTATAAATATATGATTACAATATTATTATTTTTGATTTTTATGCTTTTTGATATTAATTTTGACACATAGGTGATGATTAATATATACTTAAATAGCTAAACTAACCTAAAATATTTATTATAATATCGATAATTTAAAAATATAGTAAAAATTCGGTTAATTTGGTTAAACCAATAACCGAACTTAATATTTTTTCGGACCGATTGCAAATCGATTTAATTTCAAATTCTGAACCAAACCGGCCAAAATAAATTGGTTTGGTTGGTTTATTTGGTTTAACCGAATAATGCTTACCCCTACGGTGGATGGATGAATTTGTTATCGTCCTTCCGTTGATTCTTAAAATATGGAAAATAATAAAAAGTTGTTTTTGGTTTTGTGTCTTAACTTCGATTTGTAAAACAATCGTTTTTCACGATGTGTGTGCGTCGTTTGTACTTTTGTATGTGCGAAAACTCAAAATTTAAAAATATAAACAAAACACACCCTTTTATCTTTTGCATTTTTTTAGTACTTCTAATAAGTGTGAATCTGTAATTGCATATGATTGAAGAAATCTTATGTTTACTTATTAGGAACCTCTAATTAAAAAGTAAGAATAAAGTTACCCAAACATATATGGAACAAAGATTTATTTTCTATGTTCTAATCATTGATGAAATAATTTTAATAAGTTCCTAATGTTGAACAAATAATAGCCAATGAACACTTCATATCTGTATGTTCAACGATTTGTTACTATATACATTTCATGGAACATGCATGGTTTTGGCATGAATAATGTTCTTTGAAGTGTGAAAGGAATCACATGGAGAAGTTGGTGAAACATCAAATGCACCCCAAAAAAGCATGATTATACGTAAACATATGATAATTTAGTTAAACAAATAAATTTTCCCTATCATAGTGAACGCTTACAAATAGATAGAAGGATTAAATTATATTATTGTTGCAATCTTAAGGTCAATTTAACGCATAATTCTACATCTATCATTTTTTTGGTTAGCAGCGTGCCTTTGATATGCTGCGCTTGATCCCAAAAGAGAAAAGACGAGAGTGCTACTTAGTTAATTGAATAATTGGAATAAGCTACTTATTTTTTTACCGACCAAAATCATATTTCTTTCTAAGAAAAGAACTTATGAATCAATTTTACTCATTAATCTTCTATGCTCAAGCAATGTCATTCATAGATTCATTTTTTAAATTATTCACTTAATTTTTTTTTTCAGTTATGCACTTTAAGTCAGTAATTAATAACTATAAGAGAATGACCATAATATATAACATTTGTTAACCTACTTTTTTGCAGTTTTTTTTCTTTCCATTTTCGGTTTTTAGCCCGCTCTTTTTAGTTGTTTTACATTGACTAGGAGTGTATATGATCCTCATAAATTTGCAATATATGTAATTGTTTATACATTTTTCTATATTGTAAGCCCTCTGGCATTTTTTCTAAATTTATCTTTGGTATTGCAGATTTGACTTTTTTTACCTGCTCATTAATTCATAAGTTTGTAAGAAGCAAAATTTGTCATCATTTCAGCTCATTTTTACCAACTCATTATCTTTAATATTTTTTCATTGCATGCGTTGCCCTAGGTTTCGTCATAGTCCCATGGAATCAGACTAAATGTGTTGCTTACCTTATGCAGTTGTACACATTCTTACTATATCAACCAATGGTGCTGTTACATATATTTTCTGTTCTTCAACTTAAGCAGCTAATTTAGGGGAATATTACATTAATACGCGTTCATTTATTAGGATGGACAATTTTTAGATTCCTTTATAAACCATAAGTGGGGTGATAGCTAAAAATGTAAAAAATGAGCCATTATTATATGAAAATGGGCATTAATGGACATAAATTAGTGGCTAGGTGCATTTTATAATCCTCTCATGATGAACTAAAGCGATTCATGGTTATTCGTATTGTTTTCCTTCAAAGGTTCTCTTCTAAAAGACAATAAGATATATTTGTGGGAATTATGGGGTTATGATGGACTATTCTACCATGAATATTGTCTTTCATCATAAATGCATGGAGAAAATGCAAGTTTTCACCCGTAAATGTTGCCTTTTAATCCACTTCAATTCATTTGTACTATGTTTAGTTTAAATTTTGAGCTTTTCTTAAGTCCTTTGTGCTTACAATTCCTGCGTATCACTGAAACTAATATCAAGGCATAATCTAATGCATGTCAAGTTTATTGAGTCGTAGGAATGTAGTGTACATTTATTTGCATTTCTGTTTTTTCTCCACATTAATATTTGTTAAAAATGTTAAGCTTCTTTACCCTTTTATGGTTTCAAATTTTCATGAAATTTTACAGCTGATTTTAAATACAATTCACTGAGTTAATTTTTATTCCCATGCTTAGTTAGTGGACTTAAATTAGTGTGCACACGTGTCTTATAATCTTCCCATGCCTAATTAAAGTAATTCTTGCTTATTCACATTGTTTTCCTCCAAAAGATTCTCTTTTAATATATGTCTAGATATACTAGTTGAAAATATGAGGTTATGGTGTATTATTCAAGTATGAATGTTGCCTTTTATTTGTCATAAATACATAGATAAAATTCATGTTTTCAACCATGAATTATGTCTTTAATTTCACTTTCATCTTTAATTTTGTTGTTGTATATTAACAAGGCATAATGTGCACAGTTCCAGTTGGTAATTACAAACACTATTGTATCATTGGACAAATTCTTAATGCTTCTTAGCCTTTTCTCAGTATGATCATATGCATAGTTTTTCAAATCAAAAAAAATTATGTTATCGAAATTTCTATTGAAAGACCAAAAGTCTTATTTACCTGTCTCTCATAAATTTTTAAGATCATCTAATATAATGTACAGATTAGTGAACTTTTAAAGTTGTTTGTAACCCTTCATCACGAGTTCATATATAATGCAAGCATGTGGCGACACCCTATAATTTATTATATTAAATCAAATCTAAATAAATGCATGGTACTATTGTATTGAAATTATTAGGACATTGGGTTTGAGGTAACTTCTCATGACATAGCCAATAACATGCCAATAAAGGCATGGTATTAATGCATCAATTTTTCGTGTATGGTCCCACTTTCGAAACTCTTCCACTTTGCTTTCCTAACATGGTAATATTTATTAGTGTATTTTAATTTCATTTTATTTTTGAACTGTTCATGTTTTCCCCTCTTTTTGTTTTGCTAGAAATCCGCAATCATGTCTAATGCTTATATAGCGCAAGGTATTCAATTTAGCATCACAAAAATGAAAGTATAGTTCTAATGCTTATATAACGCCGTTTTCTCTGTTTATGGATATACATATATAGAATGATTGAGTTCACATATACATTAATTTTGTATACAATACCCTGCAATTAACTTTTCCCCTAAACAAAATCATGTCACAAAACCTGCTTTCTTCTATATTATTATAAGTGAAACCATAAATGGAAACAGATGGATGGTTTTCTTTGTGTGTGTTAATAAATTTGGCTTTTTTGTTGCCTTGGATAAAGAAAGTTTTTGTGTTTTTATCAAAATTTAGACAAGAGGTAGCTAGGAATGTTGAGTTTTTATATGGTATTTCTTCTTATAAATTGGATAAAATTATTTTAAAGGATTGACTGTTATTTTAGCTTGGATATAGCATAGATTTATTGTTATCTATTTAAAAATTGCATTTCAACCAATGAATTTTTCATGTTAATCTATGATAAAAAATGCTTCAGTAATATCATAAATTAAAAAATATTAGTCTTATACTAGATTAGATTTTTTTTTAAAAAAAAAAAATTCAATTCAAATATGAATATATAAGTATTAAAACAATGTACAAGTGACAGTTTGCATATCCTTGTATAACTTTAATTTGTGAACACTGATTGCATATGACAATATCTCTTATTGCTTTTAGAATTCAATGCTGCACTTTTCTCTTTTATTAGGTTCTGAATCAATATTTCTATTTAATCCTTCAAAGGCTCTTCTTATCAAATCATTATTTTTTGTAAGGAAATGATTTGCACAGGTAATTATTAGCGTTCTCATAGTCACCTTCTTTGAATAATTTTCATTCCATATTGAACTACTACGAAAAGAAATTCCATGCAATTTTTCTAAAATTAGTTTCATACGTGATTAGTTTTTTAATTACTCATTAATATTGCCAATTTGCTTCTGGCATTGATAAGCATGCTATATTTGATTGAGTTAAAAATAGGAAAAAGATAATTGCATTATTGTTGTCAATATGGTGGAAATTCTAACTAAAAGAATAGTTAATTCCAGGCTAATGTTTTAAGATCCACCGCCCACTAAAACACAAAAAAGCGTATCATGACCTGTGCTATAATGGAGAAATATTAGAAACTGTTTGACTGTCAAATTTTCTTTTTGAGGATAAGAGTTGACAGGAAAGGCATATGCTCATCGTTAGAGCACAATATGACTATAGAAGTTCTTCTGAATTAACTGCAATTAGCCAATGTAATTTGTCGCATTGATGGTGTAGATGTTGAGCATATATTACTTTGGATGAATTATCAAATAGAACCTGGATAATCCGTTGACTTGAATTTCACAATATTTCCCAGAAAAACACTTTGTTGATGTAATTTTTTCTATTTGTAATATCATCTGAATTTATATTATATTTATGCTATTTTAACCTCTAGATTTCACTTATTTTATTTTGTATTTAAAGACCAATACACACACACATATATATAATACATATACATACATAAACACACACACACACACACACACACACACACACACACACACACACACACACACACACATATATATGTATATATATATCATGATTGAAATCCGCAATGTGAATAATCGTGTTAATATTTTCCCTCAACGGCATCCTCCATATGCATAGGTATTCATACATAAACGTGCATACTTAGATATATATATATATATATATATATATATATATGTACATATATCCGTGCATGTATGTCTATTATACGTTCTTCATACGGTCATAATATATCCACACTTCATTTCTTTTTCCCCTTCAATTTTATGACCTTTTTTCATTTCCAGTGGTTCCATTTGAATAAATTAACTTTGCAAATGGCCTAAATTATTGGAATAACATGCGTATTATGCGTATGACGAAGAGTAAATCGAATAGCTGTCTAGAACAAAAAATAAGTGCATGTTTTGCATAACAATTAGAAGACTATATGTTCGCTTTTTTTGTGGTAGCATGTAGTATATAGACCGTATTATAAGTGAAAGCAATTTTGGGTATTATAGGCAAACACATTTCTTTATCGGGTAGGTATTTATAAAAAATATGGTACCAACACTCTATTTATAACCACATCACATTCTTTGTCTCAAACTTAGCTAATAATTTTGGATCATGATGTTACAGGTGCTAACTTATACCCTTTAATTTCTTCCCTATTGTGAAAATTATTGTCCACTTTCAACACTAGGCTTTGTTTACAGTTAGTTTCATCATGTGATGCCAACAGGTTGAGCTTTATGGAAAAATCTACTCTTGCTTCCAAATCCTATTGGCAACTGTTCCAGTTTCACTCCCCTATGCCATGCTAAAAGGATTACATATGAAGATAAAAAGGTGATTATTCTTATGCTGCTACTTCTCTTTAAATGTTCCAAAGCGTTGTTTCATTTGTTAATCTACATCATACTACCACTGTTAAATTTTTTGACGATTGTCCCCTGTAGGAATAGGAAAAAGGCAAGCAGTTGAGTGAAGAGTTTTGATTTGTAGCCTAAAAACTTGAAGAACAATTCCAGCTATCCGACATCACTAATAAACTACATGCAGGTTTAAAGAGTAGTAACGAAAAATCAGCATGGACTTTTACCTACTTTTATTCACTTATTTTCTACCTTTTGAATGGCCTTTGTGACATGAAAGTATTCTAACCCGCTGCTTAATGTGTAGTCAAGTTTTATATTCATCTATCATGGTAATATCCAACTCAGATTTTCGTAGTTAAAATTCAACAGTGTTTATTTTAGTTTTGTTACGTCATGGATTAATGTTTCGGTCTTTTGTATGGTTATATTTCTCTATTTTACATGGGAATTGTTAGTATTGAGGACATTATATGGTATTTTTATTCTGTTTTAATGGTAATTTAAAAGTCTATTATATTCAAATGTTTCACATAATACAAGCTTAATCTTTTATTCATTTATCATTTAACATAAGATACCTATTTAAAATGGTGAAATATATTTATCATGCATGACATTATAAAATTCTACATTTAACTTAAAATACCTATTTTAAAATTACCATAATTATCTACAAAACTCACCCACTTTTTCGTATGTTTTACATTTCAGTTCATATGTTCAAATTAATTATGTAATCTTAAGTTTAAAATAATAAGATAATGTAATTAAGCGATATTCAATAGTTTGGATGACAATATGAAAAATTCAATAATATACGTCACACTCATATTAGTGAAATATGATAAAATTGCTTTTTGATAAAACTAAAACATGTAAGTCACGCGACATATAATATAACATAAACGATAGGGACACTCTTTAAATTTTGAAATACCCATACATTTTTCTCAAAAAACATGCTTTAAAAACATTGTCACTTTTAGTTCCAGCCAATCTATGAATAATTGCAGTCATTTTTGCCAAAAAAAAACATTTGTGCAAAGAAAATAATAATAATGTTTATTGAAATGTGTGACTAAGTACAAATTTAATTTTTGAAATAAAACAGAAAATAATAGCAAAAAATATCAGAAAGAGTATCAACAATTCTGTCATGCATTGCAAAAAAATGTTTTTTTAAGCAAAAACCTTAATTTTAACTTTTTACCGAGCTATCTTAATTCTGTTATAATATTTTATATCTAACTTCATACATTAGAGTTAATCACAAATCTTAAAATTATAATTAAATTTAGTGAACTATTAGTTGTTGATGTGTCAAATAAATCGTTAAAATATGATTATTTATTTGTTTGCACAATATTCATATTAAATAAATGATATAAAATTCATTTGGATGTATAAGTACATCGGTCACATAACATAATTATATACGTAAACAATAATCATAAGTTTAATTTATGATTCATTTATATATATACATGAATGCATTACACTGTAAAAAAATTATTTTAACTAACGTGCACCTTCTGAAAATTTTAAAGTTGCCCAAAAAACCATCTCAATATCACATAATTTTGTACAATTACATCCATATATTTTCAATTAATCATGTAAATGTTGGTTTTAAATTATTTGAATAAATTTAATTAATAATTATTCACTAATTTATCTAATAAATTCTGAAATGTGATGGTTTCAATATGTACATCATATTCATATTAAAATAAGGGAAAGTTCATCTAGACACAAAATTTTGGTATAATTGGTGACACGGTTAATCTCCAACATTAGAACACCATCTGAATTTTAACTCTTTATATAAGGGTAAAAAGATCCAATGTCTCAGATCTTTTGTGCCACCAACTATGTCTAATTTTGTGTCCAAATAGGCGGTCTCTTAAAAAAATAATCAAGTGAATTTTTTGTTCAAATATATAATATATAATTCAGGTATCATAAATAGTATACATGAGTAACATCAACAAAGATAATTTATTATTCATTTATCTTAATAAATTTATTTCTATTGTAAAATTCTATTTTTAACTTTAAATATCCATATTTCGATATTTCTGTACTTATAAGCACTTCATCGATGGTTTACTAATTTTTTATATTTAGATCCTATGTATTTAAATTGCTTACGAAATTTCGAATTTAAAGCATTTTAATAATCTATGTATTAGTCACATATGTGTAGACCTACATAATAATAAAAACCATAATAAAATTTTTGTGTTTAAATACGTAGATGTATAGATCACATGCATACATTTATGTACATAAAAAAACAATAAGAAAGTTATTTTGTAAATAACTATGATCGTTTATGTACATAAACAATAAATTTATTGCACACTACATTAAAATAATATACTATTTTTAACTTCAAATAACTCTACAATAAGACCTATAAAATTTTGTTATAAAATCCTTCTCAATTTATTCAGATTATTTACCCTTAAGATAATATATTTTAACCAATTACACAATTTCAAAGTTAACATATTTTTAAAAGAAGTAAATAATATTTTTTAATATATCTAAAATAATAAAAAATATGTTAGTTTTAACATAAACACTTGCTCATAGTAATAAGAACAATAAAATTATTTTTTTACTTCAAACAAATAAAAGTTACATAAACAACAACAACAATAATTTATAGTTAATTTATTTTGTCAGATTCATCATATGTTATATAATAAAGTTTAATTTTTAACAATAAAATTCTAAATACTATATTTTATAATATTATCATGTGCAACGCACGGGTCACACACTAGTCTTCAAGTAAAAAAAAAATCCAAAAGAACAAAAAATACGTGCAAAAATAGGTGATGCATTTCATTCTTGCTTCAATGATAATGTTCTTTTTCCTTTATCAACATTGTTGGAGGACAAGCGAAGAGCAAGTTGATTTGAAATTGATTTTATGCACTAAAATTAAAATAGTAATTTAACACATAAAAAACGAGTCAACCCAGGTGAAATTTAGGAGCAAAAGACCAGTCAAATATATTGATATTTTTTACAATTTAAACCAATTAAATCGAAGACTGGGTTTATTTGTCGAACTTGAAATAAGCTGGAATATTATGACGGCCCGTCCTGCACCAGCCGGCATTTCCTCCGAAGGTGCGCTGTGCTAAGGTCCAACTTGCACGAGACGGTCATCAGAAGAAAAGAAAGAAGACGAAGGACTTACAAAGAACCTGTAGAATGTCTCACAGCGCATGGAATAAAATATAGTAATAACATAACTTTGACATAAAACATGCGAGACAATGCATAAGCTGAAAACTAAACCTTCAACAACACAGGAAGAATATCTATATATATCATACGTCGAAGCCTCCTGCTCGTCTCCGGATCTGCTACTCGTGCATATCACCTAACCTGTCTTTAGTCTGCTCGTGTGAGCACTCAGAGTAATAAGAAGAGACATAAAACTCTGGGTCAGACAAAAAGTCTGGTATGAGTGATAAGCAGCAAAACAGAACAATAACAGGTATACTAAACCATACCTGAACCTGGACCTGCAACCAAAGAGTTAGCACAACATACCGCTCAATACTCTAAGGTGCCACTAAACATAAGATATAAAGATAACGGGGGTGGGGGTGTGCATGTCATAGTGAAGGTAAACAATCAAGCATAGCAACCATCCTCACATCTCTCACTCAGTGCGTAAAGCATACGATATCCACCACTTTGATCACCCTATTCCTTGCTATGATCACTCTGCCCCATGGAGTCGTAACGGCTCCACTGCACTGATCCATAGCCACTAATCATTTGCTATATCCACTCTGCCCCATGAAGTCATGACAACCTCACTGCACTGGCTCATAGCCTTGCTACGATCACTCTGCCCCATTGAGTAGTGACTACCCCACTGCACTGATAACGTAGTCTAATCCGTCTAGCAGTGGTGAATCAAAGTTATGGACGTCGATAACCCCTTAGCACACGTCCCGCAGCAAAGTCCAATCATAAAGTTAACTCGTTGGTTCCCAACTGCATCCTGAGTTCTACTTCCCATTTGGACTACCTTTGCATCTCGGGATTTGGTCAACATCTCATCCGGATCGGTCTTCATTTGGTTCAGAAACAAACTTCCTTTCGGATCGGTTCTCTTCTCCTTGTTCAGTTCATGGTTGTCAACCCCACTCGGGTCGGGTCGTGCCTCCTGCATCGGATCGGGTCGTGGTGCCCAAGCTTCTGGTCGTGACATCATGCTCCAGTTCAGTTCGTAGGTGATCCCTGCTCCGGGTCGGGTCGTGCCTTCTGGTCGGGTCGGGTCGCTGCACCTGTTCGTGGCTCCTTCACTCGTGGCGCCTCAGGTCAGTCCTCCTCTTCAGGCATCAGCTCGTGGCGTGCTTTCTCAGGCGGTTCGTGGAAGGGTGGAGCGGCTCATGGGGGTGGTCACGATCGGGTCGGGTACGAGCGATCCGATACGGTTCCTGGTCAATTTTCTGCAGTTCTTCCAACGACTGTTTTACGCCATTCGACGACGTTTTCAACCGATTTAACTGTTCTAATCAATCACAAAACATACCATACAGTCATAGCAACATGTATAATCATTCGCAAACACCAAAACAACAATATGATATGTCAAAACAGATCAAACATACCCAAAACCCATATTTTTCCCTTAAGCATATTTAAACAAATCTAATGATAGGATTAACAAAACTTAACCAAATCAACTCAAATTTCTAATAGAGGTCTAAAATAATATTTAAGAATTTATAAATATTTTGTCAGATTTTTAACATGCATAATTTCGTTAATTAACACTAATCATCTTAATTAACTGTAATTAGTGCAAAAACCATGCTAATCACTCACCTTTGCCACAAATGAACTATCAAATCTGAAAACTCTACTGTATGGGTCGAATTCCAATGCCTAGCAGCAGCCCCAACTCTGATTTGGTGCTATTTCTCCTTGATTTGATGTAGTTTAAGCCAAAACTTAATTAAGAAGTGATTAGGGGTGTTTTTAAATGTTGGAGGCCATTGTTAGGGTTTCTATGATGTAAATGGCGGCTGCAAAGTGACTAAAAACCGAAATCCTAACCCTAGCAGACCTTAAATACCCCCAAATCCCGAAATTTCCCAATGGGCCAAGCTGATAATCACCCGGTTAAGCCCAGTTAGCTGTTTTTAACCCTCTAAACCTTAATTCAGCCATATCTCTCAAACGGTAAGTCTGTTTGGCTAATGTAACCACTCTACGGAAAGAGAAACCATCATCTGAAGCCAATGGAAGTGGTTTCAGGTCAAAACTCCTTACCAATCAAAAGTTATAGGCGAAACAAGATTCGCCAAGAGCAAAAAGGTCATTTAAAAATAGGCAAAAATCATGAACATGGGAAATGACCCCAATAGTCGTTCCCCAATGTTACACGACCATACGACTTCATGCGAAAAAGAAATAAATATTCTACGATTTTACGATGCATAGAATGCGGGTCGTTACATTCTCCCCTCCCCCCCCCCCCCCCAAGAAATTTTGTCCCCGGAATTCCTTAACCAAAATATACAAAGGATTCCGCATGCCTACCAATCATTCACAAAACAATAAAACAACACAACAAGCCTATCCTAGCATGTGGTTTACTAACAAGGGAGTACTATATCGACATATGCAAAGATTTCCGGATACTTCTTCCTTATGACCTCCTCTGTTTCCCAAGTACAGTCTTTCTCACTCTCTCCCCACTGGACTTTGACTAGTTTCACCGCCTTGCTTCGAAGCTGCTTCGTATCGTTCCCAACGATACGCATAGGCCTGCGGTTCCCAACCGCCTCGGGTTCAACCTCGATATCGTCCAACTGATCAGGTGAAATAGCCACACTAGGGTCGTGCACAAACTTCCTTTACTGGAAAACATGAAATACATTGTGGACTCCGGCCATCTTGCCTGGTAACTCAACTTTATACGCCAAATTCCCATTGTGACGGCCCGCCGCGCACCAGCCGACATTTCCTCCGAAGGTGCGCTGTGCTAATGTCCAACTAGCACGAGACGGTCGTCAGAACAAAAGAAAGAAGACGAAGGACTAGCAAAGAACCTGTAGAATGTCTCATAGCGCATGGAATAAAATAAAGTAATAACATAACTTTGACATAAAACAGGCGAGACTGTGCATAAGCTGAAAACTAAACCATCATGACCATCATAGCAGCGAAAATCCAAAATACAGTTTATGATCTAAACCATTATTACAACTTCAAAATACTGTCTCTAAAAAAAAAGAGGAAGATGCACTACTAATGCCCAAGCAGTGACCTTTAACAACACGGGGAGAATATCTATATATATCATACTTGGAAGCCTCATGCTCGTCTCCGGATCTGCTAATCGTGCATACCACCTAACGTGTCTCTAGTCTGCTCGTGTGAGCACCCAGAGTAATAAGAAGAGACATAAAACTCTGGGTCAGACAAAAAGTCTGGTATGGGTGATAAGCAGCAAAATAGAACAATAACAGGTATACTAAAATATACCTGAACCTGGACCTGCAACCAAAGAGTTAGCACAACATACCGCTCAATACTCTAAGGTGCCACTAAACATAAGGTATAAAGATAATGGGGGTGGGGGTGTGCATGTCATAGTGAAGGTAAACAATCAAGCATAGCAACCATCCTCACATCTCTCACTCAGTGCGTAAAGCATACGATATCCACCATTTTGATCACCCTATTCCTTTCTATGATAGCTATGCCCCATGGAGTCGTAACGGCTCCACTGCACTGATCCATAGCCACTAATCATTTGCTATGTCCACTCTGCCCCATCAAGTCATGACAACCTCACTGCACTGGCTCATAGCCTTGCTACGATCACTCTGCCCCATGGAGTAGTGACTACCCCACTGCACTGATAACGTAGCCTAATCCGTCTTGCAGTGGTGAATCAAAGTTACGGACATCGATAACCTCTTAGCACATGTCCCGCAGCAAAGTCCAATCATGAAGTTAACTCGTTGGTTCCCAACTGGATCCTGAGTTCTACTTTCCATTTGGACTACCTTTGCATCTCGGGATTTGGTCAACATCTCCTTCGGATCGGTCTACATTTGGTTCAGAAACAAACTTCCTTTCGGATCAGTTCTCTTCTCCTTGTTCAGTTCATGGTTGTCAACCCCACTCGGGTCGGGTCATGCCTCCTGCATCGGATCGGGTCGTGATGCCAAAGCTTCTGGTCGTGACATCATGCTCCAGTTCAGTTCGTAGGTGATCCCTGCTCCGGGTCGGGTCGTGCCTTCTGGTCGGGTCGGGTCGCTGCACCTGTTCGTGGCTCCTTCACTCGTAGCGCCTTAGGTCAGTCCTCCTCTTCAGGCATCAGCTCGTGGCGTGCTTTCCCAGGCGGTTCGTGGAAGGGTGGAGCGGCTCGTGGGGGTGGTCACGATCGGGTCGGGTACGAGCGATCCGATACGGTTCCTGGTCAATTTCCTGCACTTCTTCCAGCGACGATTTTACGCCATTCGACGGCGTTTTCAACATATCTAACTGTTCTAATCAATCACAAAACATACCATACATTCATAGCAACATGTATAATCATTCGCAAACACCAAAACAACAATATGATTTGTCAAAACAGAACAAACATACCCAAAACCCATATTTTTCCTTTAAGCATTTTTAAACAAATCTAATGGTAGGATTAGTAAAACTTAACCAAATCAACTCAAATGCCTAACAGAGGTCTAAAATAATATTTAAGAATTTATAAATATTTTTCTAGATTTTTTACATGCATAATTTCGTTAATTAACACTAATCACCATAATTAACTGTAATTAGTGTAAAAATAATTCTAATCACTCACCTTTGCCACAAATGAACTATCAAACCTGAAAACTCTACTGTATGGGTCGAATTCCAATGCCTAGCAGCAGCCCCAACTCTGATTTGGTGCTATTTCGCCTTGATTTGATGTAGTTTAAGCCAAAACTTGATTAAGAAGTGATTAGGGGTGTTTTTAGATGTTGGAGGCCATTGTTAGGGTTTCTATGATGTAAGTGGCGTCTGAAAAGTAACTAAAAACCGAAATTTCTAACCCTAGCAGCCCTTATATACCCCAAATCCCGAAATCCCCCAATGAGCCTAGCTGCTAATCACCCGGTTAAGCCCAATTAGCTGTTTTTAACCCTCTAAACCTTAAATCAGCCATATCTCCCAAACGGTAAGTCCGTTTGGCTAGTGTAACCACTCTACGGAAAGAGAAACCATCATCCGAAGCCAATGGAAGTGGTTTCAGATCAAAAATCCTTACCAATCAAAAGTTATAGGCGAAACAAGATTCTCTAGGGGCAAAAAGGTCATTTAAAAATCGGCAAAAATCGTGAACATGGGAAATGACCCCAATAGTCGTTCCCCAATGTTACACGACCATACGACTTCATACGAAAAAGAAATAAATTTTCTACGATCTTACGATGCGTAGAATGCGGGTCGTTACATTCTCCCCCCCCCCCCCCCCCTCTTAAGAAATTTCATCCCCGAAATTCCTTAACCAAAACATACAAAGGATTCCGCATGCCTACCAATCATTCACAAAACAATAAAACATACAAAACAAGACAACAAGCCTATCCTAGCATGCAGTTTACTAACAAGGGAGTACTATATCGACATATAAACCTTACCAGGCAAAGAGTTCCGGATACTTCTTCCTTATGTCCTCCTCTGTTTCCCAAGTACAGTCTTTCTCACTCTCTCCCAACTGGACTTTTACTATTTTCACTGCCTTCCTTCGAAGTTGCTTCGTATCGTTCCCAACGATACGCATAGGCCTGCAGTTCCCAACCGCCTCGGGTTCAACCTCGATATCATCCAACTGATCGGGTGAAATAGCCACACTAGGGTCGTGCACAAACTTCCTTGACTGGGAAATATGAAATACGTTGTGGACTCCTGCCATCTTGTCTGGTAACTCAACTTTATACGCCAAATTCCCTATGTGACGGCCCGCCCCGCACCAGCCGACATTTCCTCCGAAGGTGCGCTGTGCTAATGTCCAACTAGCACGAGACGGTCGTCAGAAGAAAAGAAAGAAGACGAAGGACTAACAAAGAACCTGTAGAATGTCTCACAGCGCATGGAATAAAATAGAGTAATAACATAACTTTGACATAAAACAGGCGAGACAGTGCATCTGAAAACTAAACCATCATGACCATCATAGCAGCGAAAATCCAAAATACAGCTTATGATCCAAACCATTATTACAACTTCAAAATACTGTCTCTAAAGAAAAAGAAGAAGATGCACTACTAATGCCCAAGCAGTGACCTTCAACGACACAGGGAGAATATATAAATATCATACGTGGAAGCCTCCTGCTCGTCCCCGGATCTGCTACTCGTGCATACCACCTAACCTGTCTCTACTCTGCTCGTGTGATCACCCGGAGTAATAAGAAGAGACATAAAACTCTGGATCAGACAAAAAGTCTGGTATGAGTGATAAGCAGCAAAACAGAACAATAACAGGTATACTAAACCATACCTGAACCTGGACCTGCAACCAAAGAGTTAGCACAACATATCGCTCAATACTCTAAGGTGCCACAAACATAAGGTATAAAGATAATGGGGGCGGGGGTGTGCATGTCATAGTGAAGGTAAACAATCAAGCATAGCAACCATCCTCACATCTCTCACTTAGTGCGTAAAGCATACGATATCCGCCACTTTGATCACCCTATTCCTTGCTATGATCACTCTGCCCCATGGAGTCGTAACGGCTCCACTGCACTGATCCATAGCCACTAATCCTTTGCTATGTCCACTCTGCCCCTTGAAGTCATGACAACCTCATTGAGCTGGCTCATAGCCTTGCTACGATCACTCTGCCCCATGGAGTAGTGACTACCCCACTACACTGATAACGTAGCCTAATCCGTCTTGCAGCGGTGAATCAAAGTTATGGACGTCGATAACCCCTTAGCACACGTCCCGCAGCAAAGTCTAATCACGAAGTTAACTCGTTGGTGTGAGGACCCGTAACTTCCCCGTGAAGGAAAGAGCGGATACTTTGAGAACAACACATAAAAGAACGCAGACGGAAGAACATTTCATTGTTAATACAACAATTCCATCAGAATACAAGAATATACAGAGTATGAATAAATATAATACAACAAAGAATATCAGAGATTTAAATACAGTATTGCAGCGGAAAAATAATACAAAACACAACTAAAAGTAATACACGGATACAGAGCTTTCCGAGCATCGTTCCAGCTGTAAATCAGGATTCTGTGAATATAAATCTGCAAAACCAAAACTACTAGCTGCCCGTGTCGAAAATAGGGGCACCCAGAGTTTAGGTTAAAATAATAAACTCCAGGTCAGTCATGTGACTGGTGTGAGAACTAAAACAGTTATTTAAAACTTTACTTTAAAGGAGAGTAATTCAAGGGACCACGCCGTATAACACGGAACGGGTTTCCTCCCAAGAATACCAGTGCATAGGAAAGACAACGCAATGCTTTTTCGAAAAATGAAGCTATTATATGACCCAGAACCCATCACACAATGCAACGCAAGCCGGAGGATAGGGTTTTCCCTTATAATAGCCAAACATGCTTGGTACGTTTAAAACAAATCATTTGATACTATAATAAGTGTATAGTCAAAACAATTTCAATCATAAATATAAATCATAGACGACATAAGTGCCCCATACCACTATGTCGCCATACTAGGCTCTACAAATAAAGCCGAAATACACGTATTGGAAATTGGATTTCCGTCATGAGTCGAGGCAAGGGGCAAGCTCCTCTCCGCTTCGAGACACTCTAGCAAATGCCTCGGGACTACACACTCTGGGTAACCCCTGGATCTTCAGGGCCGGTCCTCTCTTACGTTTGAGGATTAATTATGCCTGAACACACATTTCCCGGTCCTTACAGACCTAAAATCGAGGCGCCTCATCCAACAACCACATAGGTGAAAAGTATATAAATGTCAGGGCTGGTAAGTCACTGACACCACCAAAGCTAGAAAGAAACGTCGTGCTCTCCCTGCAGTCCTTATCCCGTTTTTGACTCATACCGAGGTGTGAGGCTCGCGAATTCACGTTATACACAAAGCTATGCTACAAAGGTCATGCTTTGATCATCAACCACAAGACTTTGCTTTTCAACAGATGCCTTGATCCATGTAACTCAGCGTGCCACACAGGCAATTCATGCCATGCGGTTGATATCTATCGATATATAACCTCTAAGCTCGTACGTCTCAGAGAAGGGCATTAAGCAAGAGAATAAATTCTCCGCCGCCAAACAGATATATATTTAACAGAAATCAATCAACACAGAATAAAATTCAACGTCTGACACACAATCCATTTACAAGTTCGTTCTGGGCCCGAACGAAACCGGAGGCACTTTCCTCGCATATCCATCGATCTCCAGGTACGTCTGGACGACCACCAACTATTTCCATCCTCTTGGGTGTACAGCCCAATCAGGATCATCAGTAATTATCCAAACGATGTGAAGACTTCTGCTCTTCGACCACCGTCATCATCTTCAACTTATCGTCGAATCGGTTATTCAGAATGGGTATAAACCCGGCCTTTCCGAACAACCCGCGTATATTAAAAACAAATGTTACACAAACACAACATACGCCTCATTCCAATTCATTAGTCATTAGCCGTAAATCAGCAAGAGAATAATTTCCCAAATATTAACCGCGAAGGCCGAAACCAACATCAGATCAATACCTAGGAAACCATT
Organism: Allium sativum; assembly: GCA_030737875.1. Classification (NCBI taxonomy): domain Eukaryota; kingdom Viridiplantae; phylum Streptophyta; class Magnoliopsida; order Asparagales; family Amaryllidaceae; genus Allium; species Allium sativum. The sequence goes on along the minus strand of CM060924.1, from coordinate 153,317,610 downwards.
CTTCTTAGCTAACCTACAGCTAGTTTCTAAATTTCAATTCTTAGGGAAGGGTTCCCATTAATTTTATCCAAGATAAATTCTTTAAAATTTATCCTTTAATCTTCCTTGGGATGTCATTTCAAACCAGATTATGGTTTTCCAAACTAGTCGAGATTAGCTAACCACACCGAAGTAATTATTTATTTTGTTTCCCAATCCCAACCTATTTATCCCATGAAGCAAAACTGGTAATACTCCATATCTAACACCACGGTGTTATCGGTAAAATTAATTACCATTTCACGTTCAAATCTAATTAAAGATTTAACTATCGCTTTGGAGCAAAACTGGTGATACTCCATTCTCGCTCACTTTCTAAATTTGATAATTTAAATTATCAATTCACATTTCAATCTAATCGCAGATTCATTAAAACTCCTTTTACTGGGTTAAAGAACTAATGTCATTTAAAACACAGTTCACGATAAACCCAAATCACATTCTATTTATTATCGGGTTAAAGAATAAGTGTTATTTAAAACACCCTTCACGATAAACCCACAAATCAATTCTATTTAAAACCCATTTCAAATCCAATTTATTTATTTAAAAATAAATGGGTTTTAATTTTAGTTCAAAACTAGTTCATTTCGATAAAAATCTATTTTTATCTTTTCAAATATGGAGTTTTTCATCCCAATTTTTCCCAAATCATTTCTTATGATTTTACACAAATTATTACTATTTTTAATAATTTTATCGAGGCCCATACAGTCGATTTCCATCAACGGCCATCGAACTGCACTTACAGCGACCTTTTTCGAATTTGATTTGGACATAATTCCAAATCCAACCGTTAGATTTCAAATTTCTATTATTCATTGGAAAGCGCTTTTCGATACGAACCCAACGGTTCTGGTTTTAGGAGAATCCGACGGTCGGATCTCCCGTAACGTCAATTCGAAGTCAATGGTCGAAATTCACGAACTGCCGCAGCGCGACGCGTTCTATTCGGGCCATTATATTATATATATAATATATATAATATATGTTTCGTCGATTTCCTTTTAAAACGAATTTTATAAATAGTTTTGAATTCGTTTCAAAAACAATTTCAACCTTTATTTCTAATTCAAATCAAAATTGAATTTTTTCCTTATAGATTCGTTTTAAAATTCATTTCAATTCAAATTCGTTTTCTTTTCAATTCAATTCGAATTCGTTTTCTTTTCAATTCAATTCAAATTCGTTTTCTATTCAATTCAATTCAAATTCGTTTTCTTTTCAATTCAATTCGAATTCGTTTTCTATTCAATTCAATTCAAATTCGTTTTCTTTTCAATTCAATTCAATTCGAATTCGTTTTCTTTTCAATTCAATTCTAATTCGTTTTCTTTTCAATTCAATTCGACTCAAATTCGTTTTCTATTCAATTCAATTCGAATTCGTTTTCTATTCAATTCGACTCAAATTCGTTTTCTATTCAATTTGAATTCATTTCAAATTTATTCAATAAAATTTCAATTTGAATTTTAATCTAATTTAATTTGAATTTCATTTCAAAATATTAAATTTTGAAATCACTTTTCAATATTCATTGTAAAACGAATAAAATCGATATAAATATCGTTCACGTCAAAATAGCGCAACTCTAATCAACACGGCTTTATATATTTCAATAATTCTGTTATTCTATTCAACAAATGAATATTTATTTTTGTCAACACACGACTAATCTCAACGAATGAGTACTGTCCACGTGTGACTATTTTTGTTATTTAATACATTTTATAAAAATTAGGGTATCTATTGTTTGATATCAAATCAGAGTCCAGTCGTAAATTAGTAAGAGAACGATTCCCTAAATATTAACCCCGAAGGCCGAAACCAACATCAGATCAATATCCAGGAGACCACTCATCTTATCTATTTTCCAGTTAGTTTCTAATTTTATTTGATAAAGATGTAAATTTTATTGTTAAAATACTTCGTTCAACACATGATTAATCTCAATGGATGAGTACTGTCAACACATGAACCTTTATTTTATAAAAATGTAAATTTTATTGTTAAAATATTTCGTTCAACACATGACTAATCTCAATGGATGAGTACAGTCAACACATGAACCTTTATTTTATAAAGATAAAGATGTAAATTTTATTGTTAAAATATTTCGTTCAACACATGACTAATCTCAACGGATGAGTATTGGCAACACATGAACATTTATTTTATAATGTTCTTTATTTTCTAAATTGGAATGAGGCCCAATCAATTACCATATAAAGTTAATTATATGGATTTCATACAACAAATGTATATAATAGCAACGATAAATAATCAACCATCATCCAAAGTGCACTACACTATATAAGCATTAAATGTAGATATCTAACGCTTACAACAGCCTGTCAATCAATCGATCGACATACAACTAATTATTGGGATTAGTGTATGCTGTATTTTTATCCCAATACCCGTGTGGGGTTTCAAATCAACAAACATAGATTTTTTTTATTTGTGCAGTTGGGCGATGTGTAAAATTTATCGACCCAATCAATATCAGTCAAATCAGTGTATAAAAACAAATCGGCCGATTTATTTATAAATATTCATTTATTCACATTCACGTTAAAAATTATATTTTTAACGATAAAATATTTATTTCAACACTTCTACTTTTTATTATCGATTTCACATCAACAACACAAACAAATTTTACAACACATCAATTAAACAAACAAGCCATCCATGGTCTGTGGATGACGGGTGTCGGGTGCTGCTAAACACCGTTTGCATCCTAATATATATATACATATAACTAGAAAAAGAGATTGAAGAGTGAGAAATTCTCACCAAAGCTATCTAAACTCCACGACACTTCTATTGTAGGAAATCATCACTGTTCTCGCCTTTTGCCACTTTCGTTGCTCGTATTCTCTACATATGTAAAAATCGAATTTTTACTTTACTATTCAATACATAAAAATCGAATTTTTACTTCGCTATTCAATATATAAAATCGAATTTTTACTTCTCTATTCAATATATAAAAATCAAAATTTTACTTCGCTATTCAATATATAAAAATCAAATTTTTACTTCGCTATTCAATATATAAAAATCGAATTTTTACTTCGCTATTCAATATAAAAAAATCGCGCCTTTTCATTTATAAAAATCTCGCCTTTTCATTTTCAAAAATCTAAACCTTTCTATTTTATAAATCTAATCTTTTCTATTTTCTAATTCTAATCTTTTCTAAACCCGTATTTATAAAAATCAAATCTTTATGAAGTAAAAAGTCAAATCTTTATGAAGTAAAAATCAAATCTTTCCCTTCGCTAACTTCCTAGAAAAAACCGAATCTTTACATATAAAATTTCATATCTTTGTTAAATTAAAACTAATGTATTATATAAAAAATCGCTATCTTTATATAAGTAAAATATATAAATAAAAATCAGAAAATAAAAGTGTATTATAATTAAATAAAATAAATAAAGTAAATGAAATAAAGAAGAAAACTTACGGTGGATAATGGGGTGGAGATGGCGCGCATCAGTCGCAGGGGGGGGGGGGGGGGGTTGCTGCCACGTCGGAGGTGGGTACGGGGTCTGAGGCGGCGATGGTCCTGGCCATCGGTGGTCGGCTTCTAGGGGGTGCGGGTCTGGGTGCTAACGGGTTGCGGGTTTTGTGCTCCAAGGGGGGGGGGGGCGCCGCTCGATTGAGGAAGGGAAGAGGAGGATGGAGTGAGGGAGAGGCAAAAGGGGGAGGAGGGGCGGCTGCGCCACCGCGACGGCGGTGGTGATCGCCAGGGGAGGGCGACGAAGGGGGAGGATCGATTTGGATCAACTTCGGTTTTTTTTCCTTTTTTCGTTCAATCTGATTGAACGAAGAGGGGGGGGGGCAGCTAAAGGAATAAGGACAGGAAAGAGAAAATGTTTTTTTTTTAATTTTATTTTTAATTCCAAAAAGTTACTTTTATTTTCGACCTCGAAACGAGGCCCACCGCCTGTCGTCCTTAACTAATTACCCCCATTCTGAACACAATGGGATATGTATCGTAAGCTGATTCGACCGTTTCGATCAGTTTCCGTTAAAATCAACATATAACTCTATATATTGATTTTGAACGCGCATTTCAATTTACTGGGGTCGCATACTAACTCTAAAAATTTTCGAAAAATATTTTCTTGCTTCGTATTGACGATACAGTCCTAACAAAACTAATTTCATCGAATTCTGAGACCGTTGGAAAAATGGCCATTTTCCAGTCGATTAAAATCAACTGAAACTGGTTAAACGCGTTTTCCTTTGCCACGCTCACATATTGATTCAAAAAATTATGAAATTTGGAATCTAACAATGATTTGACATCAAGGATCCGACAAAAGTGGTTTCGTCGAAATCCGAGGTCGTTTGCAAAATGGCTATTTTTAAGGGCCTGAATTCCATAGCGACTATTCAGAATTTTCAACTGGACATATCTTTTGATTCCCGCTATGAAATTTCGATTTTTCGGATTCATTGGAAAGATATTCACGAATAGATCCTATTATTTTTGGTTTCACTAAAATCCGGATTATTTTGCACCCGGTACATTCAATTGAAGTTTGAAATCGAATTATCGAACTACCGCGCCATTTTCAATTCCTTTTATAATTATATATAATTACTTATATTCTAACGACGACGCGTATAAATATATACATTCTAAATATATTCAAAATAAATTTTCGTCGATATTATTTAAAATAATCTATTTTAAATATTCAAAATTCGCTAAAATTGCCAAAATAAAAATTTTAAACTGGCTCAGAATTTTCGGATTATTGCAGTTGGTTCCCAACTGGATCCTGAGTTCTACTTCCCATTTGGACTACCTTTGCATCTCGGGATTTGGTCAACATCTCCTTCGGATCGGTCTTCATTTGGTTCAGAAACAAACTTCCTTTCGGATCAGTTCTCTTCCCCTTGTTCAGTTCATGGTTGTCAACCCCACTTGGGTCGGATCGTGCCTCCTGCATCGGATCGGGTCGTGGTGCCCAAGCTTCTGGTCGTGACATCATGCTCCAGTTTAGTTCGTAGGTGATCCCTGCTCCGGGTCGGGTCGTGCCTTCTGGTCGGGTCGGGTCGCTGCACCTGTTCGTGGCTCCTTCACTCGTGGTGCCTCAGGTCAGTCCTCCTCTTCAGGCATCAGCTCGTGGCGTGCTTTCCCAGGCGGTTCATGGAAGGGTGGAGCGGCTCGTGGGGGTGGTCACGATTTGGTCGGGTAGGAGCGATCCGATCTGGTTCCTGGTCAATTTCCTGCAGTTCTTCCAGCGACTGTTTTACGCCATTCGACGGCGTTTTCAACCAATCTAACTATTCTAATCAATCACAAAGCATACCATACAATCATAGCAACATGCATAATCATTCGCAAACACCAAAACAACAATATGATATGTCAAAACAGATCAACCATACCCAAAACCCATATTTTTCCCTTAAGCATATTTAAACAAATCTAATGATAGGATTAGCAAAACTTAACCAAATCAACTCAAATTTCTAACATAGGTCTAAAATAATATTTAAGAATTTATAAATATTTTTTCCAGATTTTTAACATGTGTAATTTCATTAATTAACACTAATCACCAAAATTAACTTAATTAGTGTAAAAACAATGCTAGTCACTCACCTTTGCCACAAATGAACTATCAAATCTGAAAACTCTACTGTATGGGTCGAATTCTAATGCCTAGCAGCAGCCCCAACTCTGATTTGGTGCTATTTCTCCTTGATTTGATGTAGTTTAAGCCAAAACTTAATTAAGAAGTGATTAGGGGTGTTTTTAGATGTTGGAGGCCATTGTTAGGGTTTCTATGATGTAAGTGGCGGCTGAAAAGTGACTAAAAACCGAAATCCCTAACCCTAGCAGCCCTTAAATACCCCAAATCCCAAAATTCACCAATGGGCCAAGCTGCTAATCACCCGGTTAATCCCAATTGGCAGTTTTTAACCCTCTAAACCTTAATTCATCCATATCTCCCAAACGGTAAGTCCGTTTTGCTAATGTAACCACCCTACGGAAAGAGAAAACATCATCCAATTTGTTGAATAAAATATTCATGTGTTGAATAAAATATTTTACCATTAAAAATACAATTTTCAACGTGTATATATATGTGAACGGCATAAAATTCTCCTGAAATGAAAATAAATATTCATTTACAAATCGGACGATTTGTTTATGTACACCCATTTATATAATATGGATTGGGACGATAAATTTTACACATCGCCCAACTGCACAAATAAATAAACTGTTGTTGTTTGAAAACCCCACACGGGTATTGGAATGATATTTGACATACACTATTCCCAATATTTAGTTGTATGTCAATTGACGGATTGACAGGCTGTGATGAGCGTTGTTTATTTATTTTAATGCTCACACTGATGTAAATTTCACTCTGGTTGTGAATGGACTGTTTAATGATTATTTATCATTATTGTTGAATACATGCGATGTATGAAATCCATATAACTGAAATTATATGGTAATTGATTGAGTCGCATTCCGATTTAGAAATAAAGAATATGTTTTATAATATAGAATGTTTCAAAATAAAGAATGTTTTAGAAATAAAGAATATTTTAAAATAAAGAATATTTTAAAATAACAAATATTTTAAATAATATCCGGTGAAGAATAAAATGATGATTTTGATGTTCGATTTTGGATGGACACAAAAATATTGAAATATGTGAAGCCGAGTTAAGTAGAAAACGCTATTTTTACTCGAACAGACTTCTATAACGAGTTTAGTCATTTTATAATGAATATCGAAAAGAAGTGATTTCAAAATTTAATATTTTGAAAATATTATTATTTTAATATGATAAAGATATAGAATATTCAATTTTGATTAAAAATTGAAAAGGAAGTTAAAATCGTTTTAAAACGATTTTATAAACGATTTATAAAAATACGTTTTAAATGGAAATCGACGAAATATGTATAATATATATTATATATATTTAATGGCCTAAATAGAACGCGCAGCGACCGTTCGCGAATTTCGACCATTAAATTCAAATTGATGTAACGGGAGATCCGACCGTCGGATTCTTCTAAAAATGGAACCGTTGAGTTTGTATCGAAAAGAGCTTTCCAACGAATATAAGAAATTTGAAATCTAATGGTTGGATTTGGAATTATGTCCAAATCAAATTTGGAAAAGGTCGCTGTAAGTGCAGCTCGATGACCATTTAAGGAAATCGACTGAAAGGGCCTTAATAAAAATATTAATAACTTGTGTAAAATCATAATAAATGATTTGGAAAGAATTGAAATGAAAATTTCCATATTTGAAAAGTTAAAAATATATTTTAATCGAAATGAACTAGTCATTAACCAGAATTATAATCCAATTATTTTTAAATAAATAAATTGGATTGAGAATGAGTTTTAATATAACTAGAATTTCCAATATATGAATTGGAATGGATTTGAATGGAAATCATATTTGGAATATTTCGATGTTGGATTCCGTGATTATACAGATATCGTTGAGGAATTTGGAATATATATATATGTCGTTATTCCCAAAACGATATTTGTTGGTTTCAGAATTTGGTATTGAATATAAGCCGATATAATTTCTTTCGGAGTCTTGTATTTAATATTAAATTGGAATTTGGGTTTGTCGTGAATGGTGTCTTCATTAACACTGTTCTTAAACCCAGTTGAGAAAAGAATAAATCTTTTAATTAAGGCTTAGAGAGAAGTTTACCAATTAATTAATATTTATTTGGAACTGAATTGAAATTGGATTTTTGGGTTTATCGTGAACGGTGTTTTAAATGACATTTGTTCTTTAACCCAATTAAAAGTGAGAATATGATTTGGAATTTATAAATCTTTTAACTAAGATTTAATGGACATTTTCCAAAGTAAAGTTTTCAAATTTAATTAAATAAATTGGAATGGAATGGAATTCGATTTGGTAATAATCAAAGTAAGCTTCTGTGGAGTAAGACTGTTACTATATATGGAATTTAAAAGGCTTTGCCATTATTCCATTTATGTTATTAGTCGGACACGGAAATTGATATCGATTATATATTAATCTGTTTTCCGTGAAGATTCCATAATTAATGGAATGTGATTTTGGGTTTATCGTGAACGGTGTTTTAAATTACATTGGTTCTTTAACCCAGTTAAAGATAAGATTAATTTCTTAAAATTAAATAATCATAAAGTACTGATTTTTTATATTAAAACTAAGGTTGGAGTTTTAATAAATTTTTAATTTGATTGAAATGGCAATAAGATAATTAAATTTATCGAATTCATGAAATGATCGAGAATGGAGTACCATCGGTTTTACTCCAGACGATAGTTAAATCTTTAATTATATTTGAACGAGAAATGGTAATTAAATTTACCAATAACGCAGTTGGTGTTAGATATGGAGTACTACCAGTTTTTCTCCATGGGATGAATAGGTTGGGATTGAGATTATTAAATAAATGATTACTTCGGTAAAGTTCGCTAATCCCGACTAGTCGATAAACCTTAATTTGGTTTAGGATTGTGAAAGGATAAAATAAAATCTTTTGATATGGAAATCCAAAGGAGGATTAAAGAATAAATTTAAAAGAATTTATCTTTGATAAAATTAATGGGAACCTTTCCTTAATAATGTGAATATATTTTAATAAAAGAATATTCTGAATTGGAATGAGGTGTATGATGTATTTTTGTATCACTTGATTATTGATTATAAAATACGCGAGTTATTCGAAAAGACCGGGTTTAACCCATTCTGAATAATTACTACGACTTTTAAAAGTCGAAGATGAAGATGGTAGTTGAAGACCGGAGATCTTCACATCGTTTGGATGATTACTAATGTCTTGATTGGGCTGTACACCCAAGACAAGGTAATAAGTGGTGATCGTCCAGACGTACTTGGAGATCGATGGATATGCGAGGACCTCTCTCCTGTATTGGACATATGGGACGAGGAATAAGGTACCTCTGGTTTCGTTCAGATCCAGAACGGACTTGTAAATGGATGTGTGTCTGACATTGCATTTCATTATATATTGATTGATTTCTGTTAAACATATATCTGTTTGGTGGCGGAGAATTTATTCTCTTGCTTAACACCCTTGTCTGAGACGTACGAGCTTATAGGTTATATATTGATAGATATCAGTTGTATGGCATGAATTGTCATTGTGGCATGTCAAGATGCAAATGATCAAGGCTTTTGTTGAAAAGCAGAGTCTTGTGGATGATGATCAAAGCACAACTTTAATTAGCATAGCTTTGTGTATAGCGTTAATTCGCGAGCCTCACACCCCGGTATGAACCAGAAACGGGAGAGGACAGCAGGTTGGACATGCGTTTCTTTCTAGATAGGAGTGGTGTCATGGTACAGAGCCCAGACATTTTACTTATGTGGTTGTTGGAAAGTGAGGTACCTCGGATATTGAGTCCCTAGTGGCTCAGATTTTATGCCCCATAGGGCAGGAAAACGTATTGTTCAGGAATTACTAATCCACTAAAGTATGTGTGGACCGGCCATGCATGCTCCAGGTGCAGTTGCGGCTGAATCCTAAGACACGGGCTAGAGTGTCTCAATCAGAAGGACGATCCCTTGCCTTGGTCCATAGATAAAAATCCAGCTTCCAATACGACATTGTGCGGTTTTGATTGTAAAACTAGTATGGCGACATGATATATGGTACCCATGTCGTCTATGATTGATACATTTATATTTGAAATTGTTTCGACACTATACACTTATAGTAATATCAAAATGATTTGTTTTAAATGTACCAAGCATGTTTGGCTATTATAAGGGAAAACTCTATCCTCCGGCTTGCATTGCATTATGTGATGGGACATGAGTCTTATAATAGCTTCATTTTTCAAAAAGCATTGCGTTATCTTATTTTTAAACTAAGATTCATGTGGAGTAAACCCGTTCCGTGTTATACGGCGTGGTCCCATGATTTCCCAACTTTTAAATTTAAGATTTAATAACTGTTTTAGTTCTCACACCAGTCCCATGACTGACTCGGAGTTTATTGTTTCTACCTAAACTCTGGGTGCCCATATTTTCCATACGGGCAGTCAGTAGTTTTGGTTTTCGCAGATATTTATTTTCACAGGATCCTGGATTATAGCTGGAGCTATATTCGGAAAACTTTGTATCCGTATATCTCTTTCAGTTGTTTCAGTTGTTATTTTCCGCTACGCATTATACTTTTGTATTGTTTTCCACTGCTATGTAATTTTTTTTAAATCTCTGATATTATTGCATTTCAAATGTGTAATATTTATTCATACTCTGAAATATTCTTGTACTCTGATGTAATTGTTGTAATAGCAATGAAATATTCTAATGTCTATGTTCTAATGAGTATTATTCTCAACTCAATCCGGGTTTTCCTTTACGAGGAAGTTTGAGTCATTTCACAAACACTATTTCATTAAATATAATATTTTATTTCAACTTTCAAACAGTACGGCTTTACAACTCCACTATTTATACATTTCACTGATATTCATTACAGTACATTTCATTTCATTATACACGTTCTTTTTCATACACTGCTCCTCACTACAGATTCACTCATACACTCAGTTTACACTCGCATACACTCATTCACTGACACTGTTCTTGTCTTCAATCTTCTGTCTTCTGCTTTCACAGCTTTAAGTCAGTCCAGATGTCCACACCTGTCACATACAGAAGCACACACACAATAATCTTGAACAGAAATAATTTTATATATTCTAGCAAATATTTTTTTATTTTTAAAATTTATTTGCCTCAGAATTTTGGTGTGTTTCTCATTATTTTTCTGACTTGATCTGATGTATTAAACCATCCAACTGTGTCTAGACAGCTTGTGATATTCACAGTGATTCACTGTAAATACCACAAGGTAGACAGTGCGTATATACATATCACAGTGCAGGGACAAGAAGTTTGTCTGATGGCTGCACATACACACATGTATAGATGTACACGTGTACACTGCCTCGCCAACCAGTATACTGTATAGCAACTGAGGAGTAGCCACGTGGACCATCTCGACTCAGTGCAGCAATAATCAATATGGTAAGGCAACCCAAAAACATCAATGGAGCATGTCAAACATAGGTGCATGGCTAAACTAAGTTCAACAAGCCAACATATGTTGATGGTAAACAAAAGTGGTCAAGTAAACGAAACAACACAGTGGTGCAACTTATTGGTGCAAGAATGATCAAGTCAGCCTCAAAACAAAGGTGGTTAGCAAGCAATGATACATGGTGGAGTATATAATATGGTCGAGCACAAAGGCAAAGCAAACTCAAACAAGTGGCAACAACATGCAACTCAGGTGATGGTATAAACAGCAATGGTGGATGTACAGCTATACATGTGCAAACATGTGGAACATGTGTACGAGCAAATATGCAAATCAGCAAAGACAAAAATGACAAGGTTGCAAATCAGCTCAGATCACTCATATGCAACTGATTTTACATCAAGATCAACTCATCTTTCTCAAACATACAAGCAAGAATACAAGTGCATGGTCAAGCAGCTCAGCAATGATGCAGCTACGGTTTAGCATGAGTTTTATATTGGGACAAGTGTGCAAGCTCAAGTATATTTTAGTAATGTGATCATGTACATGCACAAGTTAATGGTGAAGGTAACAAGTGCAGATTGATGTGTAGAGAACAAAAGTATGCAAATAAAAACAGTGGTGCACATGCTCATGGGTTAGATAGCTGCAATGAAGAGCTACATCTTTTACAAACAACAGCCAACCCAAACCATGCATGACCAAGTAATCACAATGGGACATAGCAGCATGTACAGGAAGAGCACAAATCATGTTTCAAGTGTCATCTCAGCATATACACATGTGGAATGGTACATGGTCGGGCATGTAGGTCAAAACAGCAAACTAGTATAGACAAGGTACAGTTCAAGTCAATTGCATGTACACAGCATTTTCAAGCAATGTGGTCGAGCCACTGTGATGTGCAAATAAAGCTTAATCAGTGGACATGCATGAATGAACCACACACATGATAGTTTAAGTATGGAGAAGTATGCAAACTAAAGTGGTGGAGCAACAATCAAACTCAACACAGTGAATGCTATATGCATATGTTAAGTCATGCAACATGAATAAGCAATGAAGCATGATGATTCTGCTTCAGGTTCAATTTCCAGAAATGATTATTTTGGCATTAAATAAAGGCGACAAAGAGAGTAAATCATGCTTGAGTAAAGGGAAACAATTCATGGAATAAATCTGTTGTTTCAAAGGGAAGAAAATCAAGTCAACATTATTTCCAGATTTCAGAATATATATTTGGAAATGAATCAGAGAGTTATTTGCAAAATAACACACGGCAAATTTTATTACACATGAATTATGGAACTATCCATTCAAGGCAACAAATTCAATTTTTTATTTGGCAAATCTTTTTGGGGAAGTTTTTTAATGCGGCAAGTTTTCAAAATTCAGTCACAAATAAGTCGACCTAATTCATAGAAGGTTATTTTTCATGTCTGGTTTCATATCATCAATCACGCAACTTTTTAAAGGAAAGAATTTCAAAAGAGGAAATCGTGGAAATCAGGCCAAATTATAATCAAAGAAATCAGAGATTTAAAGGATTTGAAATCCTATAAATTCACCACTCATCACAGGCATTAAACAATTAAAAAACCAACCCAACAATTAAAAAGAGAAAATCGAAGAAATCAAATCAGTAAAACTCACATTTTTCGATCGTCGCTGAAATCCCAAATCAATCGAAGCATCAAGGCACGAAGATTCGAACTTCATAGAATTGGATTCCATCATTCAAGCAATCAACTTCTGTTTGGAAAATCAGAAGAAAACCCTAGCAATTTTCATTTCTAAGCCGCCATTTTTCATTCTCCAGAATACAAGAGAGATCGGGCAAATAAAATGAAATAGGGGCGCACCAATTCTACAAAGGGCCGGCCAAGCTATTTTAAGTGTTAAAAGGGGATGACCTTTTTATTTTAAACTTATAGGATTTCTTGTTTAATTTGAATTTGTATTGTTTTTAAATTGATCTGTAAACCATCCGAACAGTTACTAGAGTCTGTAAAATTCTAGGAAACCAGTTAGGGTGTTAACTACCAGTTTACTAGAGTCTGTAAAAACTAGGGTTACTGGTTACAGGGTTGTAATCAGGGGAAATCTAATCTAGGGCATTAGATCAGTCTAGGGTTTGGAGCGTAGGGTTAGTACAGGAGCAGGGAGTGCGTGTTTATAGTGTCTGTAAGCGGGATCTGTTATTAACACCTAGTAGAAACCTTAGGAATGCAGCAGTAGGCAAGATTTGCCGAAGCTGGGTATCTCTGTGTGTTATTTACTTTCCGCATTTACTTCTCTGCTATTATCAGTGCTGCGATTAATTTTTTAATTACTCATTAAATAGTAATAAACCCTATTCACCCCCTCTAGGGCTAATCCAGATCCAACAACTGGTTTCAGAGCAGGTTATTTTATTAACTCTAGAGTAATAGGTCATCCTAGTTGTCAGTCCTCTGAGAGCCAGTCCAGTCATATTCCATCTATTTTTAATGGTACATAGTTTATAAATTGGAAATTGGAAATGGAGTTATATTTAAAATCTGTTGATATTTAATGTTGGCATACTATTATTAATGGATATGATATGGTTAGTAGAAATGATATTAGGTATAATTCTCGTGCTATTCATATTTTATATTCTTATATTGATGACGTTCAGTATAGCCTTATCTCCCATTGTTTAACTGCGTAGGAAATATGGAATACTCTCGATATGAGGCATGGAAGAATTGACAACAGAAGCTCAAAACCCAAGAAGATCAACTCAGATTCAGATCTAAGCTTGGAAGGAGAATCAGATGGAAATTCAAGCAAATCTGACGATGGAGACTCAACAGACAATGAGACTGAAAGCTTCTCATATGAAGATTTGGTTTATATGTGTGTTGATTTAACAAAAACTGTTGACAATCTCCATCGGAAAAACAAATCTTTAAAATCTAAAAATCGTGAGTTGACCAACAAAATTAATTGTTTGGAATTAGAATTTACAAATGTCATGAAGTTAGATAATTCTAATTGTGAAAATTGTTTGAAATTGAAAACTGATCTTGTTCATTTCAATAAAAATATTCAAAAGCTTGACGAGGAAATTCTGATTTTAAAAGATAACAAGATTGAGCTAAAAGATACAAACAATTCTTTACGAAAGGAGTTTGAAAATTTGAAGGCCATCAAAAAATCCAAACATGAAATTGCTGAAAAAGAAAGCTTGTTGAAAAGTGATTTGATTTTAAATGAGCTTGAAATCGAGATTGAAAAATCCAAGAAATTTGAGTCTGAGACGTTTTGAAAATGAAATTTCTGAGTCCAAGGCCAAAATTGAAAAGCTTGAAAACGAACTCTTGGTTTTGAAACAAAATGATGCTGAAAAGAGTAAGATAGCTGTAAATCGTTGTTCGAATTTGACAAAAGAAAATAGTGATCTTAAATCTAAAATTCAACAACTTGAATCAACATTGGTTAAATTTTTTGATGGAGAAAAATCTTTAAATATGTTGTTGAAAAACCAGTTCTTTTCTAAAGATAAGCATGGTCTTGGTTTTGGGAAAAATGATGTTTTTGGAAAATGAAATTCTAATGATTTTAAAAATCCTTCAAACTGCTTTGGAAATAATCGATTTGAAAATTCAAACTCTGATAATCACAAAGGATTTTTGAATCATAAACATGATGTGAATTTGTTTTATAATAATCCATTTGAATAATCACAAAGGTTCGTAGGGAGCGAGTTCTCAGGCTTAGTCAAGACTCGGTTATCATCTTGTTGGACCGCTTTTGAAGTATAGCTCAAGTTCTAATCTCTACTATGGCTTTACTCTTTTTGGGGAATAACTATGATTTTTATATTTCTACGTACTCTGATGGTACAAGACAAAAGTTATGTTGTTGTAATGGTTTTTGTGACTTATGGTATTTTGGACCACAATATTATGATTTGTGTTTGAAATAAAAATTTGAATTTCCACTGCTATCTTATTTATATCTGTCTTGTAATATTCTGTGTTTGTTTACCTATAATGTTTCACGAAACTTAATGCATTCTCTTAGTGAGTGACATTAACGGACGTGGGGTGTCACATTCATATTACTGCAGCTTGATACTCAAAATAAAATTATTTGGACATGTACAAAATATAATGCAAATATATCCTCAAAACAAGTCATTAATGAATCATTCTCATTTCACTATTTCTATTAAACTTTCTCACTGCTACAGGTATATATTTGATGATATGTGCACAATACTCATTTTCTTTTTCCCTTTTTTCCCTTGAGCATTTTGATTCATTGAAAACTGGAAAGGTTAATTACACTTCATTTTAGCAATCTATGAAACAAGTCATATATTACACATAAAAAAACTAAAGCTATATAGAAGAAGTTAAAAAATAAATAAATAAAGAGCACAACACATTACAAATTTAGAACATACCTGTGCATGATCACCAGATGCCTAATAATCCATGGTAAGTACTTTTCCATTTAGCTAGAATAATCAAAAAAATGTCAGTATTTGCTTTTCTTTAATCAATTATTAAGTAAAGAAAACAAATCACTCACATTGACGACTCTGAAAATATTTTGCAAACAATGGGCATCATTTCAGAAGCAACAATTGATAGTATAAAACCTTACTTGTTAACTAACAAGAACCGATCGTTCATGAAGATACAAAATATATGTTACTTACCACATACGCTTGTTATGAAGAATAAAATTACATGTTATGAATTTTGTTTGCATAATTATGTAGGACAATATGAATTTTGTCAGTAATCTTGAATTTTATATGTGAAATTGTGCACACATAAATGTTTGTTTATCCATATTTTGCGCTTACATCTGTAGCTACCATGTGTTATTGCTGACTCAAATACATTTGAATTTGTTGCATGTTATCTTGTTATTATTTGGCTTATTTACTTGAAGATTGTTCCTTTGAAGTTTGATGGCTTGCTACTTGATAACATAGATTACAAATGTGTTACTTATACATGGCTCAGGGTACTTCTAAGATATGGCAGAATGATCTACGATGAGGTTCAATATCACTTCCCCCTTTTTCCTCAACATTACATAATTTTGTTTAACAAATATTTTCTATTATTTACATTGACATGTACACATAACAAAAACAATCCATTTGGAAACATGGCTTCCAAAAGGAAAGTAATAATTTTGAATTTCAGGCTACACTACATCATGGAATCTCTATGTTTATCTGCATTTCTAATAAATTTCATCTCTCATTGAGTTCAGGAAAAAAGTATCTGTTACTCTTTAGTCAAACTATTTAGTGTCTTTCTCCTTTGTTCACTGTTTTTACATCTTGCATAAATTTTGTTCCTTGTATGCATTTATTTTTCATTAGTTTTCACACCTATTTGTGTTGCCTTTTTTACATCTCTATTACACTTCTATATATCATCATATGTTTTCTCACTGTTGCATTTGTTTCGTTCTATTGTTCAAAAAAAAAGGAAACGTTGCATTTACTTATTTGTTATTCGGTTCTAATCTTTCCCTCTATTGACATTTTCTAGTTTGCAGTTTGTTTCGGGTGATGTAAAAAAAGGAATCGTCCCTTTCATGAATATTGGATCAACGGATATCTCCACTGTCATAACTATATCCTTGATCTTGTTTGATACTTTAATAGCTATGGTTTCTAAAGTTGCAATGTGTTGTAGTACTAATGTAATTTTCTATCCAATTTCCCTACTTTCCTTTTAACACCATTGATTACCCTGATATTGACATTTGATCTTGCTTTTTGCAGGTACAAGTGTAGTTGGAGAACTTGGACTTTGGTCGTAAGCATCAACTGTATGCGATGAAACTATAATTCTTAGATTTGAAACTAATAAAATAGTTTTTGTAAGCTGTCGTACTATTTTGCAAAAGTGTGCTGAATTTGTTAGTGCATGTAACTTGTCCATAATTTCATAGCTATTTAAATATATTGTTGACCTGAGCTGTTAATCTTCGTACAATTTTCCTTTTGAGATTATTACTGGACTTTTTGTTGGAATTTCTATATACTTTATGATTGACCAATCATGAAATTTCATATTTGAATAGATGACCCATATTGATTTAATTGAGAAGAAATCAGAGAAAGCAAAATGAGTTAGCGGAAGCCATACCTGAATCCACAGATGTTTACAGAGAGAGGATTAACCTAATTAAGACATGGTTTTGATTATCAAACCTGACACAAGCTTTAGATCTGAATCGATAGTTGCTGCTTTCATCAACTGAATCCATGAGCGTTTATTAAAGGCGATCAACTTGGTTTTGGATTTTCCAAACCGACACTAGTCTAGAAGTGAATGTATTTCTTCTGAGGGGATAAAGAGAATACGCTAAAAACTTGTGTAATTTGGGGACCATAACCCCTAATTTATAACAGTGTAATATTTTCAGTTCGGCCCTTCATCAAACTGAAAAATATTCCGGTCTCTACGCGTTCCTTCCATGACAGCTGAATATTGATGCCAATAAATGTTATTACCCTATTTGACCACTTTAATTGGAATTCACACCTAAATAGTGTTACACATCATATCTAAATGTGTAGCCCACATAATTGAAATATTCTAACAATCTCCCCCTGGGCCACATATTTAGTAACCTTAAATCTGTTTAACTTTATGAGCTCCAAATTCTGCTATTTATGCAATAAGGTGTTTTCTTAAACAATCTCGTCCATTAACTATGCTGACAAAGGATCAAAGCGGCTTTCGTTATCTTTAATGTAACTAAACCCATCAATGGTCACATATACCAACACAATCAAATGACATAGATTAATCATGGATGCGTAGCATGGAAATTACAAGAGATGTGATCATTACATGTCTATTCCAACTGGTCCAACTTTAGTGAGATCAAAATGTTCAATATTTGAACAACCTAGAATGAAAACAATACTTTATTACTTTATTTCTGATCAGGAAAAAAACTTGGTATATATATCTGTAATCGAATCATGGAGCAATGAGTCATACGACAATACCAAATACAAACACCCCCTGAACCAAAATATCCTTACATAAAAAGTTACACTGATTGAGCTACATGCACATGCTCATGAAAGACCATAAGTGGTAATATTTTAGTAAGCGGATCTGCCATAATGGAGTTTGTCAAAGTATGCTCTATGAATTATAATATATTTTTCACTCTTCCATTATTGGAAAATAATATATTCTTTACTGTCACAATGTACTTTAATGATCTTTCAATTCTTTATTAATAACCCACAGTCTTGTGACATAATTTTACAATTATTTTCCATAGTTGGATGTCTTGTAATTAAACATGAACAATATTTTCATAGTAGTGGAAGCTATAAGTGTTTGCATGGCACTTTCCTTATATAGTCCCACTCTATATTATCATTACCTTAAGTGGATCATTCGCAGCAATGACATCCAAAAATTATTCGAATCGTAATTCGTTATGATCCCTAACCGATTCGATCTTTTATCTATGAGCATATAACCTTTTTTTATTCTTTAAAGATACTTCGTAACCATTTTGGTTACTTACAGGTGATCCACTTTCAATATCAATAAAATATCTGCCAAGTAATATACCCGACACTCATATGTGTATATACTTTAGTATGCATTAAAATCCATACTGCAAATGCATGAGGAATCACATGCAGTTCTTTAGTTTCAAGAATGGTAGGTAGCACTTATCTATTTTGGTAGAAAAAAAATCAACTGAATCGCAGTTTACATACCAAACCTTTTAAGCACTTATCTTTCTAATTCTTTTGTAATAATCCAAATATCACCCCATGAGAAATAATGGTGTATTTGAATTCCAAATACAAAAGACTAATCCATAAGTTGATTTCTTAAGTAGTTTCATCAATGTCTCCATTGAGAAACATGACTTTAATTTCCATCAGATAGTGCTCAAAAGTACATGATACAATAAGCTTCAAAGTGATTCTAAAGAATCATCTACTAAGTTCAAAAGAAACATTCTTTTAAGAAAACAAAAAATTCCTTTTAAGAATAGTGTTTTCATAAAAGTCCCTTATAGGATTCCAAATTACCCACTTGATTCCTTTTGGTTTTGAGTAGTTATTCAAAACCAATGATCTTATTACTTAAGTTTGAGGGAAATTTCAAACTTAACTATCCATATAGATTTATACTATATGTACTTTCCTTAAATCCACATTATTCTTTTTTTTAAAAAATAGTACCTTACATGGATTGATGTAGGTCCAAAGAATTATCTTTACCAATCCATTATTTATCTTTATGGAGAAATACTACATGGTCATCTGAAATAGCATTTCTTCCCTTTTAGGTGGATTTCTTTAGTGATCTTGCATTGAGGTTGTTGAGTCTGGTTTCTTGAAACAATATACCTTAACTTGGAGAACAATTTCTTTACCATTGTCTTATTATGCTTCCTAATTTACTTCTTGTTAATAAAATGAAACAAATCATAAAATTATCCAAAGAAGTAACTATAGTTGAATCAGAGGTGATTCTCTTTAAAGACAATGATTATACTTTATTTCTCCCCCAAATTCAACATCCTCAAGAAGTTGTTGCATTTCCCATCATTAAACTTTTCTTTAGTGTGGGTTCATAAAATTATACCTTTAAAGTCGCTTAGAATACCACTAAAGTATTTTCCACCTTTTCGATATCTCAATCTAAAACTCTTAATAAGCTGAAATATATATTTATATCAGTCATCAAAACAAAATTTGAGATATCATTACAAAAGCTAGTAGACATAACTTAGACATTAGACATTAGGAGCTTTAATTACATAAATGTTTGAATTTATCCATAAATCAACATTATGATTTCTTAATGCTCAATAATAACCTATTTTGTTCATATTAGAAATATAAAACCGAAATTTGTCTAAATGACAACATAAAATAAATTTAAACAATTCAACTGAAATCTCAATAATTACTTAAAGAAACATCTAATATACTTTACCTTATATGTCTGTATATTTTATTAAAGAAATAACTATAAATACATATGTATATTATTTCTTTTCTTCTAGATTCTTAGTGACTTCATTAAATTCATTTATACATTTGTTTACAATGTATGAAAAATGAGTACTTCCAACATTATCATGCATCATGTTTCTAATTCTTACCATAAACCGAAATAAACTCAGTAAGAGAACACTTTAATCTCAAATTATTATTTTACAGTAATAATATTCTTAAAATAGCTATTGTACCAAAAATTAATAATAATTTGAGTGCTATTGACCTCTGAAGCAAGATTTTTCTATATGAACGATGCTACAGTGCCCGGGTGGAAAACCGGGCAAAAACAGCGAATTAGTGGAAAATGGGATATTAGAGGGGTATTATCGTAATTCACGGGGGGTAAAATGGTAAATTGGAGTGGATTTGCTGAAATAATTATGCCTAGCCGCACTTTTTGACAAAAAATGATTCGGGCCTTTTAGCATTTCGCTTTCTATATAGTACTCATTTATGTTTCTTTTACGTTGACTTTATGGAAATAAGCACCACAAATTATGCTTGTTTCCCCTTATTGTTTCCATAAAGTGCTTTTCATTCTCAACAGATAACTTATAAAAATTAGTTATCCTTATATATAGTACATCATTGAAAAACTTCTAAAATACTGTACCATATAATCCTTTTACTCTTGCTGTTTGAGTTATACCATCTTTCAATATTCTTTTTAATATCAACAGAACATTTGTAATAGGGTTGAATAAGACCCCCTTAATTTAAAGAGATAGATCTATGAATTCAAAGGAAGACAACGTATCATCTTACTATTCCTTATACATAGTCTCATACAAGATGAGAATGCACTTAAAATTGGCAGATACTTTAGCCAAATTGGTTGAAAATTTAACAAAAACAACGCTTGATCTTGTATACTCATAGCCAAATTTCAGCCGTAGTAAATTCAAATAATTGGTTAGTCTCCTATCAAGATACCTAGTACACATTGATATCAAGTCTTTGGACAGTAATATCAACTGTAAGTGGTACTCTTGTTGTAATAATCAAACACTGACAATAAGCTCAAGTCAAATAACAACCTTCCTTTGTGCGATTAATTATTCGCTCGAAAAAAAAACTTTATAATTGTTATGTATTTATCATCAAACATGTGTAAGTGATACGGCCAAATATTAGCCTTCCTTCTGGCCGACTAATACTCGCATGAATATCTACACACAAATATAAAACATTTTCATGAACAACCAAAATAACAAAGGTCACTTTGGTGACATGTTTATTCCAATCAGATCAATACGAATGTAAGATATTTACAGTTATAAAGAGACACCAAAATTATATTTGAACTTCTTTCTTATAGTTTGTACAATGTACCTCAAGTGCTACAAAACACTCAAAAAATGATTTTGGTTCATGTAACAGCTAAAGATTTCGAAACAAAAATAGTTGGCATAGTAAATTCATGTAACCGGTTAGTCACTTATCAAGATGCCTAGTACACATTAATATCAAGTCTTTGGACAGTAATATAACCTGTAGGTGGCACTCTGGTTGTAACAATCAAACATTGACAATAAATTCAAGTGAAATAACAACCTTCCTTTGGGCCGATTAAATATTCACTCGAAAAAAATTATAACTGTCACATATTTATCATCACACATGTGTAAGTGATACAGCCAAATATTGGCCATCCTTTGGGCCGACTAATACTCGCATGAATAACTACACACAAATACCAAACATTTTCATGAACAACCAAAATAATAGAGGTCACTTTTGTGACATGTTTATTCCAATCAGATCAATACGAATGTAAGATATTTACAGTTATAAAGAGACACCAGAATTATATTTGAATTTAATTCTTACTGTTTGCACAGTGCGCCTTAGTGCCATAAAACACTCAAAAAATGTTTTACGTCCATGTAAAAGTTAAAATTTTTTGGACCAAAACTCTTACTGTAGCATTAAATACGTTAGTCATAGCTATTTTAATATTTTTCTTTAGGTATGTGGCTATATTCATGACATTCCCTTAATAGATACGATAAAATTTACCATAAATAAATTACATAACAAATGTCATTATCAATGCCAAAATTAATGCCACACAAAATTACATATAAATGACACAACAAATGTCGTGCTAAATAACATTAATGAACATAATAGATATGATGTATATCTGACCATAGTATAGCTACATGAAATTCCACTATGTCATTTTTCTCTTTTGCTTTATTATAGGAATACTTAACTAAGCTATAAATGATGCAGTTTAGATAAACATGCAACCTATCGCTCCTTTTATTTTATACAGACCGAAACATGAAAGTGCAACATATTTTCCACATGCGCCATACATATAAAATATATGTATTTAATAAACATAAATGCATAAAAAAATGTCGTTTCCTATTCCTAATAGAAACAAGCTAAATTACTTAATTTTCATAAATGAAGCATTTAACGCATTTATGATATTACCATAACAACCACAATTAATGCATTTATAATAAAAAATAATGCAATGGACCATTATGTGACCAAAAGGGTAAACTAATATTATAGCAAATTGGTTTAATTGCAAATATATATAAAACAATGAAATAAAATCATTTCATCTCAGATCTAGGCATGCATAAATATCTTAAAAGGAGCATACTTGATTCAAAATTTCTAAAATATGCCAAATACCATATATATAACTGTATGTTCAAATTAATTAAATCAAGTAGCCAGATTCATATTTCATTGCATAAATGCTTCTAGATTATTCAAACCATTCTACACCATCAATAAACATTAAAGAAAAACAACTGTACATACATATCCAAAAAAATATCATTCATATTGAAATCCATAAGTAATTCAGAATGATATGCATTAACTTGTGATGTTATGACTAACAAAAGATTGTTTTCCAAATTTAGAGAGATTCAGATTATTTTCTAAAATAAAATTAATGACTAAATTTTTTTTTAATCATTTAGATCTATTTTTCGAAACCAAAAAAGTTTCACAAGTTAGCCATTAATTTTCAATACAAGAAATGGCACTAAATCAAAACCAAATCTTCACAAAAAATAATAATTTTCCCAATGAAATCAATAATGGGATGCTCTGATACCACTTGTTGAAATTTCTATATACTTTATGATTGACCAATCATGAAATTCCATATTTGAATAGATGACACATATTGATTTAATTGAGAAGAAATCAGAGAAAGCAAAATGAGTTAGCGGAAGCCATACCTGAATCCACAGATGTTTACAGAGAGAGGATTAACCTAATTAAGACATGGTTTTGATTATCAAACCTGACACAAGCTTTAGATCTGAATCGATAATTGCTGCTTTCATCAACTGAATCCATGAGCGTTTGTTAAAGACGATGAACTTGGTTTTGGATCTTCCAAATTGACACAAGCCCAGAAGTGAATGTATTTCTTCTGAGGAGATAAAGAGAATACACTGAAAACTTGTGTAATTTGGGGACCATAACCCCTAATTTATAACAGCGTTTGTCTACGCATTCCTTCCATGACAGCTGAATATTTATGCCAATAAATATTATTACCCTATTTGACTAGTTTAATTGGCATTCACACCTAAATAGTGTTACACATTATATCTAAATGTGTGGCCCACATAATTGAAATATTCTAACACTTTTTATATATAAAAGATGCTCAAAATTTGCTTAATCTTAAATCTTCTTTTCTACCCAAGTCCAACTTTATACACAACGCTTTCTTATTCCACCATCACATTTGCATATTTTCAGATTATTTATGTACATAGTGATGCCAATAATTATCTTTAACGAGTGGGTAAAAAAATAAAAAGTAGCAAATGATGTCCAAGAAAATCCTTAATGGGGGCAAGTGGGATTTTGTGTCCTTAGCAAGCTACCGGCGTCTTCCAATAACCTATATACCTTTAAAATTCTTCATTTAGTTAATTTAACTTCATGTTAATTTGTAAAAATCATACCCTTTTAATTCCTTAACCAGAACTTCACACATACATATACGTCTTGTCAGTTTTAGTTCTCTGTATCATAAGCTACATAAATCATATAATAATCCATTTCCACATATTATTTTACCACTAGTCAATGTCATAAAGTTATATAAATATGCTAAGAATAGTAACAATTCTACGATTCATATGTTACACACAACATGGGAATATAAGGGAAGGCGATAAGTATTTACAAGTGGCAGTATATGACGCACTATGGGAAACAAGATGGCTTTGTGGTTTCATGGAAACAACATTGGGTTTGGCCATGTAAATTTAATGGTGCAGTGCAAACCGAAATATTTTCCAACGTTATTATTTTCATTTTGGAAGCTACAGTTCATGACTTCCTCTTTTCATGTTCTTTTTATTTTTATTTTTTATAATTTGAATATGTTGGGTTGGAAATGTGCCTACCCAAATTACACTTGGGTTCCACTCTGGTGTAAAGGGACATCTTGCTGCGTTAACCACTATAGGCACGTGTTCAACACGTACGTGAGCTCATGTATCAACCATATATAGTTATTTAAAACTGCTTTCTTTACATAATCAATTTTTGAAAAACTGCTTTTCATTATTACACTTACAAAATTATTAAATATAACAAAATCTAACACCTGACCACATATTTTTGAAACAATATATACATATTTCAAATTGGTCTTATAAATAAAACTTTATTTTCATAGCTTATAAATAAATTGTTACTTGTGATATACATATTTCAAACTAGTCTTATAAATAAACCTTTACCCTTTATATTCATAGCTTATACATAAACTGTTACTTATAAAAAAGTACATAACACATACTTATAGATTGACCATTATAGTTTACAACAACCATTCGGTTTCAACCATTGATATCTAACTGCCCCTTATCTTAAGAGTGAGATTAATTTAGACTTCACTAAGTAGGGGCGTATATGACTGCTAAGATGTGCGGGAAAAAAAACCATTTATATTATGACTGAGATTATTTTAGACTTCATGATTTGGTTAAATTAATCGATAATATTTTTTTTAAATTCTTTATAAGAGATGAATTTCTTATGTAATAACTATTATCTTTACATGTATAAAGTATGAATGATGTTTCATTGTTTATAGAAGATGAGCAAATTAGTTTATTCCAGAAAAGAAGCGGATTTGTTCATTAGCATTAGTAAAGAAGGCGAAAAATACTTGAAAAGGTTTAACCTAGAATTCTGGAAATTATAGCCATAAATTTCACATGCAAAGATGAAAACACTAGCAAAACAAATATCATAAATTAAATCTTCAAAACAGTTACAAACAAAATAATCTACCATGACACTTACGTATATTAAGGTGGAGAACGAAGGCAGGTAATCGCCTTTTTGCAGATTTGAGGAAACAGATTCGAACTAGGGCAGCGACTTCGTCATGGATCTGACACTACAAGAAATTGAGGTCTTTACCTACCAATTGTAAGCGTAGGTAAAACTAACATAATGGTGGGTAATATATTTTAGCTACCAATATTGAATTGGTAGAAATTGAGTAGGTAAAGCTTAGTAGAGAAAGAGATTTACCTACACTTATTGATATTGGTAGGTAAAAGAATCAATGGACCCCACTACCTTATGACTCAAATAATGAGTCACCAACTGATTTGTTTGATGACATGTCATCCTAGATAACTATTGGCATGGCTGGTGATGTGTCATCCTATATGGATGCTAACATGGTTGTCGTAATAGTATACACGTGGCATATATTAATGTCGACACTTGGCATTTAATGGTTGGTTCATGTGTCAAACAATAATTTGTCCATGTGTCATCATTTGATTAGTGCATATGACATAATTTTTTAGGCCATATGGCATTATTTGTTATAAATAAATATTTACAAGAATTGAATATTTACATAGAATTTATTTTTAAGAAAATAACAAATATTTATTCAATTAAATATTTATTACACTTTCGAATTGTGCACATATTGTATCCTCACTATTATACAACCAGTTATACATACACTTCCTCGCTACATTTCACTTGTATACATTGGCTCCTTACAACATACTAATTCACTCATATACATGTTCATAGTTAGTCACTCATACTCTCACTCTAGTTTTAGTCATCGGCTTCTTGATCCAGAATTTGTCCTGTCGTCTGTCGTACCTGTCATAATAAAATAGCATAGTAAATTGAAAAGAAACAATTTAATTTGCAAATATAATTTTGATATAAATTTATTTACCTTAGTAAGTTGGGTTTCTCACAATTTTTCTAGATAGAGCGAAACGAGTGTGTGTACCTATCATAATAGATTTATTAGCTTTTTCCTTCCAATATAAGACAAAACATAAATATAAGCTTTAAAATCCATTCAATTAGTTTTATACCAAATCAAATCAGAGATTAATATAAAGTTATCAAATGAGATCAACATCAAATCAAATTAAATTAGCATTGAAAATGAAATAAATATATGAGAATTAATTAACATTGATATGAATCAGATATTAAATGGTAACATATTAACGTTAATGTATACAAGTATGAAATAAATTAACACAAACGTTAATATATTACCATTTATTCCATACTTGTTCTAACGTTAACTAACATTAAATGGTAACACGTTAATTTACGTTAATTTATACAAGTATGAAGTTGAGCAACGTTAATTTATACAAGTGCAAGCAGTTATTAACGTTAATAAATGATACCATGTAACCATTTATACAAATAATATGTTACCATATAAGAAATGATGCCATATTAATTTACGTTAATTTAAATGTAAATTAACATGGTACCATTTAATATGTAAATTAACGTAAATTAACATGGTACCATGTAATGTTAACCATTTATTTAATAAATTAATTTATACAAATGTTACCATTTATAAATGCTACCTTGTATAAACTAACGTTAATTAATGTTAATCAACTGCAATTAATTTTATACAAGTATGAAATAAATTAATACAAATGTTAATATATCTTCAATTATCACTAACAACTTTTTTATGGATGCCAAGCTGAGCCATGTTATAACTTCAAGTAGCTCTTCTAATGTTCCATAACCACCTGGGAATGTAGTAGAATAATACCAGAAAATATAAAACGAAGGATAGATAAAATGAAATTTGTAACATAATGGATAAAAATTAACCAGATAATGTAATGAATGCATCAGAGTGCTTAGCCATTTCTGCCTTTCTTTGATGCATGTCGCTCACTTCTTTCACTACCCCATACGTTTCTCCAATTAACTACATAATAAGCCAAATATGAGAATGAAACCTTTGACTTTTATCAGATATGAACTTTAAGACAAGATCACCTCTTTAGCCATTAGAGTCCTTGGTATGATCCTAATGTTTCCACACATAAAATAAAGAAAATTGATTGAGGTAAGAAATTTGTAAAACATGAAAAGAAAAAAGGGATGTAAACAATATAAGTTAATTACCCAGTACCATGACCATTAGCATTGTGAATAGCTTCAGAAACTGAACCCATGACCCCAATGTTACCATCCCCATAAGCCAGATCAATTTTTCTAGTCATCTGTAAATAAATAAATAGATAATTGAAGACAGGAAAGAAGGAAGGAAGAAAAAGGAAAAATAAATTACCTCTAGGGATGAAAATAAAAGGTTTCTACGCATTAAAATTGTGCTTAATACTAGCGTCAGTAAGCAGTTATTAACTTTAATAAATGCAACCATGTAACCATTTATACAAATAATATGTTACCATGTAAAAAATAGTAAATTTACATTAATTTATATGTAAGTTAACATGGTACCATTTAATATGTAAATTAACTTGGTACCATGCAATGTTAACCATTTATTTAATAAATTAATTTATACAAATTTTACCATTTATAAATGCTACCATGTATAAATTAACGTTAATCAATTGCAATTAATTTATACAAGTATGAAATAAATTAATACAAATGTTAATATGTTGCCATTTATATCAAGTATTGAGTCTATCATGTATAAATTAATCAACGTTAATATGTTACCATTTATTTCATACAAACGTTAAATGGTAACTCTTGATAAATTAACACAAACGTTAAGCAAGCTAATGTCAACCATGTTTTAACAAAATAAACATAAAATTAATGTAAAAGGAATTAAAGAAAAAAGATGTACATTAATTAACACAAACTCTTGATACACACACACACACACACATATATATATATACACACACACAAAAACAAAATTGAACTGATTCATTTGTCTGTAAATATAGATCTAATATTAAAATGGAATTGAATATATATTATATTATTCAAACATCATGCATAAGAATAGCAGAGAATAAAAGAAAAGAAGAATAAGAGGATATACATGATTGTAATTAATTCTCTTATATGCATGAATCTCTTCCTTATATCATTGAATCTATTTGTTATATGCATGAATGTAATTGATTCAGACAGTTATTTTGGAGGTGGAGCTAGAAAATATACTAATTTAGCCTGCAGAATGCACAGATGCAAATTTATCAGATGTCCACATCATTATTATTTTGTTATTTTGTTATTACTATGCAGATTCATGTGTGAATAAAAGGGTTGAAAAAATATATAGTTATTAGGGTATTTCATGAAACATATTTTTAGAAAGAGAAGAAAATCAATTAAGTTTTAAAGTAAGAATGCCTCGCTTGTTTTAGAAAGGGATGTAAACATAGCAATTATAATAAATAGTTGTCATCAAGATTATTGGTATTTATTTGTAGTGGCATTTTTTTTGTTTCATATTGTGGCCAATCAGAAGAGACTATGCGGATTGAGGTCACAAAAGAGATCACGTGGATTGAGATTTGTACCGTTAGATTTAATTTAAAATAAGCTGTTAAATTTATAGTCGGAGAGGATGGTATAAATTGTGTCTCTGCAATAAACTAGAGAAACTATGTTTTGGTCATTTCAAATGATGACAAATTAGCGTGAAATTGTGAAACATTTGCGAAAAATTTAAAGTTAATCAAATGTTTGTAAAAAATTAGGAATGTATGATAAGTTATTAATGAATGATTATTTAGTATTAATTATTTACAATTTAATTATTGTTTATCAATTTATTAATTGTTAGTTATTTCATATTTCAATATAATTATTAATAATTAATAAAGAAATTATTTTACAAAAAACATTGCTAGGATACGTAAGCGAAATCTTCAATTCAAAAAAAATACAAAAATATACTTTTTTGACACATCAACGAACGACTCAACATTATTTTTAATGAAAGTTTAAAATGATATGAGAAAAATGTAGGGGTTAAGCACAAAAAAAAACTTCCCCTTTTTTATATGTGTAGATAATACATTTTACCTACCTATAATTACTAATAGATAATCATCCTTTAACAATTTTATAAAATTGACAACATTTACCTACCAATGAATTTTACCATTAAATATTAGTAGATAAAGGTTCTCTTTACCTACCTATATCTATTGATAGGTAAAATATTGGTAGATAAAGATCAAATTTCTTGTAGTGTGACGAAACGCCTCATTTCTGAATCGTGATTAGTGAAGAAGTAAAATAGGGTTATCTTCATTTGCAGATTCAGGAATAAATTAGGGTTCGATGGGTACAACGGGTTGGGTCGGTTTTTAATGTTTTATTTGATTGTTGTAAGCAGGTCGGGGCTGAAAAACAAAATTAAACGCGTCAAACCCAACCATTTTAATAATAGGATCAGTGGGTTGGATAAAAGGGTAGGGTAAATTTGACAGACCTGTACCACCATTACGACTAAAGAAGATATGCTGAAATTTTGAAAATAAAAAAATAAAAAACATGGGCCGGTTTGGTCATCGGCCTATCCCCCAAACCATTTCTTTCTCCCCAAGAACATTACGGATACAAATTGACCCAAACCGTCCAGTCTTCCTGATTTTCTCTTTCCAAACCCTAATTTTGGAGGGAGCAAATTTGAAAAATTGAAAAAAATGGTTCTGAAAACAGCTTCTAAGTCAATCGCCTCGATGCTAAAGAATCAAACTGGAAGACACCCGCGATTTCGTCAATCCGTAATCGGCATTGGTCAGGTAATTTCGAAACAGAGATCCAATTTTCTATCAATGTTGCAATCTTCTTGCAGCAGTTCTCAGGATTGATCTTTACAGATTTGATATTATGATGTGAAAAACAATAATACAATCTTTGCATTTTATGGTTGATTAATTACTTTTTTTCTTGTAAGCAATAAGCCTTCCTTTCATCAATAAGCAGAAAAAGTATGCGGGTTCTTAACATATTAGTTGCATGATTGCTTCGGGGTTTACTATTGATGACTGTTTAAACTGATAGTTCACTGGAAAGAGCGTAATAATATTAGTGTTTGCGACTGTTAGTCTGAAATCTGCTTGAGTACTAGCTAAGCTTTAAGATATAGAATAAAAACATAAATTGCATTTTGATAGGAGCTGGAATGCTCATTGATACCTGAATTGTTTACATGTGCCATCCATTTCTTCTATTTTTACAAGAACTATAAGATATTAAGATGAACACAGGAACCAACCCGTTTGAAGGTACACCAGAAGGGGGGTCTCAACATATCAATCCCCAACAACTCAATATGACAATGAAGAGTATTGTTAGTATAGACATAAAATTTTCTCATATAAGTTATGTGATAGATGTCAGAAACAAGTCGTTTGTAATACGCTCTTCCGTATTGTTTTATGGAAAAAAATTCCAAAAATTTAGTTGAAAAAGTATGCAAGAAATTTAAATCTATATCTCTCACTTGTTAAAACCTTGAAGGTTCTAGGATATTGAGTAAACAAACTCAATCTTTGACATCTTTGACGCTGCATTGTTGAAAATTGTGGAATATTTAACAAATCAGCGCAATGAAGATAACGAGTAGAAAAATATTTGTATTTCGATTTTTGTTGATAACTAGGTTGTAATCATCCATACATCAATGGTGAGTGGGAATGGAAAATTTATGCATCATAATTTGACCTGACTTTTTTCTCTCATGTAACTTATTTAGACATTGCTTCATGTATCTTTTCACCATTATCCCGATAAGGCTCATAATTTGGTTGATTATCTTTTCATCATTGACTTGATAAGGCTCACAATTTGGTTGATTATCTTTCCATCATTAACTTGATAAGGCTCATAATTTGGTTAATCGGTAATCGCGACTTTGTAAACTTTCATACGTAATGTCCTTGTGGGTTATACATCAATCTAATGCATAACACTTTTGATGGAAGTCAAATCAAATATGTAACTGTGGTTAGAATCAATAGCACACCTATGTTGTTGTCAAATAAAATGGATCTGTATAACTCCCTTAATGCCTTGTATATTATCTTTTCTATATTATTTTTTCATCTTCGACTCTTGATCGTAGTAATAATTATTCGAAATGGGTTAAACCCGGTCTTTCCGAATAACTTGCGTATTTTATAATTGAAAATAAAGTGTTATAAAACGCATCCAACGTCTCATTCCAATTCAAAATATTCATTTAATAGAATATTCATATTACTAGGGAAAAGTTCTCATAAATTAAATCAAAGATAAATTCTTATAAATTTATTCTTTTAACATTTATTAAAACTCCAATTTGGTTTTAATATCAACAATCATTATTAAATGATTATTCCAATTTAAGAAATAAATCTTATCTTTAGTTGGGTTAAAGAACTAATGTCATTTAAAAACATAGTTCACGATAAATCCAATGTCATCTTTCATTAAATATGGAATTTAATTTGTTAAATTGGAAAACTTGTCTTTAGAGAATTTCTTTTTTAATCTTAATAAAAGATTTATAATTTCTAAATCATATTTTCACTGTAAATTGGGTCAAAGAACAAATGTCGTTTAAAAACATAGTTCACGGTAAACCCAATTCACATAACATTTTATTTCAATTACAAAATATAATTGAAAGTCTAAAAATCTTAATTAATATATTTAAATCCACGACAACCCAAATTCTAATTCTTTTATTTAATTCCAAATAAATTAATAAATTAGAAGACTTCATTAAATCTTAACTTAAAAGATTTATCCTAGTTAATAACTAGTTTACTTCAATAGAAATGAAATTTTATCTTTTGTCCATCTAAGAATGGACATATAAATCATTATTTTATTCTTTGTTAAACATTATCTTAAAATATTTGTTGTTTAAAAATTATTCTTTAAATAAAAAGATTCTTTATATAAAATATTCTTATTTTAAAAGATATTCTTTATTTCAAGAAATCCTGAACTGGAATGTGACTCACTCAGTTACATATAACTTTGGTTATATGGATTTCATACATTTCATGTACATGACAATAAAAATAAATAACCATCAAGCATCCATTCACAACCAGAGTGAAGTTTATAATTGTGTGAGTATTAAAATGAAATAATAACACTCATCGCAGCCTGTCAATCTATCGATCGACATATAACTAAATATTGGGACTAGTATGTGTCAATTCATCCAAACACCTGTGTGGCATTTTCAGCCAACAACAGTTCATGTAAATAAATGATTGGTTAATGAATTTAACCAATTTAATACTAATAACATATTATGAAAATGAGATAACATGTTATTTATTTCTAATACCGAATAATGTATTTTTTTATTCGTACAATTTCCCTATTCATTTCTAATGTCTAATGAAATATAATTTATTTATATGGCATTATTGCGGATGACAGATAAAAGATAATTTCCTATTTCCTTTTATTTATATGCAAATATATTTAACTTTTAATTTTAATGTTTTGTTTACATCTAAAGTTGTAAACAAAATGCATCTTTTTCCTACGGTGTTTATTTGCCTCTAAATATGCAAATGAAAATATAACCCTTTACTACGATATTTATTTGTATCTAAATATACAATTAAAAATATAATCTTTATTAAATGTTTTGTTTGCAACTAAATTTACAAACAAAATGTATATTTCTATTTCTAACTAAAAATACCAAAATAAAAATGTAATATTTGTTTGCATATAAAATTGCAAAACAAATGTAACACTTTAAATCATATTTTTCTTTCAACTAGTATAAATTTATAAAAGTGTTTGTTTTGTTTCAACTAGTGTAAATTGACAAAATTTGCATATTTTGTTTCAACTAGTGAAAATTGACAAAAGTGTTTAATTTGTGTTAACTAATGTAAATTGACAAAAGTGATTATTTTGTATTAGTGAATATAAAAAGAAAGTACAAACTTTATTTTCAATATGTGTTTGCATTGGTGAATGTAAATAAAAGAACAATTTTTCTTTTCAAACTATATTTGCATTAATGAGTGCAAATAAAAGAACTAATTTCATTTTCAATGTATTTTTACATTGGTGAATGTAAATAAAAGAATAAATTTTGGTTTCAACATATATTTGTATTGGTGAATGCCAATAAAAGAGTAAATTTTATTTTCAATATATATTTGCATTTGTGAATGCAAATAAAAGAATAAACTTTAATTTCAATTCTAGAATAGCATAAAAAGGGTATTTTATTGTTTTACACTTTTCTATGTGTTCCAATAACAAATAAAAGAATCCTTTTATTTGTTCATAATTTTCTATACATTCTAATAACATATAAAAGAATATTTTGTATGTAAATATTTTTCTATGTATTCTAATGTCAAATAAAAGTGAATTTCATTTGTATAATAAATCCTAATTTTCAAATGACAAATAAAAAGTGAATTTTATTTGTCTAATAAATTCCGAGTTTCTATGTATTCTAAGTGAATTTTATTCGTGCAACAGATTCTAAGTATATATTTGTGTTGTAGCATGTATATAAAAAGATGGACTTTATATCCAAGTTTGTTTTTGTGTTTAGAACACAAATAAAAAGGGTGACTCATTTCTATGTGTATTTTTGTGTTGAAAACACAAATAAAAGATAGTTCATTTTTCTATGTTCATATTTGTGTTAAGAACACAAATAAAAAGGATGATTCATTTTTCTATGTTATATTTGCATTGTAAATGCAAATAAAAAGAGTGATCTTATTTCCTATGTAATATGTGCATTGTAAATGCAAATAAAAAGAGTGATTTTATTTCCATGTATATATTTGCATTGTAAATGCAAATAAAAAGAGCGATTTTATTTTTATGTATATATTTGCATTGTAAATGCAAATAAAAAGAGTGATTTTATTTCTATGTATATATTTGCATTGTAAATGCAAATAAAAAGAGTGATTTTATTTCTATGCATATATTTGTGTTGAAAAAACAAATAAAAAAAAAGGAATGACTTCATTTTCTATGTAATATTTGTGTTGAAACACAAATAAAAAGAATGACTTTATTTTCTAAGTATATATTTGTGTTGAAACACAAATAAAAAGAATGACTTTATTTGCTATGTAATATTTGTGTTGAAAACACAAATAAAAAAAAGAATAACTTTATTTGCTAGTAATATTTGTATTGAAGACACAAATAAAAGTGATTCATTTCAATGTTCATATTTGTGATGAAGACCCAAATAAAAGTGATTCATTTCAATGTTCATATTTGTTTACATCAATTCTAAAATAACAAAATGGAATATTTGTTTTAACATGACGTATACTAAACAGAATGACAGTTTTAATATGATTCTCTAATGAACATGATTGTTAACTTCAACAATTTAACAAACATACCACAAACAGATCAAATCAACAAATCTTAATTAAATAAGAGAATATGATTTCTCACACATCAACATGAATTTTATATACGATGATAAAATTTAGAGTGAAATAAATAAATAATTTTTTTTCTAATTTAAAATAGAATTCTCACCTCGTCGTTGAGTTCTGCGCTGTTCATATCAAAATTTGTCAAAAAATTGACTTCCTCAGAATCAGGTCTAGTCAGTTTCATTGCGAAGATCTCATTTTTCTGATTTCAATGGATTTCGTTTCATCAAATTCCGATCATATATGAGAGAGATACAAGGTTTTATACGTTGAATCATATTATTATATAATTAATTAATAATTAAATTGATTACATTTCTTAATGGAAAAGTTTGGCCGCCTTGTTTGTCTTCTTCGTTCTTCGTTGCTTTCTGTTCAAAAAGGAACCCATCCTTTGTCGCTTCTTTCTCCTTGCGTAGGCCACACCGATCATCGTTGCTCCGATCAGAAACCACCGCGGCCACCGCCTTTGCACCCCCTCTCCACGGCCTGAGCCTCGCCCAGCACGCACCCCCTATCTGCCTCGGTCTGCGTGCGAACGGAGCACGTTGGTGCTCTGATTCGGAGCCCAATCCTCCATGGTTTTCGATCACACCCGTATGAAATGGAAGAGGTTGAAAAGTTCTTCGATTTGGTTATGGGGTTGAGTTTTAATTCGACGTATGTTGGGAGAAATTGGAGAATCATTATCGTTTGTTTCTGGCCATGAAATAGTATAGATGGCGGCTGGTCGATTTAGGAATAGGGCTTGCTAATCCATTTTTTATAATATTATATTAATTTATTAGCCCGTTAAGGTCCGATTTGGCCCGAACTCAGAATTAGGCATGCTTGCTGTCTATCTTAACGTTTTGACGCCTTCTGAACGCGATGGGCTATGTCTCGGGCCCCAATTCTGATGTCTGTAGCGTTTTTTATTTAAAAATACAATATTAAATAAATAATTTAATTTCTACCGTAGATTTAAATATGCCAGGGCCACATACGGACTCTGAAAATTCCAAAAAAAATATTTCTGGCTTCGTATTAAAGATACGGTTCCAACGAGACTAATTTCGTTGAATTCTGAGACTGTTTGAAAAATGACTATTTTTAAGCTGATTAAATTTGACCGAAACTGACAAAACACAGTTTCTTTTGCCACGCTCACATATTAATTCGAAAAATTATGAAAAATTAAACATAGCAATAATTTGACATTCCAGTTCCAACAAAAGTGGTTTCGTCGAAAACAGAGGTCGTTTGAAAAATGGCTATTTTCAAGGCCAATATATTATATTAAAATATATAAAAATTCTACAGCGACTTTTCTAAATTTTAAACTGGACATAACTCTTTATTTTTAAATTTTTTTTTCAGTTTTTCAGATTCGTTAGAATGATATAATTAAATAGATTTAAATATTTTTGGTTTTACTCAATTTTGATTTATTTTGAATCCAGTACATTCAGTTAAAGTTCAAAATCAAAATTTCAAACTGAAGCGCTATTTCAAACTCCTTTTATAGTTAAATAAAATATTATTCGTTTTAACTTCTATTAAAATAAATTTTTAGCCATTATTATTTAAATAAACCATTTTATATTCTCAAAATTCATTAAAATTTTCTAAAATAATTTTTTTAAATTGGTTCAGAATTTGCGGGTTGTTACAGAAAGCTTGTTGAAAAGTGATTTAATTTTAAATGAGCTTGAAATCGAGATTGAAAAATCCAAGAAATTTGAGTCTGAGAAACCAAAACGTTTTGAAAATAAAATTTCTGAGTCCAAGGCCAAAATTGATAAGCTTGAAAACGAACTCTTGGTTTTGAAACAAAATGATGCTGAAAAGAGTAACATAGCTATAAATCGTTGTTCGAATTTGATAAAAGAAAATATAGATCTTAAATCTAAAATTCAACAGCCTGAATCAACATTGGTTAAATTTTTTGATGGAGAAAAATCTTTAAATATGTTGTTGAAAAACCAATTCTTTTCTAAAGATAAGCGTGGTCTTGGTTTTGGGAAAAAAGATGTTTTTGGAAAATGAAATTCTAATGATTTTAAAAATCCTTCAGACCCCTTTGGAAATAATCGATTTTAAAATTAATACTCTAATAATCACAAAGGATTTTTGAATCATAAACATGATGTGAATTTGTTTTATAATAATCCATTTGAATAATCACAAAGGTTCGTAGGGAGGGAATTCTTAGGCTTAGTCAAGACTCGGTTATCATCTTGTTGGAGCCGCTTTTGAGGTATAGCTCAAGTTCTTATCTCTGCTATGGCTTAGCTCTTTTTGGGGAATGACTATGCTTTTTATATTTCTATGTACTCTAATGGTACAAGACAAAAGTTATGTTGTTGTAATGGTTTTTGTGACTTATAGTATTTTGGACCACGGTATTATGATTTGTGTTTGAAAAAAAAAATTAATTTCCGCTGCTATCTTATTTATACCTGTCTTGTAATATTCTGTGTTTGTTTACCTATAACGTTTCATGAAACTTAATGCATTCTCTTAGTGAGTGACATTAACGGACGTGGGGTGTCACATTCATATTGCTGCAGCTTGATACTCAAAATAAAATTATTTGGACATGTACAAAATATAATGCAAAGATATCCTCAAAACAAGTCATTAATGAATCATTCTTAATTAACTACTTCTATTAAACTTTCTCACTGCTACAGGTATATATTTGATGACATGTGCACAATACTCATTTTCTTTTCCCCTTTTTTCCCTTGAGCATTTTGATTCATAGAAAACTTGAAAGGTTAATTACACTTCATTTTAGCAATCTATGAAACAAGTCATATATTACAAATAAACAAACTAAAGCTATATAGAAGAAGTGAAAAAATAAATAAATAAAGAGCATAACACATTACAAATTTAAAACATACCTGTGCATGATCACCAGATGCCTAATAATCCATGGTAAGTACTTTTCCATTTAGCTAGAATAATCAAAAAAACATCAGTATTTGCTTTTCTTTAATCAATTGTTAAGTAAAGAAAGCAAATCACTCACCTTGACGACTTTGAAAATATTTTGCAAACAATGGGCATCATTTCAGAAGCAACAATTAATAGCACAAAACTTTACTTGTTAACTAAAAAGAACCGATCGTTCATGAAGATACAAAATATGTGTTACTTACCACATACGCTTGTTATGAAGAATAAAATTACATGTTATGAGTTTTGTTTGCATAAGTATGTAGGACAATATGAATTTTGTCAGTAATCTTGAATTTTATATGTGAAATTGTGCACACATAAATGTCTGTTTATCCATATTTTGCGCTTACATCTGTAGCTACCATGTGTTATTGCTGATTGAAATACATTTGAATTTGTTGCATGTTATCTTGTTATTATTTGGCTTATTTACTTGAAGATTGTTCCTTTGAAGTTTGATGGCTTGCTACTTGATAACATAAATTACAAATGTGTTACTTATACATGACTCGGGGTACTTCTAAGATATGGCAGAATGATCTACGATGAGGTTCAATATCACTTCCCCCTTTTTCCTCAATATTGCATAATTTTTTTTAACAAATATTTTCTATTATTTACATTGACAAGTACATATAACAAAAACAATCCATTTGGAAACATGGCTTCCAAAAGGAAAGTAATAATTTTGAATTTCAGGCAGCACTGCATCATTGAATCTCTATGTTTATCTGCATTTCTACTAAATTTCATCTCTCATTTAGTTCAGGAAAAAGCATCTGTTACTCTTTAGTCAAACTATTTAGTGTCTTTCTCCTTTGTTCACTGTTTTTACATCTTGCATAAATTTTGTTCCTTGTATGCATTTATTTTTCATTAGTTTTCACACCTATTTGTGTTGCCTTTTTTATATCTCTATTACACTTCTATATATCATCATATGTTTTCTCACTGTTGCATTTGTTTCGTTCTATTGTTCAAAAAAAAAGGAAACGTTGCATTTACTTATTTGTTATTCGGTTCTAATCTTTCCCTCTATTGACATTTTCTAGTTTGCAGTTTGTTTCGGGTGATGTAAAAAAGGAATCGTCCCTTTCATGAATATTGGATCAATGAATATCTCCACTGTCATAACTGTATCCTTGATCTTGTTTGTTACTTTAAAAGCTATGGTTTCAAAAGTTGCAATGTGTTGTAGTACTAATGTAATTTTCTATCCAATTTCCCTACTATCCTTTTAACACCATTGATTACCCTGATATTGACATTTGATCTTGCTTTTTGTAGGTACAAATGTAGTTGGAGAACTTGGACTTTGGTCGCAAGCATCAACTGTATGCGATGAAACTATAATTCTTAGATTTGAAATTAATAAAATAGTTTTTGTAAGCTGTCGTACTATTTTGCAAAAGAGTGCTGAATTTGTTAGTGCATGTAACTTGTCCATAATTTCATAGCTATTTAAATATATTGTTGACCTGAGCTGTTAATCTTCGTACAATTTTCCTTTTGAGATTATTACTGAACTTTTTGTTGGAATTTCTATATACTTTATGATTGACCAATCATGAAATTCCATATTTGAATAGATGACCCATATTGATTTAATTGAGAAGAAATCAGAGAAAGCAAAATGAGTTAGCGGAAGCCATACCTGAATCCACAGATGTTTACAGAGAGATGATTAACCTAATTAAGACATGGTTTTGATTATCAAACCTGATATAAGCTTTAGATCTGAATCGATAGTTGCTGCTTTCATCAATTTAATCCATGAGCGTTTGTTAAAGACGATCAACTTGGTTTTGGATCTTCCAAATTGACACAAGTCCAGAAGTGAATGTATTTCTTCTGAGGGGATAAAGAGAATACGCTGAAAACTTGTGTAATTTGGGGACCATAACCCCTAATTTATAACAGTTTAATATTTTCAGTTCAGCCCTTCATCAAACTGAATAATATTCCTATCTCTACGCATTCCTTCCATGACAGCTGAATATTTATGCCAATAATTATTATTACCCTATTTGACCACTTTAATTGGCATTCACACCTAAATAGTGTTACACATTATATCTAAATGTGTGGCCCACATAATTGAAATATTCTAACAATCTCCCCCGGGCCACATATTTAGTAACCTTAAATGTGTTTAACTTTATGAGCTCCAAATTCTGCTATTTATGCAATAAGGTGTTTTCTTAAACAATCTCGTCCATTAACTATGCTGACAAAAGATCAAAGCGGCTTTCGTTATCTTTAATGTAACTAAACCCATCAATGGTCACATATATCAACACAATCAAATGACATAGATTAATAATGGATGCGTAGCATGGAAATTACATGAGATGTGATCATTACATGTCTATTCCAACTGGTCCAACTTTAGTGAGATCAAAATGTTCAATATTTAAACAACCTAGAATTCAAATAATACTTTATTACTTTATTTCTGATCAGAAAAAAAACTTGGTATATATATCTGTAACCGAAGCATAGAGCAATGAGTTATACGGAAATACCAAATACAAACTCCCCCCGAACCAAAATATCCTTACGTAAAAAGTTACACTGATTGAGCTACATGCACATGCTCATGAAAGACCATAAGTGGTAATCTTTTGGTAAGCGGATCAGCCATAGCGGAGTTTGTCAAAGTACGCTCTATGAATTATAATATATTTTGCACTCTTCCATTATTGGAAAATAATAGATTCTTTACTGTCACAATATACTTTAATGATCTTTCAATTCTTTATTAATAACCCACAGTCTTGTGACATAATTTTACAATTATTTTCTATAGTTGGATGTCTTGTAATTAAACATGAACAATATTTTCATAGTAGTGGAAGCTATAAGTGTTTGCATGACACTTTCCTTATATAGTTCCACTCTATATTATCATTACCTTAAGTGGATCATTCGCAGCAATGACATTTAAAAATTATTCGAATCGTAATTCTTTATGATCTCCAACCGATTCGATCTTTTATCTATGAGCATATAACCTTTTTTTTTTATTCTTTAAAGATACTTCATAACCATTTTGGTTACTAACAGGTGATCCACTTTCAATATCAATAAAATATCTGCCAAGTAATATACGCGACACCCATATGTGTATATACTTTAGTATGCATTAAAATCTGTACTGCAAATGCATGAGGAATCACATGCATTTCTTTAGTTTCAAGAATGGTAGGTAGCACTTATCTATTTTGGTAGAAAAAAAATCAACTGAATCGCAGTTTACATACCAAACCTTTTAAGCACTTATCTTTCTAATTCTTTTGTAATAATCCAAATATCATCCCATGAGAAATAATGGTGTATTTGAATTCCAAATACAAAAGACTAATCCATAAGTTGATTTCTTAAGTAGTTTCATCAATGTCTCCATTGAGAAACATGACTTTAATTTCCATCAGATAGTGCTCAAAAGTACATGATACAATAAGCCTCAAAGTGATTCTAAAGAATCATCTACTAAGTTCAAAAGAAACATTCTTTAAAGAAAACAAAAAATTCCTTTTAAGAATAGTGTTTTCATAAAAGTCCCTTATAGGATTCCAAATTACCCACTTGATTCCTTTTGGTTTTGAGTAGTTATTCAAAACCAATGATCTTATTACTTAAGTTTGAGGGAAATTTCAAACTTAACTATCCATATAGATTTATACTATATGTACTTTCCTTAAATCCACATTATTCTTTTTTTAAAAAAATAGTACCTTACATGGATTGATGTAGGTCCAAAGAATTATCTTTACCAATCCATTATTTATCTTTATGGAGAAATACTACATGGTCATCTGAAATAGCATTTCTTCCCTTTTAGGTGGATTTCTTTAGTGATCTTGCATTGAGGTTGTTGAGTCTGGTTTCTTGAAACAATATACCTTAACTTGGAGAACAATTTCTTTACCATTGTCTTATTATGCTTCCTAATTTACTTCTTGTTAATAAAATGAAACAAATCATAAAATTATCCAAAGAAGTAACTATAGTTGAATCAGAGGTGATTCTCTTTAAAGACAATGATTATACTTTATTTCCCCCCCCCTCCCCCCAAATTCAACATCCTCAAGAAGTTGTTGCATTTCCCATCATTAAACTTTTCTTTAGTGTGGGTTCATAAAATTATACCTTTAAAGTCGCTTAGAATACCAATAATGTATTTTCCACCTTTTCGATATCTCAATCTATAACTCTTAATAAGCTGAAAAATATAATTATATCAGTCATCAAAACAAAATTTGAGATATCATTACAAAAGCTAGCAGACATAACTTAGATATTAGACATTAGGAGCTTTAATTACATAAATGTTTGAATTTATCCATAAATCAAAATTATGATTTCTTAATGAACAAAAATAACCTATTTTGTTCATATTAGAAATATAAAACCGAAATTTGTCTAAATGACAACATAAAATAAATTCAAACAATTCAACTGAAATCTCAATAATTACTTAAAGAAATATCTAATATACTTTACCTTAAATGTCTGCATATTTTATTAAAGAAATAACTATAAATACATCTTTATATTATTTCTTTTCTTCTAGATTCTTAGTGACTTCATTATCTTCATTTATACATTTGTTTACAATGTATGGCAAATGAGTACTTCCAACATTATCATGCTTCATGTTTCTAATTCTTACCATAAACCGAAATAAACTCAGTAAGAGAACACTTTATTCTCAAATTATTATTTTACAATAATAATATTCTTAAAATAGCTATTGTACCAAAAATTAATAATAATTTGAGTGCTATTGACCTCTGAAGAAAGATTTTTCTGTATAGTACTCATTTATGTTTCTTTTACTTTGACTTTATGGAAATAAGCACCACAAATTATGCTTGTTTCCCCTTATTGTTTCCATAAAGTGCTTTTCATTCTCAACAGATAACTTATAAAAATTAGTTATCCTTATATATAGTACATCATTGAAAAACTTCTAAAATACTGTACCATATAATCCTTTTACTCTTGCTGTTTGAGTTATACCATCTTTCAATATTCTTTTTAATATCAACAGAACATTTGTAATAGGGTTGAATAAGACCCCCTTAATTTAAAGAGATAGATCTATGAATTCAAAGGAAGACAACGTATCATCTTACTATTCCTTATACATAGTCTCATACAAGATGAGAATGCACTTAAAATTGGCAGATACTTTAGCCAAATTGGTTGAAAATTTAACAAAAACAACGCTTGATCTTGTATACTCATAGCCAAATTTCAGCCGTAGTAAATTCAAATAATTGGTTAGTCTCCTATCAAGATACCTAGTACACATTGATATCAAGTCTTTGGACAGTAATATCAACTGTAAGTGGTACTCTTGTTGTAATAATCAAACACTGACAATAAGCTCAAGTCAAATAACAACCTTCCTTTGTGCGATTAATTATTCGCTCGAAAAAAAAACTTTATAATTGTTATGTATTTATCATCAAAAATGTGTAAGTGATACGGCCAAATATTAGCCTTCCTTCTGGCCGACTAATGCTCGCATGAATAACTACACACAAATATCAAACATTTTCATGAACAACCAAAATAACAGAGGTCACTTTGGTGACATGTTTATTCCAATCAGATCAATACGAATGTAAGATATTTATAGTTATAAAGAGACACCAAAATTATATTTGAACTTCTTTCTTACTGTTTGTACAATGTACCTCAAGTGCTATCAAACACTCAAAAAATGATTTTGGTTCATGTAACAGCTAAAGATTCCGAAACAAAAATAGCGGGCATAGTAAATTCAAATAACCGGTTAGTCTCTTATCAAGATGCCTAGTACGCATTAATATCAAGTCTTTGGATAGTAATATCAATTGTAAGTGGCACTCTTGTTGTAACAATCAAACATTGACAATAAATTCAAGTCAAATAACAACTTTCCTTTGGGCCAATTAATTATTCACTCGAGAAAAGAAAAAAAATATAATTGTCACGTAAATATCATCACACATGTGTAAGTGATACGGCCAAATATTAGCCTTCCTTTGGGCCAACTAATACTCGCATGAATAATTACACACAAATACCAAATATTTTCATGAACAACCAAAATAACAGAGGTCACTTTGGTGACATGTTTATTCCAATCAGATCAATACGAATGTAATATATTTACAGTTATAAAGAGACACCAGAATTAGATTTGAATTTACATCTTACTGTTTGCACAGTGCGTCTTAGTGCCATGAAACACTCAAAAAATGTTTTACGTCCATGTACAAGTTAAAAATTTTCACAGCAAAACTCTTACTATAGCATTAAATGCGTTAGTCATAGCTATTTTAATCTTTTTCTTTAGGTATGTGGCTATATTAATGACATTCCCTTAATAGATATGATAAAATTTATCATAAATAAATTACATAACAAATGTCATTATCAATGCCAAAATTAATGCCACATAAAATTACATATAAATGACACAATAAATGTCGTGTTAAATAACATTAATGAACATAATAGCTATGATGTATACCTGACCATAGTATAGCTACATGAAATGCTACTATGTCATTTTTCTCTTTTGCTTTATTATAGGAATACTTAACTAAGCAATAAATGATGCAGTTTAGATAAACATGCAACCTATCGCTCCTTTTATTTTATACTGACCGAAAAATGAAAGTGCAACATATCTTCCACATGCGCTATACATATAAAATATATGTATTTAATAAACATAAATGCATA
This sequence comes from Allium sativum, assembly GCA_030737875.1. Lineage (NCBI taxonomy): Eukaryota > Viridiplantae > Streptophyta > Magnoliopsida > Asparagales > Amaryllidaceae > Allium > Allium sativum. The sequence continues at coordinate 153,273,021 of CM060924.1, read as the reverse complement.
AAAAAATGTCATTTCCTATTCCTAATAGAAACAAGCTAAATTACTTAATTTCCATAAATGAAGCATTTAACGCATTTATGATATTACCATAACAACCACAATTAATGCATTTATAACAAAAAAATAATGCAATGGACCGTTATGTGACCAAAAATGTAAACCAATATTATAGTAAATTGGTTTAATTGCAAATATATATAAAACAATGAAATAAAATCATTTCATCTCAGATCTAGGCATGCATAAATATCTTAAAAGGAGCATACTTGATTCAAAATTTCTAAAATATGCCAAATACCATATATATAACTGTATGTTCAAATTAATTAAATCAAGTGGCCAGATTCTGATTTCATTGCATAAATGGTTCTAGATTATTCAAACCATTCTACACTATTAATAAACATTAAAGGAAAACAATTATACATACATATCCAAAAAAATATCATTCACATTGAAATCTGTAAGTAATTCAGAATGATATGCATTAACTTGTGATGTTATGACTAACAAAAGATTGTTTTCCAAATTTAGAGGGATTCAGATTATTTTCTAAAATAAAATTAATGACTAAAAAAAATTTAATCATTTAGATCTATCTTTCGAAACCAAAAGAGTTTCACAAGTTAGCCATTAATTTTCAATACAAGAAATGGTACTAAATCAAAACCAAATCTTCACAAAAAATAATAATTTTCCCAATGAAATCAATAATGGGATACTCTGATACCACTTGTTGGAATTTCTATATACTTCTTGATTGACCAATCATGAAATTCCATATTTGAATAGATGACCCATATTGATTTAACTGAGAAGAAATCAGAGAAAGCAAAATGAGTTAGCGGAAGCCATACCTGAATCCACAGATGTTTACAGAGAGAGGATTAACCAAATTAAGACATGGTTTTGATTATCAAACCTGACACAAGCATTATATCTGAATCGATAGTTGCTGCTTTCATCAACTGAATCCATGGGCGTTTGTTAAAGACGATCAACTTGGTTTTGGATCTTCCAAATTGATATAAGTCCATAAGTGAATGTATTCCTTCTGAGGGGATAAAGAGTATACGCTGAAAACTTGTGTAATTTGGGGACCATAACCCCTAATTTATAACAGTGTAATATTTTCAGTTCGGCCCTTCATCAAACTGAAAAATATTCCGGTCACTACGCATTCCTTCAATGACAGCTGAATATTTATGCCAATAAATATACCCTATTAAGGAAAGGATTGGACGGATGGCATATAGAGTGGAGTTGCCCGACAGACTTAGTGGTGTACATGATGTATTCCATGTGTCACATTTGAGGAAGTGCTTACACGAGACCGCAGAGGTGGTAGAGCCGAGCTTACTTAGAGAAGTGGAAGTAGAGCGTGATATGACTATTCGACGAGCTCCTACTCGCATCCTTGGGTCAGAGACTAGGCAGTTGAGAAACAGAGAGGTTCAACTAGTCAAAGTGCAATGGGGAGAAGATGAGAGCAACGCAACTTGGGAGACGGAAGCGAAGATGCGTTCATTGTACCCATTTCTTTTTGAGGGTATGTCTTTTTAATTTCTCCTCTATCGTTGTCTAATACTTATCTTATCTTTAGTATGTCCTCTCGTTAGTACTCTTTGACCTTTAGACAGGGTAAACCTATGGTTGAAACATGTGTTTGAGACATGTTATGGTTGATGGATGCAAGTGGATGCAAGTGTTTGCTAGTGGTTGCTCGTGGATGCATATACACACACTCTAGGCACTAGATCGGCTCAGTCACTTCATATTGCATATTGCATAAAAATTGTGTGTAGGAAGCTATATTTATGGTTGTATAATGATTGTGTTATCATATGGATGATGCATTTTTGTGAATGATTGTGCACTCATGTAGATATTGTATGTGTCGATAGGATTCTCTCGCATACATAATGGATGCATGGCACTATCATGGTTTGCATATGTTCATACATTAGATAGGGAACATATACACACACTTTTTGCATATGCTCATACATCATTAGAAATTGTTTTAAGGACAATGGATGCCCGTGTTTGATGGATTGAGTAGATGGTTGTTTGGATGGTAGGATATGCATTCTCCTTAGCTTAGGGATTTCGGGGACGAAATCCTTTAAGGAGGGGAGAATGTAACACCCCGAATTTCGGTTAATGCTAAAATTCACTAATTACAGAATAAATAATCTCAGATGTGAGAATTGGGGGAAACGGGCTGCATCATTGCGTTCGTCTCGGAAAAATACGCGAAATAGAGTCCAAGTTTTCGAGAATCGGAGTCCGTATGGCCCGGTTATGGCCCAATGAAGTTTACAGAAAATTCAAACTTCAAAACAGATTTAAAATTCAGATTTAAATTTCAAAAATTGGGGCCAATGGGGCCAGGCGGGAAAAATCCCGCCAAGCCGACCAAGTCGACAGCCCTGTCGACTTGGGTGTCGACAGGGAGTGCTCGACAGGTTTAACCTGGTGCACCATTTTAGGGATTGGCTGTGTTTTGGGCTGATTTCTAGAAGCTTCCGGGATCTGATGGTCCTAATCTAACCTAGGGTTGATCTAAGGGCCTAAAACACTTGCCTAATCCTATAAATAAGACCCTAAGCTAGCCCTAAATGATCATAATCCTATCTCCTAACTAAACTATGCCAAAATTTTCTATGATCATGGCCTCCACCCAAAACCCTAGCCTCCATCCTATTTCTAAACTATTTCTATGAAGGCTTTCATGTGCATACAAGCATCTTTGAGTGGTATAAGTGATCATTAGCTTGCATTCATCATCAAGTTGCAAGCTTTATGTTCAAGGCTAGAGTTTTTGGGTAATTTGTGGCAAGGGTTTGCTTATGGGAGCTTAGTGGTGAGTTCCTATAGCTTTAATAATCAATTGTTAAATTGATTATGGTAGGATATGATAAGAGATGGCTATGTTTGTGGATAAATGTGTTTATGCAAGTTTAGTATAGTGTATGTTATGTGTTTTGCAAGTTTTATGCTATATGCAAGTTTAATGCCATGTTTTATGATGCAAAACACTATGTTGAACATTTATGCATATGTAACATGTTATGCAAACTATATGTGAGAGTATATGCAAGTTATATGTAACATGATATGCAAGTTATGCATTTGGTTTTATGCATGCTATATAATTGGTTTTATGCATGCTAAGTATTTTGTTTATGCATGCTAAGTATTTTGGTTTATGCATGCTAAGTGTTTGGCCATATGCAAGTTATGATGCAAGTTCATATGCAAGTTGTGATGCAAGTTCATATGCAAGTTGTGATGCAAGTCCATATGCAAGTTATGATGCAAGTTCATATGCAAGTTGTGATGCAAGTTCATATGCAAGTTGTGATGCAAGTTCATATGCAAGTTGTGATGCAAGTTCATATGCAAGTTGTGATGCAAGTTCATATGCAAGTTATGATGCAAGTTCATATGCAAGTTGGCCTTTATGTATGACATAAGTACATGTGCGAGTTCGTCCCTTTTAGACCTATGACTTGTATGCAAGTTGACACCTTTATGATAGGTCTATAACATGAACATTTAAGCAAGTTACCATCTTCATGACATATGTGATTCATGCAAGTTTGGGTTGGTTATTTATGCAAGTTGGGTTTGTGGTCGTATATACAAGTTGACACCTTTTAAACCCATGGTAATGCTAATGATATGCTAAGTTGAGCCCATTGTGTGTATGATGAATCTTCTCTTTTGAAGTATGCCATGTTAACGTATTTACGTGGGGACGATGGGGTAAAAATTAATGAACACATAAAATTGTGTGAAGTGGGTATAATTAAACATACCGTAAAGTGGATGGACATAATTGGGAATTTACCTATTAAGTTAGGTCTACCCATATTATGGAATTGGGAATTTACCTATTGAGTTAGGTCTACCCATATTCTTAAATATTTGTAATTAATTAGGGATAATTAATACAAATTATGTGGGTGATTAATTAGGTGTAATTAATCTACTAAGACACGAGGTTGGACCCTTTTGTAGCACAAGACTGCCCGGAACCGACCGGCAAATCCAGCGGCTACAAATGATTGGCCCAATGTGAGAGGTCTTAGTTATAAACTAAATACGTGGCAAGTGTAAAGACACGAGGTTAGACTCTGTTATGGTGTAAGGCTGCCCGGAACCAACCGACATATCCAGCTGCCATAAAAGACAGTCTAATGTGAGAGGTCTTTACAAAGGTTACGATCTTAATTAACTAAGAAACACTTAACCAAATTAGCATGTAGTGGGGCATGAGGGGTTAAGTGGGCGCCTTGGGTGGCATGTAGTAACTAGTGAGGGTGCCTTGGGTGGCATGAGGGAACTAGTGGGTTGCCTTAGGTGGCAATTGAAATATAATTAAATGAAAAGCTTAAGTAGTAGCCTGTGGGGGCCTTAAGTGGCAATTGAAATATAATTAAATGACAAGCTTAAGTAGTAGCTTGTGGGGCCCTTAAGGGGCAGTTAAAATATGATTAAAAGACTTAACCAAAAAATTTGTAACATGTAGGTGGACATGGTTAACGGGTTAAGTGGGATTCACTAGATAAAATGGCAAGCTTAGGTAGTAGCTTGTGGGGGCCCATTTCAACCAATATCCCAAAACGTATCTTGGTGGGCTCAACCCAGGTCGAGGACAGGACACGCATATTGGGCTTGACTATAAGAGGCCAAAACGGGGTAGCGGTGGCAACGCGAGTCCAACGGGTTTCATATGCGTGTGTGGACCCGGGCTGGTAGGTAAGACGTTGTTGCATCGTGTAGGTATAAGCCGTGCACCATTGATTATCGGGTTGCCACTTTGGGGAGTGATACACCCCACTGTGGGGCCAGCACGGGTATCTACGATAGGGAGCCGATCGCTTGAGGGTAGTGGGTACACCTAGTGGAGATAGGGGCAGACGGCACCTATGTAGTCAGCTAGGGGGACAAGGAACTACTGGGTAGAATTACTAAATACACTTAGTGGGATCAACCTTTAAGTAGGAATTACCCTTGGGTGGGTAGAACTGGTGTGGTGCAGTGTAGGAATTACCCTTGGGTGGGTAGATCTGGGGTGGTGCAATCTAGTAATTATCCTTGGGTGGATAAATGCGTCTTTTCGGTTATCTTAGTATATCCTGTGTTTAGTTGGCTACTTAGTGTAGTCATTATCCCCAGAGGTACCGTACCTTGTTTATATCATACCCTAATTACTTTAATGATTGTATTGTTAGGGTTATAGGACTCACTCAGACTTATGTCTGACCCCGTTGTTTTTATCTTTTTCCAACCCTCAGGTTATCAGAGTGGGCCTACAATTAGCGGGCTTTGATCAGTGTAACACCCCACCTCCGCCAGGGTGGCTCTTTCAAGCAACTCTGACTTTGGTGGGGCGTTTTAAAATAAGGTAAACATGCATAATGATATAGCAAGGCAGGACATGACATATATATATGTAAATAAACAGAGTAAGTAGATAAAACAGCGGAAGATTTTTAAACCATTTCAAAACACAAGTCTGGTACATCAAAATGTCAATTTCCCAAAATTACAAGTCTAGATAAATACATCATCTGATAAACTGAAATACATAAGTACTATCCCCAAATAAGAGTGATAAACCATAGCGGCTCAAGTCCAAAGCATACTTGAGCTATCCAAGGAAGCAGCTAAAATCCAAGCTAGGCTCCAGTATTCCCTCCCTGAGAACCTGGGGGGGGGGGGGGGAAACGGAAGAAAAGAGGCGAAACAAAACGGGTCAGTCAAAAAGACTGAGTAAGCCCTGCTACGATCAGTCTATAAACTAATAAAGTTAACATCATGATGGAAACTGAGATGATCATAGATAACAACATACTGGCATGATAAATTAACCACAAGATAGATAGAGGTGTCATTGCATAAACAAGGTTAAGTTTTTGCACCACGGTGTACTAGCAAACCAACATAACAGGTATTGATCCCTCAGCCCAAACTTTGGCCCAATTACATGAAGTGACCTTAATATAAGGTCCAGCCCAACGGTCTAGTCGATCGGCTCCCTATAAACCTAACAAGTCAAGTGTTGGTGTCCATACGACCCACATATGGATGTAGTCTGACTGTGCTGGGTCCACCTTCGGGTGTATCAAGCCCTCGGGTGTCAACCCCAGACACTTAAGCAATGATGCACAGCTCAAAACTACTGGTACCCGTGCCTCTAGTTTGTCCAATACCGAACTACGTGCACGTCCGTAGTCCGCCTGGACCCGCACCGCTGTACCACTCAGCCGCCGCTTTGGTCGCTTACGTCCGTCCAATAATCGTGCCCCGCCCTAGCCTAGTCCTCTAGGGTTGTGATGATACCAAACTGGGATTACTGCCGGAACAGACCCACTGCTAGGGTTTTCTAAGAGGGTTAAGTGCGATTTAACCCTTCACTAATCATGGATTAAATTGGTTAAGTGTAACTTAACCCCATTCTAATCCCTCGAACTCCCAAATGGATTAAATTAGTTAAGTGTAATCAACAGTTCACACTTAACCCCATTCTAATCCCTCGAATCCCCAAATGGATTAAATTGGTTAAGTGTAACTTAACCCCATTCTAATCCCTCGAACTCCCAAATGGATTAAATTAGTTAAGTGTAATCAACAGTTCACACTTAACCCCATTCTAATCCCTCGAATCCCCAAATGGATTAAATTGGTTAAGTGTAACTTAACCCCATTCTAATCCCTCGAATCCCCAAATGGATTAAATTATTAGTGGACCCTGACTTAACCCTAATCATGAGGCATTAATTACTTTAATGCACCTTAACCTCTCACATTAGACTTTGTTGTGGTTACTAGTTAAGCCGGGCGGGTCCGGGTAGCTTTACACCACAACTTGGTCTAACCTCGGGTCTTGGCACCACATGACCAACTTCTCACATTGGGTCCTATTGTTTGTAGCCACTAGTTAAGCCGGTCGGTTCAGGGTAGAATTACGCTACAAACTCAACCCAACCTCGAGTTGGCCACACTTATGTTTTCTAAGTGTCATGTCCACTTCATTTCAAAACATAATTACAAGTCAAACAAATACTTGGGTAGACCTAACTTAATAGGTAAATTCCCAAGGGGTAGACCTAACTTAATAGGTAAATTCCCACTCTTATATTTTCATGTATTTTAAGTTTACCCAAACCCCCAACGTCATTCTATCGCTTACATATTCGTAATAACGCATAAAGGATAGGAAGAGGGAACTTGGCACAACATACATGATGAACTCGCATATCACAACAAACATGCATAACATGTTAGACTTGCATAACTTAGCATAGTGAACTTGCATATCACCATAAACATGCATAACATGTTAAACTTGCCTAACTTAACATAGTGAACTTTCATATTACCACAAACATGCATAACGTGTTAAACTTGCCTAACATGGCATAGGGAACTTGCACAAACTTGTCAAACATGCACAACATGTCATAGTGTACTTGCATAAGCATGCATAACTCATTAAACATGCATAACATGGCATAGTGAACTTGCATTAACATGCATAACTCAATAAACTTGCAAATCATGGCTTAGTGAACTTGCATAAACATGCATAACTCATTTAACTTGCAAATCATGGCTTAGTGAACTTGCATAAACATGCATAACTCATTTAACTTGCAAATCATGGCTTAGTGAACTTGCATAAACATGCATAACTCATTTAACTTGCAAATCATGGCTTAGTGAACTTGCATAAACATGCATAACTCATTTAACTTGCAAAGCATGGCTTAGTGAACTTGCATAAACATGCATAACTCATTTAACTTGCAAATCATGGCTTAGTGAACTTGCATAAACATGCATAACTCATTTAACTTGCAAAGCATGGCTTAGTGAACTTGCATAAACATGCATAACTCATTTAACTTGCAAATCATGGCTTAATGAACATGCAAAGATCCCAACTTTCATCACATATTAACTTTAGAGTTTCTAAAATGAAGGTAAGAGGGCTTACAACTATTATGAAGTAAAGATTGAGAAGCTCTTTTTATGCAAGCATAAAAACCCCAAAGCAAAGCTCCAATAAGAAACACCCTTAACAAAAATCCCAAAAACTCTAGCTTAACCAATAAAGCTTGCAACTTGATGATGTATGCGAGCTAATGATCATTCATACAACTTAGAAATGCTTGTATGAACATCAAAATCTTCATAGGAATCACTTAAGAAGAGAGTGGAGGCTAGGGTTTTTAGGTGGAGGCCATTTGAGAATTCAATTTGACATAGTTTGGTTGCTAGAATGAATAATGGGGCTTTAGGGTAGGATTAGGAGCTTATTTATAGAAGATTAGAGTGTTTTAGGCCCTAGGATTAACCCTAGGTTAGTTTTGGTCCGTCAGATATCGGAATTCTCTAGAACCAAGCCCCAAGACCAAGCCCAAACCAAAATGGTGCACCAGGCTAAACAGCCCGGGCACCCCCTATCGACAGGGCTGTCGACAGGGCAGTCGACATGCTAAGACCCCTGTCGACAGGCCTGTCGACATGGGGTCCTGGGCGGGAATTTTTCCCGCCTGCCCAGTTTGCCCTAATTTCTTGTTTTCAATTTAAAATTTAAATCTGTTTTTACTTAGGAATTTTCTGCAAACTTCAATGGGCCTTAACTGGGTCATACGGACTCCGATTTTCGAAAACTCGGACTCTATTTCGCGTATTTTTCCGAGACGAACGCAATGGCATAGCCCGTTTCCCTTGATTCACATTTTATAATTAAATTCTGCCTCAATTTATGTTATAACAGGTTATTGAAAATACGGGTTGTTACATTCTCCCCTCCTTAAAGGATTTCGTCCCCGAAATCTTCAAGTTAGGAAGAACGTATCCTACCATCCAATCATCCATCTACTCAAAACATCATCCACGAGCAATCATTGTCCTTACAAGATTCTAAATGATGGATGAACATATGCAAAAGTGTGTGTATATGTACTTATCTAATGCAAAGATCAATGCAAAAGATGTTAGTGCAATGTATCCATATGTATGCAAATTCCTAACATAATGTATAATATCTACATGCGTGCTCAATCATACGTCCATATGCAATATCCATGTGATAACACACAATTTCCATCCATGAATAAGCATAAACACCCATGCATATGCAATATGAGGAGTGTGCGAGCCGATCTAGTGCCTAATCGTGTATAATGCATCCACGAGCAACCACTTGCAAACACTTGCAACCACTTGCAACCACCAAGCATAACATGTTTCAAACACATGTTTCATCCAAAGGGTTTCTACCTAAGGTTCTCATGACAAGATAAACACGATAAACTAGATAATCATGGACAGAGAAATATGCTTAGAAGATAAGCAAGATAAACTCCTCTTTGGATTACAAGAAATCCATTCAAGCTCTGACATATAGTACTAACCGATGAGTCATAACCTGCTTACGGAGTTTACAACGGAAATAAGATCGATAATGGGACCGAGAGGATATATACCAAAGATAACTTGCGAGCAAGCTCCACAGGAAAACAAGGATCAAGGATGCATTCTTAAAAAGAGATATGATACGCGTGTCTAGTCTTCACTCTTCTAGTCACGTTTCCTTGAGCTTAACTCCAATGTGCTTTGACCGTCTTTTACTTCATGATTCCTTAGCTTCCTAACTCCTATTTCCCAAATTCGAGTTGGAGCTCGCCGCCTCTGTCTCCCTTTTCCACTTATTCTTCTTTCTGCATACTTGGGTTAAACATAACTGTAACCTCATGATTCCATGCAAGCTCTCCAAAATTCACTAGTGAATCCTGGATCTCATCTACTTACTATAAAGTATTCCACGCAGCAGAACTTTCCTTGAAAATACCAACCCATGTTACCAATTGCCCTTATAAATGTGATTTTCTATAACTCAGGCTTAATCGAAATGAACCATCCGCCTATAGGCCATACCTAGATTCAATTGCCTACCCATGGCTTGTAGGCTCTTTCAAAACTGGCCAACTTCTTGAGGGTAAACCGTTGCTAACCATGACGCAGTCCTTTCGCTCTTCACCGGACTGAAATGAGCACTCTTCGTGAGTCTATCTACTATGACCCACATACTCGTATTCCCTTTCTTTGATCTAGGTAGTCCATCCACATAATCTATCGAGATGTTTTCACACTTCCCTTGCGGAATCTCCAATGGAGGTAATGGCCCACTGGGCTCCTATGACTTGGCCTTAACCTGGTAGCACAACATGCATCCTAAGACCAACTCGGCCACCTCCTCGAGTGATGCGCATCTTCAAGAACCTCCTTTACCAAGTCTTTCACTCGAGGAACACATAATCTCTCATCGCGCCTTGGTCATCCCTTGTCATCTATAATATATCTAGCGAGGTGACTTGACATCTCGCCTCGAATCAACTGGTCCATGTTCTGGACCAACTGCGGGTTTTCTTCCTGTGAAACCCCCTTCTTGATCCAGAAGAGTAAGTCTATGCTCCGGGAATGCTAACTAACTAGCCAAACAGAGGAAGCTTCTTACTTCAATTGCCCTCCTCAGAGTTTGCCGTTCTTAAACCGCAACCACTTTAGCGGAATCCCCCGCTAAGCCTTACTTAGGGACTATGTGCCCAAGAAATCCCACTTTTCTTCCAAAATGACATTTGGAGAACTTGACCTCCAACTGGTGGCTCTAAGCGTATCCATCTCCTTCTTGAGATGTCTAACATGCTCTTCCTCGTTCTTTTGAGGAGATCAAAATATCGTCTACGACGACCCTGACAAACTTGTTCAAGGACTCCCTAAACACCCTACCCATCAAGATCACGTAATATGCGGGTGCATTAGTCAAACCAAATAGCATGACTAGCCATTCTAAAATCCATCTAGGGTCCCAAACGCAGTCTTGTCAATCCCATCCTCAGCCATCCTAAGCTGATGGAATCCGGTAGCTAGATCAAAAGAAAACGGATGCTCCTACAAGCTGATCAAACAAATCATTGATCCTTGGTAACGGTTATCTATTCTTCTCACGAAGATCAACACATAAGCGAAGCAAACTGTCCACATTAGTAGCGAATACTACTGGAGCACCCTACTCGAAAATGCTTCGTCTCAGGGAGTTCTTCTCAAGCAACTCCTTGACTTGCTTTCTTAACTCTCATCTCGTGAGGTCATGTGCCTAACCGGCCACGAAGCTGGCTTGGTATTACCAACCAGATAACACGGAAATCTATCCCAAGATATCAGGATATCCTCGGACCACCCTCACAGATTGCAAACTATCGATAGACGAGTTGAGGGCTTCAAGATAACATAACATGACGGGACCCATAGGGTTGCTAGAAATTTCTAGGGTGTTACCGAGGCGAGTCATGAGCCTCACTACCCTATATACAAAAACCCAGAATGGCTCCAAAACAGGACAACCATTCCATGCCCAACACCAACCCATATCCCCTGAAACCGAGAATATAAACATCCCACGAGAATTCTATACTCAAGATAGAAATTTTCAAATCCACTCAGACCACAGACAGGCGGGCAGAACCCCCCAATTGGATTTGAAACACATACGGGATCCTCAACTAGGCTAGTACTTAGGTGCAAACTTTCAACTAGATTAGATAGAATAAAACTATGCGATGTGCCAGAATCAAACAAAGTACGAACATGGAAAATCAGAAAATGTAAACCAGATTTTCAACAGAAATGCCACCTCTATCATGAGCTGGAAGAACGGTGTTGAGGGGATGAACTCGCCCTCCAGATAGTCCTACACACTGAGTCTGACCTTGCCCTTGTTTCCTCGGGCAATCCCTGCTCAGATGTCCAGACTTACCACGATGAAAGCATTCGCCCCGCTTTCTCTTCTTCTTCCTATATTTCCTGGATATATGTCCCATTTTACCACAGAAGTTGCACTTCCTATTCTCTCTTGGCTTGTCCTTGCGGTTGTTGTTATTCTTGCCTCGTTTCCCGGAATTTACCCTCTTGCCTTGAGACTCATTCGCCTTGACCTCTTTCTTGTCATTGTTATCTTCTTCTTGAAGTAGGGCCATATTCACCAAATTCTCGAAAGTCGCCCCCAAGGGTATATGAGACATGGCCTAACCGTGTAATGGCTCGTTTAATCCTAGAGCAAAGTGTAGGGCCTTCTTCTGAACTGTATTAACCAAGTCTAAATCGACCCGAGCCAGTGGATTAAACTTATCTGTGTATTCCCTAATAGTCATGTCCCCTTGCTTCAGTGATAAGAACCTCAGTCCGAACCTTCCCCTAAAGTCATCCCAAGTCTCAATTGGCCTAGTAGCGGTGGTGACTACCCACCAACGTGCAGCTTCTTCCTTTAGCAACCATACTGCTAATAAAACCTCCCTCCGGTCACCTATATCAAAGGTGGCTAAAAGATCTTTGGTCTCTTTCAACCAATTCCTTGCCTCTACAAGAGTCCCTGTTCCACTAAAAATTCTTGCCACCCATCATCTTAAGTTCTTACAAGTTTCCGCAAAAATCCGCTTGTGGAGGCTTGAGGGAGAAGAGGTACGGAAAGGGGAAGGAGGAACAGCGGCCTTGACTGGAAAGACAACATTAGAGACACCCGGGACCGGTGCCGTGACTTCCAAGTACCGACGAAACCAATCGGGTATCGTTACTCCTTTGGGCAAGATGAGATTATCAAATATGATGGAAACGAAAAGAGAAGAGTTCAAACGAGGGGTCAAAGGATAGTGCTAATGGCCTTTGGGTAATAGCCTTTAAGACTAACTAGACTTTTCTTTGGAAAATACTTTATACTTGGTTTTGAAAATAGTTTTTCAAAAGTTTTAAAAACCTTTCTATCCCTTCTCGTAAACCATATGCTCTGATACCAAATGTAACACCCCACCTCCGCCAGGGTGGCTCTTTCAAGCAACTCTGACTTTGGTGGGGCGTTTTAAAATAAGGTAAACATGCATAATGATATAGCAAGGCAGGACATGACATATATATATGTAAATAAACAGAGTAAGTAGATAAAACAGCGGAAGATTTTTAAACCATTTCAAAACACAAGTCTGGTACATCAAAATGTCAATTTCCCAAAATTACAAGTCTAGATAAATACATCATCTGATAAACTGAAATACATAAGTACTATCCCCAAATAAGAGTGATAAACCATAGCGGCTCAAGTCCAAAGCATACTTGAGCTATCCAAGGAAGCAGCTAAAATCCAAGCTAGGCTCCAGTATTCCCTCCCTGAGAACCTGGGGGGGGGGAACGGAAGAAAAGAGGCGAAACAAAACGGGTCAGTCAAAAAGACTGAGTAAGCCCTGCTACGATCAGTCTATAAACTAATAAAGTTAACATCATGATGGAAACTGAGATGATCATAGATAACAACATACTGGCATGATAAATTAACCACAAGATAGATAGAGGTGTCATTGCATAAACAAGGTTAAGTTTTTGCACCACGGTGTACTAGCAAACCAACATAACAGGTATTGATCCCTCAGCCCAAACTTTGGCCCAATTACATGAAGTGACCTTAATATAAGGTCCAACCCAACGGTCTAGTCGATCGGCTCCCTATAAACCTAACACGTCAAGTGTTGGTGTCCATACGACCCACATATGGATGTAGTCTGACTGTGCTGGGTCCACCTTCGGGTGTATCAAGCCCTTGGGTGTCAACCCCAGACACTTAAGCAATGATGCACAGCTCAAAACTACTGGTACCCGTGCCTCTAGTTTGTCCAATACCGAACTACGTGCACGTCCGTAGTCCGCCTGGACCCGCACCGCTGTACCACTCAGCCGCCGCTTTGGTCGCTTACGTCCGTCCAGTAATCGTGCCCCACCCTAGCCTAGTCCTCTAGGGTTGTGATGATACCAAACTGGGATTACTGCCGGAACAGACCCACTGCTAGGGTTTTCTAAGAGGGTTAAGTGCGATTTAACCCTTCACTAATCATGGATTAAATTGGTTAAGTGTAACTTAACCCCATTCTAATCCCTCGAACTCCCAAATGGATTAAATTAGTTAAGTGTAATCAACAGTTCACACTTAACCCCATTCTAATCCCTCGAATCCCCAAATGGATTAAATTGGTTAAGTGTAACTTAACCCCATTCTAATCCCTCGAACTCCCAAATGGATTAAATTAGTTAAGTGTAATCAACAGTTCACACTTAACCCCATTCTAATCCCTCGAATCCCCAAATGGATTAAATTGGTTAAGTGTAACTTAACCCCATTCTAATCCCTCGAATCCCCAAATGGATTAAATTATTAGTGGACCCTGACTTAACCCTAATCATGAGGCATTAATTACTTTAATGCACCTTAACCTCTCACATTAGACTTTGTTGTGGTTACTAGTTAAGCCGGGCGGGTCCGGGTAGCTTTACACCACAACTTGGTCTAACCTCGGGTCTTGGCACCACATGACCAACTTCTCACATTGGGTCCTATTGTTTGTAGCCACTAGTTAAGCCGGTCGGTTCCGGGTAGAATTACGCTACAAACTCAACCCAACCTCGAGTTGGCCACACTTATGTTTTCTAAGTGTCATGTCCACTTCATTTCAAAACATAATTACAAGTCAAACAAATACTTGGGTAGACCTAACTTAATAGGTAAATTCCCAAGGGGTAGACCTAACTTAATAGGTAAATTCCCACTCTTATATTTTCATGTATTTTAAGTTTACCCAAACCCCCAACGTCATTCTATCGCTTACATATTCGTAATAACGCATAAAGGATAGGAAGAGGTAACTTGGCACAACATACATGATGAACTCGCATATCACAACAAACATGCATAACATGTTAGACTTGCATAACTTAGCATAGTGAACTTGCATATCACCATAAACATGCATAACATGTTAAACTTGCCTAACTTAACATAGTGAACTTTCATATTACCACAAACATGCATAACGTGTTAAACTTGCCTAACATGGCATAGGGAACTTGCACAAACTTGTCAAACATGCACAACATGTCATAGTGTACTTGCATAAGCATGCATAACTCATTAAACATGCATAACATGGCATAGTGAACTTGCATTAACATGCATAACTCAATAAACTTGCAAATCATGGCTTAGTGAACTTGCATAAACATGCATAACTCATTTAACTTGCAAATCATGGCTTAGTGAACTTGCATAAACATGCATAACTCATTTAACTTGCAAATCATGGCTTAGTGAACTTGCATAAACATGCATAACTCATTTAACTTGCAAATCATGGCTTAGTGAACTTGCATAAACATGCATAACTCATTTAACTTGCAAAGCATGGCTTAGTGAACTTGCATAAACATGCATAACTCATTTAACTTGCAAAGCATGGCTTAGTGAACTTGCATAAACATGCATAACTCATTTAACTTGCAAATCATGGCTTAGTGGACTTGCATAAACATGCATAACTCATTTAACTTGCAAAGCATGGCTTAGTGAACTTGCATAAACATGCATAACTCATTTAACTTGCAAATCATGGCTTAATGAACATGAAAAGATCCCAACTTTCATCACATATTAACTTTAGAGTTTCTAAAATGAAGGTAAGAGGGCTTACAACTATTATGAAGTAAAGATTGAGAAGCCCTTTTTATGCAAGCATAAAAACCCCAAAGCAAAGCTCCAATAAGAAACACCCTTAACAAAAATCCCAAAAACTCTAGCTTAACCAATAAAGCTTGCAACTTGATGATGTATGCGAGCTAATGATCATTCATACAACTTAGAAATGCTTGTATGAACATCAAAATCTTCATAGGAATCACTTAAGAAGAGAGTGGAGGCTAGGGTTTTTAGGTGGAGGCCATTTGAGAATTCAATTTGACATAGTTTGGTTGCTAGAATGAATAATGGGGCTTTAGGGTAGGATTAGGAGCTTATTTATAGAAGATTAGAGTGTTTTAGGCCCTAGGATTAACCCTAGGTTAGTTTTGGTCCGTCAGATATCGGAATTCTCTAGAACCAAGCCCCAAGACCAAGCCCAAACCAAAATGGTGCATCAGGCTAAACAGCCCGGGCACCCCCTGTCGACAGGGCTGTCGATAGGGCAGTCGACATGCTAAGACCCCTGTCGACAGGCCTGTCGACATGGGGTCCTGGGCGGGAATTTTTCCCGCCTGCCCAGTTTGCCCTAATTTCTTGTTTTTAATTTAAAATTTAAATCTGTTTTTACTTAGGAATTTTCTGCAAACTTCAATGGGCCTTAACTGGGTCATACGGACTCCGATTTTCGAAAACTCGGACTCTATTTCGCGTATTTTTCCGAGACGAACGCAATGGCATAGCCCGTTTCCCTTGATTCACATTTTATAATTAAATTCTGCCTCAATTTATGTTATAACAGGTTATTGAAAATACGGGTTGTTACAATCAGACTGCTTTATCTATCTTTTTGGAGCTTGGACCCTAGATGTAGAGCTCAGCTTACCCTTTTCTTTTATGGCTATCAGTTCATGTATTGGGATTATGTATTTTTATTTAGCAGGATGGATATTTGTACTTGACTTCTATTATGGTTTTGTGATGTAACCAGACATGTTTTATTTTCCGCTGCAATTGAAATGATGTTTTAAATTTTCAAGTATTACTTATATCTGTCTTGCTGTAATTACTCTGTTCTATATTCTCTCAAAATACTCCACCGATGTTATGGCATTCCCTTAGAGAGTGACCATAGCGGGCGTGGGGTGTTACACGTGGTATCAGAGCTTAAGGTTACCAGAACAGATAAAATTTTTAGAAAAACTATTTTCTAAGAATATTTTTGAAAGGAGTATTTTCAAAAACATGTCTTTTAAGAGAAAAGTTTTTGAAAGAAAAGCATAATCCCCAATAGCCATATCTATATCTTTCGAATTCTCCGTTTTGAATCTCTTCCTCTCTCGTTTTGAGTTTCCCCTCCGCGTATAGATGATCTTTCTAAGATAGATAAGGATGGAAAACCACTTCAAGGAACTTGGACATGAGTCGGACTAGAAGGTGGTTCAAGAAGGAGGAGGACTCGTAGGTACCTATTGGATAGACGATGGGAGGAAGGCTCAAATAGTTGATGTTTAAAGAAGGACGAAACCTCATTTTGGTTGGAGGTTACGAGTGGAGAATGGGAAGAAGAGGGCTAGTAGTTATCCTTTTGGAGGAATAGGACATCTTATTAGGATTGTCCAAAGAGGCAAGGGCAAGGTACGGAATCTCCTGGAGGGTGGTTGTATTCCCTCACGACTAGGGTACCAGATGGGGATAGGACCGTCTAGGTTGGAATTTGGATTTCTTTAGTATCCGATTCGGACTTTATTTGATTCTGACGCATCAAGTTCGTTTACCTCATCATTGTTAGTTGAGTCACTGCACTTAGACACCAGTTAGTAGATGATCCCTTAGTTGTTTCAAACCCAATTGGGGCTCCATGATGTGTTTGGGTTTGAAAGTTTCTATACTTAGCGTTGAGTTTAGATGTGATGCTTTTTGGGCTTCACGGGCCATGGGTTAATTTTGGGCATGGACTGGTTATCCAGTAATGGTGCCGTTCTTATTGTGGAAGGAGAGTTGTTAGGCTTATGACCCGCTTGGGTAACACTCTCGAGATCTCTTGTAATCCCATGGAATCTGTTATGCTAAGTTATCGCTTGACACGTTGATCAAGAGTTTGCGATCTGTTAGAGTGGTCCGGGAATACTCGGATGTGTTGGAGGAGGTAAAGGGCTTACCTCCGGAGCGGGAGAATGACTTCCGAATATATCTGGTAGACAATGCCAAACCAGTATCTTGGCCAGTGTGCCACATGGCTCCTCGTGAGAGGAGGGAACTCCATAAGCAAGTAGGCGATTTGCTTGAGAAGGGGTTCATAAGACGAAGTATATCGAAGTGGGGTGCTTCAGTAGTTCTTGATATGAAGGCGGATGGGTCCCTCAGACTTTGTATAGGTTATAGGGAGTTTAACAAGATAACAAAGAAGAATAGACACCCATTGCCGAGGATTGATGATCTTTTTGATCAGTTGGTTGGCGCCTCAGTATTTTCACGGGGGACTCAGCCACGGAGTTCCATCAGTTGAGAGTGGCTGAGGATAGCATAGAGAAGACTACCTTTAGGACTCCGGATGGTTTTTATGAGTGGCTGGTGATGCCATTTGGTTTGACGAACGCCCCTGCATACTTTAGTGACTTGATGAGAAGGGTGTTCAGGGAGTACCTAAATAAGTTCGTAATGGTCTTTGTAAATGACATCTTGGTCTTTCCTAGGAGCGAAATAAGTTTTCGTATGAGCTCAATAGGTTGAGCAAAGCCAGTTATGGGATAAACGGTGGTTTTGGACCGAGAACGGCAAAGACATCCAGAGTTGGACAAGGGCTTAGTTATTTAGCCGTTTTTACTAGTATCATCTCACGTAGGTCGTCTGAATTCGAAGGAGGCATCCCTTGGGTGTTTGTCTGATATTGGTTCAGGCCTTTGGGGCTTGCATTCGGGGGATGTCGAGTTCGACTAAGGAGGTCTGCGTGAGAGATGGATAGTTGTGATGATTTTGCATGGGAGAATATCCTAATTTTCTCTAGAAGTGGAGAAAAGCATGCCCTACATCTTAGGGAAGTGTTGGAAACTCTTTGAGCAACAAAGGTGGATGGAATTCTTAGCATCCTATGAGGTTGAGATAGCGTATACCCCTGGCAAGGGTAACGTGGTGGCAGACGCCTTAAGCAGAAAAAGGTTGTCTTTGAGTCCATTGTTCGTGGAGTGGCGAAGCTTTAAGTTTAATTCTATGTTTGACTTTAGACCTTCCGTTGACTTTGTACCCGGTTTGCTAGCCTCCTTGGAGGTTAGGCCTACTCTTTTGGGGCGGATTGGCGAGGCACAGCGAGACGACCCACAGTTGGTTGAGTTAGTAGAGAAGCTCATAAGGGGGGGAGTCGTCCAGCCATTTGGGTAGGTACACCCTAGATGGTAAGGGGTGGTTGCGTAGAGACGGTAGACTTTGTGTATAGCAAGACGAGGGCTGAGGAAGGCTATACTCGATGATGCACATCGTTCGAATATGACCATTCATCCTGGTAGGGACAAGATGTACCAAGACATGAAGAGAGTTTTCTTCTGGGCCGGTATAAAGAAAGATGTGGCCGAGTATGTGGCTAGATGCTTAGTGTTCCAACAAGTTAAAGCAGAGCAAAGGAAACCCGGTGGGTTGCTACACCCATTGGAAGTTCCGCAATGGAAGTGGGATAGTGTCTCGATGGATTTCATCGATGGGTTACCGAGATCGAGGAAGGGCAATACGGGAATTTGGGTTGTGGTAGACAGACTTACCAAGAGTGCCCATTTATTACCCGTGAAGAGTAAGAGGACCGCTCCATGGCTTGCTTTAGTCTATGTTAGAGAGATTGTTAGATTGCATGGCGTACCATCCAGCATTGTGAGTGATCGAGATCCTATCTTCACTAGTGAGTTTTGGAGAAGTTTGCAAGAGGCGGTAGGGACTCAGTTGTGTTTGAGCACCGCATATCATCCTCAGACGGACGACCAGACTGAGAGGGTGAATCGTGTCCTAGAAGACCTTTTGAGGCTTTGTATCTTAGATTTTGGAGGTACATGGGAATAGCATCTTCCATTGGTGGAGTTCGCATATAATAACAGCTTTCAGTCCAGTATTGGTATGGCTCCTTTCGAAGCTCTTTATGGAAGGCCTTGTCGATCACCTACATGTTGGTGGGAATCTACGGACAAGATATTGCTTGGGCCTGATATGGTTAGGGAGACTTCTGAGAAGATTGACTTGATTCGAAGAAGGATGGAAGCGGCGCAGCATAGTGTAACAACCCGGAAAATCTGGGCCAGTTTAAAATTTTTATTTTGGCAATTTTAGCGAATGTTGATTATTTAAAATGAATTATTTTAAATAATATCGTCGAGAAATTTATTTTGAATAGAATTCGAACGTATATATTATACGCGTCGTCGTTAGAATATAAATATTTATATATAATTATAAATAGAATTGAAAATGGCGCGGTAGTTCGATAATTCGATTTCAAACTTCAATTGAATGTACCGGGTGCAAAACAATCCGGATTGTAGTGAAACCAAAAATAATGGAATCTAATAGTGAATATCTTTCCAACGAATCCGAAAAATCAAAAGTTTGTAGCGGGAATGAAAAGATATGTCCAGTTGAAAATTCTGAATAGTCGCTATGGAATTCAGGCCCTTAAAAATGGACATTTTGCAAACGACCTCGGATTTCGATGAAACCAGTTTTGTTGGGTCCGGGATGTAAAGTTATTGCTAGGTTTCAAATTTCATAATTTTTCGAATCAATAGGTGAGCGTGGCAAAGGAAAACACGTTTGACCGGTTTCAGTTGATTTTAATCGACTGGAAAATGGCCATTTTTCTAACGGTCTCAAAATTCGACGAAATTAGTTTTGTTAGGACCGTATCGTCAATACGAAGCTATAAAATATTTTCTGGAATTTTTCTAGCTAGTATGTGACCCCGGTAATTTGAAATATACATTTATAATTCAATATAGTGATTTAAATGTAAATTTAACGGAAACTGATTCAAACGATCGAATCAACCTGCGATACATATCTCATTGTGTTCAGAATGGGGGTGAAACGCTATGGACGACAGGCGGTGGGCCTCGTTTAGAGGTCATATGTAAAAGTCAATATTTCGGTAATTAAAATAATTAAAATAATAAAAGAAAATTTTCTCTCCCCTCCCCCCCTTAACTCCTCTCTGGCCCCCCCCCCCATTTCATTAGTTCATAACGAAAGGAAAAAAAAGAAAAAAAAACATCACGAATCGAAATCCAGCCACCCCCCCCCCCAAGGCGGCGCCGACCTCGAGACGTCCCCTCCTCCACCTGCGGTAGCTGCGACCCCCCCTCTCTCCTCAAGCGATCGACAGAGAAACCCCCACCCCCCCCAAGCCTACCGCCGATCGATGAGAACCCCCCCCCAAGCCTACCGCCGATCGATGAGAACCCCCCCTAAGCCTGCTGCCGACAGAGAAACCCCCCCCCCCCCTGTAAGTTTTTTTAGCTTATTTATTTTATTTGATTTTTATATAATGTTAAAACTGATTTTTATATAATGTTAAAACTGATTTTTATATAATGTTAAAACTGATTTTTAAACGATTTAAAAACCGATTTTAAAATGATTAAAACTGATCTTTTTTTTTAAGGATTTTAAACTGATTTTTGAAAAGAATTTTTAAAACTGATTTTTTTTAAAAAGATTATAAATCTGATTTTTTTTTAAGGAGAATTCTGATTTTATTTTAAAAAGAAAAGGTTTGAGCTTTAGAATGGAAAAAGATTTGAACTTTAAATAGGAAAAATATGATTTATATATATTTAACTTCGAATTAAAAATATGATTTTTATATATTGAACTTCGAATTAAAAATATGATTTTTATATATTGAAAAGCAAAGTAAAAATTCGATTTTTATATATTGAGAAGCAAAGTAAAAATTCGATTTTTATATATTGAATAGCAAAGTAAAAATTCGATTTTTACATATGTAGAGAATACGGGCGAAAGCGACAAAAAGGCGAGTTGGCGAAGATTTCCTGCATTGGAAGTGCCGTGGAGCTAGGATAGCTATAAGTGAGAACTTCTCACCTTTCGATTTAATTTTTCTAGTTATATATATACTAGGATGCAGACGGTGTTTAGTAGCACCCGACACCCGTCATCCACAGACCATGGATGGCTTGTTTGTTAAATTGTTTGGTTGTGTAGTTGATAAGATGATTTGATTTGAAATTGAATTGTTGAGTGAAATAAATTGATTTGATTGATGTGTGAATGGCGTGGGCCTTCACTAGACCGGGGATAAGGCTAGGCCTTGTCCCGTTTCTAGTATCGTGCCGTTATGCCGCCGAAATTTTCTGAAATAAGTTAGAAAAATAAAAATATCATTTTATTTAAAGAATGAACTGAATAGAAATTCATATGTTGGAATAAAATGTTTTATCGTTAAAAATATAATTTTTAACGTGATGTGAATAAATAAAATATTCATTTATAAACCAGACGGTTTGTTTATGTACACTGATTTGACTGACATTGATTGGGTCGATAAATTTTACACATCGCCCAACTGCACAAATAAAATCTGTGTTTGATTGTTTGAAACCCCACACGGGTGTTGGGATGAAATATGAATTCCACTCATCCTGATTAATTAAATATGTCGATCGATTGATTGACAGGCTGTATAAGCGTTAGATATCTATATTTGATGCTTATACAGTGTAGTGCACTTTGGTTGATGGTTGATCCTTTTTCAATGTTATTATATACATGTGTTGTATGAAAATCCATATAATTAATTTTATATGGTGATTGATTGGGCCTCATTCCAATTTAGAAAATAAAGAATAATATAAAGTAAAGGTTCATGTGTTGACTGTACTCATCCGTTGAGATCAGTCATGTGTTGAACGAATTATTTTTATAATAAAATTTACATCTTTATCAATATAAAGTAAAGGTTCATGTGTTGACTGTACTCATCCGTTGAGATTAGTCATGTGTTGAACGAAGTATTTTAACAAAAATAGTCACACATGGACGGTACTCATTCGTTGAGATTAGTCGTGTGTTGACAAAAAGAAATATTTGAAATAGAATATATAAAGCTGTGTTGAATAGTGATGCGCCATTTTGACGCGAACGATATATATAACGATTTCGAAATGAATTGAATTGAAAACGATTTCGAAATGAATTGAATTGAAAACGATTTCGAAATGAAATGAATTGAAAACGATTTCGAAATGAAATGAATTGAAAACGATTTCGAAATGAAATGAATTGAAAACGATTTCTAAAAGAATTGAATATAAAACGATTTCGAAAAGAATTGAATATAAAACGATTTAGAAATGAATTGAATTGAAAACGATTTCGAAATAAATTGAAAACGAATTCAAATTGAATTGAAAGCGAATTGAAACGAATTCAAATTGAATTGAAATTTGAATTGAATAGAAATGAATTTTAAAACGAATTTATAAAGAAGAATTCAATTTTGATTTGAATTGAAATGGAAGTTGAGGTTGCTTTTGAAACGAATTTTAAAACTATTTATATAATTCGTTTTAAAT
The DNA here is from genome assembly GCA_030737875.1 of Allium sativum. NCBI lineage: Eukaryota > Viridiplantae > Streptophyta > Magnoliopsida > Asparagales > Amaryllidaceae > Allium > Allium sativum. Next base: position 153,249,885 of record CM060924.1, on the reverse strand, counting down.
AGAAATCGACGAAATATATATTATATATATTATATATATAATATAAATGGCCTGAATAGAACGCGCCGCGCCGCGGCAGTTCGTAAATTTCGACCATTTATTTCAAACGGACATTACGGGAGATCCGACCGTCGGATTCTCCTAAAACCGGAACCGTTGGGTTCGTATCGAAAAGAGCTTTCTAATGAATATTAGAAATTTGAAATCTAACGATTGGATTTGGAATTATGTCCAAATCAAATTTGAAAAAGGTCGATGTAAGTGCAGTTCGATGGCCATTGATGGAAATCGACTATACAGGCCTTGATAAAATTATTAAAAATGGTAATAATTTGTGTATAATCATAAGAAATGATTTAGAAAGAATTGGGATGAAAAACTCCATATTTGAAAAGATAAAAATAGATTTTTATCGAAATGAACTAGTTTTGAACTAGAATTATAATTCTGTTTATTTTTAAATAAATAAATTGAATTTGAAAAGGGTTTTAAAAATAACCAGAATTTCCAATGATTGCATTAGAGTGGAATTGAATCGAAATTGTCTTTGGAATATTTCGATGTTGGAATTCGTGATTATACGGATGTTGTTATGGAAATTTTAAAGATATACATTTATATCGTTATTTCCAATACGACATTTGTTAATCGTAGGATTTGATATTGAATATAAGCCGATATATTTTCTATTCAGAGCCTTGTATTGAATATCAAATGTGATTTGGGTTTGTCGTGAATGGTGTCTTCACTAACACTGTTCTTGAACCCAGTTGAGAAAAGATTAAATCTTTTTTATTTAGATTTAATGAAGCGTACCAATTAAATAATATTTAATTGGAATTGAATTGATATTGATTTTTGGGTTTATCGTGGACAGTGTTTTAAATAACACTCGTTCTTTAACCCGATAATTAATGGAATGTGAATTTGGGTTTATCGTGAACTGTGTTTTAAATGACACCGATTCTTTAACCCAGTTAACGATTAAAACTAAGTGGAGTTTTAATGAATCTTTAATTAGATTCAAATGGTCGAGAATGGAGTATCGCCAGTTTTGCTCCAAAGCGATAGTTAAATCTTTAATTAGATTTGAACGTGAAATGGTAATTAATTTTACCGATAACACTGTGGTGTTAGATATGGAGTATTACCAGTTTTGCTTCATGGGATGAATAGGTTGGGATTGGGAAATAAAACAAATAATTACTTCGTAGTGGTTCGCTAATCTCGACTAGTTGGTAAAACCATAATTTGGTTTTAAACGACATCCAAAGGAAGATTACAGGATAAATTTTAAAGGATTTATCTTGGATAAAATTAATGGGAACCTTTCCCTAAGAATGTGGAGTTTAGAAACTAGCTGTAGGTTGGCTAAGAAGAATGGTTTCCTGGGTATTGATCTGATGTTGGTTTCGGCCTTCGGGGTTAATGTTTGGGGAATTGTTCTCTTGCTAATTTGCGGTTAGTGACAAATGAATTGGAATGAGGCGTATGCTGTGTTTGTGTAACATTCGTTTTAATATACGCGGGTTGTTCGGGAAGGCCGGGTTTATACCCATTCTGAATAACCGATTCGACGATAAGTCGAAGATGAAGACGGTGGTTAAAGACCGGAAGTCTTCACATCGTTCGGATAATTACTGACGATCCTGATTGGGCTGTACACCCAAGAGGATGGAAATAGTTGGTGGTCGTCCAGACGTACTTGGAGATGGATGGATATGCGAGGAAAGTGCCTCCGGTTTCGTTCAGACCTAGAACGGACTTGTAAATGGATGGTGTGTCTGACATTGTATTCCTTTATATTGTATTTGTTGATCTCTGCTAAATATATATCTGTTTGGCGGCGGAGAATTTATTCTCTTGCTTAACGCCCTTCTCTGAGACATATGAGCTCAGAGGTTATATATTGGCAGAAATCAGTGGTACGATATGGATTGATAGTGTGGCATGCTGAGATGCAGTGATCCAGACTTTTGTTGAAAAGAAAAGTTTGGTGGTTGATGATCAAAGCGCAGCTGATATAGCATGGCTTTGTGCATAGCGTTGATCCGCGAGCCTCACACCCCGGTATGGTGGCAAACTGATGGTTTGATCAGTATGTTTTTTTTTCGTGGATGGGCACCTTAGTGGTGTCGTGGATTCGGTCGGCCGAGATGAGCCTAGTGCTAAGGGATATATAGAGTAAGCGGTGTTTTCTCTCGCTGGGACGTAAGCCGCGGTGGTACTCTGGTCCCAAATGTGCGGATGCAGATGGTGTTCTCTTGTTGGGACGTAAGCCGTGGTGAATTGCATTCCGCGATCGATCTTTCGAATCAGGAGCCACCATGATGGAAATTCAATTTCCAATACGTGTATTCCGGCTTTATTTGTAGAGCCTAGTATGGCGACATAGTGGGATGGGGCACTCATGCCGTCTATGATTTATATTTATGATTGAAATTGTTTTGACACTATACACTTATTATAGTATCAAATGATTTGTTTTAAACGTATCAAGCATGTTTGGCTATTATAAGGGAAAACCCTATCCTCCGGCTTGCGTTGCATTGTGTGATGGGACCTGGGTCTTATAATAGCTTCATTTTTTCGAAAAAAGCATTGCGCTGTTTATTCTATGCACTGGTATTCTTGGGAGGAAACCCGTTCCGTATTATACGGTGTGGTCCCTTGAATTACTCTCTTTTAAAGTAAAGTTTTAAATAACTGTTTTAGTTCTCACACCAGTCCCATGACTGACCTGGAGTTTATTGTTTTAACCTAAACTCTGGGTGCCCCTATTTTGACACGGGCAGCTAGTAGTTTTGGGTTTTGCAGATTTATATTCACAGGATCCTGGTTTATAGCTGGAACGATATCCGGAAAGCTTTGTATCCGTATATCTCCTTCTAGTTGTGTATTGTATTATTTTCCACTGCTATGTATTTAAATGAAATTTAAATCTCTGATATTTCTGTGTAATATTTATTCATACTCTGTATATTCTTGTAATCTGATGCATTGTTGTAATATACAACGAAGTGTTCTTTTATATGCGTTCTGTTGTGGCTTGTTCTCGAACTATCCGACGCTTTCCTTTATGGGGAAGTTACGGGTTTTTACAATTGGTATCAGAGCTTTGGTTTACAAAGCAGAGAACAAGGCACATTAGAACCATACGAAAGAATTCATCAGATATTGGATTAGTAATATCCAATGAGAATGATTCGTTAGAGATGGGATCAGTAGTATCCTAGAACGAGTGTGAAGAGTAGTGTTTTTGATAAATAAAAGTGAAAACAAATTTTGTTTTGAAAATTTAAATCAATTATTCGTATTTGAATATTTATTTATATAGATGTGGACAATCCAGTATATATAGATTTTGCATATACGTCTGATTCGCGTGTATTCGAAATTTTAATATACTGGGTAGATATAGAATCACACTCTAGTCGCCCGGGGATGATGCTGATAATTGTGATCACATTATCAGTATTTATATTCGAGTGACGAAAGTGAGATTTCTATATATTTCCTATTGACTGGTGTGAGAAGCAAAATTAGATAGGGCCTATTGTTGTGATTTGGCATCAAAAATCTGATTTTTGACTATATATCAAAATTATGAATTTGAGACTCTAATCCACTAATTGATTGATGTTTGTGTTGTTTGTTTAGTTGGTCGCTAATTTTGAACCATTATGCTTAACTGAATCAAATATTGAGTTATATTGAAAATTGGTTGCATTTGTTTGCATATACATATACTTATATTGAACAGGTCATAGCAAGGAGGCTAGAGCCGAAGAATAAAATTTGTTTGCCCGACAAATAGGTACATGTTTACTACATAATTTCCTGTTTTGTTTGGGTGATGATGATTTTGTGAGCCTATTGGCTAGCCGCTTGGCTTTTTCTTTTTCTTTTTGAGATCTGAAGGACCGGGGAAGCTATTTGAAATTCCCCGATGCTCCCGGTGCAGGGGAGGTTATGGCGAAATTTTTCAAAAATTTAGGGTGTTAGCCAAATTTTTGAAAATTTGAAAATTCTCAGAAACTAAAGAGTTGGAGAATGGAAGCCGGATCGAACGTAGAGTTGATTAATCAAACCACTTTCGACTTTGTTCCTTTTCGGGGACGAAAAGTTTTAAGTGGGGGAGATTGTAACAACCCGGAAAATCTGGGCCAGTTTAAAATTTTATTTTGGCAATTTTAGCGAATGTTGATTATTTAAAATGAATTATTTTAAATAATATCGTCGAGAAATTTATTTTGAATAGAATTCGAACGTATATATTATACGCGTCGTCGTTAGAATATAAATATTTATATATAATTATAAATAGAATTGAAAATGGCACGGTAGTTCGATAATTCGATTTCAAACTTCAATTGAATGTACCAGGTGCAAAACAATCCGGATTGTAGGGAAACCAAAAAATAATGGAATCTAATAGTGAATATCTTTCCAACGAATCCGAAAAATCAAAAGTTCGTAGCGGGAATCAAAAGATATGTCCAGTTGAAAATTCTGAATAGTCGCTATGGAATTCAGGCCCTTAAAAATGGACATTTTGCAAACGACCTCGGATTTCGATGAAACCAGTTTTGTTGGGTCCGGGATGTAAAGTTATTGCTAGGTTTCAAATTTCATAATTTTTCGAATCAATAGGTGAGCGTGGCAAAGGAAAACACGTTTGACCGGTTTCAGTTGATTTTAATCGACTGGAAAATGGCCATTTTTCTAACGGTCTCAAAATTCGACGAAATTAGTTTTGTTAGGACCGTATCGTCAATACGAAGCTAGAAAATATTTTCTGGAATTTTTCTAGCTAGTATGTGACCCCGGTAATTTGAAATATACGTTTATAATTCAATATAGTGATTTAAATGTAAATTTAACGGAAACTGATTCAAACGATCGAATCAACCTGCGATACATATCTCATTGTGTTCAGAATGGGGGTGAAACGCTATGGACGACAGGCGGTGGGCCTCGTTTAGAGGTCATATGTAAAAGTCAATATTTCGGTAATTAAAATAATTAAAATAATAAAAGAAAATTTTCTCTCCCCTCCCCCCCCTTAACTCCTCTCTGCCCCCCCCCCATTTCATTAGTTCATAACGAAAGGAAAAAAAAGAAAAAAAAACATCACGAATCGAAATCCAGCCACCCCCCCCCCCCCAAGGCGGCGCCGACCTCGCGACGTCCCCTCCTCCACCTGCAGTAGCTGCGACCCCCCCTCTCTCCTCAAGCGATCGACAGAGAAACCCCCCCTCAAGCCTACCGCCGATCGATGAGAACCCCCCCCCCCAAGCCTACCGCCGATCGATGAGAACCCCCCCCTAAGCCTGCTGCCGACAGAGAAAAACCCCCCCTGTAAGTTTTTTTAGCTTATTTATTTTATTTGATTTTTATATAATGTTAAAACTGATTTTTATATAATGTTAAAACTGATTTTTATATAATGTTAAAATTGATTTTTAAACGATTTAAAAACCGATTTTAAAATGATTAAAACTGATCTTTTTTTAAGGATTTTAAACTGATTTTTGAAAAGAATTTTTAAAACTGATTTTTTTTTTAAAAAGATTATAAATCTGATTTTTTTTTAAGGAGAATTCTGATTTTATTTTAAAAAGAAAAGGTTTAAACTTTAAAAAGGAAAAGGTTTGAGCTTTAGAATGGAAAAAGATTTGAACTTTAAATAGGAAAAATATGATTTTTATATATTGAACTTCGAATTAAAAATATGATTTTTATATATTGAACTTCGAATTAAAAATATGATTTTTATATATTGAAAAGCAAAGTAAAAATTCGATTTTTATATATTGAGAAGCAAAGTAAAAATTCGATTTTTATATATTGAATAGCAAAGTAAAAATTCGATTTTTACATATGTAGAGAATACGGGCGAAAGCGACAAAAAGGCGAGTTGGCGAAGATTTCCTGCATTGGAAGTGCCGTGGAGCTAGGATAGCTATAAGTGAGAACTTCTCACCTTTCGATTTAATTTTTCTAGTTATATATATACTAGGATGCAGACGGTGTTTAGTAGCACCCGACACCCGTCATCCACAGACCATGGATGGCTTGTTTGTTAAATTGTTTGGTTGTGTAGTTGATAAGATGATTTGATTTGAAATTGAATTGTTGAGTGAAATAAATTGATTTGATTGATGTGTGAATGGCGTGGGCCTTCACTAGACCGGGGATAAGGCTAGGCCTTGTCCCGTTTCTAGTATCGTGCCGTTATGCCGCCGAAATTTTCTGAAATAAGTTAGAAAAATAAAATATCATTTTATTTAAAGAATGAACTGAATAGAAATTCATATGTTGGAATAAAATGTTTTATCGTTAAAAATATAATTTTTAACGTGATGTGAATAAATAAAATATTCATTTACAAACCAGACGGTTTGTTTATGTACACTGATTTGACTGACATTGATTGGGTCGATAAATTTTACACATCGCCCAACTACACAAATAAAATCTGTGTTTGATTGTTTGAAACCCCACACGGGTGTTGGGATGAAATATGAATTCCACTCATCCTGATTAATTAAATATGTCGATCGATTGATTGACAGGCTGTATAAGCGTTAGATATCTATATTTGATGCTTATACAGTGTAGTGCACTTTGGTTGATGGTTGATCCTTTTTCAATGTTATTATATACATGTGTTGTATGAAAATCCATATAATTAATTTTATATGGTGATTGATTGGGCCTCATTCCAATTTAGAAAATAAAGAATAATATAAAGTAAAGGTTCATGTGTTGACTGTACTCATCCGTTGAGTTCAGTCATGTGTTGAACGAATTATTTTTATAATAAAATTTACATCTTTATCAATATAAAGTAAAGGTTCATGTGTTGACTGTACTCATCCGTTGAGATTAGTCATGTGTTGAACGAAGTATTTTAACAAAAATAGTCACACATGGACGGTACTCATTCGTTGAGATTAGTCGTGTGTTGACAAAAAGAAATATTTAAAATAGAATATATAAAGCCGTGTTGAATAGTGATGCGCCATTTTGACGCGAACGATATATATAACGATTTCGAAATGAATTGAATTGAAAACGATTTCGAAATGAATTGAATTGAAAATGATTTCGAAATGAAATGAATTGAAAACGATTTCGAAATGAAATGAATTGAAAACGATTTCGAAATGAAATGAATTGAAAACGATTTCTAAAAGAATTGAATATAAAACGATTTCGAAAAGAATTGAATATAAAACGATTTAGAAATGAATTGAATTGAAAATGATTTCGAAATAAATTGAAAACGAATTCAAATTGAATTGAAAGCGAATTGAAACGAATTCAAATTGAATTGAAATTTGAATTGAATAGAAATGAATTTTAAAACGAATTTATAAAGAAGAATTCAATTTTGATTTGAATTGAAATGGAAGTTGAGGTTGCTTTTGAAACGAATTTTAAAACTATTTATATAATTCGTTTTAAATAGAAATCGACGAAATATATATTATATATATTATATATATAATATAAATGGCCTGAATAGAACGCGCCGCGCCGCGGCAGTTCGTAAATTTCGACCATTTATTTCAAACGGACATTACGGGAGATCCGACCGTCGGATTCTCCTAAAACCGGAACCGTTGGGTTCGTATCGAAAAGAGCTTTCTAATGAATATTAGAAATTTGAAATCTAACGGTTGGATTTGGAATTATGTCCAAATCAAATTTGAAAAAGGTCGCTATAAGTGCAGTTCGATGGCCATTGATGGAAATCGACTGTACAGGCCTTGATAAAATTATTAAAAATGGTAATAATTTGTGTAAAATCATAGGAAATGATTTAGAAAGAATTGGGATGAAAATCTCCATATTTGAAAAGATAAAAATATATTTTTATCGAAATGAACTAGTTTTGAACTAGAATTATAATTCTGTTTATTTTTAAATAAATAAATTGAATTTGAAAAGGGTTTTAAAAATAACCAGAATTTCCAATGATTGCATTAGAGTGGAATTGAATCGAAACTGTCTTCGGAATATTTCGATGTTGGAATTCGTGATAATACGGATGTTGTTATGGAAATTTGAAAGATATACATTTATATCATTATTTCCAATACGACATTTGTTAATCGTAGGATTTGATATTGAATATAAGCCGATATATTTTCTATTCAGAGCCTTGTATTGAATATCAAATGTGATTTGGGTTTGTCGTGAATGGTGTCTTCACTAACACTGTTCTTGAACCCAGTTGAGAAAAGATTAAATCTTTTTTATTTAGATTTAATGAAGCGTACCAATTAAATAATATTTAATTGGAATTGAATTGATATTGATTTTTGGGTTTATCGTGGACAGTGTTTTAAATAACACTCGTTCTTTAACCCGATAATTAATGGAATGTGAATTTGGGTTTATCGTGAACTGTGTTTTAAATGACACTGATTCTTTAACCCAGTTAACGATTAAAACTAAGTGGAGTTTTAATGAATCTTTAATTAGATTGAAATGGTCGAGAATGGAGTATCGTCAGTTTTGCTCCAAAGCGATAGTTAAATCTTTAATTAGATTTGAACGTGAAATGGTAATTAATTTTACCGATAACACTGTGGTGTTAGATATGGAGTATTACCAGTTTTGCTTCATGGGATGAATAGGTTGGGATTGGGAAATAAAACAAATAATTACTTCGTAGTGGTTCGCTAATCTCGACTAGTTGGTAAAACCATAATTTGGTTTTAAACGACATCCAAAGGAAGATTACAGGATAAATTTTAAAGGATTTATCTTGGATAAAATTAATGGGAACCTTTCCCTAAGAATGTGGAGTTTAGAAACTAGCTGTAGGTTGGCTAAGAAGAATGGTTTCCTGGGTATTGATCTGATGTTGGTTTCGGCCTTCGGGGTTAATGTTTGGGGAATTGTTCTCTTGCTAATTTGCGGTTAGTGACTAATGAATTGGAATGAGGCGTATGCTGTGTTTGTGTAACATTCGTTTTAATATACGCGGGTTGTTCGGGAAGGCCGGGTTTATACCCATTCTGAATAACCGATTCGACGATAAGTCGAAGATAAAGACGGTGGTTAAAGACCGGAAGTCTTCACATCGTTCGGATAATTACTGACGATCCTGATTGGGCTGTACACCCAAGAGGATGGAAATAGTTGGTGGTCGTCCAGACGTACTTGGAGATGGATGGATATGCGAGGAAAGTGCCTCCGGTTTCGTTCAGACCTAGAACGGACTTGTAAATGGATGGTGTGTCTGACATTGTATTCCTTTATATTGTATTTGTTGATCTCTGCTAAATATATATCTGTTTGGCGGTGGAGAATTTATTCTCTTGCTTAACGCCCTTCTCTGAGACATATGAGCTCAGAGGTTATATATTGGCAGAAATCAGTGGTACGATATGGATTGATAGTGTGGCATGCTGAGATGCAGTGATCCAGACTTTTGTTGAAAAGCAAAGTTTGGTGGTTGATGATCAAAGCGCAGCTGATATAGCATGGCTTTGTGTATAGCGTTGATCCGCGAGCCTCACACCCCGGTATGGTGGCAAACTGATGGTTTGATCAGTATGTTTTTTTTCGTGGATGGGCACCTTAGTGGTGTCGTGGATTCGGTCGACCGAGATGAGCCTAGTGCTCAGGGATATATAGAGTAAGCGGTGTTTTCTCTCGCTGGGACATAAGCCGCGGTGGTACTCTGGTCCCAAATGTGCGGATGCAGACGGTGTTCTCTTGTTGGGACGTAAGCCGTGGTGAATTGCATTCCGCGATCGATCTTTCGAATCAGGAGCCACCATGATGGAAATCCAATTTCCAATACGTGTATTCCGGCTTTATTTGTAGAGCCTAGTATGGCGACATAGTGGGATGGGGCACTCATGCCGTCTATGATTTATATTTATGATTGAAATTGTTTTGACACTATACACTTATTATAGTATCAAATGATTTGTTTTAAACGTATCAAGCATGTTTGGCTATTATAAGGGAAAACCCTATCCTCCGGCTTGCGTTGCATTGTGTGATGGGACCTGGGTCTTATAATAGCTTCATTTTTTCGAAAAAAGCATTGCGCTGTTTATTATATGCACTAGTATTCTTGGGAGGAAACCCGTTCCGTATTATACGGCGTGATCCCTTGAATTACTCTCTTTTAAAGTAAAGTTTTAAATAACTGTTTTAGTTCTCACACCAGTCCCATGACTGACCTGGAGTTTATTGTTTTAACCTAAACTCTGGGTGCCCCTATTTTGACACGGGCAGCTAGTAGTTTTGGGTTTTGCAGATTTATATTCACAGGATCCTGGTTTATAGCTGGAACGATATCCGGAAAGCTTTGTATCCGTATATCTCCTTCTAGTTGTGTATTGTATTATTTTCCGCTGCTATGTATTTAAATGAAATTTAAATCTCTGATATTTCTGTGTAATATTTATTCATACTCTGTATATTCTTGTAATCTGATGCATTGTTGTAATATACAATGAAGTGTTCTTTTATATGCGTTCTGTTGTGGCTTGTTCTCGAACTATCCGACGCTTTCCTTTACGGGGAAGTTACGGGTTTTTACACATAGGCAAAAATCTTATGCGGACAAGAGAAGGACGGATCTTGAGTTTGAAGTTGGGGACATGGTTTTTGTCAAAGTGTCTCCGTTACGAAATGTGGTTCGCTTTGGATCTATTGGAAAGTTAGCACCAAGGTTCGTAGGGCCGTTTCCTATTAAGGAAAGGATTGGACGGATGGCATATAGAGTGGAGTTGCCCGACAGACTTAGTGGTGTACATGATGTATTCCATGTGTCACATTTGAGGAAGTGCTTACACGAGACCGCAGAGGTGGTAGAGCCGAGCTTACTTAGAGAAGTGGAAGTAGAGCGTGATATGACTATTCGACGAGCTCCTACTCGCATCCTTGGGTCAGAGACTAGGCAGTTGAGAAACAGAGAGGTTCAACTAGTCAAAGTGCAATGGGGAGAAGATGAGAGCAACACAACTTGGGAGACGGAAGCGAAGATGCGTTCATTGTACCCATTTATTTTTGAGGGTATGTCTTTTTAATTTCTCCTCTATCGTTGTCTAGTACTTATCTTATCTTTAGTATGTCCTCTCGTTAGTACTCTTTGACCTTTAGACAGGGTAAACCTATGGTTGAAACATGTGTTTGAGACATGTTATGGTTGATGGATGCAAGTGGATGCAAGTGTTTGCTAGTGGTTGCTCGTGGATGCATATACACACACTCTAGGCACTAGATCGGCTCAGTCACTTCATATTGCATATTGCATAAAAATTGTGTGTAGGAAGCTATATTTATGGTTGTATAATGATTGTGTTATCATATGGATGATGCATTTTTGTGAATGATTGTGCACTCATGTAGATATTGTATGTGTCGATAGGGTTCTCTCGCATACATAATGGATGCATGGCACTATCATGGTTTGCATATGTTCATACATTAGATAGGGAACATATACACACACTTTTTGCATATGCTCATACATCATTAGAAATTGTTTTAAGGACAATGGATGCCCGTGTTTGATGGATTGAGTAGATGGTTGTTTGGATGGTAGGATATGCATTCTCCTTAGCTTAGGGATTTCGGGGACGAAATCCTTTAAGGAGGGGAGAATGTAACACCCCGAATTTCGGTTAATGCTAAAATTCACTAATTACAGAATAAATAATCTCAGATGTGAGAATTGGGGGAAACGGGCTGCATCATTGCGTTCGTCTCGGAAAAATACGCGAAATAGAGTCCAAGTTTTCGAGAATCGGAGTCCGTATGGCCCGGTTATGGCCCAATGAAGTTTACAGAAAATTCAAAGTTCAAAACAGATTTAAAATTCAGATTTAAATTTCAAAAATTGGGGCCAATGGGGCCAGGCGGGAAAAATCCCGCCAAGCCGACCAAGTCGACAGCCCTGTCGACTTGGGTGTCGACAGGGAGTGCTCGACAGGTTTAACCTGGTGCACCATTTTAGGGATTGGCTGTGTTTTGGGCTGATTTCTAGAAGCTTCCGGGATCTGATGGTCCTAATCTAACCTAGGGTTGATCTAAGGGCCTAAAACACTTGCCTAATCCTATAAATAAGACCCTAAGCTAGCCCTAAATGATCATAATCCTATCTCCTAACTAAACTATGCCAAAATTTTCTATGATCATGGCCTCCACCCAAAACCCTAGCCTCCATCCTATTTCTAAACTATTTCTATGAAGGCTTTCATGTGCATACAAGCATCTTTGAGTGGTATAAGTGATCATTAGCTTGCATTCATCATCAAGTTGCAAGCTTTATGTTCAAGGCTAGAGTTTTTGGGTAATTTGTGGCAAGGGTTTGCTTATGGGAGCTTAGTGGTGAGTTCCTATAGCTTTAATAATCAATTGTTAAATTGATTATGGTAGGATATGATAAGAGATGGCTATGTTTGTGGATAAATGTGTTTATGCAAGTTTAGTATAGTGTATGTTATGTGTTTTGCAAGTTTTATGCTATATGCAAGTTTAATGCCATGTTTTATGATGCAAAACACTATGTTGAACATTTATGCATATGTAACATGTTATGCAAACTATATGTGAGAGTATATGCAAGTTATATGTAACATGATATGCAAGTTATGCATTTGGTTTTATGCATGCTATATAATTGGTTTTATGCATGCTAAGTATTTTGGTTTATGCATGCTAAGTGTTTGGCCATATGCAAGTTATGATGCAAGTTCATATGCAAGTTGTGATGCAAGTTCATATGCAAGTTGTGATGCAAGTACATATGCAAGTTGTGATGCAAGTTCATATGCAAGTTGTGATGCAAGTTCATATGCAAGTTGTGATGCAAGTTCATATGCAAGTTGTGATGCAAGTTCATATGCAAGTTGTGATGCAAGTTCATATGCAAGTTATGATGCAAGTTCATATGCAAGTTGGCCTTTATGTATGACATAAGTACATGTGCGAGTTTGTCCCTTTTAGACCTATGACTTGTATGCAAGTTGACACCTTTATGATAGGTCTATAACATGAACATTTAAGCAAGTTACCATCTTCATGACATATGTGATTCATGCAAGTTTGGGTTGGTTATTTATGCAAGTTGGGTTTGTGGTCGTATATACAAGTTGACACCTTTTAAACCCATGGTAATGCTAATGATATGCTAAGTTGAACCCATTGTGTGTATGATGAATCTTCTCTTTTGAAGTATGCCATGTTAACGTATTTACGTGGGGACGATGGGGTAAAAATTAATGAACACATAAAATTGTGTGAAGTGGGTATAATTAAACATACCGTAAAGTGGATGGACATAATTGGGAATTTACCTATTAAGTTAGGTCTACCCATATTATGGAATTGGGAATTTACCTATTGAGTTAGGTCTACCCATATTCTTAAATATTTGTAATTAATTAGGGATAATTAATACAAATTTTGTGGGTGATTAATTAGGTGTAATTAATCTACTAAGACACGAGGTTGGACCCTTTTGTAGCATAAGACTGCCCGGAACCGACCGGAAAATCCAGCGGCTACAAATGATTGGCCCAATGTGAGAGGTCTTAGTTATAAACTAAATACGTGACAAGTGTAAAGACACGAGGTTAGACTCTGTTATGGTGTAAGGCTGCCCGGAACCAACCGGCATATCCAGCTGCCATAAAAGACAATCTAATGTGAGAGGTCTTTACAAAGGTTACGATCTTAATTAACTAAGAAACACTAAACCAAATTAGCATGTAGTGGGGCATGAGGGGTTAAGTGGGTGCCTTGGGTGGCATGTAGTAACTAGTGGGGGTGCCTTGGGTGGCATGAGGGAACTAGTGGGTTGCCTTAGGTGGCAATTGAAATATAATTAAATGACAAGCTTAAGTAGTAGCTTGTGGGGGCCTTAAGTGGCAATTGAAATATAATTAAATGACAAGCTTAAGTAGTAGCTTGTGGGGGCCTTAAGGGGCAATTAAAATATGATTAAAAGACTTAACCAAAAAAATTTGTAACATGTAGGTGGACATGGTTAACGGGTTAAGTGGGATTCACTAGATAAAATGGCAAGCTTAGGTAGTAGCTTGTGGGGGCCCATTTCAACCAATATCCCAAAACGTATCTTGGTGGGCTCGACCCAGGTCGAGGACGGGACACGCATATTGGGCTTGACTATAAGAGGCCAAAACGGGGTAGCGATGGCAACGCGAGTCCAACGGGTTTCATATGCGTGTGTGGACCCGGGCTGGTAGGTAAGACGTTGTTGCATCGTGTAGGTATAAGCCGTGCACCATTGATTATCGGGTTGCCACTTTGGGGAGTGATACACCCCACTGTGGGGCCAGCACGGGTATCTACGATAGGGAGCCGATCGCTTGAGGGTAGTGGGTACACCTAGTGGAGATAGGGGCAGACGGCACCTATGTAGTCAGCTAGGGGGACAAGGAACTACTGGGTAGAATTACTAAATACACTTAGTGGGATCAACCTTTAAGTAGGAATTACCCTTGGGTGGGTAGAACTGGTGTGGTGCAGTGTAGGAATTACCCTTGGGTGGGTAGATCTGGGGTGGTGCAATCTAGTAATTATCCTTGGGTGGATAAATGCGTCTTTTTGGTTATCTTAGTATATCCTGTGTTTAGTTGGCTACTTAGTGTAGTCATTATCCCCAGAGGTACCGTACCTTGTTTATATCATACCCTAATTACTTTAATGATTGTATTGTTAGGGTTATAGGACTCACTCAGACTTATGTCTGACCCCGTTGTTTTTATCTTTTTCCAACCCTCAGGTTATCAGAGTGGGCCTACTATTAGCGGGCTTTGATCAGACTGCTTTATCTATCTTTTTGGAGCTTGGACCCTAGATGTAGAGCTCAGCTTACCCTTTTCTTTTATGGCTATCAGTTCATGTATTGGGATTATGTATTTTTATTTAGCAGGATGGATATTTGTACTTGACTTCTATTATGGTTTTGTGATGTAACCAAACATGTTTTATTTTCCGCTGCAATTGAAATGATGTTTTAAATTTTCAAGTATTACTTATATTTGTCTTGCTGTAATTACTCTGTTCTATATTCACTCAAAATACTCCACCGATGTTATGGCATTCCCTTAGAGAGTGACCATAGCGGGCGTGGGGTGTTACATTACACATAACATGGGAATACAAGGGAAGGCGATAAGTATTTACAAGTGGCAGTATATGACGCACTATAGGAAACAACATGGCTTTGTGGTTTCATGGAAACAACATTGGGTTTGGCCATGTAAATTTAATGGTGCAGTGCAAACTGAAATATTTTCCAACATTATTATTTTCATTTTGGAAGCTACAGTTCATGACTTCCTCTTTTCATGTTCTTTTTATTTTTATTTTTTATAATTTGAATATGTTGGGTTGGAAATGTGCCTACCCAAATTGCACTTGGGTTCCACTATGGTGTAAAGGGACATCTTGCTGCGTTAACCACTATAGGCACGTGTTCAACACGTACGTGAGCTCATGTATCAACCATATATAGTTGTTAAAAATTGCTTTCTTTACATAATCAATTTTTGAAAAACTTCTTTTCATTATTACACTTACAAAATTATTGAATATAACAGAATCTAACACCTGACCGCATATTTTTGAAACCATGTATACATATTTCAAATTGGTCTTATAAATAAAACTTTATTTTCATCGCTTATAAATAAATTGTTACTTGTGATATACATATTTCAAACTGGTCTTATAAATAAACCTTTACCCTTTATATTCATAGCTTATACATAAACTATTACTTATAAAAAAGTACATAACACGTACTTATAAATAGACCATCATAGTTTACAACAACCATTCGGTTTCAACCATTGATATCTATGTAACGGCGCGATTTTCGTTGCCATGAAAGTCATGTCATTATTGAAAGAATTCAGAAGATGAGATAGAAAAGATAAAACTAATAGAATAGAAGAATAAGAAGATATCAGAATTACACAACGGAATTAATCTCACAGCGGAATTTCACAAAATACATTACATAACATAGTTTGTTACATCAGAATACATCATTTGAATACAACATCATACGTGATACTGGCCCAATACATAAACTGGATACTTAGATATAACTTCTAGACTGGTTCTTGAACTCCTACTCCACGATACTTCAAAAGAGTTCCATTAGGTACCTGGATCACTTGTCTACTCATAACAAGTGTTATGAGTATCCAAGAGTTTAGGAAACACAGAAAATAAACTCTGGGTCAGTCAGGGGACTGGTGTGAGTAAACACAGTTAGAAGATGTAAACAGGGTAGTAAGAAATAAGGTTTTCCAGATTCGTTTTCTTTAGAAATCTTTAGACCAATCCATAACTAATATATGGATAATGACCCAAGTATTTTATATCAAAACGTTTGATATTACGATAGTTTTTATCAAATAAATAATCATCTAGTGAAACGCTTGCATCTCACGTTTCACGTATATAGTATAAAATCGAAATTCGTAAAGCGCTTATCGGAGATTGGATTCCAACAGACAAGGTATGAGAGCACCTGCCGATCAGTGTACTCTAGAGAGGATACACCGGGGTTCAACAAGAATGTCTTGCAACCCGGCCACACATGACCATCCACTCATTTAGCTTGAGTGTAACGAATATATTACCACCTCTATGGTTGGTACGAACATAACCTTTCCCGGGAGATACAGAATTGAAAAGAAGTAACAAATATGAATACTCTCTAGATGGTGATAATATACCCTGCTTGGGTATGACCCAACTGGCCATGCTGCCTAGCCCAACTTTTGTTACTTACTGGTTGTGAGGTTTTGAGGTCACGTTTATTCTTCTGACAGATTCATTTCTTCAGTTACTTTGAATGACACATCGTCATATCCGTCAGAAACACTCATTCGATTGCCCAAATATATTGCGGGCAATAAAGCTAAGAGAAACGAATTTCTCCGCCACCAACGTAATATACTTACGTAAATTCGATGTGTAAAATAGTCCTTGCATATCTCCGTCTTCAATATTTCTGACACACGTCGTATACTTCGAGTCGAAGTGGAATATTTATTCCGGACTCTTTAAAACGATGTACAAAATGTCTTTTATAGTCGATGAATAGTTATCGGCTTAATCATGATTATTATTCGGTTTACACATTAATTATCATCACACAAATAGTATATGTTTATCTTGTTCATATCTGGATATTAGTATTGTCCTTTAAAAATGAATAGTTAAAGTGTGTGCGTCGCACACGGTATTCTATTCAGTTTTGCTCATTATTTAGAAATGGATAAATAAAGCACGTGCTTCGCACACGATATTTTGCTTCGTTCATCGTCGATGTTTAGACGATGTTCAATACCCCATTTCTTCTAGTAAGTTATTTTACTACTTCTAATTAGTCATAAATAAATTAATTTAATAATTTATTTAAATTATTTTCTTTAAATTCTAAAGTATCAAACTCGTTGAACATCCTCCGTCAACTTCTGTACTCGATCTTCTCGCCATTTTCCTCTTTCCACTTCTTCTTCGTTCTTATCACGGTGCTTCACCATAACATAGTACTGTGTGCATGTGCGCAACAACTCCGGCCACCGTGAGTTCACCGCAACTGTCCTCGCAAACTCTTATTCACGCACTGTTGCTGATTCTATACCCAAATTTCCCAACCCACCTCCATCGTGTTTACACCGTTCAATGCCATCATTCAAAAATGAATGCGATCTAGGAAAACATCAACCCAAACGATCCAACATCGACCCAAGTTGATTTGATGGTATTAATATGTATTAAATGGATTATGTGTTAATAACATGGTTAACTAATTAATGATTTCAGCTAACATATGACACGGCTCCTCCTTCCCTTTTCTGATATGCCTTGGTTCCTTCACCTACATAGTGCACCATTTTCCGATATCCTAACTTTCACCTAATCTAAAATCACCTTGCTGCATGTCGTGGCTTCGAGTTTGCTACTGCCTCTACTATTCTAAATATTCTGAAACAACCAAATACCATGCATACACCTATAATCAATCAAATTACTTTCGATACCACATGTTCCTTCCACATGTTCCTTCATTTAGAAATAGGGCCGATTGGAATATTCTACTAAAAGAAAACTTATCTATATATCAGAGACACACAACAGTCTATGATTTACTTTAGCATTGGTGCTAATGTTTTGTTGCTAAGACTTCGGCTGTTGGTGTTGAAGTTCTGTAGCAAAGTCCTCGGAGAATAGAAGGCCCAAACTGATATAAAATTTTGATGTGTTTTACTTTGATTACTTTACTTTCCGTTGCATATCATTCTAGCTAGCTCTTATATAGGTTAGTAGATACTCGAGTATATCAGTTAATCTATAATCGCTTGGACATATTACACGGTCCATTCAAAGTTTCACATTTTTTTTTGAGAGACAAGCACCATAATGCATTCATGTGTCATGAGCGAAACAGGGATTTAGAATGTAATTTTGTTGCTACAAACAACAGGACAAATATGCGAATTAAAACTTGGCTATTCAGGTCTTTTAAGGCCTTTCCTCATAACTATAAAAGATTATACTGCTAATGATAGTGATTTGGGAGAATAAACAGAGGATGAAGAAGTAGAGAATATACTTCATAGTTTACTGACCCAGTATCTCATCCCATCATGGTTTAACTCATACCCCCTTGCATGCCCATACTCTTTCTTTTTCCTTTTTGCTTTCCAGTGTACTCTGTTTGATGTTCCCACATGTACACAGTACACACCACCATGCATTGATCCCTTCCCACCTGCATCTTTCTGTTAGCGTATTGAATATGCAGCTGTAGGGTAATATAGTCTTTTTATGAGTTTTATTGTTTGCCTATATATAAAGGCCTCTTTGGTTATTTTAGGGTTAAGAGGCTTGTATTGTCAGCCTCCATTTTTTCTGTATCTTGCTTGTCTATTCAATCAATAAAGATGTAGCCTTCTAATTATTTATTGTTGTATCTCTCTCTTCTCTCTGGATCTAAATTCTAACATGGTATCAGAGCCTGGTAATCGTGTTGTTCGAATCCGGAGGAGAGAGAGATATATCTGTATATTAAAATAAAATAAAAAATGAAATGGTCGTGTATTTGTTTCCCCAAATCTGAATTTCTGAATTATACTACCCAACCCATCAGAACCGCTCTCGCTCCTTCCGCCTCCGCTTCCCATCCTTCAACACCCTCCGCCTCCAGAGCGTCTTCGACATCTTCGATCAGGATTCCGACGGCCTCATCACTGTCTCCCAGCTCTCCCGTGACCTCAAATCCGACCTGAAGAAGATAGCCCACACCGTCTCATCTTTTATTCGCGATGATAAAAAAAAAGGGCTGGAGTTCGAGGATTTCGAAGCCCAACAGCGAGATCTAGGAAATTGCTTTGTTTAGTTGTTCAGAATTGGGATGAAAGTGAAAGGTTTATTGGTTGACGTGTGTATAAAGTTTATGTTTTTGGCTTGTATCATTTGGGACAGCGCTGCTTTCGTTGATCTGGTAGTGTTTTGCTTTAGGGTACGGTGTGGCAGGCTTTGCTTAGTATTTTTTGTTGTGCTGATAGCGTGTCATTGCTCTGTTCTTTGCATGAGCGAGTTTTGTTTGAAATCTTTTGGAATTTTGCATTGTGGATGTGGTGATTGCTAGGAACTGTATATTTGGAGTGCTTTTGTTTGAAATCTTGGAAAGTAAGGTCTCTGGATGGTTGGTGTTTGGCAACTTGAAGTAAGTTTTTGTTGGTGCTTGCTGCATCAAGTTGGAAGGCAAGAATTGTGATGAACGGTGATTATGGAGCAAAGTCACTTGGTTGCTACTTACTGGAGCACTCTTATTTGGTCCGAATTGATGTGAAGATGGCTTGAACGTTTCAGGCTGTTGAGGTTGATGGATGCATGCAGTTTTGGTGTCTGATTTATGATATGGTTTGCGATGACGTTTGCTTAGGAAGGTTGTTGAAAGGGAGATATTATGGCTGAGGCTATGGGAATTTATGGTATCTGAATTACTTTGCGGGTGTTTGAACTGGGTGAATTGATCGGATGTTGTGATGTGATTACGAAGAGCTTGGTTTTGTTGATTGGTTGTATTTCTGGTAGGAGTATGATAAGGTGATGGTTAGTTGAGTTGTTAGAGAGTAACATTAGTTTGAATTTGTTTTTCGTTTGATGTTCTGTATCGGTAACCCTCTTTATTAGGAGGACAATTGACGTTGATTGAAGGTGGTAGGTGGTTACTGCATGTATGTTTGGAGGATGCAAACATATGCTGACCATCCCTTTTGATTTTGTTTTGTTTTTGTTTGTATGTTTGGGGGATGCAAACATACAAAACCATCCCATTTTTGGTTTAGTTCTGTTTTCGTTTAATATGTTTGGGGGATGCCAACATATAAACTCATCCGGGGACCAGTTTTGTCATTTGGCCTCTCAGATCTTTTGCTTACCGATCAGATTGAAGATTGTGTTGGATTGTTGAGTTGATGTTGGGTATTTGGTATTTGGCAATTTCTTCTCTACTTCTCTTGGCAGCTTCTATTTGGCAGTTTCTTCTCTACTTCTCTTGACAGCTTCTATTTGGCAGACTTCTATTTGGCAGTTTCTTCATAGCTTCTATCGGCAGCTTCTATTTGGAAGTTTCTTCTCTACTTCTCTTGGCAGCTTCTATTTGACAGACTTCTATTTGGCAGTTTCTTCTCTACTTCTCTTGGCAGCTTCTATTTGATAGACTTCTATTTGGCAGTTTCTTCACAACTTCTATCGGCAGCTTCTATTTGGCAGTTTCTTCTCTACTTCTTGTGGCAGCTTCTATTTGGCAGTTTCTTCTCTACTTCTTGTGGCAGCTTCTATTTGGCAGTTCTTCTCTACTTCTTTTGGCAGCTTCTATTTGGAAAACTCACGATTCTCCGCATCGTGAGTTTGAGGGGGGATGTTAGCGTATTGAATATGCAGCTGTAGGGTAATATAGTCTTTTTATGTGTTTTATTGTTTGCCTATATATAAAGGCCTCTTTGGTTATTTTAGGGTTAAGAGGCTTGTAGTGTCAGCCTCCATTTTTTCTGTATCTTGCTTGTCTATTCAATCAATAAAGATGTAGCCTTCTAATTATTTATTGTTGTATCTCTCTCTTCTCTCTGGATCTAAATTCTAACACTTTCTATAGTTGTTCTTTCCTACTTCTGTATTTCAGCTGCCCTTCTACTTCTCCTATGTTGCCACGCGCCCATGAAAACCAAATGTCCTCCGCCAGTTTAATCAAATACCATAGACCTGCTTGTGTATCATGGTGCATACACACACCGTGCACGTGCACATGTACACGTTCACACACTCTACGCTCGACTCAGCCCTGTTTCGATCATTACCACAGTCCCTTCTCCATCTCAAGAAACCGTCAGCAGCACCTCCAGTCCCCACCATCCGCCGCATCCAATTTTACATTGTCTACCCGATCAGCTACTGCTCTTTGATCCAAGGAAACTTCTCGCACCAGCTCCCCTCACATACAATCATCGGCGAGCCGCCCACCAACCTGTGCCAAACCCCAGCACTCCACTGACTAATTATTGAGAAACACCACCCCTTTCCTTCCTTTATTTCCGTATAGTTTAGATTAGAGAACTCAGTGTACACAGACATTACTGTTTTATATTTCCTATTTATATTTTTATTTATTTCTAATTATTTATTTTATCCCTTTGTTTTCCACCTTGCTGAAGCCTTGAAGGTTCTAACATTCGGCCATCCTCATTTTCTTATTCCCGCATGTTATTACTGTATAACATACGCTGCATTCCTCTCCATGCTGATCCTACTGTGCATACATCCTTGTATTTCTGCTTTGTATGATGCTACTGATCATGCGGCAGTTCTCCTATTACTTCTTTTATATATGTTACCACAGCTTGATATTGTCCACTGCTTTGTTATGGTTCCGGGTTCCTTCTTATGATATAAGGTGATAAATCACATACATTGACGTATACACACTTGATTACGTATAAGACAATATAGAAAACATATTTACTCACACTATATATGTTACTACTGCCACTTTGCACTTTATTTCACAAAATTGTTCAAACTCTTTTAAATCTTAAGCTAGCACTCTGCGAATTTCATTCCACATGATGGGAACGAAATGCCATACATATGCAAGATTTAAATATAAAGACAGTATACAAATTTAAAGTGTTTACTCACTTTGTCATATAACTCTGTGTGTATATTTTCTTTCAGATTTTCATTAACGCAGTGCTTTTAGATCTAGGTTGACCTGAAGATCGAATTTGATTTACACACACTCAATAACATATAAATATATATAGATGTTTGCAAAACCAACAATGAACACATGAGAAAGTTTACTCACATGAATTGCTTTCCTTCCCTGCTGCTAGATCAAACTCAGCATTTTGGTGTGGAGAAAATATGCAGGTTATACCCATATTTATAGGCAAGTTTAATATTAAACAATTTCATTTTCATTGTTGCTTACAATTTAAGCTATAGCATTCCTATCCCTGTTAGACTTACCCCTTACTAATCATATACCATGTTTCAAGGAAAATCTCATGAAACAATCTATTTGTTTATTTAGATATCCTCCAATCCCTTTGTCCTATGTTATGTTTCTAGAAACATGTCCCTTTCACACATGTTTTCATTAAATTGCCTACGCCTACTTCTCCTATCTTTAGCAATACAAAATGGTCTCTTAACCTTTAAGTCTTGAGATATTTTGCTAACAACGAGTTCTTTATTTGCAAGTTGTAGCTTAGGATTCTTAGGTGATGACTTAGGTCTATATTTTAGCTACACTATTACATTAAGATATTTAACTTTGGCTTCCTTTCTTTTGTTTGTTCTTCACATGTTTTCCTTGATATTTTCGTTTGAGGTATTGTACCGAACATGTTATGTGGAAGTTTATTTATATGTTTACTTAGCAAACAAATCCATGTACATGTTTTACTCTTTGCTATCCATATTTGTTTCAAGCCCCTCATATCTTTAAAGTGACAAAAACCCATTATATATTGTCTTATCATTTTCATGTAAGGGTTTTTAAAGTTTTAGTTGCAATGTCTTTGCTTTGTTGCACTTATGTTATGTTGAACCTCTTTGTTGCAAACTTACATCATGTTTTCAACATTTACAACATATGTACGTTAGTGTGTGTATATATATATGTTTTCAATTGTTTTATTCTTTTAAACAATCATCATTTATTTTAATTTCCTTATTAAAATCAAATGTCAACCGTCGGAAAAAGTCGGGACATTACAATCTATCTGCCCCTTATCTTAAGAGTGAGATTAACTTAGACTTCACTAAGTAGGGGCGTATATGACTGCTATGATGTGCAGGAAAAAAAACCATTTATATTATGACTGAGATTATTTTAGACTTCATGATTTGGTTAAATTAATCGACAAGATTTTTTTTTAAATTCTTTATAAGAGATGAATTTCTTATGTAATAGCTATTATCTTTACATGTATAAAGTATGAAAGATGTTTCATTGTTTATAGAAGATGAGCAAATTAGTTTATTCTGGAAAAGAAGCGCATTTGTTCATTAGCATTAGTAAAGAAGACGAAAAATACTTGAAAAGGTTTAACCTAGAATTCTGGAAATTATAACCATAAATTTCACATGCGAAGATGAAAACACTAGCAAAACAAATATCATAAATTAAATCTTCAAAACATTTACAAAGAAAATAATCTACGATGACACTTACGTATATTAAGGTGGAGAACGAAGGCAGGTAATCGCCTTTTCGCAGATTTGAGGAAACAAATTCGAACTAGGGCAGCGACTTCATCATAGATCTGACGAAACGCCTCATTTCTGAATCGTGATTAGTGAAGAAGTAAAATAGGGTTACCTTCATTTGCAGATTCAAGAATAAATTAGGGTTCGATGGGTACAACGGGTTGGGTCGGTTTTTAATGTTTTATTTGATTGTTGTAAGCAGGTCGGGTCAGAAAAACAAAATTAAACGCGTCAAACCCAACCATTTTAATAATAGGATCAGTGGGTTGGATAAAATGGTAGGGTAAAATTTGACAGACCTGTACGACCATTACGACTAAAGAAGATATGCTGAAATTTTGGAAAAAAAATTACTAAACATGGGCCGGTTTGGTCATCGGCCTATCCCCCAATCCTTTTCTTTCTCCCCAAAAACATTACGGATACAAATTGACCCAAACTGTCCAGTCTTCCTGATTTTCTCTTTCCAAACACTAATTTTGGAGGAAGCAAATTTGAAAAATTGGAAAAAAATGGTTCTGAAAACAGCTTCTAAGTCAATCGCCTCGATGCTAAAGAATCAAGCTGGAAGACACCCGCGATTTCGTCAATTCATAATCGACATTGGTCAGGTAATTTCGAAACAGAGATCCAATTTTCTATCAATGTTGCAAACTTCTTGCAGCAGTTCTCAGGATTGATCTTTACATATTTGATATTATGATGTGAAAAACAATAATACAATCTTTGCATTTTATGGTTGATTAATTACTTTTTTTTCTTGTAAGCAATAAGCCTTCCTTTCATCAATAAGAAGAAAAAGTATGCGGGTTCTTAACCTATTAGTTGCATGATTGCTTCGGGGTTTACTATTGATGACTGTTTAAACTGATAGTTCACTGGAAAGAGCGTAATAATATTAGTGTTTGCTACAGTTAGTCTGAAATCTGCTTGAGTACTAGCTAAGCTTTAAGATATAGAATAAAAACATAAATTGCATTTTGATAGGAGCTGGAATGCTCATTGATACCTGAATTGTTTACATGTGCCATCCATTTCTTCTATTTTTACAAGAACTATAAGATATTAAGATGAACACAGGAACCAACCCGTTTGAAGGTACACCAGAAGGGGGGTCTCAATATGACAATGAAGAGTATTGTCAGTCTAGACACAAAATTATCTCATATAAGTTATGTGATAGATGTCAGAAATAAGTCGTTTGTAATACGCTCTTCCGTATTGTTTTATGGAAAAAAATCCCAAAAATTTAGTTGAAAAAGTATGCAAGAAATTTAAATCTATATCTCTCACTTGTTAAAACCTTGAAGGTTCTAGGATATTGAGTTAACAAACTCAATCTTTGACATCTTTGACGCTGCATTGTTGAAAAATTTGGAATTTTTAACAAATCAGTGCAAAGAAGATAACGAGTAGAAAAATATTTGTATTTCGATTTTTGTTGATAACTAGGTTGTAATCATCCATACATCAATGGTGAGTGGGAATGGAAAATTTATGCATCATAATTTGACCTGACATTTTTCTCTCATGTAACTTATTTAGACATTGCTTCATGTATCTTTTCACCATTATCCCGATAAGGCTCATAATTTGGTTGATTATCTTTTTGTCATTGACTTGATAAGGCTCACAATTTGGTTGATTATCTTTCCATCATTAACTTGATAAGGCTCATAATTTGGTTAATCGGTAATCGCGACTTTGTAAACTTTCATACGCAATGTCCTTGTGGGTTATACATCAATCTAATGCGTAACACTTTTGATGGAAGTCAAATCAAATATGTAACTGTGGTTAGAATCAGTAGCACACCTATGTTGCTGTCAAATAAAATGGATCTGTATAACTCCCTTAATACCTTGTATGACTTAACAGATTCTATGTTACATGATAGTTTCATGAACAATTTAGTTTAATAAAACTTCTTTAACTTTGTATTTGAGGTACTTGGGGGAGGATCAAGGTATTATATCGAGGGTGGATGCAAATAAAGTTGATCAAAGCAATACATTTTCAACGAGAAAAATTTGATAAAACTACTAAAAAAGAATGTTTTTTTTTTCACTTAAAAAATCAATAGTAACACAAGATAGGTTTTTTTTTTTTTTAAAAAAAAGTTTTAGCCAGCAACCTAAATACAATGTTTTAGCAAATCAGAAAGTAAGGTACTATAAGAGAAATTTTGGTCTTCGATATACTACTGAGTATATGTGTAGTTGCTTTTAAAATGTTAGGTGTATTTTTGTAAGTACTTAGAAATGTACGCTGGCATTTGCCAAACATAGAACCGCCACAGTCTTAGGTAAAAATACAGTATTATACATCAATTAACTTGATAATGCTCACAATTAGGATGATTATCTTTCCATCATTTACTTGATAAGGCTCATAATTTGGTTAATCGGTAATCACAACTTTTAAAGTTTAATACCTGATGTCCTTGTGGGTTATACATCAATCTCAATGCGTAACACTTCTGATGGAAAGTCAAATCAAATATGCAACTGCGGTTAGAATCAGTAGCACACCTATGTTATTGTCAAATAAATTTGATCTGTATAACTCCCTTAATACCTTGTATGACTTAACAGATTCTATGTTACATGATAGCTTCATGAACAATTTAGTTTAATAAAACTTTTTTAACTTTGTATTTGAAGTACTTTGGGGAGGATCAAGAAATTATATCGAGGGTGGATGCAAATAAAGTTGATCAAAGCAATACATTTTCAATGAGAAAAAATTGATAAAACCACAAAAAAAGAATGTTTTTTTTTCACTTAAAAAGTCAATAATAACACACGATAGGCTTTTTTTTTTAAGTTTTAGCCAGCAACCTAAATGCAATGTTTTAGCTAATTAGAAAGTAAGGTACTAGAAGTTTTGGTCTTCGGTATACTAATGAGCATATGTGTAATTGTTTTTAAAATGTTAGGTGTATTTTTGTAAGTACTTACAAATGTAAGCTGGCATTTGCCAAACATAGAACTTGTGGTCTTAGGTAAATACAGTATTATACAAAGCATGTCATTCCATTGTTTTAGTAGTATTTGGACAAGGGAAAGTGTATATGTGGACTTTGGAAATACCACCGTTGGCATTTATCATTATAGTCATCAGAGCATCTCCAGTATGGTGATGGATTTTGGAATGAGGAAACTGAAAAAAGTATAAATTCCTCCCACTATTCGAGTTAAAAAAGTTTTTTGTATTTCAGAAAACTGTTTATAAGTTTTGTTTTGAAGACTATGGACACCGAATAGATTGATAATTATACTATAAGCAACACTTTATTTGTTGTTTATACCACAAACGAGGATCATTTCCCGGTTTATAGGATGATGCTTGGCGGAAAAAGGGACAAAATCTCATTTCAACACTTGTATTCTCTCTGCTAAAGCGGTAGAAAAAAAACAGTCTTTTCTGCATTTTTGAGTATCTCCACTCTGCTTGGATGCTATTAAAATAAAACATACAAATGTCTCTTGATTTAACAAACGTGGTAGGACAAGCACATTATACTTTTAAAGTCAACCGTACAAGCAACGTGAGATTTGACAATACATTCTCATTAATGATTAATCATATCGCTTCTCCCTTTGTGTTCCAATATGAACAATACTTTATCCATCTTCATTATGTTACTTCATATAAAGGGATAACCTTATTGATAAAAATGGTTTTATTCTTGGTCATTGTTTCTTGTTTGGAGGATCTCTTGAATTTTTATTGTAGAAAATAATTGTTCCAAGTAAACTCCATTTGTACTCTTGTATACTGCAAAATTTTGTGCATTGGATTCTATACCATTATTTTATATGCTACACTATGATTGTCCATGCACTTACATGTGCAGTTTAGAAAACAATCGTGGTGTTTTAGAGAGAGGTGTAGTTGAGCCATATACATGCACACACGGGTGTGGTGCGCGTGTGCATGTGTGTGTTTGTATGTGCACAAACGCGAGCGTGCACACACACATATATGTATGTAGGTAAGGTGCAACTTCATTTTGCACCGCTAAGGTTTTAGTGTTATACTATTTGAAATTAATTGGAACTTTTAGATGTTCAGTCTTCACTACGAGCATCGTGTCCACAATAATTGATATCGTTTTGAAACATCTAGTATGTTCGAAATGTTAAATCAGAATCAATAGTTAAAATATTAATTTTATGTCAGAATTTCTCAAATTTACCAAAATTTAGTAAGGATGATTTGGGTGTGTGTGCGCGCGCACCTGCACATTAAGGGGCTTTTTGATTTGCTGCACCCATTTCTATCTAATTGTGGTCTACGAGATTGATTGGTTTAATGACGTTGGTATTGTTGGCAAGTCGCTATTAACATTGAATTAATGATGCAATCAACATTACATAATCAATAATATGAATCCAAGGAACAAAATCGGGGTGCAAAATATGCTATATTAGATGTATTGACGTACATAGTTAAACATGCCCACAAGCACGCATGCGTGCACGTGTGCGCAAATATGCTAGCGTATGTACGTATAACACACATATGGGAAGAGAGGGACTGCATCCCTTGTGCTGCCTTCTTTTCAAAGATACAACTCAAAATGGAATCAAACTTTGTGAATATGTTCTTATATCGTTCAAGGTAATCTTCGTTTGTCAGCAGCTCTAGCAAGGTCGGCAAGGGCTCTCATCTCCCCAGCAGAGGGAGAAGGTTCAATTTTTGACAACCACATTTTAGCGGTTTTTCATTTGCGGAGGCATGCAATGATGGTATAAAATCCACAAGATCGAAAAGTGCCACCGTAATAGTCCGGCTAATATTGGGATACGGGTGTGGTTGGGGCGACCCAATCTACATCCCTAGTCTATGAAAGTAGGTTATTTTAAAAAAAAAAGAGATATCTTCATATAAATTTGTTTTTTTTGGATAATTCTATAGTAAATAAATAATTGATTTTTTCTTCTTCAGGTTAGTGGTTGAATTCAATGGTTTTGGTTGATATTAACTTAACATTTTGGAATGTGCTGGAAATTGCATAATAATCTTAGTGTTGTGATGATGGTCATGAATGGTATAAGAACATATCTAATAAATTTGAGTTCATTTCATTTCAAATTATATAACTAGTATTGGAATGTATGGCACAGTTGTAGCGCAAGGAGCATGGATAAATAAACTTTAATCTAGCTAACAATGCATGCAAAATTATTTGGTTTGGTCATAGCTGACTGAGATGGGTCTTCAGAAATGTACGGCCATGACCTGTGGTTCTTGTATTTTTAACTAAGAGTTTTATACATTTAATTGAATCATAACCGACTTATTTGCCGTTATGGTTCTATATATTTATGAACGTATCAGTCAACATATCTAATGCGTAAAAATAATAAGTACTATTGTCCTCCTAATTACCGGCGTGTTCTCTTTAAAAAAAATCCCAGCATATACCTCATAATTGGTATAAAAAATAATGCCTTCTGCCTTTTGCATTGCAACTCGAATCTTACATTGCTTTTGAAATCAGGGTTACGATCAATTCACCACTAATGATGTAGAGATACGGCCTCTCAATGAGGAAAAAGCAATTCAAGCTACTTCTGGACTATTTGGAGAGCTTGTTTTCTCGGTGTGTTATTTATTACCAGATAACTAAATCTTTCTTTTTTGTTAATGTCTTCCATATCATTGTGCAAAAGACATATAAACTGCTCTATGAAAAGGTTGCTACCATTTTCACGGTTTTGGACTGCAGTGCACGCTGATTGTCTATTGTTGGCTTTCTTAGGTTGTTGCCGTTGCGCTAGTGTGTGAGATTCGAAGAACTAAATCAAAGGCAGCTAAAAAGGAAGAAATGTTTGAACAAAAATTTAAGGTACCCATGTTTTGCCAAAAATTTATATATGAATGGTAAATGATATTCTTTATTTTTTTATACATTTCTATTCCTAATCACAAATATCTTGTTTTTTCAATCAATAGCATGTACTGCAATTATGCCTTTTTCAAATTGGATCTATAGTGCATAACTAATAAACTTCTAATAACAGTAATTAGTTTTCTATCATTATCATTATTTATTTAGTTTTCTCTTTCTTGTTTATATAAAAATTACAACCAAGAGGGATATGTTAATGCGTGCACATCTGATGCCTCTGGAGGATCCTCTGTACTTTTGGGATCTAGAGACATTTAAACTCAAAATATCCCCGTTTTTTTTCTTCCTATAAACACTAATTATCATTGAAACATAAATCTGAGATAAAAATATTTTTTTAAAGACATTTTTTGAATCAGCAAATATCTTCAATTTTCTTTGTTCCGCTTGGGAAATAAGTTGAACCTTGAGTATCCGTATACGTAGTTACCCACGCGGTTTGGTGAAGCTGGTAAAAGCAAGTTATGTTCGTCAATGAGACTAGGTTTCGAGCTACTGCAACTTCATTTAGTTCTTGATTAAGATGATAAATGTTCTGTTGGCGCTTCTAGCTAGGATACGTCTTCCAGAGTTTAGAACTGAAAGCTTGATTCATTCTTTTTTTTTTCAAAGGGAGGAGAAAAATCACATACATGCATTTTTATACGTTCTTATCCAGTGCATATAGATCCATATGCATTTTTTTCCCAGTTCCATTATTCATTTGGCAAATTATCAGTATTTCATTATATTATATTTCTACTTAATTGAATAGTGATCTTAAAAAGAAAATCATTGACGTGATATTCAACTGAGTATTTTGGATATTAAAGAAAATGCTTGTTTACTGATTTTCTTATACTTCGGCAATATACACTTCTCTTTTTTGTGAAAATTATTCTCTTTAGCAACTTAAGAATTGAGCTGTTTCGTAATCATTATCATTCATTGTTCCTTTTATCCTAGGTGATATTATGTGTTATAGGAAATGTATGAAAAAAGGGAACGGGTGGAGCAAAAAATGAATGGGCTGCAGCAAAAATTTAGTGAGATAGATCAACTAGCAAGAGATAAAGGTCTTCCAGGCATCTTTGCACTCAATCCGGCCAATTCTCAAACTCATGAATCAAGCAACCATAAGAAATAATAACCATTTTAAACTCAAATTTGTTGTAATATATATGTTTTTAAGGGTGAATACGCTTAATGCAAGGGACACTATTGTAATTTATGGGACATGTGAAGCCTATAAATAGAAAGTTTGTGCATGTTGTAAACACATCTGAACTCATAAAAATGTCCTCTCTCTCTTATTTATTATGTTTTTTTTATTTTGTAACATGTTATCAACACGATATTTTATAAAAAAAATTGTTTTCTTTCAACGTAAGAAGATTCTCTTGTTTTATACAGGGGAGCTCTCTGACTTGAATACATTTGAATACACGGCTGAAGATTATTTTTAAATAAAAATCTAGTTTTACCAATTCTATTGTATTACCTATTCTATTGGTAGATATTTTCTTTGTTTCATTGTCGTCTAATCTGTATATACTAGATCTTACTGCAAATTTGACATAATTCGGCAGTAAATAATTTCTTTAGAAAAATATATCATCTACTTCTTGTTATATTTTTTTTTTTTTGGGTAAGACTGACAGGATTGAGTGGACCTTACCCCTTGTATTAATATACCGGGGAAATTTAGAGTACATCACACACAAGCGGTACATTTGCACAGGAAGAACAACACAACAAATATTAACAAATTAAACTAAAGGAGCGCTTGCACGATTCCTGGATCAAAGGTAAAAATTTTTAATTTCAGACCATTCCTAATTTCCATTCTCACGTTTACACCAAATTGCTCACTGCTTGTTGCTTCATCAGACTTGAAAATTCTTTTATTTCTTTCTCTTCAAACGGAGCTGACATGTTTTTCAAGAGCATAGCACAACAGCCTCCCTTTGTTGCTCTTCCTATATGTCTATTTCTCTAAAAAAAATTCATTCAGTTGCGTTGTTGCTACTCGTTCCATTTCTACCAATGTTTGTCATTATTCTAAACCAAACAGCGTTGGAGGTTCTGCATCCAAAGAATAAGTGTCTGTTACTTTCCTCACAGTCTCCACACATCAAACACGTCTGATCTATTTGCATTCCATGTGCATGGAGTTTATCCTTAGTAAGGACAGCTTTGTTGGTAATCTATTAAATAATAGTAAAACAGAAGCTTTTCAAGCTCTCTCCTTAATTCTCTGCCTTATCTCTTCTCTCCTTAAAAGTCTCTAGATTTTAGGAGTTGTCTTTTTATGCTTGATTGTTTCGTGATATTTATTATTTAAATCTTTAAATTATCAATTCAATTATTTAACTAAACCTAATCTAATCTATACTATACTGTAAAAACTAGTATTACTGCACAACGGTGGGAAAACCGACCGTTAATATGTTCAATATAAAATATAAAATTATTTATTAAAACTTATTTCAAGTCAGATTTTAATGAAAAATTATAGTGTACTTTGAGAGAAAATAAAAATAATTGAAACGGTATAAATCCAACTAAACTGAATTGTACATGTAAATGTGTTTATTTGAATTAGTTATTAGCACATACATACATTTTTATTATATACCAAGTAGGATCAATGTACTCTCGACGTTTGGCTATTTTGCATTTATAAACCATTAATGGGTTTAAGACATAAAAGAAATAAATCATATAAAAATGTGACTGTTATACGAAGAACTGAAACTGCTGAAATAAAAATGCTAAAGATAAAAATATATGCATTAAAGAAAAGTATAATTACAAACAGTAATATTTACTAAAAAATGCATAGTCAATTTTTTTAACCTCAAATTATACGTATATTTGTTATGTTGGCATGCTTAGCGCCAATAGCCTAGTACGGAAGTTAAAATTATATTTTTACTGCAACTCATGTAGACTAAACGCATATCAAATTTAGAAGTTCACTAGTAGAAGGTCCGTGTTTCGCACATAGGGTATATGCGACTTTATTGACCGTGTAATATGCATTGCAATTTGGGTAAAATGAGTATAAAAGACATGTAAGATAATTTTTAACTCAAAATTAATTCAATATTAGTTCTAAATATTATATCCATGTTAAAAATAGACGTAACTAGTATTACCGCACAACGGTGGAAAAAACGACGGTTAAGATACTCAATATGAAATAAAAATTATTTGTTAAAACATAATTCAAATTAGATTTTATTTTAAAGTTATAACGTACTTAAAAAGAAAATGGAAGTAACTAATAAATTAGAAATTCAGTTAAACTAAATTTTACTTGTAAACCAATTTGAAACTAAAAATATATTATCACTGTATTGATACGAATCAGTCACAAACACATACATACATTTCTATTATACATTAAATAGGATCAATGTAATCTTAATGTTTAGTTATTTTGCAACTTTAAACCATTAATGGATTGATGAAATTAAAAGGGAAATGAAACAAATATAAGCTCAAAACATATCATTGTATCAATGATTATTTAATTGAAATAAAAAATGCAACGTTTGGCAAGATTTTATATTTGATCAATACATATTCCAGAAGCATCGGCAATATGCAGAAACATAGTAGTAAAGCAAAGCAATTAATTGCGCTAAGACGTAAAAAGTAAATATTAAACTACAAACATATTAATTATTTACATATATTCAGGAGAAATAGGCAGTGTAGGCGTGTATGCTTATACATGCTTAAGAAAACATGTTCATGTGTAACATTCCAAACCAAAACAAAACTGAATGGATAAAACTCAAAATACACGGTACATCTTCTAAATAATATGAACTAATTCCATTATATAGTCAAAATAGGTTGCTTAAATTTCATTACATGCTCAAGTATAGAGCTACTTTACACGTTACTTTACATGTTGCACTACATCCATTACATTGAAGTAAAAAAGCGTGCATTGCTCTTCCAGTGGTCAGAATCTCCCTAGATGCAACTGTAGGGCATTCCTCTCATAACTTTGATGATAACCGGACACCTTTCTTCGTCCTTTGCATTTACACACTGCTGGAGATGGTCAAACTCATCCTATCTTCACTAATGATCTTCTCAGTTCCCTTCCAAAGCAGCTCTTCACAATATGTATATTGTAAAAATTATCCATATATCAGCATCAATGCATTTACTAAAACTCAGCTTATTTTAATGTATCTTATCCAGGTTTATCGAAGCTAATTTTCACTTCAATGGTTGATCTCACTTCTTCAAATTGCACCTTATATCTCATGTTACCAATTTAGTCTAATTTAACAAAATATGAACACTTAAAGATGAAAATCATTGCATAAAAAACAACGAATACATTTAGATGTCTAATAATAGACTTCTTTGGTATCAAGTTATACCATGGAGGAAAAAAGAATACATTTGATATAAAGCTTGAGGAATTTACTTCCTTATCAGAAAAGCGCACAGTGACGAAGCAGGTCATTGAGTTATTGAAATAGAACGGAATCCAAGGTCATCTTCTATCATTTTTTAAAACCCAAATATCTCAACTCAAAAGCAAACTATCATTCCAAAAAAAAGGGAGAGTGGTCCATAAAAGGAAGTTCCACAAAATTGTAATATCTTCAAAGCAGTTATTAAATTTCATAAAAGACACAAATTAGTTGCATCAACCTAGAAATTAGATCAATAAATAAAAAAACAAAAAAAAGAAAGAATAAAGATCAGTAAATAAAACTGTAATATCTTCAAAGCAGTTATAAATTTAAAAAAGAACACAAAATTTGATCAGTAAATGAAAGACGACGACAACAAATAAAAAAATAAAAGTAAGAAATGTTATGAATGCATACCTCCATCAACCTAGAAATTAGCTGCACTGCAAATTGATCACCGTCCTCTAAGCAAACAATTTGACAAATGTTAAGTGAACTAATCTTTGTCCAAATTTGTTGTCCAAACCTTGAATCAGATGCGTAACATGATGGTCTAAAAAAAATTTAAAGCAAGAAAAGTGCTCCACCTAACCTCCAAAATAACCTTTTAAGACATTCCAAAGCCCTCGCCCTTTGATCACAGAACAAAAGCATACATATTATTACAGCATAACACCGTGTTATGTAATGGATTATTAGAAAGCAATGAAAATTATGATTTTTTTCAATATATTTAATAATAATAAAAAACATAAAATTAGTGCATTTACACCATCATGACATCGTGCACCTATAAGTAAACAAAATACTATCTTTAAATTTGCAACGACCCGGATTTTTGCGATCTTGGTTATCCGATATACAACATATATCGAACATCCAAGGACCGAAAATAACCGAATAGTTAATGAAAGAAATTAGAGGGTGAGAATAGATAAGATAGAAACTTAGAATAGAAGTAGAAGAAGACAACAACATCATCAGAGTAACACGAACCTCACAACGGAACGAATAAAATATAACATAACTTTGAAATATAAATCTGTACTTGAATATACATATCATTATCAAGTACAACACTTACAACACAACGGAATAATAATAGCTATATAATCCTGAAGCCTCCTGCTCCAGCTCTTCAAGTATCTGTAAATCCCGACTACTTGACTGCTCGTACAAAATTGAGCACCCAAGAGTTTAGGGAAAACAAAACAAAATAAACTCCGGGTCAGTCATGGGACTGGTATGAGTAAAACAATTTAAAACAGTTTGAACAAGTGAACGATATCTCATAAGACCACGCTGTATAACGGAACGGGTTTTTCCCTTATGAGAATCCAAAATATCTTTATATCAGAAACCTTTTGATATTATAATAATGTCTATCAATCACAATATAATAATCATCTAGCAGAAACGCTTTCATCTCACGTTCTACATACATAGTATACAATCAAAATCGCAAGCACGTATTGGGTAATGGATTTCCAACTATGACAAGGTATGGAACCACCTTTTGCTAGTGTACCTCTAGAGAGGAATACACTGGGTTCAACAAGAACATCTTGCAACCCGGCCACACATGACCGACCACTCATTTCGCTTGAGTGTATCGAATGTATATCACCAACGGTTGGGATCAGCAACCGTTTCCCGAATGGGACAGCATCGATAATAGATTTTTAGAATGAAATGAATATCTCTAGATAGGTGATTATACACCCTAATGTGAGCTACCCACATAACCATGCTGCCTGCCCGATTTTTGTCATTTACCGGATGTGAGGCTAGAAGCTACGCTTATCCTTTACACGCCA
The DNA here is from genome assembly GCA_030737875.1 of Allium sativum. Classification (NCBI taxonomy): domain Eukaryota; kingdom Viridiplantae; phylum Streptophyta; class Magnoliopsida; order Asparagales; family Amaryllidaceae; genus Allium; species Allium sativum. Next base: position 153,213,910 of record CM060924.1, on the reverse strand, counting down.
CATCTTCATTCACTTAGAATGTCACATCGTCATAAGCGCCAAATCACAAATTGATTTATCCAAAAATAACAAGGGTATACAGCTAAGAGAAACGAATTCCTCCGCCACCAAAACGTGAATACGTTTGAAGAGATCAACTTATGCGATCTATTAGATATACTCTGTCAGACCTTCGTCCATACATGTTGTCCTGGGACTGGACAAACCGAAGGCACTAGTACATCCATCTTAGGCACTGTTATCTAAGACTTATACAATAGCCCTTGCACTTTACTCCGTCTTCAATTATCTTTGACATATATAATTCACAGCGCTTATGCCAATACAGAGTGGTTCTTTGGAAAATAATCCAACCGGTCTCTCCATATTAACAAGGTTAAAATGGTCAAAACTTTGATAGTCTGTGATTTAACTATCAAAGAAAAACAAGTGTGCAAACAACGATATTATTTCGAAATGGAAATTATATCGATCAATCGTCATTAACCATATATGTATATATATTTCCTCATTTTCTATGTTTAGAAAATATATGTTATTAACACTGGAAAACATTTCCATGGCTTACTTACGTATCACTATTCTTCCACATCTATCAGACTCTAACTATAAACTAACAAGAGAACAACTTCCTAAGTATAGACCCCGAAGGCCGAAACCAACATCAGATCGATACTCTGGAAACCATTCAACTTATTAATCTCTAGTCAGTTTCTAATTTCTGTTTAACTCCATTACTTTAACTCTATTCGATTAACTCTATTTGATTAACTCAAATTCAAATAACTAATATTTGTTTTAACTTTATTTCGAATAACTATATTCGATTTAACTCCATTTTTTTACTAACTCACTTTGATTATCTTAACTTGCTAACTCAAACTGAATGACTTAACTTGCTAACTCAAATTTGATTAACTCGACTAACTTCACCCATTTGGTTAACTTGACTAACTAACTCAACCAACTTGGTTTGATCAACTCATTTAACTTGGTTTGACTAACTTATTTGACAAATCTGGTTTAACTAACTCATTTGACAAATCCCCTTTAATAATCCTATTTATTCCCTAAATAAATATTCTCCTTTTAAAATTCTATTTATTTCCTAAATAAATAATCCTTCTAGATTCTTATTTATTTCTAAATAAGTATCTCCTTTATAACTTCTATTTATTTCTAAATAAATAATTCCTTTTATAACCTTTATTTGTAAATATTTTACAAATATTTCTCTTCCTATATTTGTCTATTTATTTTCTAAATAAATAATCCTCTTATACTTCTATTTATTTCTAAATAAATATTCCATTCAATTCAATTTATTTATTAAATAAATATTCCTTTTATAAAACTTTATTCGTTTTATAAATATTTTCCTTTTATCTTTATCCTGTTTATTTTCCCAAAATATTTCCTTTTTGATATTCTATTTGTCTTATAAATAAATATCCTCCTTTATAAACTCCTATTTATTTTCCAAATAAATGTTCTCCTTTATAAAATCCTATTTATTTTCCAAATAAATGTTCTCCTTTATAAAATCCTATTTATTTTCAAAATATTCCTTTTCATAAAATCGGTTGATTTTATAAAATTCCTTTATTTCAATATACATTGAAATATTTCTTTTCACATCCCAGGGTCACTTATGATATTTAAAATGGCAAACCACAATGATCAATATCATTTAACACACATAATCAAACAGATTATATAACACATCATATATTTCAATACATGAACAGAACAGTATTATAAATATAAGTGCACTTTTAAGTTCAAGCCCAAGTCCATTCAAGTCCATTCCAATCCATTAACATGGATCACATATGTCACTTACTTTTAAAGTAAGAATTAAGTTAACATTTTAACATAAGTTACCAACATTCAAGCAACTTTAAGCATAGTTAAAACATGCAAAAGGGTTTATGTTTGCTATCCTAAATAGTGAGTAAACTCACCTTAATCCTTAGCAAATCCAAGATCCAAGAATAAGAATGAAGATCCAAGAATAAGAACAAAGATCCAAGCTAGTAACCTCCTTCCTTTCCTTGCTTTCACTTGCTTTTCCTTGCTTCCTCCTCTACCACCACCATTACTCAAGAAGAAGCCATTAATATAGCTTAAGAAGAAGAAGAAGAAAAGAAATTGTGTAGAATTCCTAAGGGTATGCCTCCCTTCATATAGCCTTAGGAATGTGAATGAGAAAAGATCAAAATGCCCCTAAAACCCTAATCATACGTATGAAGTATTACTACTTTTGCTCATTTTCCTTATTTGCTCATTTCTTTCAAATGAAGTATTACTATTTTTGCTCATTTTCCTTATTTGCTCATTTTTCCTTATTTGCTCATTTTCCTAAATATCTTGCCTATGTCATGCATGACATCATCTAGATATTTAGTTAACCATAAATACTAAAAATATTTTTATTTGCTAATCACTTTCCTAATGATTAATTAGACATTCACTAAAATTTTCAACAACTTTTACTGAGAAAATAGCCATTTATTGATAAAACAGTTTTCGGTCATTTTATCAATATTTTACCAAAAATATATTTTTGAAAGCATTAATGAGTCTAGTATCATTAATTATTAATTAAATATTCCAAGTTATTTAATTAAACGACCGTTTAATTCTCTTAATCACCTTTTAAATAATTAATTAAATTAATTATTATATCGCTGAAAATGCGGGTCATTACAAAATTGTTTGCTATGTAATGATATGGACATATTAGGTTTCTAGAAACCTTGAAATATTCAAGTCTATGAATTTATTGAAAATATAACACATGAACATAGAAAATAGAATGATTGGTTTCATATTACACACACGCATACATTGATAGACGTATGCACATGTCTAAACTTTATTTTGTTGAATGTATATGCTCAGATTAAGAATGGGCAGGGAAAAATAATTAAATTCTCAAAACAACTTAGACTAAGGAAATAAACACATTGCAAGATAAATAAAATATATATAAACAAAGCTTTCTTTATAACTGTCTTAAAGGGTACTTAAAATCGAAAATATAATGCATAAAACATAATTTAAATAAACTTTATAAACTTTTTTTGTTGAGAAAAGGGAAAAATTCATGTCATTTTAGGCGGAAAAATCAACTCCATTAATAAAACACACAACCAGATCAAACTTGCCAAAATTTCACAAAGAAAGATGTAGTATAATAATAAATAAGTTTTAACAGAATAAAAAAATAAGAATAGATAATACCTATCTTTCCTTTTCTTGCTCTATAATTATCATAATATGATCCTTTCCTTTTCAAACTCTTTTTCATCCATTTCTAGCTAATCAATAGATTTTGGAGTTTGACCCACCTTCTAAATAACTGTAAAATTAATTAAAAGAAGTTCAAATTATTAATTTCTTTGAAGCACCCCATGACTAAATAGATCTGTTTATAAATTTATTGCTCAAGAATAATGAATTAAAAATGAAATAAAATAGAATTGATAATTGGTCCATAAAACAGACTTACCTGAATGTTTCAGAAGAAAACATTCAAGGATACTAATAAAATACTTGAAAACTTGACTGAAGATTGTTTAAATGATGAAGAATTAATGGCTAAAATCTCTACTTGAGAAATGGATATCCATGCATGAGCCGGAACCGCCTGCAGTGATGAAATATCCACTTGTTCATATTCCATTCACTAAATGATGTGATGTGTATATGAGAGATGGTTGTAGTTAGGCTTTTGTTGTTTTGGCTGTTGAAGTAAATAAAGGTTTATATTTGGTAAATGCATTTTTTGGGACAATGATTAATTATGATTACCATATTGAATTAAACGATAAGGCAAACATGCAAATTAATTTGAAAGAGACCAAATTCAAAGGGGTAAATTTAGTGTTAAATCGAATAAAAAACAGTAATAAATGTCTAGACCATCATGTAGTCCTCAAAAAAATTCACTGATTTCATTTATTTATCTTGTACTATATTGAACTAAGCAATAGATTATATAAGTTGGATGAAAATATATAATCACATAGGTACAACATAAGCATATTAATCATGTCCTATCTTCAGATTTTTGGGACAATTTAAAGTCAATAGATTAGAGCATACCAAAGTTTACATGAAACAGATCTCCAAATTAGAATATTTCACCAATACTCTGCAGCTAAATATATAGCATTCAACATTAACATGCATGTTACTTTAAATGGTGCATACAGAGTTGGTACACAAACTGCCAGGTGCCATCAAAAACTAATCCTGCAAGATTAATTAAAATGGTGTCATATATTTGGAATAAACAATGGGATAAAGGTTAACATTATAATTTCAATTTGTGCTATATAGATATGAAAATTAACCTCTAGAATAATTCCTAATAGAACCAAAAACAGGAAGACCAATTATGTATGGAAAAAATAACATCTTTTAAATATTTCTCCGTGAATAGATTTTAATTTTCAAAAAAATAAAGTATAATATTTTTTGAACAAAAAGGAAGTTACATATTTGTTGGAAGCTACTGTCAAGGATAAATTGTTTCAGTAGATTACGATAATGTGTCTATACTCAGGAAAAAGCCTAACCAAGTGGATGCTTAAAATTTTATAGTTTCGAATCGGGAAAATAAGGAGAATTGCATTAAACCAAATATTTAAATTTTTGTCACATGAGTAAAATTTTGATGAAACATACAAACCTAGATAGGAACAATGAAGAGACAGAGGTATTACCTAAAAGGAAGTTACTGCTTTTTTAGCAGAAGAATAACACTTAATTAAATAAGATTAGATGGATAGGAAAACAAATATATATACATATTTTTCAATACCATTTATTACATATTAGATATACTATGACTCGCAAAATTACCGCTGACTTGTTCAAGACTTAGAATGACAAACATGGAATATATGAATAATCAAGGCAAGAACGTATCCTACAATCTGAGTGACCTATCAAAGTAGATATAATTTATCAGCAGCTGAAGTAGCTCCATTGATGTCTTTAATTCATGATAATTAAAGATTGATAGGTTTAGCTAGTCAAACATAGACCAATATTTTAAAGGAATACTTAAAAGAAGAACTCAAATTATGGCATGCACATAAGCATTGAAATATAAAATTAAGATTTTTTTTCTTAGGATCATATACATATCTAAGACTATATTAATGATTAATTTGTACGTAATTATATATGATGTGCATGACTCATTAGCACAAAAGTTTTTCATCTCAACAATGGTGTTATATGTAATAATTTATCTTAGACTATCTTTTCACAATGCATCCTACGCGTCCATTGTCCATATGCTAAAACCTGTCTCATTTTCCACTCCTAACTCACTCTAAGTTTGATATTACTTTAAAAAAATACATACTGAATAACTAAAATTGATAAATATAAATGTGTTATCATGCACTAACTTATCTGTTATGTTAACCAAATGCAGGTAATATACAGAAAAAATTCCTGTCAAATTTAGTCTGCATCAAACTATTCTTTTTGACATTCTTTTTATTTTTGAATGTGTCTCAAAAAATACCTATCCTAGTAAACAGAAGACCATTATATTTCCATGTGTCTAACAAAGTGGTATTGACCAATTCCTTTTTTGCTGCACTAGAAACTTTGCTCTTATTTTTTGTTATATATAGCTAGCTTAATTTGAGTATGATTTGTCCATAATAGCTATAATATCCAATGGGTTACAAAAAAATTTAAGTTGTGTTGTGGGTAAAACATGCGCCTACAATAAATCTTTGTGTGAATAACTGTGCTTTGCTACAATTTCTAATGCCAACGATAGGTCCAACAACCTTTTTAATTGAAAAACTAGATGATACTGTTGACATCCTATTATCAAATTTGAAAATAGGAAATTAATTGAAAATAACATGAAATTGATTCACTAATAATTAATTGTACAGAATTTAAGGTACAGGATATGTAACTTGCAGGAATTAGAAATTGGTAAGAATAATCAAAATCTAAACCTATCTAAGAAATTGCATTGAAAGGATTATGAATTTAAGGTACTGGATATGTAATTTGCAGGAATTAGAAATTGGCAAGAATAGTCAAAATCTAAACCTATCTAAGAATCATTGTTACTACATATGCTGAAAGGAGATAAAGTAAGTAGAAATTGCATTGAAACGATTATCACAGACAAATGATAACAACAGTGAAATTAATAAAAGAAAATATAAAATGAACTTACAATCCAGCATCTGCAGCAAAAAACAAAACGAAAGCAGTGCCAAATCCCATGCTAAGTCCAATTTCAGAAGCATGATTTGCTAATTTTTCAGCAGTGATACCCAACACTTTGGAGTCCGATTCAATCATAAAATTTCTTACTTCATCGATTTTCACTTTCAAAAACCCTAATGTTCCCAACACCGTTTCTTTGACTTTAATAGCTACAGAGAAATGATTCGCTCTAATTTTGCTATTTAAACCTGCTGTGGTGCTGGAAAGTGAGATTGTGAGAAGTAGAGAAAAGGAGTACATAGATTTGAGGACGAAGAACTGTGCGCGAGAGATGAAATCGGGCGAGAACGGAAAGCAGAGATATTAGATAGCAAGAAGGAAAAGGAATCTAAAATCACGCAGATTTGGTTAGCAGAGAAAGAGTCGGAATAGCGAGAAGATGAGAAAATTTCACGAAAAAAGCAGATAATGATGCTTAAACCAGCGAAATATTGAACAAAAAGCACGGATCTGAGAATCGAAGGAGGAAATTAGAGGGGATAGAATATTTAAGGAAAACGCAAATCTGAGGAAGAGAAAGAAGGAAACGATGGAGATAAGAGCGAAAATTAAAGAGAAGGAAGGAAACGACGGAGATAAAAGCGAAAATTAAGGCTTAATTTATTGGCTCAGACAATTTTGTTTTGGCTCTTACAGGGAAACCTCCCTAACGGTCGGTTTGATGAATGGTAGAAAGAAATCCTGAATAATAGCAATGAAATTAGAAATTTATACATAAATGTTTTAGTATTTTTGGTTAAATCCATCATATCAAGATAGTAATTTAAAACTAATATTATTTTATCACATTAACTATCAGATCAAGCAACTGATATCATTATGTTTCCAATTGAAGGTTAAAAAGCTTTTAAAAAAATCTAACAACACTACCAAAGATAAAGAAAGTAAAGGCGTTTCAGTTGTGCCCTTATTTTTGTTATTAGGGACCAAAATTAACATTAAATTGCCCTTATAATTATGAGAGGCAAAATAAGATTTGCCTCTAAAAACCATGCCTCTAATAATAAATTGAGGCGTATAAGTTTCTTCATTTGCCTCCAGTATTCTACAGTCCACGTAAGCAGTATATCTTGTCAATCCAGTAGAGGCAAAATAAAATGCCTTTAAAAGCTTCAGCAGTGACAATTCTTTTTTGCCTCTATTGCTATGGGCAATTATAAAGTAGACAATAATAGATGCATAAGCAAATGCCTCTAATGGTTTGGAAATAATGAACAAAAAAGTAAATAGAAGACAAACATACAACATATATTTATGCTTCTTCTGACTTAACAGAAAATAATAGCTATACGTGTGCAACACAATATATGTATACTTCACAATGTTCACATGTTCAATATGGTAATGCATCCAGAGAAATTCAGACAAAAAAAGAACATCCAAAATATGTATCAAATAACAACACTGGACTCCATAAATCCATCAAAAAACATAAAGTTCACTAGCCTAGGTGCTAGTTGCACTCGTGTTGTAACAGAGTTTACAAATATAAACTGAAATCAAAATGTTTTCTGTTGATAGTAGTATACACAGGGTTTAACATGATCAAATATTAATGGAGAAAATATAACCGCAAAAAATATGCTTTCATCCATGTTTCTAGTCTCACCACTTCACGACCGACTTCATCTTATTATAGTGACCGAAGTGTCTGCAAAATACGATCAATATCACAAATAAGTATTACAAATAACAATTATGGATAATTGCAAACAAAAGAAGCTTTTAAGTTTTAACTATCATTTGTTTGTTATTAGGTATCAGAAAGTTAATTCACCTGTGGTTTTATAACTTAAAATAGGGATGTACATGACAATAAATATTGTGTAAACATAAGTTACAGGATAAAAGAGGTTCGCATGATACAAGAGGAATATAAGGCTGTTTAACGGAAAAATAGTCACGATTGAATGTTAGTGACTGGTTATTTATCAGTGTCAAACAAAGGAGGTTACTTTGTAAAAAGAAGGCGTATTTGATGCATGAATTCATGTTGAGAAAGGAAAATTAAGGTAGGGAAATCACCATTGCCAGGATAATAAAAAAAAGTACAAAGAAAAAAATTACCGCAAATTCCAACGGTTTCCATAGGAAAACTGAAAATTTAACAATGTTATACATGTAAATAATGATCGTGTCATGTGCAATTAAAATTGTTGTTATAAGCATATATAACGAACATAAATACATAACATAAAACATGAGCACACAACACAATAAAATAGATTAAGGGTTATTAATCAGAAATGATATGCTAAACATGAGTATACAAGGTCAATAGCAAAACATTTAGCTTAAAGGTATAAAGTAAATCCAGTTTGTAACGTGCAATAAGAAAATATAGAATCTATACTATATTATAATTACTGAGTTCGATTTGGAAGGCTCAGAGGCATTCTCGGCTAAGTAAAACTCAACCGTCTCTTTTAGTATTTTTTTTTTACGCAACTCTCCAATTCCTTTTCTTCCCTCAATAACCCTACCTGTTCCCGTCTTCTCTTGATTCCTGCTTTCCCCCTGTTGCCGTTAACATCTCCACCTATCAACATTGTTAACGTAATCTCTCGATTCTTATTATTGAGTTTGATTAGAAGGGCGCACAATTGCTCTGATGTATGGACAAACCAAGACTCGCTTCCCTCAATCGTTCTTCCTGCAGGTTCTTCCTGTAGCTTTCTTACGTCAGATTGCTTCATTCATTCCCAGCCGTATTGTATCGCAGCCTTTGAACGCTTGATTTTAGGTAACTTTTTATTATAACGATCGCCCTCAAATTAATAGGCTTTCACCCCTGATCTTGCTATTTGTTGCAGTTTATAGTAATTTAATGCGGTATGAGCATCAATGCCCTACCATGTCAGTGTTTTCCTGTCAGTTGAAATTTACAGGTTGTTTATGGATAAAAGGTGTTTATCCATTGTAGGTTTCTTAGATTTAAATGATAGATTATTTGGTTGATTTAAAATTTTTATATTTGGTTATAAGATGTAGCAGTCTAGCAGATGCCACATACCTCAATGTTATGTCAGGTAAGGATCCCTGCTAGATGCTAGGGTCATTTTTTTGGGTCCATTAACGCATTTGTAAATGCTGCATTGACTCTTTCGAGCAATTGCTATATATTTATTGATTTTGTAAGGATCAACAAGTTACTAAATACTCAAATGATTGAAGGTAAATACTGTTGCCGTTAATATTGTTTAGCTTGGGTATCTAGCCGATGCCGGAATTCCCTTCCCTTACTTTTTGTTTGTATTCCCTGAATTTATTTTCATTTCCTTTATTATTTAGTGTATTAAGAAACTCACTTCTCTGATATTATATTTATTAAGTAAGCATAGACATTTGTTAACTAATACGTAATTACAAATGTTACCCTTTTTTGTTTGCCTTTTCGATGTTTGTTACCCTCTTTGTTTGTACATATTTTGTTGAGCTGTTTGATATAACGTGTCATGTTCATCAGTTCAAAATTTTAATAGCTCATTTGCACTGGCATTACAGGTTTAGGTTAATATTTCTAATAAGGGATAGACAGAGTTTGTTTGGAAGATTAAGCATGTTTTGCAGAATTCAAGGGTATGATTTCTTATTTCATTTTGTGATGGGATGACTTAATTAAGTGGCATGCAACTTGATCATAAAAAGGCAGTGAACAAAATATGATATTGTTGTGTCAGGTTGAGTGTGTACACATGTCTCACTGCATGTTTAATTAACTGCATAGGACCAAACATCTTCATTAGAAGGTAATAATAAATGTCATGCTTAGCTCAGTTGATTGAGAAAACAATATCAACTATGAGAGAGAAGGAGCATACTAACATCATTAACTATACTAGCAATCAAGTAGTATTTATAATCCTGTCATTATAAGGAGGTGATGCAGACTAGAATATGGCAAATGGGATAACTAATTTATTAAGTTTATAATGATGCTCATGTGTGTCATGCGGTTAATATATTGATATAACTTTCATTTTTACCACAACTACCCAGATCATTCAAGAAATATTATCAAATCATGCCATATACAACCAGTTTTGACCTTTCCAAGACTCTGAATATTTTTCTTTTAAAATAACACTAATTATCTATAATTCATGACAAATCTAATTTCAACATAAGACGTAATGCCGATTTATCTTTGAGCTAGATGTTAAATTCATTATAATTCATGACATAATTAAATTTATAGCTTTTTCAAAGTTTATACATGTATTTTTTTATATCTATATTATCACTTCCTGACACCACTAAAACTGAGCAAGTTGGGAATGGAAAGGAAATTTAGAGGCAAAAACCCACAGTTGAAAACATGGTCCTTTTTAGTGGAAAGTACGGAATGGAGGAACATTTCATTTTCAAAATCGGATAAATAAAGAAGTGATCACAAAGATGATGAACTTGAACCCATGGTAGGCATGACGTTCTTCTTGCTGTCATCAGTGGGTTAATTAATGCGCACAGCCTCTCACTTTTCCTTCCCTGATTACAGCTTAAACGACGGGGGTTGCTTCATGTGTTGAAATTTTTCCCCAAATCGTTCCGCTTTAATTTTGCCCATTTTTCTTCCTCCTGCCCTTCTCTCCCAAAAGCCCCCTGCTCAAACCACCTTCTTCCTATCTACGCATCACGTCATCCCCTGGATTTACTTTGCTGCCTTTCCTTCCCTCTTTTTCCTGTCGTCAGCGTCCACCGCGATCATCCTATAACGTGTTCTGCTGTCTTTCGCTGTCCCGATCACTTTTACCCCTGATTTTCTGCTGCTATCGTGCGCCAGCTCTCCTCTTCTCCGTCTTCCTTCGAAGATCAGTTTAGGCCACTTATTCTGCCCTCTACTCCCGCCTGAGCACGTGAGTATTTTTCCTCCCCCCTTAAACGGTTGATTTTTTTTTTTTTACTTCTTTTCCCGACCGTAGGTCTGCTATGCATTTTGTATGCTTATCATTTCTGTTGCTTTTGGCCTTTTGTTGGCATGCAGTTTGCCGTATGTTAGGAAACAATGGCTGAGTCGCGGACTAGGTCGCTTTCTTGAAGACGATTCGGCGATCTGGTCGGAGGTCCAAACAAGTTCGTTCCTTTGCCGCCGCCTCTAGGATAAAACAGCCTCAAAAACAATAACCGATTTGCTTGCACAACAAATCGGTGCAGATTTGCACTTTCTGAAAAGATTGCTCGAAAATTTCTGAGAAGAGAATTTTAATGGCGGCTGAGAGAAGAGAGAATTTTCAATTCGGTAGGTCTTCTCGTCTGAGGCTAATGACAATATATAGAACGAAAATTAGGGTTTGGGTTTACAGATTAGTGGGCCGCTAAAATTCGGGGGATATAATTTTTTTTTACCGTTGCAGAAATCTTTTTTCATAAAATAATGGTTCGAAAAAGGCTAATTTTTATGGTCCAAAAAATATAAGTGTCTACACCACAAAGCCCAAGCCCAAGCCCGAGCCGAGCCGAACCGGACCGGACAGGACCGGGTCGGGTCGGGCCGGGTCTGGTCGGGTCGAGTCGGTCGGTCGCGCGCGCGTGTGTGGTGGTCATATGATGCATGGTCTCCCTCCTCATAACAATTCATGTATTGGGAGCCCAAGGCCCCAACATGATTTCTTAGAAACAAGTATAAAATCTTGCCTCTTCTATATAATCCCATGATGTGGGACTATTCCCATATAGGAGCCATTCTTACGCTTATTCAAGATTTTTTAATAATTCACTTAATGTTTGTAAAACATTTCCAACAATCCCCCACTTGAATTTTTAAAAAATATTTTCGAGCAGTTTCTTAAAAACAAAAGATTGTGCATAAACAAAGGTGTCTTTCGACTTGAACCTTTGCATAGTGAATAAGATTCAGTTTTTACTAGAGTGACACGTAGTCTTGAACTCTATTCCTGACATCAAACCACACACAACCTTTTCTATAGTGCAATCAAATAAGCCCGTGCATTTATGGCCATGCACGTCTATCCTAGTTTAGTGAATGCTCTAGAAGTTTTGCCCGAAACTCCATAGGAAATGGCCACATTTCCACATTCACAAAGGTGAGTCTATCAAGAGCACACCTGAAGGTAGGTACTCCACTCCACATAGAGTATAGATCTCATTAAGAGTTTCTATTAACTCATCCTCTAATCACTTCAGGAATACATGCTTCTTGGTTTATTAAATAGCATGTTCAACTCATATCACTACACAACTTGTTATTACCCATTGAACCTAGTTCTTGGGATCTCCAGTCATTTAGGTCGGGTTACCATTGTGCGTGACTCAACAATCTAAGGGCAATAGTCCCATTCTTTTAGAAGAGTTATGGACTTTCTCTCTGGACAGTCCTTTCGTCAAAGGATCTGCCAAATTTTCCTCACTACGTACGTAATCCACTCTAACGGTACCTGTGGAAAGTAGTTCTCTAACCGTACTGTGCTTACGACGTATTTGTCGTCTCTTAACGTTATAATATCGGTTCTGAACTTTTGCAATAGCCGCGGTACTATCGCAATGTATCAACACAACCGGTATCGGTTTTTCCCATAAGGGAATCTCAGCTAGCAGATTTCTCAAGTACTCTGCCTCTTCACTAGCTGTAGCTAGTGCTATCATCTCAGACTCCATAGTAGACTGAGCCAAAATTGTCTGTTTCTTAGATTTCCAAGAAACAGCTCCTCTAGCGATGCTAAATATATAGCCACTGGTCGCTTTAGAATCATCAGATAAGGTATTCCAGTCTGCATCAGAATATCCTTCAAGTACAGCTGGAAACCTTTCATAATGTAATCCAAGGTTCATGGTTCGTTTAAGGTATCTCATTACCCTTTCAATAGCTTGCCAGTGCTCTATACTAGGTCTACTGGTAAACCTGCACAATAATCCCACGACATAGGCAATGTCGGGTCTAGTACAATCAGTGGCATACCGAAGGCTGCCAATGATGCTCGCATAATCAGACTGTCTTACACCTTCACCAGTGTTCTTAAATAACTTTACACTATGATCATATGGTGTACTTGCAGGTTTACAGTCAAAGTAATTATATTTCTTTAGTATCTTCTCAATGTAATGAGATTGATCCAAGGAAATTCCCTTTTCTAACCTAGTAATCTTAATACCAAGGATTACACTCGCTTCACCTAGATCTTTCATATCAAAATTGACACTTAATAAGGATTTGACTGAGTTTATGGCATGAATATTTGACCCAAAAATGAGTAGGTCATCTACATAAAGGCATATAATAGTGCAAATGTCATTCACAGATTTGTAATAAATGCATTTGTCACTTTCATTAACTTTAAAACCATTTGAAATGATTAAGTTATCAAATTTTTCATGCCATTGTTTAGGTGCTTGTTTTAAACCATATAATGATTTATCCAATTTACATACTTTATGTTCTTGACCATGTACTACAAATCCTTCAGGCTGGTCCATATAAATTTCTTCGTCTAATTCACCGTTCAAAAAAGCAGTTTTAACATCCATTTGGTGTACAAGTAAATTATGAATGGAAGCAAGTGAGATTAATACCCGAATGGATGTTATTCTAGTTACAGGTGAAAAAGTGTCAAAGGTGTCTATATTTTCCTTTTGTTTAAAACCTTTAGCTACTAGTCGTGCTTTATATTTATCTATAGTGCCATCAGGTTTTAATTTCTTTTTAAGTACCTATTTACAGCCTATAGACTTACAACCAGGGGGTAATCTACCAAGTGCCAAGTCTTATTGGATTCTAAAGAATCCATCTCATCGTTTATAGCCTCTTGCCAAAAATCGGCATCTAAAGAAGATAAGGCTTCTTGGAGGTTTATAGGATCCTCCTCAATAGTAAAAACACAAAAATCTGAACCAAAGTCTTTTATGGTTCTTGCTCTTTTACTTCTTCTAGGTTCAGCTTCAGAATTTTCATTAAGTTCTGTTCTAATAGGCATATTTGAAGTGCCCCCACTATTCCTTAATTTGAAAGGAAATTTAGTTTCATAAAAATCGGCATCATTTGATTCAATTATATTATGTGCATTAAGGTCATAAAATCTATATGCTTTGCTATTAATAGCATAGCCTATAAATGCACATTCATATGCTCTACTTGCCAATTTTATTCTCTTAGGGTCTGGAATGCGAACATATGCTAAACAACCCCAAGTTCTAAAGTATGAGACATTGGGTTTATGATTCTTTAAAATTTCATAAGGTGAAATTTTATTCTTAGATTCAGGGATTCTATTCAGAACATAGCATACAGTCAATAAAATATCCCCCCACCAATGTTTTGCTGCACCAGAATTTAATAATATGGCAACTACTAGTTCGGTAAAGGTCCTATTTTTCCTTTCTGCTTTACCGTTCATTTCAGGTGAGTAGGGTGCAGTTCTCTCATGTACTATACCATGTTGTTTATAGAAATCCAGAATAGAATTAGATTCATATTCTGTTCCTCTATCACTACGAAGTCTCTTAATTTTTCTATTTGCTTGATTCTCAATCTCAGTTTTGAATGTTTTAAACATGTCAAAAGCATCACTTTTATTTTTCATAAGATATACATATGTGAAATCAGAGCAGTCATCAATAAAAGTGATAAAATAACGATGTCCCTGTCTAGTTAAAGTGCCATCAAGTTCACGTATGTCAGAATGAATCAAGTCTAAGGGTTCAGAAACTCTATCAACAGATTTGTGAGGTTTCTTTGTGATTTTAGCTTGTGTACAGAATTCACATTTATTAGATTCAGATTCTGTCATTTTAGGTATCATGTCTAGGGTGCTCATGTTACGAATAATTCGATTATTAACATGACATAGTCTAGAATGCCATATATTAAAATCACACAACATGTAAGCAGAAGTAGTCACTTTATTAGATTCAACATTCAGTTTAAACATACCCTCACAAGCATAACCCTTTCCCACAAAAGTTCCCTTATAAGTAAGAGTATACAAATCAGCCCCAATAACTTGAGTGAAACCAGCCTTATTAAGGAGGAAGCCAGAGACCAGATTCTTTCTTATCTCTGGAGTGTGCATAACATCTTTCAGAATTACAGTTTTTCCAGAGGTGAACTTGAGTTCCACATTTCCAATCCCCGCAACTGTAGTGGTGTGAGAGTCTCCCAACAGCACTTTCTGATTTTCAGCAGCCGTGTATGTAGAGAACATGCCACGATCATAGCAGACATGGCGAGAGGCACCAGTGTCTACCCACCAACCCTCTGATCCACCAACAAGGTGAATCTCAGGAACCATAGCCGTAAGAGGCTCCTTAGTCAGGTTAGCCTGCGGTGCAGAGCTTGGCCTGTTCTGGCACTTTCGTGCCATATGCCCTTGTTTTCCACAGTTGTAACAAAGAAACAACTGTCCAGAGTCATTCTTTTAGGCTGGTTTCTGCTGTCCTTTTGGGTTTTGTTGCGGATTCCCATTCTGTTTGTTGCGCCTGTTCTGATTCTTAAAAGATTTCTGATTTGGTTTCAGAACAGCGGAAGTGGTCTTCTTAGTACTGTTGTTATTCACAATCAGCACCTCTTCTTTCAGGTCCTGCTTGCGTGCCTCCTCCTTAATACAGAGGCGTGTAATCAAGCTTTCTAAGGAAAATTCCTTAGTATTATGTCGCAAGACATTCTTAAAATCTTTCCAGTCTGAGGGTAATTTGTCAATGATAACAGCAATTTGAAATTGTTTGTCCAAGACCATACCTTCGGAGATGATCTCATGAGCTATTTTCTGCAGCTCATGAGACTGCATCTCTACCGATCTATCATCAGTCATCTGGTACTTTAGATAGCGGCTCACAGCATATTTCTTTGCCCCTGCCTCCTCTGTATCATATTTCTTCTTCAGTGCTTCCCAGATCTCCTTTGCTATCTTTTCATCTGAGTTATAATAATCATACAGATCATCGCTCAATCCGTACAGAATAAAGTTCTTGCATAGATAATCTTGTTCAGTCCAGGTCTGCAGTTGCTTTGACTGTTCAGTCCATGATGCCATGTTCGCTGCATCGGTCTCAGCAGGTTTATCTAGAAGCTGCGGTTTGTCAGTAGTCAGCACAGCCACAACCTTTCTGATGGTGAGGAAGAACTCCATCTTCTGACGCCATCGTTTGAAATGCAAGGCTTCAAATCTGAAAGGAGCAGCCGTCACAAGAGGGTTCTGGAAAGCAGAGGGTGGAGCAGAATCGTTTAGGGTTGAATTGGAAGCCACTGTTTCAGTTCGTGTTCAAATTGTTGGGCAAAAAATATAAGTGTCTACACCACAAAGCCCAAGCCGAGCCGAACCGGACCGGGTCGGGTCGAGTCGGTCGATCGCGCGCGCGTGTGTGGTGGTTATATGATGCATGGTCTCCCTCCTCACAACAATGCATGTATTGGGAGCCCAAGGCCCCAACATGATTTCTTAGAAACAAGTATAAAAGCTTGCCTCTTCTATATAATCCCATGATGTGGGACTACTCCCATATAGGAGCCATTCTTACACTTATTCAAGATTTTTTAATAATTCACTTAATGTTTGTAAAACATTTCCAACACCGTATAATGAGGGGAATGTATGTGATCTGCTTCTTAGATTGCTTGGTTTTTATCTGTTTTGTTGTTTGCTGCATTTGTTCTGTTCCATGAAGGTCTGCATTTTTCACTTCATTGCAACAATTATGTTACGTTTGTCGGTTGTGCTTTTTGTTGAATTTATAATTTACAAATCCTATTTGCTTTTTCTACATTGGAGCTCCATCGCTATAAGACAGTTGATAATTGTACTTGAGTTGGTTCACTATATCAGAACTGGGTAAATTTCTTATGTTTGTTCCTCTTTAGAGCAAAGTATACAAATTTAGATGTATGCTCACCTCCTTCTACTTCCATGTTTTTCCCTTTTGATTTCCCAACCGTGCTGAGCTTCTATAGGTCAAGTTGCATTCGTTGCTACCACTTTCGATTTGCTTTTTGTACAGACTTATGGTCTTTTGGCTAATTTCATTTAAAACTTATGGCTATCGGTACGAATAAAGTTTTGTTTTCCCCAACTGAACTGAACTTATTTAAAGAATATATGTAGATATGATTCACATTTTTTATTTCCTTCTATCTCTGCGACCCTAATATTCATGGCTTAATGCTAATTCCTTTATTTAGTTTTAGAAATTTGCCAATGCACGTGGAATTCATCATCATTTCATATGTCTGAGTAGCTTTGAGGTTTTCTTCCAAATTTCTTTACCTCTCATTCGTTTTTAGAAGTACATACATTTCTATCCGGTGGGTTTCCGAGGATAAAATGATCTTGCATAGAATACTAACAAATATGGTCCTTGAAGTGTCAAGGCCTCCAACATTTAATATATACTTGGAATTTGTTTTCCTTGCTTTTAATATATATTGTTTTTTTATAACTGGTGTTAGAACCTTTGAAGACATTTCAGCATCTAGAAAAATGTTTTTATTCTATTTCTCTCATTAAGATAGAATCAAAATTAAGTGCCGATGGTTTCATGGATACGTAAGGACATTTGGTTTGGTTTGCTTATTTGTTGTACTTGATAAATGCCAATCAATTTACCCTATTTTTAATAATGATTATCCAATTTCTTTAAAGCTGTAGGTCAAATGGTTTTATTTTTCCTTGTATTTTTTGAATTTAACGAAATCCACAGTTTAAAAAAAACTCATGGATTATATCAAAAAGGTTATTTTCCTGAATTAGTATTTGCAGGGTGAAAAAGCAACAAATTCATTACGAATAAAATAATCTGAGTTTCAAATTTACATAATTCATATGGTTACCTTACTGAGGTTTTCATTTAGTTCGCTTTGATGATGCAACTTTTCTGCTTTTAGTCAATTTTAAAAGGAAAAAAGAAAATCAGATCTGCTGAGGCATTGATATATTTGGAGTTTCACTCTTGAACAATTTGCGCAGTGGGATGGCTTTTCCAATCAAATATTAAGTCATGTATCCTGTAATGTTTAGTTTACATTTTAAGATGATTACAAGATGGACTGATTGCAATATCAGTTTACTTCCTTTATAAGGTCTAATTTTTAGAAGGGAATTCTCTAAGATTTATGGCTGAGTGTTTTTTTTTTGTTGGCTGGAGAATATCTGCAGCTTGGATGTTGCGTACATTTTGAGAATATTTACGAAATTTTGTTCCCCAGATTGTTACAACTATGCAAATCAGGTTACTCATCACTAGCTTAAATTTGTAACCGAAGGTTTTAAAATCTTGACTTCGGTTCAAATTTTAAAATAAAAGTTTGAACTTACTAACAGTTTATTCTATTAAAAGTTTTCAAACTTCCAAAATGCGTACAGATCAAGCTCTATTTCTAAGCAAATTTTAAGTTGTGCTCTCACTGTTGTTCAGTTTTGCAATTATCATATTTAATTATGTATGCAAAGTGAAGTTATTCTATTTATGATTAAGTTGTATTAAAATTCAATTTTTATGAAAGATATTTACTTATATTTATGGTTTTTTAAGTTTGTTTAAATTATACAATACATTACTTTTGTCAATGCTTTGCATCCTTGCTTTGTATTTTCTTGCAATAAGGCCCTCTATTTGGCTTTAAGGGTCAGCTATGTAAAAAAAAGGTTAGGGGAGAAAACATAGGCATATATGCAAATGGCAAGTACATTGTTTTAGTATTCTGACTAAATTGAAAGTGTGCAACTTGATTATTGGTTTAATCCACTAATGCTACATAATTTTTTTTATAAAATCCTTACTTTTATTTGAATACATTAAGCAATATGTATTTTTTTTTTTTTTTGTGATAATTTGTTGATGCCATTCATTGGAAACATTTGATTATAGTTGTTGCTAACTTAAATTTGAAAATAAAGGATTTAAAGGCTTTGCTTCATTTCAAATACCAAAATATTGAACTTGCTATTGTGTTGCCCAGTTTAATTCTTAAATTTACGTAATTTATGCAATTCAATTTTTTTACCTAACTGAAATTTAAGTGGTGTACACTTTTACCTACAATTTTGCTATTTATCAGATTTAATTGTGTATATAAATTAAAGTTATTTTATTTACAGATTATTATCAGTAAAATTGGTTACTTTTGAAGAATGTTTATCTGTTTTTTGGGATGATTTTCTTTAGTTAAAGATATGTAGGAAAGCTAGCACTTCTTTGCGGCCTTGCTTTGTAATTCTTTTGCATTGAAGACCTTTATTTTTGTATTAAGGTTTGGTAATGCACAAAAATGGATAGAGGAGAAATAATATCTTATATGATTTTGTTGCATCTAATGCGAATGACCGATACATAGCTTTGTTACATTAACTAAATAAGAATTAGATTTGTGCATTTTGATTAGTATATCAGTCCACCAATAAAATTGATTGTTACATAAGGATGCATCGGTTCATTTTTTCCTATATGTTTTCATTTTGGAACGATGGTTTAGATTACATGATTTTTTTCTTAAATAAGATTTTTCTTCAAAAAAAGAAATCATTGTACTTGATGGTTATTTAGCTATTATTACTCTCCCTTTATTTGTAAATTTGTAAATTTCTCTCATATTATGGATATATCATTTAGGCAAAGCAAGAATAGAGGATCACATAATACAATACTCATTTAACCATTAAATAAAAAAACATAACGTCAAATCAAAGAAGCTTTATTAGTATAAATTTTCATTCACATTAATATGTAATTAATAAAGCTGAAAAATGTTCGCATTTTTTTTGCTTCAACCCCAGTAGTTCAAATCTATAACATAAATGTCATATGGATACTAAGAGGGTATGCCAAATAATGCATATCTTATTCGTATAGATTAGATGCAATACATTAGAAATTATGTCCCTTATTTCAAAGTAGAATGGGAGTTATATATACGGTTTGTTAACATGCTAATGACGTGATCATAAATTTCCAATTAAAAATTTAAAGAACACTTCTTGAAGTTTTGAATATGTTAACTCCACTAATATTTAATTGTAGTCATTCTCTTAGTTTGGCACATGTTCCAAGATAATTCTATTCATTTTCTAAGTAACTGGGTTATTACTCTCAACTATTTTGTTGCTGAAACATTTCTTCTATTTTTATCAATGTTGTTTCATCGTTCCATTGAATGATGTTTTAATGTTCAAGAAGAAATTAAGGACATCACTAGGAGCCCATGACGGTTAGGAATATCTTTGCCCAAAATCATTGTATGTAAAACTGAAGAACCCAAATTATGATTCAATTTTAAGTGTAAATGTATTTGGAGAAAACCTTTATAAACTCAAAACAATTTTTTTACTACTTTTTAATTTATTTTTTAAGTTGATTGAAGCTAGCATGGTATAAAAGTTATTTCGCTAAAAGAGTTCTAAAAGTGGAAAAATAGCTTTAAGGGGATAATATTAATATTCACAATTTTTATATCTTATGACCCACAAATAGTTCCATTGATTTTGGGTACTGTAATGGAACAAAACCATGTTAATACTTAATACACGAAGAACTCCTTTCTAGCATAGCCAACATTGGTTTTCTAAAAAATAAATGCAGTGCATACTACAACAGATTCAGCATGTGAGCTTTATCCTTACATAACATGGTTATTTTAACAGAGAAAGCTAATGAGAGGGTGGGATATTGCATATTTAATTGATATGAAGGTGAAATGCAACAAGTTCCCTCAAGCTTATAATGTAGACTTAAAACTTTCATGTACTTCCAAAATGTGAATTGCCATTACACTAACACTGTCAGTTTAATCTGATCTAGAATTAGTTATAAAAGGCAAAATATTTAAATAAGCGTAGGAAAAGATTTGGTATTTTTTGCAAGCTTTTCTTCTGCGCCATATCTTCCACTCTAAATTTTCACTATTCATGCATTGTTAACCGTAGATTATATCACAAATCTATGAATATAACTGGCCTTGGGAAATATTATATGATGTATTCATTATTATTATTATTTTTGATTTATTTGAAACTCATAACTTAAATATCATTTGCAGATCAACTTTGGAGAAATAAACAACAATACATGTTCTTCTAATGTATATTTTTTTGCGTTTCTAATCTGACAAGTACAGCTGGAATTGGTGTAAGCAATTGATTTCAATTTCCATCTTCCTACGGGTTATTAATTCATTTTAAACATCTATTTTTTTTTTAATTAAAATTTTGAGTTTGCAGGTAAGCCTTAGACTAAGAAAATTGGGAAATAATGCTTTAGCAAACAAGTGGTTCTGTGAGACTGAACTGACAACAAATGGTTGTCGTTGGTGCTAACAAATTGATGAAATTTAGCAATCACAAAATTCCTAAGAAACTGGTTTCATAATCATCTCTTCTATTTTCAATTTTCTTTTTCAGATTTACTGGGGTAGTGAGCTGATTCGATATACCTACATGCAGCAATATTAGCTTTCCGTACATCAGGTCTTTGATTACCCTTAACTTCTGCCTCTGTGTGTATGTGCATGTGATGAGTTCCTATTTAGGTTTATTGTGATTCCCTATATCTTCATATCAATGTTTCTAATTTTTTGGTGCTATTTTTGAAAAAGTTACATGCAATCTTTTTTTATTGACTTAACATATACAATCAAAGTGACGCAGATCATTTGTGCAAAGGGACAATAACAGTATTTGGTGAATCAAGTATCAGAAACATTTATAATGTGTACTTATCCAGTTATGTGGATAGTCGATGAATCAAGCATCAATAATCTTACGATGTGCATCGCCAGAACATTTTTATAATTGTGTTAAAAATTAATTTTGTGTTCCTATGCTTAATTTATCAAATTTTATCCCAATTGTTACAATATCAATTTTATCATTTATTTTTCCCTCCTTGCTATTTCTATCTAAAATTCGAGTTCTCTACCTTTTTAAAACGGCAGAGCGGACATCTTAATAATGATGATTTGCTATTCAGTTTAAAATATTCAAAATTTTATCAATTGAGGGATATTATTGATGAATTCTTATTGATTATATTCACTGACGAATATCGAAATTAAGATATTGCTGATACCGAATAGTGCAGGTTAAACATTACTGGCATTTCTAAAGTAATTTAGCTTTTGTTGAGTAAATAAAATAAGTAAGATTTTGAAGGTAATTGAATATAATGCTTTGTTTCTTAATAGTAAGCCTTAGTTTACATCAAGCTTTATTTTGTGATATTAATATAAATCTATTCCATCTGGGTCATGATTTGGGAAAAAAACATCCATATGATTCTTTCTTATTCACTATCACTTCGTTTTGAGTAACAATAAACATGAAAGCAATTATATTACTATATTTCCAATTATATCCTACATGTACGAGTTAGTATTTCAATTACAATGATCTACATTTGCTAATAATCGGCAGGTATCAGTTTCTTGGAGTGTTTCGTAGATTAACAATGATAAGCACAACTATGTTGCATTTCTCCCCATATTTTGCTTAACTGTATTAGCTTCCTAAAAGGATCAATAACAAGCCTGCATCATATCGAATTTTGGCTCACCTTACACTGTTTGGTTAGCAATTACTGTTCTACCTACGATTGCTTATATACAATGCAGAATGATAAATAACCAATGAAAAATAACCAATGAAAACAAGGAATTTCATATTCCTTCTTATTGAGTAAAACTACAAATGTCAGTCATTCCTTATTTACTTATTTCTGTGATGAACAACGTTGAAATATACAATCCTCTTGATATCTGATTATCCTTCATTCTCATCTTTATGTCAACATTTATTGCTGCTTTAATTTCATTGGATTACATGCCACAGGATACTCACACATAAAATAGAAACTGTAGACGCTTTATGGTTATCTACTAGCTCTCATGCAAAACTTAATCTATGAAGATGGATTGCACTTTCTGCTCAGCAAATAGAAGATTGCTTTTGGATTATAATAAAATATGTAGCAACTAAAATTTTAATTTATTACAAATCAACATGTTTAGGCCCATGGTGTCCTTGAGTCGAACCTTGCCATCCCTGTCTCCATCCTTTCTTCCTCCGACACTTCACGTCTCTCCCCTTCCGTACCTTCTCTTTCTGCGCCTGTCACCTCCTTGTTGACCGATCCTCCTCCCCGTCCTCCTCTCCCTGCGCCTGTCACTTCCTCGCTGACCGAACCTTCTCCCCTTCCTCCTCTTCTTGAGCCTGTCACTTCCTCGTTGACTGATCCTACTCCCCTTCCTCCTCCTCCGCTCCCCCCTCCTCCTATTCTTCCTATTCCGCCCCCTATTTCTTTGGATTCAGTGGTGAAATTCTCCTCTCTTTTTGCATCAAAACCAAGGAATGCTGGTAATTATGCTCTTATTCACTTCAATGTCAATTATTCGGGTAAATTCGTTCCGCCACCTTCTGTTGTGATGGAGGAAGGAACAAAAGCTTGGGCTGATTGTCTTGTGGGATCTTTCCTAGCTGGAAATGTGAACTACATGGCAGTAAAACAACACTTGGACAGAGTGTGGAAATTGCGTGGAGATTATGAAATGTTCTTTGACAACCAAAATTACTTCTTTAGGTTTGCTAACCTAGAAGACAAGCTCACTGTCCTTAAAAAAGATCCGTTGTTTATCCGTGGTCAGATGTTTGTTATATCGACATGGTCGCCTTCTCTATCTTCTGCAAATGCGGCAGTCAGAACCGTACCAATTTGGATTCATTTTTATCGTATTCCAATGGTTTATTGGTCGCTTGTAGGAATCAATTGGGTGGCTTGTCATCTAGGCAAAGTTTTGTGCTATGACGAGAATACTGAACGAATGAAAAGGTTTGAGTACGCAAAATGCTTGGTAGAAGTGAGTCCTAACAAAGAACTCCCAGACTTTCTGGTCGTCGGAGATGAGACTTGCCCAAGCATCCAAGTAGAATATACCTGGAAACCGCTGATATGCACAGCGTGTAGTATTTTTGGTCATGCTACTGCACACTGTGAGAAACTAAAGGCTAAGAATGTTGAGGTAAAAGGCAAGCAAGTGAAAGAAGTGGCAACCAATCAAGTTGGAAATGGTGTAGTAAATGATATCAGAGAATATGAACAGGAAGTGGTGAATGGATTCACGGTTGTTCAAAGGAAAAGAAGTAGGCCGAATAAAAAGTTTGGAGAATGGTCAAAGAAGGTAAAGAAAAGGAAGGAATGATTATGGCTAAGACTGTCGTTGACAAAGCGAGTAATGCAGTGGATGTGGCTTCAACTTCTCAAATGACTACTGGCAACTTGAATGTGCATCCTGGCCAATCTCATCATAATCCTTCTTCGTCTCGCAAATCTCTTGCTGCCTCCCTTATTAGTCCTAATCCCCTCTTTCAAGTCAATAACCCTTTCGATCTTCTTAACCTTAATTCTGACCCTGGCTTGATTGATTGTGGAAGTACTAAAGTTAATAGTCCCGCTGAGTTAGACTTACACAGCCCTGACCACTGTAATAATCCTGATGAAGTTGGCCTGTGCAGTCTTTCTGTGCATGACGCTGTGCACAATTCAAGCGTGCATGTTTTGAATCCCCTTACTCCTCAAATTAACCCTGTTCAAACCATCTCGCCGTATAATTCTCTCTCCCTTCCGAATCATATATTTGATGACCTTAACTGTCTTCTTTCTCCTTCAAATTCAACCTCTCCTTGCCATAACTCTTCGTCGTCATTGCCTAAAATCCCGAAGCCTCCGACCTTCCATTTACCTAGAAACCGGGTTGTTAAACGTAGTAGGGGAAGGCCAAAAAAAGTTAAAGTAATTGACTTGGAAAAAGTGGAAACTGCTGGTGATCTTGACGACAGTAGTGAGTTTTCCTTCGACCAAGCTGTTCTATCTTTGCCGTCACAACAAATGCTTAATTCTTCTTCCTCTGGTGTTAAAACCAGAGCCTCATACTCATCTAGTCTTTAATGATAGATAAAATTGGTTTTTGGAATATAAGAGGTGCAAATCCTCTTGCCAAGCAACTTGAAATTGCAAATCTCATTCGTTCTTACAATCTTCAACTTATGGCTATTGCCGAAATGAAGCTCAACCACTCCACCACTTCTAAAGCTATACGCAATATCAATAATTCTTGGAATTCCATCCACAATCTTGCGCAAGCTCCTTTTGGCCGAATCTTAATTATTTGGAATCCCTCTTCCTTCTCTCTTAAACCTCTCATTGTCCACAAGCAGTTTATTCACTCGGAAATTACTCACGTCCCCTCTAATGTCTCTTTTCTTTTAACAGTGGTTTATGCTGCCAACAGCTCTGGGAATCGTCAGCCGTTCCTAGACTTTCTTCCTTCTCTACAGCAGTCTTCTGTCCCATGGGTCTGTTTGGGAGACTGGAATTGTATGCAACTATCAACGGATAAAAGTGGGGGTAATCCTTTGACATTTAGACAGACCAGACCCCTTAACCATGCTATCCTGTCTTCCAATCTAATTCCTATCACTGCTTCGGGTGCTAAATTT
Organism: Allium sativum; assembly: GCA_030737875.1. Classification (NCBI taxonomy): domain Eukaryota; kingdom Viridiplantae; phylum Streptophyta; class Magnoliopsida; order Asparagales; family Amaryllidaceae; genus Allium; species Allium sativum. Next base: position 153,188,207 of record CM060924.1, on the reverse strand, counting down.
ACTTGGAATAATATGTCCAGGAATGGGGTTAGGACCTACTGTAAACTCGATAAATCCTACCAGAATTTCAAAGCTATTGTCTCTTGGCCCAACTTATGCTGCTTCATCCCCCCTCCCTCTTTATCAGACCACTCCCCCTTGTGCTGGATTGGGGCAAGGAAACTATGAGACGACATTCCTCTTTTTCGTTTTTTAATAACTGGACTGAACACCCAGAATTTTTAACCGTTGTTAATACTAGTTGGAGTACTAATGTTCGCGGTAATTCTATGTTTATGTTACAGGAAAAACTCAAGAATTTGAAGGTGGTTCTTAGACAGTGGGCTCGTGCGAATTATGGAAATGGCAGTAGTCTCTCCACTTCAATTCGTGAAGAGCTATTCAAGATACAAACCGAGTTGCAGTTATGCCAGGACGCTAATCACATTGGTTTGCTCTCAAACATCGAAACCAAACTGAAGTATGACCTCGCTAAAACAATTATAGAAGAAGCAAAGATGACTAAACAAAAGCTTAAGTGCAAATGGAAGTTAAATGGAGACAAAAATACGAAGACCTTCCACAATTCCTTGAAGATTCTCCACTCTGCAAAAAATATAACTTCAATTTCTGATGGTGATGATCGCCTGTGTGACACTCCTGACACGGTTCAGCATGCTTTTCTTCACTATTTCACATCAGTTCTTGGTAAAGGCTTTCCTAATGGTGCGAAATTGAATGATTTTAATGGGATTCATTTCCCTACGATCTCGGAGTAGCATAAGTCTGGTCTGATACGTCAGATTAATGATGACGACATTGTCAACGCCATTTTTTCTATGAATTCCTCTAGCTCTCCTGGGCCGGATGGTTTTAATGCACATTTTTACAAAGTTTGTTGGAAAATTGTTGGAAAGGATGTTATTGCTGCAGTAAAAAACTTTTTCTCACACAGTAAAATGATCCGTGGCATCAATGCAACAAGATTGGCCTTAATCCCTAAATCTGAGATGCCCGATTCTGTGAAACAGTTCCGCCCTATTGCGTGTTGTAATGTCATTTACAAATGCATATCAAGAATCATGGCGCTTAGGATGCGGATTGCAATTGCTGATATCATCTCTAGAAATCAATGTGCTTTCCTACCAAATAGGGACATCTCAGACAACATTTTACTGGCTAACGAACTGATTAAAGGTTACAATAGGGTTGCTATTTCCCCTAGATGTGTACTCAAGCTTGATATTCAAAAGGCATATGACTCGGTTAATTGGGAATCGGTAATTTACATTCTCTATAAGATGAACTTCCCGGTCCCTTCCCTTTGTTGAATCTACACTTGCATCTCGTCGGTTCATTATTCGTTATCTCTCAATGGATCAACCTTCGGTTTCTTCAAAGCGAGGAACGGATTAAGACAAGGCGATCCGCTTTCTCCGTATATATTTGTTTGCATCATGGAGTTGTTTACTTCTCTTTCTAATTCAGCTGTATATTCAAAGTGTATTGACTACCATCCTTGCTGCAAGAGATCAAATATTGTCTCTCTTCTCTTCGCAGATGACCTCCTTTTCTTTTCAAACCCGAATGGTAAGTCTATAATGGGAATACTGAGAATTCTTCGGATTTTTGGTGATCTTACGGGTCTGAATATTAATAGCAGTAAATCTAGAATTCGGATTGTCGGAATATCGGATGAGCAGAAGGACTCTATTTATGAGATGTCGAGGCTGTCTCCTTTCCTTGCAAATGAAAGCTACCTTGGAATTCCGATGTGCTCTACCAAATTATCATCAGCTCTCTGTCTACTGCTGTTTGAAAAGATCATTGCGAAGCTGTCTAGTTGGCAATCGTCCAAATTCTCTATGGCAGGTCGTCTGGTTATAGTCAAATCCATTGGCTTTTCGATGTGTATTTTCTACGCGAGGCTATTCATTTTGCCTTGCAAACTCATTGATATGATATCGTCCGCATTGAACCAATTTTTGTGGCATGGCAGTCCTTATTCCAAGAAGATGATCCCGGTTTCCTTTGCTAAAGTTTGCAGATCGGTAGAAAATGGTGGATTGGGTATTTTAAGGTTGAAGGTATGGAACCTTGCTGCGGCTTCTACTCGCATCGACAACCTAATGAACTTTGATGGTAACCTTTGGTCATCTTGGTGTCTTCGTAATCTTTTACGTGACCGTAATTTTTGGAGCATTGATTGTCCGACGGATTGTAGTTGGACATGGAGGACTATGTTAAGGCAGAGGCCGGCTGTTCTTCCTATTGTTCAAGCGGGTTTGAAATTTAAACACCATGTTTCCTTCTGGTTTGATCCGTGGTCTAAACCGGGCATGATTCTTGCTGATTCAATTGATTATAATACGAGATTTATGTCGGGTATTAATGAATCGGCATCCTTAGCTAGTGTTATGGTCAATGGCTCTCTTCATTTGCCTCAATCCAGTTCAGCTGTGCTAAATTCTACTTGGCAATTTTTGAGGACTGTTGACCTTCAAGATGACAGTCACCATGCTTTATGGAATGGGAGATCCCACTCTATTCATTGCATTTACGCCTGTTTTATGAAATGTATTATGTCTGATACTTTCCCTTGGCATAATAGGATTTGGATATCCAAACATATTCCAAAGCTCAATGTTTTCCTGTGGAGAGTCTTATGCAACGGGATTAATACGAGGTGCAGATTGAAAGACATAGGTATTATTATTGACGATTCGTGTGTGTTCTGCTTGGCGCACGCTGAAACAATCCCCCACTTGTTTTTTGAGTGTCCTTTCACATATGAAGTTTGGTCTACTGTTCTCAGTCTTAAAGGTCTACATATTCCATCAACTGTTTCGGCCCATGAATGGTACATAGTGTTTAAGGCAACGAGGTGGAAGACTATTAGTAGTAACTTATTGCTAAGGCTATTTAAAAGTTGTATTTATTTGTTGTGGATGGAATGGAACAATAGAGTGTTTAACCAGATTTCTTCTCATAAACATGTATTGATCCGTTCTATTATCTCAACTTTTTGATGTACTATGTAATGTAATAGTTTGTTTATAATAAATGGTAGGGGCCATTCAACCTCGCTTGCTTTGCAAAAAAACATGTTTAGGCCCATATAATTATAAAGACTGTACTTTTTTTTACTCAACTCAATGTTATCTGCATCTATAATAATTGGTACTATGTTTCCATATTAGTAATCATAGCTGTAGCCGAATATCTTGAATTTCAATATGTTTTTTCCTAGATTTTACTGCTCAATGTTTTTGTTTTATTTCTCAGATAATTTTAACAGTAGTTTGGTAGTCGAGAGGAACAAATATTTGGAAATTTTCTACAGTGGCAAATACAAATAAATGTAACTGAGATGAATTTTATTATTGTGCGTCTAGAAAATGATGTGCCTTGCTTTCCATCTATTTACGATATTTGGAACCAGGTTAACTTAGCTGATTTATTAAAATCATATGGTACGTTCTCAGACATGAACTGACAGTCCAGATTTTCAAGCATAAAGTACCTAAAATTTGGGAAGGAGCAAGGCTTCAGCTGTGACATAGGAGAATTGAGCCCTTCAGAACCGTTTTCAGCGTGTCCGACCCATCCGATATCAACCGTTGCTTTTAAACAAATAATACGGTTTTATAATGATAATATGATATGAGTTTAAAGTTAAATAACATATAACAAGCAATAATAACAAAAAATATAAAAACTTTAAAATATCTGTAGATAGGTATGAAGAATTAACTTAAGTTAGTAAAAAGATATTTAATAGATATTTTGTGATGAACAAGTTTGGCTATGACACATGAATTGAGCATGCACACGTGCTTGGTTGCTTTTAGAGGCGCGCGGGGGTATGTCTAACCTTAGGGTGTGCATTCAAGGATGTGTGGTATGCGCTGATGTATGAATAGGATGAAGCTCTTAGGTGGTGCTATAATTTAGGTTCAGATTGCTGCTATTCTTAGTGAAGCTCACAAGTGATAATATCCTGATTTCTTGGTGCTTGCAGCTACCAGAAGAGTAGGTTGATTGTTGACAGAAAATGGGTGTGATGTTTCAATGATTTGAGTGAATGAATATGAGTAGTGCAGGTATTTTTGTGCTTGCATGGAGGCTTATATGTTCCACCTCGCTTCTTACATGAAAATGATGGTCCAGGTGCTAAAGCGGGGGATTGCCACTAGGGAAAGATGCCAACAAGTGCAGGTTAGAAAAAAGCAAAGATAATAGTATAGTGTTGATAGCACGAAGATGAAAGTGCAAATATTGTATTTGGCTTTGTTTTCATTTTGACTTCAGGTTGTATCTCCACTAATCACATTCCTGTCTACATAGTTTTTTAGCATGATGGTCGGTTATGCAGTAATATACAATCGACAGCTTACACTGTATTCTCATCTTAAATGAATCGTGAACAATATATTATATGACTTGAACGTGATATGTACTTCAGCTTTACTTTTCAATGTCAGGTTGAGGGTAAGTTACCATGGACCCGCTGTGTTTATGGAATTTGGCTACCATTTACTTCTGCCTGCAATGATCAGCCCTTTATCACGTGAAACAAAATATTATTTGTAATACTGTTTCTATTGCTGTTTGGCTACTTCTGTTTGCTACTTCTACTATAGTTTCCTCCATTATATGTAAATATTGTTTGTTACTTATTCGATCGCTGCCTGTTGCCTGTATGCAATTTGACTGCTGTTTGTGATAATATTCATGTTACCTACGATTTTTAAACACCTTAGTTATTACTGTCAACCAATGTGTACTATTACCATTCAATAACATATGTTTTCTTTTAAGTTCCTACATATGATATATGGTCCTTTTTTTCCTTTATCCTTTTCTCACTCTACGGTGCATATCTGGATTTCATTCGTTTCCTTGAATATAATCCACGCAACACCATCTGTGATATAACTGAATTGTCCCATATGCATCCTTCGAAATACAAGTTCTTGGGGTCATGCACTTCAATTTAGTTCTCTGATCACTTTACTAACTTATTAGTTCTTTCAGGGCTACTACACGTAAACGTTTCAATTTAATAACATTATATGCTAAAAAATTAAAATGCTACTTTTTTTGGAGGAAAATAAGAATATATATATAACAAAAGGGAGAATTTTGCCATTTTCCAACAGCTTACAAAAACAGATTTGTATATATAGCTACAAAATCTATGCACACACAAAATGCAAAAAACAAAAAAGAAAAAACCCAAAACAACAGTGGGCTATTCGAGTCTATAGCAAAAACCAAGCATTCTGGACTAGGCCAGCCTCTCGCCAGACACAAAGATGACCCTCAAATCGACAGCAGCTCTCCCAAACATAACCTAGACACCAGAATGCGAATGGCCAAGTGAAGAAACCAAAAGCCAAAAGTCACTCCCTCCACCTTAATGCTCTAGCTACTTAACTGCAGCCCCGGAATCAAAAGATCCAAAGAGGCTAGAACTAATAAGTACCTATAATCCAGGGACTGCAATACTAGCAAACAGCATGAGAAAAAAAAGGGAGAGAGGGAGGATGTGAGTGTAGAAGAGAGTGGGAAGAAGTCCGCTCTCCATTTTAATTACAGTGCTACTACATTTTATTTAAAACAATAAATATAGCTAATATGTTATAGATGTTATTGACTACACCGTGTCAACAATAATGATACATATCCACTGCCGTACTCATTTTAACTTTATATTCATACCAAATTATGGCATATTGATACGTGTGAACTTGCGTTATGTCCACTTTACAGAAGCCTGAATAACGACGCAATCTTCCCTTTCAAAATTGTAAAATAAGCTGGATACTACAAATCAATCATAACTTCCAATCTACAATCTAAAAGTTATCATAATCAAACATTCAACACAAATAACATAAATAACTTCCTCATCCAGTTTCAATTCTAATACTCTATTTTCTTTACAATACTAACTGTTACTGTCATCTTCCATATTTTTCTGCTTTCATTTTCCCTTAACCGTATTGATATGGGTACGTAATGTTCCTCCCTACATAACTTATTAATTGAGCATTACTATAACTACCCTATCTATATTACGTCGACCAATAAGTAAAATGCTTTTGTTGTAAATGAAACCATGATTCAATAACTACTTCCCTAAATTATTACAAAAAGCTTCTCCACAAATTGCTATTACAATTTTTTCTTAATATAACCACTGCTTCTGTCTTCAAATCTTACCTACCTTTTGTATATCGTAATTATACACTTTTTGTCGGTAAACACTTTTTAATAACATATTTTTTCCCAATTAAGCTATTGACACCTTTTAAACATGCAAAACCAGTCCTCTTTTCATACATTCTTTTCAAATACGCTTACATTACAAATAGCTGATCTTGCCTACTACAACACAATTTCGTGAACTATTTGCGTCAACCCGTGTGTGAAGCACGGGTTCGCACTTGTTATATTAGTATCCGCTAAAAATTCTTTACTATACTTGCACCTCTACCCTATAACACATGATTATAACAAACGATACAACTCATTTTGTATTTTGGCAATGTTTTCAAAAGAATCTAGCAAGTAATAAAACAATTAGTATAATAAAATCATTAATTTTTTGCTAAAGGATATCAAACGCACCCTAGTTTTCTCAAAAGCACCATCAGCCCATTTACTTTGTTTCATTTCAAACATATGCACGAGCATCAACCAAACCAACTTCAGGATAATGTTATACATTATTTTTTCAAATGGAATTAGTATACCTACAAGCAAAAAAATCAAGGTAAACTTTATAATTTGTTAAATTGTTATTCACTAATAAAAACTAAGAATGAAGAAAGGAATAGATCAAACAAAACTGTATGCACAAGAAAGTGGAAATCCAGGATAATGCTGCACAAAAGGATAAAGCATTAGGTGAATTAGCTATATTATTTTCCTATTGTTAATCTGATTACCTGCACATATATGACAAACATCATATTGTAAATGTTTTTTGCATTAACTGGGCTACTTCATCAGATTGTTTAATGTGGCTCTAAATCATTCAAATAGTAATGTGTATTCATAGTTAGCCTCTAAATTAATAGTCATGTCTGATTAGAAAGATAATAACATTTAAAATATGTGTGAAAAAATAATAACGAAAAATTAAAGTATATGTAAGATAATAATGAAAAATAAAAATATTAATAAGAATTTCAATATTGCTAAGAACTTCAATTCAATTTTCTCTATCATATTATTATATTTTTCATTTTATATAAAACCACCTTTGTAACTGTAAATGTGGAGTGCTCATCGATCAGCAACTCAGTCAAATCTTTTTTTATGCAGTTTTATGCACTGTTTGTAAGTATGTTCATAAAAAGTTCCTCTATTACATGTAATTCTCTAAAACCAACCCATGCATATATAGCGAATAAGAATAGTAATAATAACACCATTAACTACTTTAAGATCAAAGAATGAGACATAATTTATATACAATATACATTCAAATCTCAGGAATTAAATAATCTGTGCTGAAAAAAAGGCATTTTGTACCATAACTACTATAAGATTAAGAACTAGTAAAATCCAAAAGAAACTGAGTACATCATGTTTTTAAAATCCAAAAGCAAATACTAACAAGTCCTCAAGCTCAAGCAAATTTATAAAGATAAGAATGCAAATATATAAGAGATACATTAAAGTAATGCTACAGTGCAGTACAAATCCATGCTTTTAGTTTTAAAATAGCTAAAGATATTGTTCACATAACCTAGATTTCCTGATGTGTGTCTGAAAATCGTTTTGAGGTTCTATTTCATATGGCATTTGTTATCTGTCCTCCTCGCTGGTTACCTAAAAATACAGCAGGAAAATATAAAGGTGACAGGTTTAAATATATTATTGAGATAATCTGACTGTTAATAAGTTGAAAAAGTTATTATTGGAAGATCCGTATGAACATCTCAAAGAACAACTTTTTTTTAGTAATGGTCGTCGTGCTTGACCTTCTTCATATCTAACAAGACTACGCTATATAGAAAGAAAGATGCCAGCTAAGCTTGAAAACCCACGGAATATTCTCAAAATGAATTACAGCCACAGTTGCTATTTTTTTATAACAACGCCTGCTATTTTTTATATTTTATAAATGCATAAATTGCATTAAATGTTCCAAAAATTCAACTGGAGCACTGCCTTTTAAAATCATTTCATGTATAGGAAGAGGAAATTGTGGTAGTTTCTGCCCAGGAAGAAAATTGCAAGTATAACTGATATATTCAAATCAAAAGTAGGATAGTAAAAACTTGCCTCCGAAGGATGACATCCCCATAAAACTGCACGTAATCTGAATTGTGGAAGACAATAACAACCTGCAGCCATCATTCCTAGCCTCAGTTGGTAATTCATGTGAACTAATCGGTTTATTCTATATCTACCAAGAGTAGCTCTTGCAAATTTCAGTTTACCTACCAAGGATGTGATCCTCCAAACGAAATCTCATGCTAAAATAATCTATAAGGTACCTTAAATTATTTATTGGCTCCCATCTATCTTCGTTAGGATCATACCCCTCCCAGTGTACCTAGACAATGAATTAACATAAACACTCAAGTCTATCAAATAGGCAGCTGTATGAACCATAAAAGATCAAATCCAATGAGTCCATTTCATTTAGGATAACAGTTGGAACTCTTTTGCAAGATTATATCATTAGTTTATATAAAATATACAGGAAAATAGATGGAAAAAAAAACTAACCTTGAATTTCAAACGACGTTCATCAAATTCACTGGGATCACCATAACAAATACCAACAAGTTTCAACACTACATATTCATCAAGTGCAAAGGATGACAGGACAAAAGAAGCAATTAATAATGCTATCAATAATGCTATGCATTACCAAAATAATCTCATGAGCAGGCCTCATCCAGATGCATTCTTTGCCTTCGGGCTCCTGAAATTTTTTTCGTGTCTATTTTTCAGTAGCTTATAGGCGCATATGAGCATCACCAATAGACTGATCGATTTGATGAGTGAAATAATCTGATGAATAACTAACTACGACTATAGATAGCTAAGAATTTTCAATTGATCACAAATCAAGAAAATTTACATAGATTATTGTATCATTTCTAACTTTAGTGCTTGACCACACAGTAGAGCAAAAAAATAAACAAATAAAAAATGAAATACAATTGGTACACAAACCAAATGAGGGATGATATTAAGGTTAGATAAGACTTGTACGGATAAGGTTTTGCATCTGGAAATTGTTATCAAGTGTTAAAGCTATAACCAGGAATAATTATTCTTTCGTCAAAAAATAATTTTCCTTGCTTCAAATTTTCACTTTTGTTGTAGTATAAGCACAACTTATGGGTCTCTTCCTCATGCTTCTAACCCAATTGCTCATAAAAAAGGAACTTTGTATTTGCTTATCTGGCTATTTTCATCCAAAGAATGACCCATACATTTTTAGTATGTCGTTCCTAAAAAAGGGAAACAAATACTTGAACAATTATGTGCATTTCTCTGATATAGAAACTTGGATGCATTTTATTTAGGATAGATAAAAGTGCTAAAATGATTGTTTACTATAATATAAAAACAATCAAACACAACAATCCATTCAACATTTTTTTCATCGTATTAATCACAACCTAATTTAGCGTCGACATTGACTTGTATCTGACAACATAAACCAAAATTTTGAAAACTGATTCATGATTCTTAAAATCTAACCGGTGTAGCTAAGGAATCAATAGAGAAGAAAATGAATATACCTCGATTTAATTGAAATAGAGTTAATCTTTGCATTAATCTCTTGTGTTTCAGACGCTAATCTAGCTCCCTCCAACTCACCGACGCATTTTATCATCCAATCCCGCTCAGTTTCAACCCAAATCTTCCCAGACTCTGCTCCACAACATCTAAATCAGATTACACGGTTATTGGTGATCTAAATGGAGAAATCTTCGGAAGCATAAAAAATAGAAGGTTCTTCTCCATTGGAAATCTCGACCGGTGGTGACAACAGTGAAGCAGGTTGGGGTGGACTATGGTTACATCGTTGGAAATCTCGACCTGCGGTGATAACGGTGGAGCTAGTTGCGGTGGACTATGGTTAGAATTTGGGAGGATTTCATCTTCATCAGAAGAGCTGGGAAGTCTGAGGATTCAAGGGGATTATGGTTAGAAAATGGAGGCTATTTCTGGATTTATTAGATGGAGAAAATTAGGAATAGATCTGAGGGAAGGAGAACGGATTAAATGGAGAAAATTGGGAATAGATCTGAGGGAAAGAGAACGGAGGAAGAGGAGTAATCGAAGGAGAAGAATACAGAAATTACGGGCGAACTGGATTTGAAAAATGCGATGATGACCGGAGAGCTAGAGGAAGATGGAGTAATCGAAGGAGAAGAATACGGAAGCAAACACCGAAGAAACAAAATAAAAGAAAGCGGCGGATAATTTTGGCTTCAGCCGAAAATTGATTAGCAATCACAATAGGCAAACCTCCCTAGCGGTCGGTTTGATAAAAATGGAGTTTGGCTTCAAGCCCTCACACGCTCTGTTGACATGATTAAAACTCAATCGTCCCACAAGTTGTTTTTTGTTTCCTTCGCGTCTTTTTTTCCACTCTCCTTACCTTTCAGCCCAGAATATTCTTCCTCTAATTCATGCCTTTTCGCAGATGTCCACCTCTTCTTCGATGAATGTCGCAAAACCCTTCCTCAAGTTTCTGCATCCCTCCAGTCATCGCAATTTCAAGGACTCAAAAGCTTTCTTTTGGTTTTGGTGAAATAAACAACAGCATTTTTAATTTCTCTCTTTTCTCTTCAAGCTTTCCCCTTTTTTCGTTATCCTCCACACTCTCAAATTAACGAAATTCGCAATTTTAATTTGTTCCCTCAAACCTAAAAGTTATTAATTTTCCCTCAATTTTGCACCGGTGGCTCTATCCAAATCTTGGATCGTCATTTCTAGGTCTTATTAAAAATTAGATGGCGGTTCTTCACCTCGAGGTCCCTACCTACAATCGTTTGGACCGGGAAAGCAAGGCATTTATCTTGGTACGACAGCGTAACGTGGTAAATTTCTATTTCGCAGCTAAACTTATCATTTTTGAAAGCAAGATGAGCTCTGAATATAGAAGTTTGTTATTTATTTTAAGCATAACGAATTATTTTTGATCTGAAAAGCGTATTATTATGTTTGCTTAATGTTCGTTGATTTATTATTGGGATCCCTTTGACTTAACATGCTTTCTCATGGTGACATAAACCAAGTATATTATTTGTCACCATTTCATATTTGTTTCGTTTGCAAACTTTTTGTTCATGGTATTTATTTGCAGTGGAGGAACATCAGTTGATGGATTTTGCTCATTCTACACCGGGTTTAGCTGGTAAGACTTAGATTTGTTCATTTGTACGGTTTTACTTTCCTTTTATTTTGCTTGCATTCCGTTATTTCATTTAGTTATATCCATAACCTATACAGTCAGAACAATTAATGTTTCTATTTTTTTTGGTATGTCTTGCTTAATTGAAGACTTTTACATAGTTTCGCTCACTGTTTCCCATTATATGCCTACATCATCCATAGTACCTTTCCATAAACTGATTGGTATTTATCTGTAATGTGATGAATCTTGGATTGAAACTTTGAATTCAATATCCAGCAACAATCTAATGTCGGGGTATGCTTATAAGTGATAACATATCCAACTATGGCAGCATGTATCTTGAAACAAGTGTGGAAATTTTTCGGATGACATTGTATTTTTACATGTTATTTGGGTTTCTGGTATATGGTTATCTGGAATATTGTGTTGAGAATTTTTTTGAAATAAATCTGTATTATGCACCATTTATTATGAACTATAATTACAACATAAATGCATGCTTCGGGGCAGTGAGGAGGCTAACATATAACTTCTACTACACTTCAACTACTAGTTTTGAGCTCCATTATTTCTTGCCATGTTTTAAAATATGGTTGAAACGAATGTCGTAATTCAATCATTTATGACCAGGTATGCAATATTTCACCTAAGGAAAATTCCTTAGCTACCCTATTACCAGCTTCCCCTACTCAGCTTTGAAAGGATTTTAAGTTGGTCAATAATGCACGTAAATTTTGTTATATATTTTTTGTATGTTGGGTTGCCATGGTCAATAATTGACATCCTTCACATTATGTTGTACTGTGAATGTTAAATATAACTATTATTAAATGACTTTTATTTATTCGTTACTTTTCACATGTACATAAAGGTAGATATTTTGTTTCCAATCACGATTTTCTTTTTACAATAGTCACTGCCATGATTACTGACATGTTCTGAAATTTGAAGCTTTAAATTGAAACTGGGCCATGTAGGTATTATGCAATTCTTCATTGAATTAGGCGAGTTTTTACATTATGCAATTTCATATTGGGCAGCATGATTAGGCAAAGTTCCAGGAGAAGTAGTTGAAGGGTCAACATATAAACATATTTATCTACATGTGCAACCAGACACCTAAGACACGTCACAAACAAAATATTGGACTGTAACAGTGCATTTTGTACTGATATATTTTCCATAATGTGTTCTCATTCAACGTAGAACATTCTTAGTATGCAATGCATGGTAATTCCTCTTTATGTTTATGTTCTCATTCCATATCAAAGTTGTAACACCCCATATTTTCTGTTAACATTAAAGTAACGAATTAAAGAATACTTAATTTCAAATGTGAGAATTAACAGAAACGGGTTACGCCTTTGCGTTCGACTCGGAATTCTGCTTGAGATAGAGTCTGAGTTTACATAAATCGGACTTCGTATGAAGGAGTTATGGTCTTCAGAAGTTTAATTAAAATTAAAATAGCTCAGTTCAGAATTCAAATTCGAAAACAGAAGCAGAAATGGGCTGGGCGGGAAATTTCCCGCCCAAGGCCAGGTCGACCAGGGGTTCGACATCCCCCCAAACAGGTCAACCAGGGGGTCGACCTGGGGGTCAACCTACCCCCCTCGGACAGATCTGGAAAACTGACGATTTTGACTCCTTGCTGAGTCATTAGGGCTGATGTGGTTATTCTATCTTGTCTGGATGGTCTTGATTGCTTCTAGGTTAATCTGACGGCTCTTAATTAATTAAAATTCTATATAAGAAACCTAACCCTCAACCTAAAATCACACTAATTCATACCAAGAGCCGTCATGCTGTCAATGGTGAACCTGGAGTAGCCGTCATCTCTTTCAACACAAAAGCAAGATAGAAGCTTCACATCAAAATCTAATCTAATCTAAATTAGAACAACAATTAGTCTACATCAAAGGCGAGCAATTCAGTTTCAGAATACAGATCCCAGAAATCAAGAATTCCTTTTGTTTGTAAGTGTAGTTATCTTTCAAATGTGAATAAATTAAAGACATAATTTGTAATGAAATGTAAAATAGAATTGTATCAAGTTGTATGTGATGCTGATTCATGTCTATTCATGGTTATTCTATCATGTATGCCTATGAACTATTGTGGTTTATCGAACCTATCATACTATGTAGAAATTAGTGAATAAACCTATGATGTTGTATAGGAATTTGGGAATGAAATTATCATATGTAAGTTTGGTGATATTATGATACATGCAAGTTTTAGACTAAGTCGTGTCGTTCATGCCTAATTGTTTAGATCCAATTGCCTATATGTTTAGATCTACGACCTTACATGTTTAGATCTACAACTTTGTATGTTTAGGCCTATGTAAATTAGATCCAATTGAGTGCAAGTTCACCTTTACATGCCGAGTTTAATTTGTGTAGTTCTATGCAAATTCATATGCTTATGTTTCATATTAAATTGGATCTAAAAATGCCAGTTCATTATCATATGCCAAATTTATATGCCACATGTTTAGTTAGATCCCAATTTTTATGCTGTTTGAATATTTCGTGTTCTTTGTTTTTCCCTTTGTGTTTATAAGTTAGGCTAAAATACCGAGCCTAACATTCCATGTAATTTTGCGAACGTACAACGGGGGTAACGTTGGGAAAACATGAAGTTACATGTAATGGGCATGTTTGGAACATAATCATGATTAGTGACATTTAAATGGAATAATTTATATACCAAAAATCATGATCCTGATTTAGAGGGAAAGTGGGCCATGACAATAATTGATTGATAATTTACATATAAGGACAAATATGTAAATTTAGCAAAGACGAATATGCCTAACCCGAGGTTAGATTGAGTTACGGTATAAGACTGCCCAGAACTGCCCGGCAAATCCAGCAACCGTAACAATATAGATCTAATGTGGGTGGTTAGTGCATTGAGCCCAAAAAGAACCCAAGGTTACTTAGTTGCGGTGTAAAGCTACCCGGAACCGACCGGCACATCCAGTGACCGCAACAATACATGTCTAATGTGAGTGGTTGGTGCTTTAATGAATGAATTAAAGCTAAGTCAAGATTGGTAGGGTTAAGTTAAATAAGGCAACACTTAACCCAATTCAACATGTTAGCTAAACTGATGGGTGGGGTTAGGTAAATTTGGACACTTAACCAATTTAACATGTTGATTAGGAAACCCTAGTAACGGGGACCCATTTCAGCAGTAACCCACATAGATGTATCATGGTACCCTGAACTAGGCACGGTGGGGCACGCTTACTGAGCTGATTATAAGCGGTCAAAACAACGGCGGGTGGTGCATCAGTGTAGGTTCCGACGGAGTACGGGCATGCACATACTCCGGAGTGGAAAAAGTAGGCACTGGGCATCAGTAGTTATACACTGTGCATCTTGAATCGTGTCGGGTTGCCACCATAGGATTTGATACACCCCATGGTGGGACTAGCACAGGTATCTACAATCAAGCGCGGGCCAAATGACACACGTGATAAATGCATGCGAGTAGGAGCCGATCGATAAAGGGGATCATTTCACCATGAGTATGTGGTGCCAGTTGGAACGAGTATAAATAGGTGCAGAGAAATAGTTATGGGTGCGATAGTATATTCGGTTTAAACTGCCTTATCTTGGTTTATGTTAGCCTATTATTCTGGTACCGTTCTATTTTCAGTTTATTCCTGTCATGGCTCTTTTCCTTGTTCGCATACTGAAAAATCACTGGACTTACCAGACTTATTGTCTGACCCATTTTTCTTTCGTCTTCTTTTCTTCTGTTTCCCCCACAGGTCCCCAGGGTGGGAGTACTTCCGCTTAGCTCAGATTTCTCTTAAAGCTTGAAGATATTCGATGTATCGCTTTGGAATCTTTCTTTCACTGTTATGGCTAGCTTATGCTGATTTGGGGAATATCACTGTTATTTTAATGCTTCTTTATTTTGTTATGCAAGACAAGAGTATTTGATGTAATGATGTTTTGACTTATGCTATTATAAACCACTGGATATTTATTTGGGTTTGAAATAAAGTTTATGAAGTTTCCGCTGTCATTTATATTTATATCTATCTTGTAATTATTCTATGTCTGTTTACCTATAATATTCTACCAAAGTTAAGGCATTCCCTTAGTGAGTGACCTTAATGGAGGTGGGGTGTTTCACTTGGTATCAGAGCATAAGGTTACCAGATTAGATAAAAAGTTTTTGAAAACTATTTTCAAAAAGGTTTTGAAAAGAAGCATTTTCAAGTAAAGTGTTATTTTATTTAAAAGGCATATTCCCCAAAGCCATATGCACTCTCTTTCTATCCTTTGTTTTGAATTTTCCTTTTTCGTTTCAGCATATCTGGGGAACAAAACATCCCTAATATCCTAGAGGGTGTACCGGTATCTGGCTGGTTCAGAAGGTACCTAGAGGCTAGGGCCAATGACGCAAGCCAAACAGACATTCCTCCTCCCCCAACTGCAGCGGTTCCTCCTCCTCCTCCTCCTCGTGCTAATGCTTTCTATAATATATGTAGAGACTTTCGAGCCATGGGTGGAAAGAATTTTTATGGAACAGAATCATTCGTGGAAGCTAGGAACTGGCCCAAAGAAACTGAGGATTTGTTCGTCATCTTCGAAGTAGACGATAAGCAGAAGATACAGTTGGTGGTGTGGTTGCTTAAAGACGAAGCTTCTTATTGATGGGAGGTTACCAATTCTGAGAGACCGGTAGAAACTTGGGAGACTTCAGAATGAGGTTTGAGATGAAGTTCCTCTCACAAGCTGAACGAAGCCTACAGGTGGAGAAGTTCTTGTCTCTGAAGCAGGGAAGTACGTCGGTCAAAGAATACGTCAACCAGTTCAATCAGCTATCCATATTCGGACTGGATTTAGTGAACACTCCGCACAAGAAGGCTCTTCGTTTTGTTAAAGGGTTGAACGAGCCACTACACATCTTAGCTATGACCCACATACCCATGGGTGTGACTTATGAGAGACTGATAGACATAGAACTGTTAAACGAGGAAGACAAAGATGGAAAGAAAGAGGCAAAGGTGGAAGTGCCTCAAGAAAAGAAAGCGGAGGGATCACAAATAAGAAGACGGATTTAAGAATGGAGGGAAGAACAACAAACCCCGTGACAAGAGGAAGTGTAATTTTTGTGGCATTCCTGGACATCTGGTTACGGACTGCAGAAAGAAGAAGAGGAAGATGGGTGGTTGCTTTCATTGCGGAGAGACAGGACACTTGGCTAACGACTGCCCAAGAAAGCAAGGGCAAGGGCAGAGGACTGGATCCACTTTCGGAGGATAGGTTCATGCTCTCATAGCACCTTCGCAAGAACGAGGTAGAAATATTTTTGTTGAGAGTTTATTTTATCTTTTTGATCATCCTGTTCGCACACTCTTTGATTCTGGCGCATCGCACTCTTTAATATCTACTGCTTTAGTTGAATCTCTGCACCTAGACACCAGTATAGTAGAGGATCCCCTGGTTGTTTCAAATCCAATTGGGGGCTTAGCTTATTTGTCAATGATTTGTTTGGATTTGAAAATTTCTATTCTAAGCGTTGGGTTTAGATGTAATGCCTTCGTTTTGGGCTTCATGGGCTATGGGTTGATTCTAGGCATGGACTGGCTATCAAGTAATGGTGTCATCCTCGATTGTGAAAAGAGAGTGGTTAGACTTTTGACTCGCCTCGGTAACACTCTCGAAATCTCTTGTAATCCCATGAACTCTGTTATGCTTAGTTATCTAGAATCTCTTGATGCGTCTGTTGAGAATTTGCAGTCTGTTAGAGTAGTCCGTGAATACCCGGATGTCTTTGAAGAGGTAAAGGGCTTACCTCCGAAGCGGGAGATAGACTTCCGCATATACCTTGTTGATAATGCGAAACCCATTGCTTTACCCGTTAGACACATGGCTCCAACGGAGAGGAAAGAGCTCAGCAAGCAAATTAAAGAGTTGCTTGAAAAGGGGTTTATAAGGCGGAGTATTTCTGAATGGGGCGCTCCAGTAGTGTTCGCGACCAAAGCAGACGGTTCGCTTCGCCTATGCGTTGATTATAGGGAGCTAAACAAGCTGACCAAGAAGAATAGGCACCCACTCCCAAGAATAGACGATTTATTCGATCAGCTTGTAGGTTCATCGGTTTTCTCCCAAATAGATCTAGCTACCGGGTTTCATCAGCTAAGAGTGGCTGAAGATAGCATTGATAAGACCGCGTTCAGAACCCCGGATGGTTTCTTCGAGTGGCTTGTCATGCCTTTCGGCTTGACAAACGCCCCCGCTTATTTCGTTGACTTGATGAGCAGGGTGTTCAGGGAGTTCCTCAATAAGTTTGTGGTGGTCTTCATGGACGACATTTTGATCTTCTCAAAGAGTGAGGAAGAGCATGCTCAGCATTTAAAGGAAGTCATGGATACTCTCCATGCACATCAGCTAAAAGCCAAATTCTCCAAATGCCATTTCTGGAGAGAAGAAGTAAGGTTTCTTGGACATATGGTGTCCAAAGAAGGATTAGCTGTGGACTCCGCAAAAGTAGTTACGGTGCAAGATTGGAAGATTCCACGGAATGCAACCGAAGTCCGAAGCTTTCTCGGGCCAGCAGGCTTTTACCGAAAGTTCATCAAAGACTTTGCGAAAATCTCAGCTCCACTTACAAGGTTGACAAAGAAGAACCTGACTTTCGCTTGGGATTTGGATTGCGATGTTGCTTTTCAACGCTTGAAAAGAGCTCTAACAACAGCCCCAGTTCTGACATTGCCTGATGGAAGCAAAATGTTTGCAGTATACACGGATGCATCCGGTACGGGACTAGGCGCTGTCTTGATGCAAGAAGGGAAGGTAGTAGCTTATGGTCGAAGATAGTTGAAAGTACATGAGAAAAACTACCCAACCCACGATCTAGAGCAGGATGCCATTGTCTTTGCGCTTAAGTCTTGGTGCCATTATTTCCTAGGTGAGAAGTTTGAATTGTATACCGACCATAAATCGTTGAAGTGCCTTTTCTCATAGAAAGATCTTAACTTGAGACAACAAAGATGGATGGAGTTTCTTGCCTCATATGATTTTGAGATTTCCTATACTCCTGACATGGGCAATGTAGTAGCAGACGCCTTGAGTAGATAAGAAGCTGACCTGAAGCCCTCTCTTTGTAGAAAGGCAAAACTTAGAGTACATTGCCAACTTTGACTTTAGACCCTCCTTTGAGTTCGTACCTGGCTTATTAGCAACGCTAGAGGTGAGGCCTACGCTTTTGGACTCCATACGGATCACGCAACGTGAAGACCCTCAGCTAGTTGATGTGATAGATAATCTAATTAGGGATGAGACTTCTAGTCACCTCAATAGGTACTCCATCGATGATAAAGGATGGTTGAGGCGGGATGGAAGGCTATGCGTCCCATAAGCAAGGGATTTGGTGAAGACGCTTCTCGAAGAAGCACATCATTCCAAGTTGAACATACACCCCGGTGGAGACAAGATGTACAAGGACATAAAAAGGGTTTTCTTTTGGAACGGCATGAAGAGGTACGTAGCTAAGTTCATTTCTAAGTGCATGATATGCCAGCAAGTCAAGGCGGAGCAGAAGAAGCCTGGTGGTTTACTGCATCCTCTAGAGGTCCCACAGTGGAAATGGGATAGCATTTCGATGGACTTTATTGATGGGTTGCCTAGGTCAAGAAGGGGCAATAGCAGTATTTGGGTAATAGTGGACAGGCTCACAAAAAGCGCTCACTTTATACCTGTCAAGAGTAGAAGGACTGCCTCATCGTTTGCATCCATTTATCTTAAAGAAATAGTTCGACTCCATGGGATACCCTCCAGCATAGTGAGTGACCGAGACCCTACCTTCACAAGCGAGTTTTGGAGGAGTTTGCAAGAGGCTGTAGGCACACAACTATGCTTAAGCACTGCCTATCACCCTCAAACTGATGGTCAGACGGAAAGGGTGAACAGAGTACTGGAAGATCTTTTGAGACTCTGCATTCTTGACATTGGAGGAACATGGGAGGATCATCTCCCTTTGGTGGAATTCGCCTACAACAATAGTTACCAAGCCACCATAGGCATGACACCCTTCGAAGCTTTATATGAAGACCATGCCGGTCACCAACTTGTTGGTGGTAGTCTACAGACAAGCTCATACTTGGACCAGACATGATTAGATAAACTTCAGAGAAAGTGGACTTGATACGGAGAAGAATGAAGACCGCGCAAGATAGACAGAAATCCTACAGAGACAAAAGAAGAACCGACCTTGAGTTTGAGGTTGGAGACAGGGTTTTCCTTAAAGTATCTCCTTTAAGGAACGTCATTCGCTTTGGATCCGCAGGAAAGTTAGCACCAAGATTTGTAGGGTCGTTTCCTATCATCGAGAAGATTGGAAAGATGGCTTATAGGATAGAGCTGCCCGAAAGATTGGCTGGAGTTCATAATGTCTTTCATGTTTCTCACCTACGGAAATGCTTACATGAGTCTGTGGAAGTGGTGGAACCAAGCATACTTGAGGAAGTAAGTAGAACGAGAAGCAACTGTGAGGACAGTTCCAACTTGTATCTTGGGAACAGAAGTAAAAAAGCTACGCAACCATGAAGTCAAGCTTGTTAAAGTTCAATGGATCGATGCCGAAGAAGACGCGACTTGGGAGACCGAGGCCAAGATACGTGCCGCCTACCCTTTTCTTTTTGAGGGTACATCTTTGATTCCTTTTTCCATAAGTTTATGCTTGTATCTACCTTTGTAGTATATCTCCTCGGTCCTATTCTAACTCCTTAGGTAGAAACCAATGGATGTAAACATGTATTTGAAACATGTTATGATTGATGGTTGCAAGTGGTTGCTAGTGGTTGCTCGTGGATGCATACACACACACATTAGGTGTTAGATCGGCTTAGTCACTTTCATATTGCATATGCATATATGTATTTGTATTTGTTTATGATTGAAACTTGATGTCTTATCATATGGACGTTGCACTTGTATGAATGACTGTGCACTCATGTAGGATTATGAGTAGGAAAAATTGCATACATAATGGACACATGGCACTGACAAAATTCGCATTAAGGAGGTCAACTGAATCAGTAGACCGCCTGATTTTTGCATTAGATAAGGACATGTACACACACTATGCATATGATCATGAAGCATTAGAAGTCTTTTTAAAGACAATGGACGCCTGTGTTTGATGGTTGAATAGATGGACGATTGGATGGTAGGATATGTTCTTCCTGACTTGAAGATTTCGGGGACGAAATCCTTTAAGGAGGGGACAATGTAACACCCTGTATTTTCGGTTAGCATTAAAGTAACGAATTAAAGAATACTTAATTTCAAATGTGAGAATTAAGGGAAACATGTTAATGCTTTGCGTTCGTCTTGGAATTTTGCTTGAGATAGAGTCCGAGTTTGCGTAAATCGGACTTCGTATAAAGGAGTTATGGTCTTCAGAAGTTTAATTAAAATTAAAACAACTCAGTTCAGAATTCAAATTTGAAAACAAAAGCAGAAGTGGGCTGGGCGGAAAATTTCCCGCCCAAGGCCAGGTCGACCAGGAGGTCGACCAGGGGGTCGACCTCCCCCAAAATAGGTCGACTTGGGGTCGACTTACCCCCCTCGGACAGATCTGGAAAACTGACGATTTGACTCCTTGCTGAGTCATTAGAGCTGATGTGGCTATTCTATCTTGTTTGGATGGTTTTGATTGCTTCTAGGTTAATCTGACGGCTCTTAGTTAATTAAAATTCTATATAAGCAACCTAACCCTCAACCTAAAATCACACTAATTCATACCAGGAGCCGTCATGCTGTCAATGGTGAACCTAGAGTAGCCGTCATCTCTTTCAACACAAAAGCAAGATAGAAGCTTCACATCAAAATCTAATATAATCTAAATTAGAACAACAATTAGTCTACATCAAAGGCGAGCAATTCAGTTTCACAATACAGATCCCAGAAATCAAGAATTTCCTTTTGTTTATAAGTGTAGTTATCTTTCAGATGTGAATAAATTAAAGACGTGATTTGTAACGAAATGTAAAATAGAATTGTATCAAGTTGTATGTGATGCTGATTCATGTATATTCATGGTTATTCTATCATGTATGCCTATGAACTATTGTGGTTTATCGAACCTATCATACTATGTAGAAATTGGTGAATAAACCTATGATGTTGTATAGGAATTTGGGAATGAAATTATCATATGTAAGTTTGGTGATATTATGATACACGCAAGTTTTAGACTAAGTCGTGTCGTTCATGCCTAATTGTTTAGATCCAATCTCCTACATGTTTAGATCTATGACCTTACATGTTTAGATCTACAACTTTGAATGTTTAGGCTTATGTAAATTAGATCCAATTCAATGCAAGTTCACCTTTACATGCCGAGTTTAATTTTTGTAGTTCTATGCAAATTCATATGCTTATGTTTCATATTAAATTGGATCTAAAAATGCAAGTTCATTATCCTATGCCAAATTTATATGCCACATGTTTAGTTAGATCCAAATTTTTATGCTGTTGGAATGTTTCATGTTCTTTGTTTTTCCCTTTGTGTTTATAAGTTGGGGTAAAATATCGAGCCTAACATTCTATGTAATTTTACGAACGTACAACGGGGGTAACGTTGGGAAAACATGAAGTTACATGTAATTGGCATGTTTGGCACATAATCTTGATTAGTGACATTTAAATGGTATAATTTATATACCAAAAATCATGAACCTGATTTAGAGGGAAAGTGGGCCATGACAATAGTTGATTGATAATCTACATATAAGGACAAATAAGTAAATTTAGCAAAGACGAATATGCCTAACCCGAGGTTAGATTGAGTTACGGTATAAGACTGCCCGGAACCGCCTGGCAAATCCAGTAACCGTAACAATATAGATCCAATGTGGGTGGTTAGTGCATTGAGCCCAAAAAGAACCCGAGGTTAGACTGAGTTGCGGTGTAAAGCTACCCGGAACCGACCGGCA
Organism: Allium sativum; assembly: GCA_030737875.1. Classification (NCBI taxonomy): domain Eukaryota; kingdom Viridiplantae; phylum Streptophyta; class Magnoliopsida; order Asparagales; family Amaryllidaceae; genus Allium; species Allium sativum. The sequence continues at coordinate 153,165,855 of CM060924.1, read as the reverse complement.
CATCTAGTGACCGCAACAATACCTGTCTAATGTGAGTGGTTAGTGATTTAATGAATGAATTAAAGTTAAGTCAAGATTGGTAGGGTTAAGTTAAATAAGGCAACACTTAACCAATTCAACATGTTAGCTAAACTGATGGGTGGGGTTAGGTAAATTTGGACACTTAACCAATTTAACATGTTGATTAGGAAACCCTAGTAATGGTACCCTGAACTAGGTAGGGTAGGGCACGATTACTGGGCTGATTATAAGCGGTCAAAACAGCGGCGGGTGGTGCGTCAGTGTAGATTCCGACGGAGTACGGGTATGCACATACTCCGAAGTGGAAAAAGCAGGCACTGGGCATCAGTAGTTATACACTGTGCATTTTGAATCGTGTCGGGTTGCCACCATAGGATTTGATACACCCCATGGTGGGACCAGCACAGGTATCTACAATCAAGAGGGGGCCGAATGACACACGTGATAAATGTATGCGAGTAGGAGCCGATCGATAAAAGGGATCATTTCACCATGAGTATGGGGTGCCAGTTGGAACGAGTATAAATAGGTGCAGAGAAATAGTTATGGGTGCGATAGTATATTCGGTTTAAACTGCCTTATCTTGGTTTATGTTAGCCTTTTATTCTAGTACCGTCCTATTTTCAGTTTATTCCTGTCATGACTATTTTCCTTGTTCGCATACTGAAAAATCACTGGACTTATTAGACTTATTGTCTGACCCATTTTTCTTTCGTCTTGTTTTCTTCCGTTCCCCTCCCCCCCTTAGGTCCCCAGGGTGGGAGTACTTCCGCTTAGCTCAGAATTCTCTTAAAGCTTGAAGATAGTCGATGTATCGCTTTGGACTCTTTCTTTCACTGCTATGGCTAGCTTATGATGATTTGGGGAATATCACTGTTGTTTTAATGCTTCTTTGTTTTGTTATGCAAGACAAGTGTATTTGATGTAATGATGTTTTGACTTATGCTATTATAAACCACTGGATATTTATTTGGGTTTGAAATAAAGTTTACGAATTTTCCGCTGTCATTTATATTTATATCTGTCTTGTAATTATTCTATGTCTGTTTACCTATAATATTCTACCAAAGTTAAGGCATTCCCCTGGTGAGTGACCTTAATGAAGGTGGGATGTTTCAAAAGTTATTGAAAATTGAAGTTTTGTCATAAGTTTCAACATTCTGCTGTTTTCTAAGTGAATTGTAATGGAAACAATTTTTGATGGGCTTAAATTAATTTTTATGAAGTGAATTTGCTAAAGAAGGTAAACAACAACTTTTCTGTTTTTATAATACCTACAATTTATAAGTCAAGTTTCAAACCTCAATCCATTAAGAATTTTAATTTTGTGTTATGCAGCTAATGGAAGGTTCATTATAGTTTTCTCCAAGTTAATTTTTTAATTTAAAAAACCAAGTCTAAATTGTAGTTTGTTACCATCCATAGTTTTACCATATAAGGTTCAACTATCACTAATTTTATCATGTTTTCTAAAGGCAAGATATAATTAACATTGAGTTATGGAATGTAATCAAAATAAAATTTAATCTACTTTATTTCCTGCCATTAATGCTGATTTAGAGAAATATTGATCCATGCACAAAATATATGATACTTTGCATTTACAAGGCGGATCGAGAAACTTTAATTTGTTTACTTATTTCTAGAGCAGCTATGGGTTGCATTCATATCACTGCCTGCTCCTAAGATTTATCTGATACATAGTTGTATATTTCCTTCGTTGCATAATATTACCTCATTTTACAATCATTCTCTATTCTGTGTTCTATGGTAATATTTGTTTGTGCTTGAAATCAAAACCTAAAATGGTACTACATTTCGAAATGTGTACCTTCCATATTTTACCAAATTAATTTGGGGTGCTAATCTCCTTTTTCATGCTATGAACATACACTAACTGGGCATGTAACAACCCGCGTTCCGATAGACCAATTTTTTTTCTTCAGAAACCCAATACATCGAAACCCGAGATGGTTTGCTCTGGTATCCTGCAGAAAAGACAGAGACATAAAACATGTCAGTGTTTGGAAAACATCTCGCAGCGAAAGGAATAAAATATAATGTAGTTAAAACATAGCTTTACCTTAATAATAATACTGCTAAACCGGTATCCAAAGCTATACAGTCTCTGTCGAGGACCTAACCTGCGAATGTTATGAGGAGGGGGTCAGAACATAAGTTCTGTGTGAATGAATTTAAACTACACTTTTTGAATAATCCTACATATACCGTTCAATTACATTTTCTCATCTATTAGGTTATTTATGTTATTAGCACTGGAGACTTTCACACGCATGTTGCACCCATCTACTCCCTAGTAGATGAACCTAATATAATGTATATGTAGCTACCCCCAAACTGAGGTACACCCCGTGATACCCTACTCGCACGGTCTCCTCCGTAATACCACAGTAACAAGATAACATAACACAAGGTAAGGCAAGATAAATTGAATATGCTATCGCACTCATTTCTATTTCTCTGCATCTACTAATAATTGTTTCAACTAGCCTCATGTGTTCATAATAAAATGATCCCTTTATCGATCGGCATCTACTCGCATGTATTTATTACTTGTGTCATTCGGCCCCGCTTGTTTGTATATACTTGTGTTGGTCCCACCATAGGGTGTATCAATCCCTATGATGGAAATCCGACACAACTCAAGATGCATAGTGTATAACTACTGATGCCCAGTGCCTGATTTTTCCACTCCTGAGCACGTGCACGCCCGCACTTCATCAGAACCTACACTGACGCACCACCCGCCGCTATTTTGACCGTTTATAATCAGCCAAGTAATCGTGCCCCACCCTGCCTAGTTGTGGGTACCGTGATACATCTATGTGGGTTACTGCTGAAATGGGTCCCCGTTATTAGGGTTTCCTAATCAACATGTTATAACGGTTAAGTGTTCTCAATTTAACCTAACCCTACCAATTTGTTATAACAACCCGAAAATCTGAGCTAGTTTGAAATTTTTATTTTGGCAATTTTACTGAATTTTGATTATTTAAAATGAATTATTTTAAATAATAACGACGAAAAAATTATTTTGAATAGAATTAGAACGTATATATTTATATAGATCGTTGTTAGAATATAAATATTAATTTATAATTATAAAAGGAATTGAAAATGGCGCGGTAGTTCATAATTCGATTTCAAATTTCAATTGAACATACCGGGTGCAAAATAAACTGGATTTTATTGAAACCAAAAATATTAGTATCTATTTGATAATATCTTTCCAACGAATCCGAAAAATCAAAATTTCATAGCGGGAATCAAGAGATATGCCCAGATGAAAATTCAGAATAGTCGCTATGGAATTCTGGCCCTTAAAAATGGAAATTTTGCAAACGACCTCGGATTCTGACGATACCACTTTTGTTGGATCCGTGAGATCAAGTTATTACTAGATTCCAATTTTCATAATTTTTCGAACCAGTATGTGAGTGTGGCAAAGGAAAACGTGTTTGACCAGTTTTAGTTGATTTTAATCGACTGGAAAATGGTCATTTTTCCAACGGTCTCAGAATTCGATGAGATTAGTTTTGTTAGGACCGTATCGTCAATACAAAGCTAGAAAATATTTTTTGGGAATTTTTCTAACTAGTATGTGGCCCCGGTAAATTGAAATGCACGTTCAAATTCAATATATAGAGTTATATGTTGATTTTGACGAAAACTGATCGAAACGATCGAACGAGCTTACGATACATATCCCATTGTGTTCGGAATGGGGGTAATTAGCTATGGATGACAGGCGGTGGGTCTTGTTTCGAGGTTGAAATAAAAAGTACCTTTTTGAAATTAAATAATTAAATAAATAAAAATAAAATTCTCTCCTTATATCCTCTCAGCCCCCCCCCCCCCCCCGTTTAAATCGATTTCAGATCGAAAAAAAAACAAGATCGCGCGCCACCCCCCATACCATCGCCTCCCTCTCCGATCCCCCACCTCCACCTGCTCAGCCTTCTCTCCTCCTCCCCCTCTACTGATCGACATCGCCCCCCCCCCCATTTCCCTCTCTTCAACCTCCACCGCCCCCAAATCCGGCCAACCATGACGAGGTGCAGCCCCTGACGCCCACTTCCAACCGCGTCCGAACCCATGTCCCCCCCTCCCCCCCCCCCCCCCCCCGGCCACCCCATTCTGATGGTGGGCCCTCCTACGCCGCTGAAGACCCAAATTTGTACACGAAAAGGTGAGTTTTTATATTATTTTATTTAGTTTTATTAATTTAAAACCTGATTTTATATATATAACACTTTAAAAATATGATCCTTGATATAAAATCGTTTAGAAGTAAAAGTATGATTTTTAACGCTTTAAAAATACGTTTTTTATTACTATGAAATGTGAACAAAGACTTGATCTTTGTATGTATGGCAAAGAGAGAAAGGTGATATTTTTAATTAGAGAAAGGAAATATTTTTATATGATAGAAAGGATAAAAATATAATTTTTACATAATGTAGATAATAAAAATTCGATCTTTATTATGTAGGAGATATAAAAATTTGATTTTTATAAAGTAGAAGTAATAAAAATATGATTTTTATATAATGGAGAATATAAAAATATTATCTTTATATAGTAGAGATTATAAAAATACGATCTTTATATGTGTTGTAGCGAATTAACAATATAAAGAAATGATTTTATTTAAAATAAAAGTTGAGATTTTTATAGATAAAATTCGATCTTTGTATATGAAGTAGAAATATAAAAATATAATTTTCATATAGAATGAAGCGTTGAAAGATATATACGAAGTAGAAATAAAAAAATGATTTTTATCTATTGAATGAAGCAATAAAAATATAATTTTTATTGTGAACAGCAGGGCAAGAACTGCATTGGAATTTCAAACAGATCCAGACGGTTCAGCTGTTCAAAAGCAAAGCACGGCGGAGTGGAACCCTTTGTGAGAACTCCTCACTTTTAAATTTAATTTTCTAGTTGAAATATATACTAGGATGCAGACGGTGTTTAGAAGCACCCGACACACGTCGTCCACAGACCATGGACGGCTTGTATGCTTGTTTGTTTGATTTTGTTATGTAGATGATTGTGTGATGTGATGTGAAATGAAATAAAATATTTTATAGTGGAAAATATTATATAGTTAAAAATAGAATTTTTAACGTGTATATAAAATAAATATTTATAAACAAATCGGAGATTTGCTTATATACACTGATTCGATTGATATTGATTGGGACGATAAATTTTACACATCGCCCAACTGCACAAATAAAATCTGTGTTTGATTGTTTGAAACCCGACTCGGGTATTGAGATGATATATGACATACACTAATCCCAATAATTAGTTGTGTTTCGATCGATTGATTGACAGGCTGTTATAAGCGTTAAATATTTATATTTGATGCTTATACAGTGTAAAACGCACTCTGGATGATGGTTGATTATTTATCGTTGTTATTTTGTACATGTGTTGTAGAAAAATCCATATAATTAACATTATATGGTAATTGATTGGGCCTCATTCTAGTTTTGAAATAAAAACATTTGAAAAAGAAATATTCGAAATAGAATATTTGAAAATAGAAATATATGAAGTCGTGTTGATAGATTGACGCCATTTTGACGTGAACGATATTTATATCGATTTTATTCAAATTGAAGTGAATATTAAAGTGAATTGAATTCGAATAGAATTGAAATCATTTTGAAATGAATTCAAATTAAATTGAATAGAATTGAATTCAAATTGAAAGTGAATAGAAATGAACTCGAATTGAAATTGAATTGAATTCGAATTGAAATTCAATTAATTTGAAATTCAAATTGAATTGAAAACGAATTGAAATTGAATTAAAAATCGGTATGAAAAGGAAATCGACGAAGTATATATTATATATAATATATATATAATATAATGGCCTGAATAGAACGCGCCGCGCCGCGGCAGTTCGCGAATTTCGACCATTGACTTCGAATGGATATTGCGGGAGATCCGACCGTCGGATTCTCCTAAAACTGGAACCGTTGGGTTCGTATCGAAAAGCGCTTTCTAACGAATATTAGAAATTTGAAATCTAACGGTTGGATTTGGAATTATGTCCAAATCAAATTTGGAAAAGGTCGTTGTAACTGCAGTTCGATGGCCGTTGATGGAAATCGACTGTACGGGCCATGATAAAATTATTAAAAATATCAATAATTTGTGTAAAATCATAAGAAATGATTTGTGAAGAATTGGGATGAAAAACACCATATTTGAAAAGATAAAAATAGATTTTTATCGAAATGAACTAGTTTTGAACTAGAATAATAATTTATTTATTTTTAAAATAAACAAATTGAATTTGAAATGGTTTTGAAAATAACCAGGATTTCCAATAATTGCATTGGAATGGATTTGAATCGAAATTGTCTTCGGAATATTTCGATGTTGGATTTCGTAAGTATACAGATATTGTTGTGGAAATTTGAAAGATATATATTTATATCGTTATTTCCAATACGATATTTGTTGGTCGTAGAATTTGATATTGAATATAAGCCGATATATTTTCTATTCAAAGCCTTGTATTTAATATCAAATGTGATTTGGGTTTGTCGTGAATGGTGTCTTCATTAACACTGTTCTTAAACCCAGGTGAGAAAAAGATTAAATCTTTTTATTTAGATTTAATGAAGTGTACCAATTAAAGAATATTTAATTGGAATTGAATTGGTATTGATTTTTGGGTTTATCGTGAACCGTGTTTTAAATGACACTGATTCTTTAACCCAGTTAAAGATTAAAACTAAGTGGAGTTTTAATGAATCTTTAATTAGATTGAAAAGATCGAGAATGGAGTATCACCAGTTTTACTCCAAGCGATAGTTAAATCTTTAATTAGATTTGAACGTGAAATGGTAATTGAATTTACCGATAACACCGTGGTGTTAGACATGAAGTATTACCAGTTTTACTTCATGGGATGAATATGTTGGGATTGGGAAATTAAGTAAATGATTACTCCGGTGTGGTTCGCTAATCCCGACTAGTTTGAATTGGTATTCAAAGGAAGATTAAAGAATAAATTTAAAAGAATTTATATTTGATAAAATTAATGGGAAACTTTCCCAAAGTATAAGAATATTTGAATAAAAGAATATTCTGAATTGGATTGAGGCGTATGTTGTGTTTGTGTCACACGTGTTTATTATATACGCGAGTTGTTCAAAAAGACCGGGGTTTATCCCATTCTGAATAACTGATTCGACGTGCTATCGAAGATGAAGACGGTGGTCGAAGACCGGAGGTCTTCACGTCGTTTGGGTGGTTACTAATGATCTTGATTGGGCCGTACACCCAAGAGGAGGGAATCAGTTAGTGGTCGTCTAGATGTACTTGGAGATCGATGGTTATGCGGGGTACTAGGTGCCTCCGGTTTCGTTCAGACCCAGAACGAATGTGTAAATGGTATGTGTGTCTGACATTGGATTTTAGTCTGTGTGATTGACTTCTATTAAATATATATCTGTTTGGTGGCGGAGAATTTATTCTCTTGCTTAACGCCCTTCTCTGAGACGTACGAGCTCAGGGGTTATATATTGATGGATATCAAACGCATGGAGTGAATTGCCTGTGTGGCATGCCTAAGTGGCAATTGATCAAGGCTTCTGTTGAAAAGCAAAGTCTTGTGGTGATGATCAAAGCACCGCCTGTGTGGCATAGCTTTGTGTAACGCGAATTCGTGAGCCTCACACCCCGGTTGTGAACCAGAAATGGGAGAGGACCTCAGGGAGGGCATGCGTTTCCTTCTAGCTAGAAGTGGCGTCAGTGGTTTTACACGCCCTGACGAGTTTGACTTATGTGGTTGTTACTGTTGTGAGGCGCCTCGGTTTGATCGGACGATCCGAGTCCGATAGAGTCATTCGTTGGCTCATTTACGCCCCATAGGGCGGGGAAACGTAGTGTTCAGGCATAATAATCCACATCGGTGGACCGGCCCTGACGATCCATGGGGAAGTTGCAGCTGTTCCTGAGACATGGGCTAGATTGTCTCGAATCGGTAGGGGACGATCCCTGGCCTTGGTTCATAGATGGAAATCCAATTTCCAAATACGTGACTTTGCGGTTTTGATTGTAGAGCATAGTACGGAGACATAGTGGGATGGGGCGCTTATGCCGTCTATGATTGATACTTATGATTTGAAGTTGTTTTATATGCTATACACTTATAGTAATAATAAATGATGTGTTTTAAACGTATCAAGCATTCTTGGCTATTATAAGGTAAAAACCCTATCCTCCGGCTTGCATTGCATTGTGTGATGGGACCTGGGTCTTATAATAGCTTCATTTTCCTTTATTTAGCATTGCGCTGTTGTTTTATGCACTGGTATTCTTGGGAGGAAACCTGTTCCGGGTTATACGGCGTGGTCCCTTGATTTACCGAACTTTAAAATAAAGATTTATAACTGTTTTAGTTCTCACACCAGTCCCATGACTGACCTGGAGTTTATTGTTTTAACCTAAACTCTAGGTGTCCTTATTTTTGACACGGGCAGCTAGTAGTTTTGGTTTTGCAGATTTATATTCACAGGATCCTGATTTACAGCTGGAACGATACTCGGAAAGCTTTGTATCCGCGTATTACTTCTAGTTGTGTTTTGTATTATTTTTCGCTGCTATGTAATGTATTGTAATCTCTGATATTTTCTGTGTAATATTTATTCATTTATACTCTGTATATTCTTGTATTCTGATGGAATTGTTGTAATATACAATGAAATGTTCTCCTGTCTGCGTTCTTTGTGGCTTGTCCTCAACTCTATCCGGTCTTTCCTTACCGGGGAAGTTCGGGTCGTTTCATTTGTTTAATTAACATGTTGTATTGGTTAAGTGTTGTCTATCTGCCCAGTTGACTTAACGCCCTTCCACTTATCAAATCAACATGTATTATTGGTTAAGCTTGCCTTAACCCTATCCACTTTGTTCATGTAATATTAGTTAAGTGTTGACTTAACCTCCATCCACTTATCAAATCAATATGTATTGTTGGTTAAGCTTGCCTTAACCCTGCCCACTTTGTTCACGTAATATTGGCTAAGTTGTCATTTCACACAGGTTAACTTAACCCCACTTACCTAACATGTTTTAGGTATCATATTCATCTTTGATCAGCATTAATTAGTTATTAATGCACATACCTCTCACATTAAGTCGATTGCTTGTAGCCGTTGGATGTACCGGGCGGTACTAGGCAGACTTCTGACACAAGCCAGACTTAACCCTGTGTCTAAGCATCTTTTAGTTATGCTTACGACCTCCCACATTAGACTGACCGTTTGCGGTTGCTGGTTAGGCCGGTGGGTTCCGGGCAGGCATCTACCGCAAGCAGAGTCTAACCTCGTGTCTCAGCATGCTTATCTTAACCAATTTATTTATGTGCCATTTATGCCAATTTCAGGCTAATTATGTTAATTACCCCAATTTTATGTCGTGCCCCAAATTTAGCATTTGTCATGCGTATACTATACCAAATTTAACATTTGTCATGTACATCGCAAACTTTTCAACTACAGTATTCAGTTTCAACATATTTCAGCACATTAATCAATTTAACAGATTAAACATCTCCGCAGGTTACAGCAGGTTACTAAAAGTTCCATTACCATGTTCTTCTCAATCTTAGATTGAGCCTACAGATTTGCATACCCAATTTACGGTTCTAATTCTATATTATTCACCCAAAATTTTGTACAACATATATTGTACTCCCAAAACCCCAACCATGATTCATAATACAAATTATGCCATATTATAATCTTTAATTACAGTGTATGCCAATTACCCAAAACCCCAATTTAGGCGTGTTCACATTTATCCCTATTCCATTATAGGTTCCTATGCCTTTTATCCAAGTCATAAATTTTTATGCATAATATTCCCTTTCTTCTAAGTTATGAATCATCATATATGGTATGTCCCCAAAATCAAGTCTTAAATCTCAACATGTATTATTCCTCCAAATTATAGGTGCCAAATCTATATATACAAATTATATCCAATCATGCCTAATTCAACTTATGCCAATAATCTAATTTATACACAATTATGTCCAAATTGATTTATGCCCATATCAACCTTTTCCCCCTTTTCCATAATTTTTATTCCAAACATACTTAATTGTTCCAACTTAATTTGCACATATTATCATTAACGTCCCAAATTAATATCTACCGTTATGTGCTAAATTATCAACATTCCCAATTTCCGGTATTTTTTAAGTTATACAACAATTCCCCAATCACAGGTTTTGCCCAAAATCCATCATGCAAGTTGTTTCAATTTCCCAAATATCCTTCCACTATTTCAATATTGTTCGTACGTATGCCTTTCAACGAGATCTGGACCAGGCTCGAAGTTAGCCTAGTTTATAAAAATAAAAAGGAACGGGAAGAAGAACGGAATAGGCAAAAAGTAAAAGCTATAAGATTTTAATTGAACTAAACATTTTAATTTGGGGAATTGTTAAACGTTATGCCTACAATTATTCATAAGGGTAATTTAAACCCACTCACAGTGTATGCTCTCCCAATTCTGATTTTTGCACTCATGGTCTTTCTCTTCTTTTTAGTGCAGCGTAGTTCTAGGAATTTGAACTCTTTTCTTTTATTTTGAGAGGGATCCTAGTTCTATCTTTTTATTTTAAGAAGAGATTTTGAGAAGAGAGAGAGAAGAAGAGGAAGTAGAAGCCATGGCAAACGTTCAACGTAGCCGCCAAGTTGTGAGTTTTAGGGTTGGGTGTAAGGGTTTATTTATAGGGAGGTTAGAGCAACTAGGGCCTTGGGATGTAAAATAGAATCCATCTAAACCTTCCACCTCGCTAAAAAAAAGAAGGTTCTAGAGTAGGCTAAACCAACCTAGGTGCGTTGCACCCATACGCACGCGTGGACACTGATGGTGTTGACACCTTCCTATACGCGGTTTCTTTTCTTTTTGTACAAGAAAAATCTTAAACGTTCCTTAATAAATGCGAAGTACGTTTCTTTTCCATTAATGCATCCTTCCATGTGTCATTATTTTATATATAATATGAATTGTATTAATTCTTTTGACATTAGCTTGCTTGAATTCAATCAATTTATGTTTATTTTCCAACTTCTTTCCATGCCTTAAACTTTCCCATGTGACATTATTTCTTTGTTGCATATATTTCTAATATTCTTATTTAAATGCGTTAATGCTTTCCCATTTCATGCACTTGATATGTTACTTCTTTTTAACACATTAAATTGCTTGGTTCCTCTTTCTAAACCCTTTTTTTTCTGTGCATGCTTTAATTGCATAATTGACATGTTTGCATTCTATATTCATTTTCTTTTCTTTGCACGACATTAATTCGTTTTTATTTAGGTTCATACATCTACACATTTCTATTATTTTTATTTAGGTTCATTCATCCACACATTTCTATTATTTTTATTGCATTTATTATCTTTCTACAAAATTTTGAATTTCAAATAACATGTATACACATATGCCCCTTCTCATTTATTGTTGCATGCAATTTTATTAATTCACCTTTTTACCATTTACATTAATTACATTAACGTTTCTCTTTATTAATTATTTTCTCTATCATAATTACATGCATGTACTTCCTTTTCCTTTTTAACATTATTACAAGCGCAATTGTATTGCATACTTTTTCTTCCTTGCATTGACTTCTTTTTTATCTATATATATATATATATATTGCATGCAATTCATTTTCCTTCATTTCAATGCACTTATATATTATCTTTTTTTTTTTTAATTTTCCTTTAATTATATCTGTGTATATAATATATACATATATGCATATTTTTAATTATCACTAAAAATGCGGGTGTTATATTTTCCCACCCTTAAGAAATTTCGTCCCCGAAATTTGGTAAGGGTGAAATCAAATGATCCCTCGCATATTATACATCCATTATGTGTGCATCCAATTTTTGCAAACATTGTGCACATGTGCAAAGTGAAATACATCATAGTAGTGCATGTATGCCTAATTTGGTACCACCTATATGTAGTGTAACACCCCTCCTCCGTTAAGGTCACTCACAAAGGGAATGCCTTAACTTTGGTGGAGCATTCTAGTAAACAGAACAGAAACTTACAAGACAGATAAAAACAGTACTTGAAAAATTTTAACTTTATTACAGCGGAAACAGAAATTAATATGTTTACATCCTTTCAATTTCAGAATTCAAGTACAAAATATCAGTCTTGTACAAAAGCCTTCAAAACACATAGTTTAAAATCATAATCCCCGTGGAACGGAAGCTATACAGAGCCAAGCCATACTTTAAGCACTTCAAGCAAAGAGAAATCCGGATCAAGCTAAAGTATTTCCCTCCTTGGATAACCTGGGGGGGAAACGGAAGAAAGGAGGCGAAACAACAAGGGTCAGACAAAAAGTCTGGCAAGTCCAGTGACTTTCAGCATATGAACAGATAATAATAATATGATATGAACATAAAACTGGATGTGAGATAACTATAACAGGTGTAGCAGATATAACAGAAAAACAGAATGATATAAACTATCGATTTACACTTCTCTGCACTAATACTAGTATAGCAGAATTAGGTGTCACCCTAATGTCTAAATTGAAGTAGGAACGGGTACAGAATACTTTAACAGAAACAGAATGCTAATAATGGGCCTTTACTACCCGATCAGAAACAGACAGAAGAAGAAACAGATTTATCCCTATGGAGACAGAATGTGGAATTAGGTGTACACTAGTAATGGGCCTTTACCACCCGAACAGACGGTACCACACAGAAACAGACAGGTGTTACCACCCAACAGAAACAGACGGTACCAACAGAAACAGACAGAACTAAGCGTACCCTAAAACCCTACCCCAAGCGATCGGCTCCCTAATACATAAATATCCTGTGTCGGCCCCACAGTAGGGTGTATCACTCCCTAAAGTGACAACCAATTGGCACAGACCTATTTACAGATGTCACGGCGTCTTACATCCTCAGAGGCAGACCGGGATCCATGCACGCACATGACCCGGTTGGAACGCACCATCAACACCCCTCGCCATTATCAGAATGAACCACTTATAATTAGTTCCGTAAGCGTGCCCGGACCCTACCTACTGTTGGGTCAAAGTTTTGATACCAGAAAGGGTTACTGACTAATATGGGTCCCAAACAACAGATGACACAAGTAATTCCCCTCCTAACCTTGTGTCCCCAGACTAACAGATTTCAGATTAACTTGTTTACAAGTTCAGACATACAGAATTCAGGTTTACTAATTCACAAATTAAGTTAACAAGTTTTCAGACTAACAGGTCAGATGTACAGATTTTTCAGATTTGTCTAACTTTGTATTGGGCCTACAGATTCATGGACGGGTTTTACTACATCTATTAATCCCTTTGGTTTAACCCTATTTTCCCCAATACGTTTTAGACGTCATTCTTATCTTAGATTTGCATTAATTAATTATTAATGCACAGACGTCTCACATTAGGTCGGTAGCTTGTGGCCGCTGGATATGCCGGGCGGTTCCGGGCAGACTTCTGCCACAAGCCAGACCTAACCTCGTGTCTTACGCATGTTATGACTAACTTCTCACATTAGAACCTATTGTTTGCGGCCACTGGATGTGCCGGGCGGTTCCGGGCAGATTTACGCCGCAAACTCATTCTAACCTCGAGTTAGCCATGTTTATCTTTGCGACCAATTAATTAATAATTTACCGTTTATGCGCACGCCCAATATATATATGCCAATTCAGATTATATCAATAACAGGATGATTATATCAACATAGCAGATAACAGATTTTATATGACTTAACGGATTTAACAGATTTAGCAACTTAGCAGATTTTGGCATATAACAGGTTAGGCATTTCAACCGACAAATTTAACAGATTAGGCATTTCAATCTAATTAGCAGTCCAGGCAATATAACAAAACTAGCAGTTTAGGCAACTTGGCAAATTAGCAGATTTAGCAAATTTAATATTTCTAAAGGTTCTATTTACATGCCTTGCCTAACCATAAATTAGGCCTAAGTTCATATGCCTAAATAATGTCATGTTTCACAATATGATCATATACTTCCATGTTTGCATATATTTATATAGCGCAGAATATGGACATAATTTACCCTATAACATATGTTCCAATTTTTGTTAAACTAGCATTTTACAGCAGATTCACATATAAATTATACCAAATATAACCATTAATTCCAATGCATGCCATATATCCCAAAAATCCCTATTTAGGTGTAATCACAATAATAGATATCCTAATTAATGCAAATCTTTTACACCTAAGCTTCCATATCTTCTTCTTTTTAAGTCATGAATCATTATGCAAACTATACCCAACAATCTAAATCTTTAAATCATATCTTCTAAAAATCAAATCTTGACTTTTATATGCATTTTGTTCAAAGTCTCAAATCATATGTAATCTTACAGTGGTTCCTCTTCTTCTTTTATCACAGAATATGCATAGGTCTAAAACTAGTTTATAACATATGCTTATTTTTCTAATTAATTACAGATCTAAATTACAACATAACTATGCATACAACATGCATAAATTACACGTTCATAGTCAAATTTATGCATCCAATCCCAAGTTACATGTCCAATATATTTTATGCCTCAGACCTAAAGTCATACATTCAATTTAGTCTTGTCAAATTTCGCATCATTCATTAATTGTCCCAAATTTCGCGTTCATACGTTAATCTCTTTATGAGATTGGGCACAGGCTCGTGGTAGCCTGGCTATAGAAACAGAAAAGAAGAAAGGAATACAGAACAGTCACAGAAAACAGATCTAACAGAAGAGAATATATATACAACCTCAAACTCAGTTTTAAATGCATATCAAAATTATAATTAACGTTTATAGCGGAGAATAACTGTACTTGCCTTGATTGGATTAAAGAAAGAACTTTAACTTGTTGTAGAATCTTTGCAGAAACTTTAATCTCTAGTTTGAATTGAGTTGCTTAGGCTGATGTTGATTATCTTCTAGTTTTAATTCCAACAGAGCAGAGACGCCATTTTTATTTTTTTATTAGAAGAAGAGAGCAATGGAGGCTAGAGAATTGTGTAGGAAACCTAGGTAGAGTCTAGGGTCATTTTTATAGGGGTTATGAACTGATTAGGACCATTGATGTCGCTTGGATTGATCGTAGCCATTCATTCGCAAGAGGGACCAATTAGAGTCTGCCACCTAGCCCTAATGACAAAGCAGACCACAGAAAATCGACCAACATAGAATAGGCCAGCCAGGGTGGACTGGGTTCGACCTGGGTCTGGACCAGGTCGACAGCCCTGTCGACAGCCCTGTCGACAGCCCTGTCGACCTGGTTAGACCAGGTCGACAGCCCAGTCGACCTGGGTGTCTTAGGCGGGAGTTTTCCCGCCTTGGCCAATTGGGCCCGGTTTTAATTTTTAAACTGTTTTATTCTGTTCGAATTTTAAACTTAATTCAGAAACTTCCGAAGGCCATATCTTCTTCATACGGACTCCGTTTTTCGAAAACTCGGACTCTATTTCGCGTATTTTTCCGAGACGAACGCAATGGCGTATCCCGTTTCCCTTAGTTCTTTGATTTCAAATTAATTATACTTTAATTTGTTAATTCCACAGTTATAGAATACACGGGGTGTTACATTCTCCCCCACTTAAAAGGATTTCGTCCCCGTAATCTTTAAGTTAAGAAGAATGTGTCCTACCATCCAATCACCCATCTACTCAACCATCATCCACAAGCATCCATTGTCCTTAGAAAACTTCTAATGTTGTATGAACATATGCAAAAAGTGTGTGTATATGTTCCTTATCTAATGCAAAATCAGGCGGTCTACTGATTCAGTTGACCTCCTTAATGCGAATTATGTCAGTGCCATGAGTCCAACATGTTTGCAATAGAATTCTGATGATATATATTATTTCCATATGAGTGCACAACCATTCACTCAAATGCAACATCCATGTGCTGAATCAACCAATTTGCATCCACAAGAATTGAAAAATGCTCACCCATCCATATGCAGTATGAGAGTGTTTTCGAGCCGATCTAGTGCCTAGTGTGTGTATATGCATCCACGGGCAACCACTTGCATCCACTTGCAACCATCAAACATAACATGTCTCAAACACATGTTTACACCCATTAGTTTCTACCTAAAGTTCAAATATTCGATCGATAGGATACGGTCGAATGATGGAAGCGAGTACAGGTAGAACGAAGACTTGGTTCCCATTAGACATTGGTTGAGAAAATAATTCCCCTAAGTATCAACCCCAAAGACCGAAATCAATATCAGATTGACACTCATAGGATTACCTTCTTTAGACAATGTCAAAACTGGAAATCAGAATTATTCAGATATTTACAGACTACTGATACAGATCAGGTTCCCTAATGATCCTTAGGAAGCTAAGCATGATAAAATCATACCCTACGAAAACTCAGAATGTATGCGTCATACTTGACGCCTAACACAGATATCCCTCAAACCCCAATCTCAAACAGATGATCCATAACCCTTATGGGTCTGAGTCTACAGCGGAATTCAGAAATAATACTAGTATTAAAGTGCGGAGTATCGATTACAAAATCAAAATACCAAAATCAGAAAAGTCACAATCAGATAAAGAAATTAAACCTACTATAGAAATTTTCCTATTTCTATCCTAGCCACTAGCCTCAAGAGTGTTCGCCTGCCCTCCTTGTCCTCGTCTTTTCGGGCAGTTCCTAGTGAAGTGTCCCATCTCCCCACAGTTGAAGCAAGCGCCCTTCCTTTTTCTGCAATCCTTGTTCAGATGAGTTGAGCTCCCACAAGTAAAGCACTTTTTCCCCTTCTTATCTTCAGACTTCTCATCCTTCTTTTGTGTTTCCTTTTTGGGCCCCGCTTTCTTATTCTGTGGTTCTTCCTTCTTTGTCTCTTTCAGGCCCTTGTCTTCCTCGTGCAGTAGTGCCATATCCACCAATTTCTCGTAAGTTGCTCCCATGGGTACATGGGTCATGGCTAGGCTGTGCAGTGGCTCATTCAATCCTTTAACAAAGCGGAGATCTCGAAACGCCATGTGTTGGCTCAGCCTGTGTGGCAACGCCATGTGTTGGCAGATCTCGAAACTTAGCCGAGGCCTTTTTATGCTGAGTGTTGACTAAATCCAATCCGAATCTTGCTAGTTGGTTGAACTGGTTGACGTATTCCTTGACCGTCATACTTCCTTGCTTAAGAGACAAGAATTTTTCCAATTGTAAACTTCGTTCAGCTTGCGAGAGGAATTTTGTCTCAAACCTTGTTCTGAAATCCATCCATGTCTCAACCGGCCTCTCGGCGTTAGTGACTTCCCACCAGTAGGAAGCTTCGTCTTTGAGCAGCCATACTGCCAACTGTACCTTCTGCCTATCGTCCACCTCGAAGATAACGAACAGATCCTCAGTTTCTTTGAGCCAATTCCTTGCTTCTACGAATGATTCAGTTCCTTTGAAATCCTTCCCACCCATGGCCCTAAAATCTCTACAGATTTTTGAGAAAGCAATTGCACGAGGAGGGGGTGGGGGAAGGGGAATCATTTGCTGGACCTACAGCGGCGGTCCTAGCCTCAAGATATTGACGAAACCAACCGGGTACATGAACACCCTCTGGTATCCCAGATGCTTCAGACATGCTGGAACGAAAAAGGAAAGGTTCAATACAAAAAGGACTGAAAGAAAGATATATGGCTCTTGGGGATCATGTTTTTTTTTTTTTCAAAATAAGCTTTACTTTTGAAAATACTTCCTTTTTAAATCTTTTTTTTTTGAAAATAGTTTTCAAAACTTTTTATCAAATCTGGTAACCTTCAGCTCTGATACCAAGTGTAACACCCCTCCTCCGTTAAGGTCACTCACAAAGAGAATGCCTTAACTTTGGTGGAGCATTCTAGTAAACAGAACAGAAACATACAAGACAGATAAAAACAGTACTTGAAAAATTTTAACTTTATTACAGCGGAAACAGAAATTAATATGTTTACATCCTTTCAATTTCAGAATTCAAGTACAAAATATCAGTCTTGTACAAAAGCCTTCAAAACACATAGTTTAAAATCATAATCCCCATGGAACGGAAGCTATATAGAGCCAAGCCATACTTTAAGCACTTCAAGCAAAGAGAAATCCGGATCAAGCTAAAGTATTTCCCTCCTTGGATAACCTGGGGGGGGGGGAACGGAAGAAAGGAGGCGAAACAACAAGGGTCAGACAAAAAGTCTGGCAAGTCCAGTGACTTTCAGCATATGAACAGATAATAATAATATGATATGAACATAAAACTGGATGTGAGATAACTATAACAGGTGTAGCAGATATAACAGAAAAACAGAATGATATAAACTATTGATTTACACTTCTCTGCACTAATACTAGTATAGCAGAATTAGGTGTCACCCTAATGTCTAAATTGAAGCAGGAACGGGTACATAATACTTTAACAGAAACAGAATGCTAATAATGGGCCTTTACTACCCGATCAGAAACAGACAGAAGAAGAAAAAGATTTATCCCTATGGAGACAGAATGTGGAATTAGGTGTACACTAGTAATGGGCCTTTACCACCCGAACAGACGGTACCACACAGAAACAGACAGGTGTTACCACCCAACAGAAATAGACGGTACCAACAGAAACAGACAGAACTAAGCGTACCCTAAAACCCTACCCCAAGCGATCGGCTCCCTAATACATAAATATCCTGTGTCGGCCCCACAGTAGGGTGTATCACTCCCTAAAGTGACAACCAATTGGCACAGACCTATTTACAGATGTCACGGCGTCTTACATCCTCAGAGGCAGACCGGGATCCATGCACGCACATGACCCGGTTGGAACGCACCATCAACACCCCTCGCCATTATCAGAATGAACCACTTATAATTAGTTCCGTAAGCGTGCCCGGACCCTACCTACTGTTGGGTCAAAGTTTTGATACCAGAAAGGGTTACTGACTAATATGGGTCCCAAACAACAGATGACACAAGTAATTCCCCTCCTAACCTTGTGTCCCCAGACTAACAGATTTCAGATTAACTTGTTTACAAGTTCAGACATACAGAATTCAGGTTTACTAATTCACAAATTAAGTTAACAAGTTTTCAGACTAACAGGTCAGATGTACAGATTTTTCAGATTTGTCTAACTTTGTATTGGGCCTACAGATTCATGGACGGGTTTTACTACATCTATTAATCCCTTTGGTTTAACCCTATTTTCCCCAATACGTTTTAGACGTCATTCTTATCTTAGATTTGCATTAATTAATTATTAATGCACAGACCTCTCACATTAGGTCGGTAGCTTGTGGCCGCTGGATATGCCGGGCGGTTCCGGGCAGACTTCTGCCACAAGCCAGACCTAACCTCGTGTCTTACGCATGTTATGACTAACTTCTCACATTAGAACCTATTGTTTGCAGCCACTGGATGTGCCGGGCGGTTCCGGGCAGATTTACGCCGCAAACTCATTCTAACCTCGAGTTAGCCATGTTTATCTTTGCGACCAATTAATTAATAATTTACCGTTTATGCGCATGCCCAATATATATATGCCAATTCAGATTATATCAATAACAGGATGATTATATCAACATAGCAGATAACAGATTTTATACGACTTAACGGATTTAACAGATTTAGCAACTTAGCAGATTTTGGCATATAACAGGTTAGGCATTTCAACCGACAAATTTAACAGATTAGGCATTTCAATCTAATTAGCAGTCCAGGCAATATAACAAAACTAGCAGTTTAGGCAACTTGGCAAATTAGCAGATTTAGCAAATTTAATATTTCTAAAGGTTCTATTTACATGCCTTGCCTAACCATAAATTAGGCCTAAGTTCATATGCCTAAATAATGTCATGATTCACAATATGATCATATACTTCCATGTTTGCATATATTTACGTAGCGCAGAATATAGACATAATTTACCCTATAACATATGTTCCAATTTTTGTTAAACTAGCATTTTACAGCAGATTCACATATAAATTATACCAAATATAACCATTAATTCCAATGCATGCCATATATCCCAAAAATCCCTATTTAGGTGTAATCACAATAATAGATATCCTAATTAATGCAAATCTTTTACACCTAAGCTTCCATATCTTCTTCTTTTTAAGTCATGAATCATTATGCAAACTATACCCAACAATCTAAATCTTTAAATCATATCTTCTAAAAATCAAATCTTGACTTTTATATGCATTTTGTTCAAAGTCTCAAATCATATGTAATCTTACAGTGGTTCCTCTTCTTCTTTTATCACAGAATATGCATAAGTCTAAAACTAGTTTATAACATATGCTTATTTTTCTAATTAATTACAGATCTAAATTACAACATAACTATGCATACAACATGCATAAATTACACGTTCATAGTCAAATTTATGCATCCAATCCCAAGTTACATGTCCAATATATTTTATGCCTCAGACCTAAAGTCATACATTCAATTTAGTCTTGTCAAATTTCGCATCATTCATTAATTGTCCCAAATTTCGCGTTCATACGTTAATCTCTTTATGAGATTGGGCACAGGCTCGTGGTAGCCTGGCTATAGAAACAGAAAAGAAGAAAGGAATACAGAACAGTCACAGAAAACAGATCCAACAGAAGAGAATATATATACAACCTCAAACTCAGTTTTAAATGCATATCAAAATTATAATTAACGTTTATAGCGGAGAATAACTGTACTTGCCTTGATTGGATTAAAGAAAGAACTTTAACTTGTTGTAGAATCTTTGCAGAAACTTTAATCTCTAGTTTGAATTGAGTTGCTTAGGCTGATGTTGATTATCTTCTAGTTTTAATTCCAGCAGAGCAGAGACGCCATTTTTATTTTTTTATTAGAAGAAGAGAGCAATGGAGGCTAGAGAATTGTGTAGGAAACCTAGGTAGAGTCTAGGGTCATTTTTATAGGGGTTATGAACTGATTAGGACCATTGATGTCGCTTGGATTGATCGTAGCCATTCATTCGCAAGAGGGACCAATTAGAGCCTGCCACCTAGCCCTAATGACAAAGCAGACCACAGAAAATCGACCAACATAGAATAGGCCAGCCAGGGTGGACTGGGTTCGACCTGGGTCTGGACCAGGTCGACAGCCCTGTCGACAGCCCTGTCGACCTGGTTAGACCAGGTCGACAGCCCAGTCGACCTGGGTGTCTTAGGCGGGAGTTTTCCCGCCTTGGCCAATTGGGCCCGGTTTTAATTTTTAAACTGTTTTATTCTGTTCGAATTTTAAACTTAATTCAGAAACTTCCGAAGGCCATATCTTCTTCATACGGACTCCGTTTTTCGAAAACTCGGACTCTATTTCGCGTATTTTTCCGAGACGAACGCAATGGAGTATCCCGTTTCCCTTAGTTCTTTGATTTCAAATTAATTATACTTTAATTTGTTAATTCCGCAGTTATAGAATACACGGGGTGTTACATGTAGGCAAACTTTCAAAAACTCTTTCAAAACATGATGCTCACATCCTAAATATACTTACAGTTCTATATGAATGCAATATTTTTAAAAATCAAAACACTTTTCATCCAAATTTTCCCATACTCTTACAGAATAAGAGCATAGTTCATCCAATTGTTGCATCCAAAATCCTACTAACCATCTTTAAATTTTGAATTATAGGAAAAAACTAATTTCCTAAATTCGATTTCTTATGTCACAAAAAGGTATAAAACAAAAAAATTTACATCTTCCGTTTTTTTTATGTCCCTTTTCTAATTGCACTTGGATTTCACGTAACTACTCTATACAAAGTTTCCTATTTTCCTATCCAAGCACAACTACAAAGGAAAACTTCCTTTTCTTTTTCTTTTCCCGTCATGTTTTGTAGCTTCTCTAAATTTATTGTTTTCTTTTTAGTTAGGTTATTTTTCTTTCTTAGCTTATTTTACTTAATCCAATGATTTAAGTTTATTCTTTTCAAATAATCCTTTCCGTCCTACACAGGTACTACTAAGGGCCAAGAATCAATGACTATTCCACTAATGAAAAGTCCAATCCACAACCTCTCAACGCTCACTTTCCCTTCACTATCTAGTAGTCACTACTAGTCCTTTCTGTGCTTTACTAGCCTATACTTTTTCTTTTTCGAGCAACAGTTCTAGTCTTTACAATGCCTACATTTCTTTTTATCAAGCAACAACTCTAGGCCTCACAATGCTTATGCATTCTACGGGAATTTTCCACTATTCCAAGATGGTCCTTGCTACTTCATAGCCTCAAACTTCTTCTCGTTCCTTCTAGACACTAATCCTTACCTACTCCTTTTTTTTCAAAACATGGTTTGACCATTTTTTTTTTTCATATCATTTTCCTTCCAAAAATTAGAAGTGGTTAAAACTTTGTTTTCTTTTCCAAAACTTGCTTTTGCCAAACCATAAAACATGTCACAACGAAAATGCAAAACACTTTTTTTCAAATCACAAAACTGGAGTAGATAAGGACAACTGTCGGGTTACATTGTTTCTACCTACAATGTTAATTTTGGCTGTTTTCTATAAGGTGCAAACATCTACTCTATTCTAGCTTTCTACAACTTATTTTGTCCACCCAACAATTTTTTTTTTAAACAATAATCAAAACTTATTGTTAACCGAATAGAGGTTTCAAAACTTCCTTTTACAAAGTGCAACATTTTGTATGCTTTACTTTTTAATCCTTTCATATATTAAAATATGGAAACTAGTGAGCTATACATGCTTTATAACATAAATAATTTTTTTTCATGAGAGAATTCTTTTAAAATAAGAAATCATTATTTTACAAAGTATACCCCACTTTACTTTAAAACCCAATACACATTTTCCAATATGTTTTTCTACATATTCTCTTCAAACATTAAAAATACATTTAAGATTAAAACTTGAAAACACCACAAACCCTTTTTGCCAAAACTTTTATAATTTCAAGTTCTTAAAAGTTATTCATTAGGTTAGACTCAAAATGGGTCTCCAACTCAACTATAAATATTCCTAATCCATTCACCACTTTTTAACCTTTTTCTAATTTATAAGGTTTCACTTCTGAACCCACTAATCTGAAATACTAACATTTCAGTTTCTATCATATGGGAATCGTCTTTCTCTAAAACATGTTGTACACTATCCACTCAAACCACCTAAGGGTCTCAAAATTTCTATGTTCATTTCTTTAGTGTACAAAACAGATATCCCATTTCTTTCATATTTTATCTCTTTCTATTTAGTGGGCTCCTTATGGATCTAGGTTTTTATATATATATATATATATTTATATTTATATTTTTGAAAATACAAATACGCTCACTCATTATTTCCCTAGAAACCCTAAACCGAAGCTTTGATACCAGATGTAACAACCCGCGTTCCGATGGACAATTTTTTTTTCTTTCAAGAACCCAATCCATCGAAACCCGAGTTGGTTTGCTTTGCTATCTTGCAGAAAAGACAGAGACATAAAACATGTCAGAGTTCGGAAAACATCTCACAACGGAAGGAATAAAATATAATGTCGTTAAAACATAGCTTTACCTTAATAATAATACTGCTAAACCAGTATCCAAAGCTATACAGTCTCTGTCAAGGACCTAACCTGCGAATGTTATGAGGAGGGGGTCAGAACATAAGTTCTGTGTGAATGAATTTAAACTACACTTTTTGAATAATCCAACATATACCATTCAATTACATTTTCTCATCTATTAGGTTATTTGTGTTATTAGCACTGGAGGCTTTCACACGCACGTCGCACCCATCTACTCCCTAGTAGATCAACCTAATATAATGTATATGTAGCTACCCCCAAACTGAGGTACACACCGTGGTACCCTACTCGCACGGTCTCCTCCGTAATACCATAGTAACTAGATAACATAAGACAAGGTAAGGCAAGATAAATTGAATATGCTATCGCACTCATTTCTATTTCTCTGCGTCTACTAATAGTTGTTTCAACTAGCCTCATGCGTTCATAATAAAATGATCCCTTTATCGATCGACTTCTACTCGCATGTATTTATTACATGTGTCATTCGGCCCCGTTTGTCTGTAGATACCTGTGCTGGTCCAACCATAGGGTCTATCAATCCCTATAATGGCAACCCGATACAATTCAAGATGCATAGTGTATAACTACTGAAGCCGAGTGCCTGATTTTTCCGCTCCGGAGCACGTGCACATCCGCACTCTGTTGGAACCTACACTGATGCCCCACCCGCCGCTATTTTGACTGCTTATAATCAGCTCAGTAATCGTGCCATACCCTACCTCTAGTTCAGGGTACCGTGATACATCTTTGTGGGTTACTGCTGAAATGGGTCCCCGTTACTAGGGTTTCCTAACCAACATGCTATAACGGTTAAGTGTTCTCAATTTAACCTAACCTCACCCATTTGTTTAATTAACATGTTGTATGGTTAAGTGTTGTCTATCTGCCCAGTTGAATTAACCCCCGTCCACTTATCAAATCAACATGTATTATTGGTTAAGCTTGCCTTAACCCTATCCACTTTGTTCATGTAATATTAGTTAAGTGTTGACTTAACCCCCATCCACTTATCGAATCAATATGTATTATTGGTTAAACTTGCCTTAAACCTATCCACTTTGTTCATGTAATATTGGTTAAGTTGTCATTTCACACAGGTTAACTTAACCCCACCTACCTAACATGTTTTAGGTATCATATTCACCTTTGATCAGCATTAATTAGTTATTAATGCACAGACCTCTCACATTAAGTCGATTGCTTGTGGCCGCTGGATGTGTCAGGCGGTTTCGGGCAGACTTCTACCACAAGCCAGACTTAACCTCGTGTCTAAGCATCTTTTAGTTATGCTTACGACCTCCCACATTAGACTAACCGTTTGCGGTTGCTGGTTAGGTCGGTTGGTTCCGTGCAGGCTTCTACCGCAAGCAGAGTCTAACCTTGTGTCTTAGCATGCTTATCTTAGCCAATTTATTCATGTGCCATTTATGCCAATTTCAGGCTAATTATGTTAATTACCCCAATTTCATGTCATGCCCCAAATTTAGCATTTTTCATGCCTATACTATACCAATTTTAACATTTGTCATGTACATCGCAAACATTTCAACTACAGTATTCAGTTTCAATAGATTTCAGCAGATTAATCAATTTAACAGATTAATCATCTCCGCAAGTTACAACAGGTTACTAAAAGTTCCATTATCATGTTCTTCTCAATCTTAGATTGAGCCTATAGATTTGCATACCCAATTTACAGTTCTAATTCTATAATATTCACCCAAAATTTTGTACAACATAGATTGTACTCCCAAAACCCCAGCCATGATTCATAATACAAATTATGCCATATTATAATCTTTAATTACAGTGTATGCCAATTACCCAAAACATCAATTTATGCATGTTCACATTTATCCCTATTCCATTATAGGTTTCAATGCCTTTTATCCAAGTCATAAATTTTTATGCATAATATTCCCTTTCTTCTAAGTTATGAATCATCATATATGGTATGTCCCCAAAATCAAGTCCTAAATCTCAGCATGTATTATGCCTCCAAATTATAGGTGCCAAATCTATATATACAAATTATATCCAATCATGCCTAACTCAACTTATGCCAATAATCTGATTTATACACAATTATGTCCAAATTGATTTATGCCCATATCAACCTTTTCCCCCTTTTCCCCCTTTTCCATAATCTTTATTCCAAACATACCTAATTGTTCCAACTTAATTTGCACATATTTTCATTAACGTCCCAAATTAATATCTACCATTATGTGCTAAATTATCAACATTCCCAATTTCCGGTATTTTATAAGTTATATAACAATTCTCCAATCACAGATTTTGCCCAAAATCCATCATGTAAGTTGTTTCAATTTCCCAAATATCCTTCCACTATTTCAATATTGTTCGTACGTATGTCTTTCAACGAGATATGGACTAGGCTCGAAGTTAGCCTAGCCTATAAAAATAAAATGGAACGGGAAGAAGAACAGAATAGGCAAAATGTAAAAGTTATAAGATTTTAATTGAATTAAACATTTTAATTTGGGGAATTGCTAAACGTTATGCATACAATTATTCATAAGGGTAATTTAAACCCACTCACAGTGTATGCTCTCCCAATTCTGATTTTTGCACTCATGGTCTTTCTTTTCTTTTTTGTGCAGCGTAGTTTTAGGCATTTTAACTCTTTTCTTTTATTTTGAGAGGGATCCTAGTTTTATATTTTTATTTTAAGAAGAGATTTTGAGAAGAGAGAAAAGAAGAGGAAGAAGAAGCCATGGCAAACGTTCAGCGTAGCGGCCAAGTTGTGAGTTTTAAGGTTGGGTATAAAGGTTTATTTATAGGGAGGTTAGAGCAACTAGGGCCTTGGGATGTAAAATAGAATCCATCTAAACCTTCCACCTCCCTAAAAAAAGGTTCTAGAGTAGGCTAAACCAACCCAGGTGTGTCGCACCCATACGCACGCGTGGACACTAATAGTGTTCACACATTCCTATATGCGGTTTCTTTACTTTTTGTATAAGAAAAAACTTAAACGCTCCTTAATATATGCAAAGTACGTTTCTTTTCCATTAATGTATCCTTCCATGTGTCATTATTTTATATACAATATGAATTGTATTAATTATTTTGACATTAGCTTGCTTTAATTGAATCAATTTATGTTTATTTTCCAACTTCTTTCCATGCATTAAACTTTCCCATGTGATATTATTTCTTTGTTGCATATATTTCTAATATTCTTATTTAAATGCATTAATGCTTTCCCGTTTCATGCACTTGATATGTTACTCCTTTTTAACGCATTAAATTGCTTGGTTCCTCTTTCTAAACCTTTTTTTTCTATGCATGCTTTAATTGCATAATTGATATGTTTGCATTCTATATTCTTTTTCTTTTATTTGCATGACGCTAATTCGTTTTTATTTAGATTCATGCATCTACAAATTTCTATTATTTTTAGTGTATGTATTATCTTTCAACAAAATTTTGAATTTCAAATAACATGTATACACATATGCCCCTTCTCATTTATTGTTGCATGCAATTTTATTAATTCACCATTTTACCATTTACATTAATTACGTTAACATTTCTCTTTATTAATTATTTTCTCTATCATAATTACATGCATGTACTTCCTTTTTCTTTTTAACATTATTACATGCGCAATTTTATTGCATACTTTTTTTTTTCCTTGCATTAACTTCTTTTTAATTTATATATACATATATTGCATGCAATTCATTTTCATTCATTTCAATGCACTTATATATTATCTTTCTTTTTTTTAACTTTTCCTTTAAATATATCTGTGCATATAATATATACATATATGCATATTTTTAATTATCACTAAAAATGCGAGGTGTTACAGGGCACCTGAATCCATATCATCATATAATATTAAATTCTCTTAAATAAAGGGTGATACTATTCACACCCCAGTTTACATTACCGGCCACCAAAACTAAAAGCACCCCAAATATTTCTATTTTCCTCTGTTGGCCACCGTCTGAGTTAATAACTTAAAAATGGGGAGGCCACCATCTCCCTCATCTAAATGAACGCTTCCTTCCTCACTTACTTTCCATTTATCATCATCTACATACATGCCCTTCAATCTGAAAGGGAAATTGCATTTTATACTGGCGCTAGGTCTGTTTTTTTATATTGTTTTCCATCTGTTTTTGACTTTGGTTGATGACTACAGTAAAATCCAACCCTTTCACATCCCAATTGTAACGACCCGGATTTTCAGCGACTTTGGTTATCGACATAAGCTCGATGTCGATAACCAAAACATCGAAAAATCCTGGTAATTAGTGAAAGAAATTAGAGGGTGAGGAAAGATAAGATAGAAAATTAGAATAGAAGAAGAAGAAGAACACAACATCAGAGTAACACGAATCTCACAGCGGAACGAATAAATATATTTCATAACATAACTTTGAAATACAAATCTGTACTTGAATATACATGTCATTATCAAAGTACAACACTTACAACACAGCGGAAATAACTATAGCTATATGATCCTGAAGCCTCCTGCTCCAACTCTTCCAGTATATCTGTAAATCATGACTACTTGACTGCCTATACAAATTTAGGCACCCAAGAGTTTAGGGAAAACAACAAAATAAACTCCGGGTCAGTCATGGGACTGGTATGAGTAAAACAGTTTAAAAACAGTTCGAACAAGTAAACGATATCTCATAAGACCACGCCGCATAACGGAACGGGTTTTTCCCTTATGAGAATCCAAATTATCTTTATATCAAAAACCTTTTGATATTATAATAATGTCTATCAACCACAATATAATAATCATCTAGCAAAAACGCTTTCATCTCACGTTCTACATATATTGTATACAATCAAAACCGCAAGCACGTATTGGGTAATGGATTTCCAACTATGACAAGGTATGGAACCACCTTTCGCTCGTGTATCTCTAGAGAGGAATACACTGGGTTCAACAAGAACATCTTGCAACCCGGCCACACATGACCGACCACTCATTTCGCTTGAGTGTATCGAATGTATATCACCAACAACTGGGATCAGCAACCGTTTCCCGAATGGGACAGCATCAACAATAGATTTTTAGAAGTAAATGAAACTCTAGATCAGGTGATTATACACCCTACTTCGGTGCGACCGACTTAGCCATGCTGTCTTTCCGATTTCTGTCATTTACCGGATGATGAGGCTAGAAGCTACGCTTTATCATCATACCAGATTCACTTTGAATGTCACATCATCAAATCCATCAAATCACCGATTGACGTCCTCAACCATACATTATGTGTTAGCTAAATGAAGTTTCCTTCTCCGCTTCCACTCTTAGTACAGTTGGAGAAATCAATATACGTGATCGTCAGAAAATACTCTGTCAGACATCCGTCCATACAAGTCATCCAGGAACAGGATGAACCGAAGGCACTATTCTGTAAATAGGATAACCCTTGAATTTTTCTTCGTCTTCAATTATCTTTGGCATATATGATTCGCAACGCTTATGCCAATACAGAGTGGTTCTTTGGATAATAATCCAACCGGTCTCTCCATATTAACAACGTTAAAATGGTCAAAAACTTCGATAGTCTGTGATTTAACTATCGAAGAAAACAGGTTTGCAAACAACGATATTATTTCCAGATGGAAATTATATCGATCAAACATCATTAAACATTAATCTCTTTATTTCATAAATTTACTTATCTCCTGTTTCCCTATATTCAATATTTCTTATTTTCTAAATTTGGAAAATATACGTTATTAACAATGGAAAACATTTCCATTTCTTGTTTTCTTTATTAGAAAACATTTCTGGTTTCTTATTTGGAAAACATTTCCAAAGCTTCTTTATTGGACTTAGACAGATGTTTAAACAAACCATCGCGATGCCAACACAAACCATTTCCTTTACTGCCGAGCCTTAACTATTCCTTAGTAAAAACGAAGCCAATCAAGTTGGGGGTAGAACTACCACTCAGACCTTAACTGAACAACATTTCTAACTTTGAAATAGGCAAAGTTCACTTTATTCTTTTTTCTAATTTCCTTACTTAACCCTCTTCGAATAGCTATATTCGATTGACTCTTTTCACTTAAGTCTATTCGATTAACCCTTATCAATTAACTCTATTGGACTAACACTATTGGATTAACTCTACTTGACTAACGCTATTGATTTACTCATTTCGCTTAACTCCTTTCGAATAAACTATATTCGATAATTCCTTTTACTTTCCTCGAATAAACTATATTCGATTGATTCTTTTCACTTAACTCTATTCGATTAACCCTTATCAATTAACTCTATCCGATTAACCCTTATCAATTAACTCTATTCGATTAACCCTTATCAATTAACTCTATTGGACTAACACTATTGGATTAACTCTATTTACTTTAACTCAAATCGATTAAACTAACATCGCTTAACTCCTTTTACTTTAACTCTAATCGATTAACTCCTTTTACTTTTCAAATAAACTATTCATTTATAAAGATTTTCTTTTAGTAACAGTTCTTCACTTTACAAATGATTTCCCTTTTATAAAACTCTATTCGTTTTAAAAACATTTTTTCCTTTTATTTACTTTCAAAATATTTCCTTTAATAAAATCTGTTGATTTTATAAAATCCCTTTATTTCAATATACATTGAAATAATTCTTTTTACATCCCAGGGTCTTTTCTGATATTAAAAATATCGAATAACAATGATCAATGTCATTTCAACATACATAATCCATAACAGATTATATATCACATCATATATCACAATGTATGAAAAACAATAAAATAAATGTTGAGGAATCCAGTCGGATTCCTCTAACCTGTTTCCCTGCATCACAGATGTTAAACAATATAGATAACATCACTTTTCAGTTCCATATGATATATTCTGTTAAACATAATCAATATAGAACTTCAACTAACTGACTAGCAGTTCAATCAAACAGTCAACACACAGTCAATCAGCCAATATCTAACAGTTCTAAAAATACAACATGAAATTATAAACTGTTCAGAGTTAGTGAGATTTACTCACATTGGCGCGTTAACCGTTAAATAACGGTTTGCGTTATTTGATTCAGTCCAACAATTTATTTCGCCATAAATTGTAACGAGCACCAGTGGACCTCCAGTCAGTTTCATTTCGAAGTCCTCGTCCCTACGGTCCCAACGGATCCGACCGTTCGTGATTCTGATATCGTATGAATGAAATATTTAATGTACAAGTTAGTACATTATTTTAAATTTAAAATAAACTTAATTTATTTACCTATCGGGATCTACCTTTATTATTTCTCGGCCCAACATTGAAGACTAACCCGCCTGTTTAAAACGGTTTCTTTCTTCCACCATGTATACTTCTTTCCATCACGCTATTCAAATCATCTATTCCAGTAAACACGTCTCCACCCTTTGTATGCTTTCGTTCCTTACCCTCTTTCATTTCTTTTTCTTTTATTTAATTGGGCTCTTATATTTTTTACGTCCCGTTTCAAAACCGACCGCTACAGGAATCTTCTTCCTCGCGTCCTCCAGTACAGAATTTCGAAAGCCATTTCAACTCCCCACAACTCTTCTGTATTTGCTCCATCCTCTACGTTGGAAGCATGAAACTTCCACTCCTGTTAAACCAAACCCATCCCACTTTCCTGTCCCGATCTCGAACGCTTCCCTGACCTTCACGGTGGTAGCACCTACCCAACGACATCGGAACCCACTTAAAAACCTCACGAGCTTCTTACTCTTGCTGATACATCCATTTCCTTCTTCAATACATGCTCATGCATGTCTCCAGTTCGTCACCCAGAAGAATGGCGCCTTCCTTTTTGTAACAGCACCTGCATCCATCCCAATTTGACATAACGCGATCTCCCTCTCCAATATTCCACTTCTCTACTCTTCAGTGCGTACAAACCCAACTCTTCCTCCTATATGTATAAACCGTTGAAGCCAGAGCCTACTCCTGTTCTTTACGTTATATTATATTTTTATTATTATTGCCTTAGGAACTCACGGTGGTTAAAAAGAAGAAAGATAGGGTACTCTGTGGTATTTACATGTATACGGTTTTCTTGGCTTTTGGTTGGTCCACGTTTTTGCTTTGAGGAACACACATTTGTGCGGTAGAAAATAATAGCAACGTGGCTTGTGTTTTGATCGGTGAGATGATTTTTGTTTAGGGCTAGTACGGTATTTAAAGTTCGGTTTTTCAAAGTACCGTGTTATCTAAATTCCACTCACGTACGGACAGAAATCAAGATACCGTTGTATCAAGCTCGGTTCCACGGTCCCAAAAATATAAAAATACCGGTAGGTGGAATCATATTTTGAAACTTCAAAATGTTGATTTCAGGGTGCGAAATACTTCAAATAAAAAGTTGCTTAATAAATTAATTAAAAATTACAATAAAATTCTAAAAATTATTTTATCGCTATTTCCCAAAAGAACCTTGTCTAAATTCAAACCCGATATTCAAATATTTTTAAATAACTGTTATGGCCACAAACGAATATACCGCTGTTTTTCTGAATATTTGATTTGGACATAAATCAAAATCTACATGATGAAATCCCGATATTTCTCTTCCACTAGAAAGATAGACTTCACCAGCTCCACACGTTTCTTGTTTCACAGAAATCTGGCTTAAAACGAATCTTGTATATTCTATTGAAGTTCGAATCGCCAATTTACGAACTGCAGCGCCATTTCAAGCTCGATTATAATTATATTATAATTTATTCATTCGACTATCGACGATTGAATATATTCGTCATTCAAATTCAATTCTAAACTGAATTATATAATTTGAATTGCCCAGTTCACACCATATCGCCAATTCTGATTATTTTAGAATTAACTATATTATTTAATTTATTATTTTTAATTAAATATTCACCATTATATAATTCCATGACCATTAAATCCCTTAATCACCTTATATATATAATTAAATAAATAAATTATAATACCTCTGCCAATGCGGGTCATTACATTCTTCCCCACTTAAAATAATTTCGTCCTCGAAATTGCTAAAAGGTAGAGGACGACCCTTTCGACTGGTTAGAACATATTTGTTCACTTCTTAACTTCAGTTTCAACTGAACCAATTTAATTTCAATTAAATTATTAATTAATTCTTATTATCGAAAATTTTCAAAAATCCTGAAAATTTTCTAACTCCTTAACTTTTCGAAAAATTTCGCCAGCACCTCCTTTGTACTGGTCAATAGCTCAAACTCCAACTTGCCTCTATGGGTCATCTACATCCCAAAAGAAAATCAAACAGCCAAGCGGCTTGCCAAATTCGGCTCATAAATCTTATATCCAATAGAAATATAAACTTGTACTTTTTTCCGGCATATCAACTCTATCACTTCCATATGCTACCAATTCAGCGGATACAAGGGTCATCCCAATCAAATTCCAATCTGCTTTTATCCATAACACAACCATTTGCTTATATCCGAACCAAATATCATTTCAACTCGAGTTTCTTCTCGATTCCCAACTCTTAACTTGATTATCACATTACACTTCAAATTTGAATCTCATAATCTAATTTGTCTTTATATCATTCTAATTAAATCTCATTTACCACTCTACTGTCTTTACTTTAATTCAAATTTTGCTTTCACAAATTTCTGTTAAATTTGTTTTGAATTCAAACAGTCTTTCCTTGGGAGTTTTTAAACAGTTTACTCTTTTCAAAAATCAAAATTTCCTTTTGAACATGTCACTGAGCCCTTAATTAATATTCCATTAGTTAAATCACTTCTCTATTTCTTTATCAATATTTGTTAACCAAATATTTTCAACAACCATATTGGCCTTTTATGTTATTTGGAAAACATTTCCGAATATCGCCTTCCTTTATTTTCTAAACTTAGAAAATATATATTATTTATAATTGGAAAATATTCCAATTACTTATCTCTTTTCCGATCTCGTTTATTTCTATACTTAGGAAATATTCTTTATTGTATTTCCAAGCTTACACTTATTTGGGTTAAAACGGATATTGTGTAAAACATCGTTACGACAACCCAAATACTATATTCAACTAACTCTTATTCAACATTGATCTTCGAGCCTGAAATCTTACTATTTATTTTGTTAATAATGAAATCAATCAAGTTGGGGTAGAACTAAGTCTCAGACCTTGACTGAATAACATTTATAACGTCAAAACAAATATGAGTACTTACTCGAATAATCAATACCATACAACTACTTATTCATTTTTAAACACGTATACGCTTCCTCTTTCTATTCTTACTAGATTTTATTCTTAGTCTTCCTTTTTGATTTTACTATTCTATTTCTAAGTTCGTTTCCTTATCGACTTCTATATATATGTCGATACGTTGATTTCTAACTATCAAATTATCTTAAAAATATTCTAACTCCTTACATTCCCGGAAAAATTCGCCATAACCTCCTTTGTACCAGGAGCATCGGGATATTTCAAATAGCCTCCCATGGCCCTCACCAATCCAAAAGAAAAAGAAAAAGCCAAACGGCTAGCCGATACGGCGCATAAAATATCATATATGAATTAAATACATTCCTTTTCGTCGAGCATTCTATTTATATACCTTCATACCTTATCCATACATATCTCATGTATATTTATACCTGCCCAATCTATTTTAACTATACCTGATCGTTTTAACTCAATTCGTTAATTAATTTGCTAATTAACTCCTTAGTCTATTTCACTTTTATATTTGAACATGACATTTTCAAATATATTTTAACTTGCTTATTAACTAATTTGAATCCAAATTTCAAATTTAAGTTCTATATTCTATTTCGAATATCCATTTACAAATCCAATTCACCTTTCAAAGTTCAACTTCAAATTCAAAACTCGATTAACTAATTCCTCATTGACTTAGTAAATTCTATTCAATTTCTATTCAAATTTTATATCACTTCTATTATTTAAATTCCATTTGAATTCTATATTCAAATTCTATACATTCAAATCCTATATTTGAATTCCATTTGAATTCTATATTCAAATTCCATTTCACCTTCGATATTCAAATCCTATATTTGAATTCCTTTATATTTTCTATATTCAAATTCTATTTTGAAATTCTATTTTCAAATTCCATTTCAATGTATTTGAATTCTATATTCAAATCCTATACATTCAAATCCTATATTTGAATTCCATTTGAATTTCTATATTCAAATCCCCTTTGAATTTTCTTATTTAAATTCTATGTTTGAACTTCTTTTATTCAGATTCCTTTAAATAAGTCTCGATTTCAATTCCTTTTGAAATCGATATTTCTACCGTTGGAAAATAGATTTCCCTTTCAATTTCACACTTGTATTTTTATTTCTGAACTATCCAATGATAATTCTCTTCACTTCATTTATAAACTTCGTTTATAAAAGAACTATTTACAAACTTCGTTTATACAGGAACTTCTCGTTTTATTTCTTTTTAAACAAGTTAATATTTCAAATCTATTTAAAAATTCCAATTTCTATATTTAAATCCCATTTTTGAAATTCAACACAACTTGTCTTTCCCAAAACAAATTCAAAACAGTATCTCTGGTAGTAATTCGTCACTTACAACTCGAAAATGAATACTGATGATGCAACTGTTATCATCAAAATCTATTTTCCAGCGATCGAAGTGAGTTCAACACTATAAAACCATTTCTAAACATTTCCACTTTGAAATTCATTTCAAAATATAATTCACACTACTTGTAAAACAATTTAAAATCTCCCAGGATCTTAAATTTTCCTTATTTTTAATCCAAATCCATGTACAAACACTTATCCAATTTTCCAAAATTTTAATTCAATTTCTGGTTTAAATTCAGGTTTAATTCATCTGATTTCACGTATTTCACTTATATGAATTCTGATTGGTTATTTACATGACCATTTAATTTATAATCTTACTCGATTATAATAACAACCAATATATCCATTATATTATAATTTTGATATATATATATATCTTCTCTGTATCAAGATATACCTTGGGTAAACTTATTTTAATTTACCGTCTTTTCAAAACATACCATGACGGTTCATCGTATTCGAGTGTTTACAAAATCCCTAACGATACAGTGGATCAAACTGATCGACCAGAACCTATAAACAACTCAACCAACAAATCTCCACAATATAAAACAAATTTTTATATCAATAACAAATACGCGCACTCGTATATATACACTCAAACTCAATCTAGGGTATTACTAACCCTATCTCTACCGAGTCACGCCACAGAGCCAAGTAATTCTTAACCTCGCTCTGATACCAACTGTAACGACCCGGATTTTCAGCGACTTTGGTTATCGACATAAGCTCGATGTCGATAACCAAAACATCGAAAAATCCTAGTAATTAGTGAAAGAAATTAGAGGGTGAGGAAAGATAAGATAGAAAATTAGAATAGAAGAAGAAGAAGAACACAACATCAGAGTAACACGAATCTCACAGCGGAACGAATAAATATATTTCATAACATAACTTTGAAATACAAATCTGTACTTGAATATACATGTCATTATCAAAGTACAGCACTTACAACACAGCGGAAATAACTATAGCTATATGATACTGAAGCCTCCTGCTCCAACTCTTCCAGTATATCTGTAAATCCTGACTACTTGACTGCCCATACAAATTTAGGCACCCAAGAGTTTAGGGAAAACAACAAAATAAACTCCGGGTCAGTCATGGGACTGGTATGAGTAAAACAGTTTAAAAACAGTTCGAACAAGTAAACGATATCTCATAAGACCACGCCGCATAACAGAACGGGTTTTTCCCTTATGAGAATCCAAATTATCTTTATATCAAAAACCTTTTGATATTATAATTGTAACACCCTGAATTTTAGTTAATGCTAAAATTCACTAATTATAGAATAAATAATCTCAGATGTGAGAATTGGGGGAAATGGGCTGCGTTATTGCGTTCGTCTCGGAAAAATACACGAAATAGAGTCCGAGTTTTCGAGAATCGGAGTCCGTATGGCCCAATTATGGCCCAATGAAGTTGGCAGAAAATTTAAGATAAAAAAAGAATTAAAAGTTTCAAATTCAGATTTCAAAATGGAACCAGCGGGGCCAGGCGGGAAAAATTCCCGCCCTAGCCATGTCGACAGGGCTGTCGACAGAGCTGTCGAAAGGGGTGTCGACTGCCCTGTCGACTTGCCTGTCGACACAGGGTGTCGGCCCTGTTGATCTGGGTGCACCAGATCTGGTTTTTGGTTGAGTCTTGGGCTGGGTTCTAGAGATTTCCTAAATCTAACGGACCTAGTCTAACCTAGGGTTAATCTAAGGGCCTAAAACACTACCTAATCCTATAAATAAGACCCTAACCCTACCCTAATTCATTCATAATTAGATCTTGTAACTAAACTATGGCAAAATGAAACTTGATCATGGCCTCCACAAATCAGTGAAGAGAGTTGCAAGCTAATCAACCTCTAATCATCTTCTTCTTCATATTTGGCAACTAGTTTTACTTCATAAGTTTGCTAATCTTGGTTTTGGTGAGTTCCTATAGCTTTAATAATCAATTGTTAAATTGATTATGGTAGGATATGATAAGACATGGCTATGTTTGTGGATAAATATGTTTATGCAAGTTTAATATATTGTATGTTATGTGTTTGGCAAGTTTTATGCTACATGCAAGTTTAATGCCATGTTTTATGATGCAAAACATTATGTTGAACATTTATGCATCTGTAACATGTTATGCAAACTATATGTGAGAGTATATGCAAGTTATATGAAACATGATATGTAAGTTATGCATGTGATTTTATGCATGCTAAATATTCGGCGTTATGCATGCTAAGTATTTGATTTTATGCATGCTAAGTATTTGATTTTATGCATGCTAAGTATTTGATTGTATGCATGCTGAGTATTGGGTTTTATGCATGCTAAGTGGTTGATATTATGCATAAATCATGACATGCAAGTTTACCCATTTAAATGTGATGCATACATATGCAAGATGACACCTTTATATGCTATGCATGTTTACCCTCCTTTAAGATGCAAGTCATATATGCAAGTTCAACATGTTATGCAAGTTATGTGTATGCTTATATGCAAGCTCAATATGTTATGCAAGTTATGTGCATGATATTATGTAAGTTATGTGCATGTTGTTATGCAAGTTCATATGCAAGTTATGTGTATGAGGGTATGCAAGTTATGTGCATGATGTTATGCAAGTTATGTTTATGAGATTATGCAAGTTATGTGCATGATGTTATGCAAGTTATGTATATGCTTAAATGCAAGTTTAATGTGATATGCAAGTATGTGAATGCTTATGCAAGTATGCGAATGCTTATGCAAGTTATGTGTATGCTTAAATGCATGTTTAACATGTTATGCAAGTTATGAGAATGCTTATATGCAAGTTCAACATGTTATGCAAGATATGTGTATGATAATATGCAAGCTCATATGCAACATGTTATGCAAATCCTGTGTATGATAATGTGCAAGTTTGGGTTAAATGTAGTTGGGTTAATATATGCTCATATATGCAAGTTGACATCCTCTTAACCCATGACAAAGTTATATGCTAAACCCATGATATTTGTGATGGATCTTTCCCTTTTATTATGTCGTGAAATGAGAACGATTTACGTGGGGAACGATGGGGTAATAAATATGTTAATAAAAGTATGATTGGGTATGATTAAGCATACCATAAAAATAAATTAACATAAGTGGGAATTTACCTATTGAGTTAGGTCTACCCCATGGGAATTTACCTATTGAGTTAGGTCTACCCATGTTATGAAAAATGTGTAATTAATTAGGGATAATTAATTGTGGGGGTAATTAATTAGGTGTAATTAATCAACTAAGACACGAGGTTGGACCCTTTTGTAGCGGAAGTCTGCCCGGAACCGACCGGCTATCCAGCGGCTACAAATGATTGGCCCAATGTGAGAGGTCTTAGTCACAAACTAAATACGTGATTAACGTAAAGACACGAGGTTAGACTCGGTTATGACGTAAGGCTGCCCGGACCCAACCGGCTTAACCAGCGGTCATAAAAGATAGTCTAATGTGAGAGGTCTTTAGGAGGATCACGGTCTTAATTAATTAAGAAACACTTAACCAAATTAGCATGTAGTGGGACATGAGGGTTAAGTGGGTGCCTTGGGTGGCATTTAGTAACTAGTGGGGGTGCCTCGGGTGGCATGAGGAAACTAGTGGGTTGCCTTGGGTGGCAATAGAAAATACGATTAGAATACTTAACCAAAGTGGAACATGTAATTAAACATGATTAAAGGGTTAAGTAAGTGCCTTGGGTGGCATGCGGAAATCTAGTGGGTGCCTTAAGTGGCAATTGAAATATAATTAGATGACTTAACCAAACCTTAACATGTAAGGGGGCATGATTATAAAAAGGGGTTAAGTGGGATGCACTAGATAAAAGTAGCAAGCTTAAGTAGTAGCTTGTGGGGGCCCATTTCAACCAATATCCCAAACGTATCTTTGTGGGCTCGACTCTAGTCGAGTGACGGGACACGCATATTGGGCTTGACTATAAGTGGCCAAAACGGGTTAGCGGTGGCAACGCAGGATCAACGGGTTTCATATGCGTGTGTGGACCCGGGCTGGTTGGTAAGTCGTTGTTGCATCGTGTAGATATAAAGCCGTGCACAGTTGATATTATCTGGTAGCCACTTTGGGGAATGATACACCCCCTTTGTGGGACCAGCACGAGTATCTACGGTAGGGAGCCGATCGCTTGGGAGTAGTGGGTACACCTAGTAAAGATAGGGGCAGACGGCACCTGTGTAGGGGTACAAGAAACTACTGGGTAAAAATTACTAAGTACACTTAGTGGGATCAACCTTTAAGTAGGAATTACTCTTGGTGGGTAGAACTGGTGTGGTGCAGTGTAAGAATTACCCTTGAGTGGGTAGATCTGGGGTGGTGTAAGCTAGAAATTATCATTGGGTGGATAAATGCGTATTTTCGGTTATCGTAGTACATCCGGTGTTTAGTAGGCTACTTAGTGTAGTCATTATCCCCAGAGGTACCGTACCTTGTTTATGTCATACCCTAATTACTTTAATGGTTGTATTGTTAGGGTTATAGGACTCACTCAGACTTATGTCTGACCCCGTTGTTTTTATCTTTTTCCCTACCCTCAGGTTTTCAGAGTGGGCCTAGCACTAGTGGGCTTGGATCAGACCGCTATATCTATCTTTTGGGCTTGGACCGTAGAAGTTAAGCTCGGTTTATCTTTTCTATTATGGCTATTGTCTATGTAGTGGGATTATGTACTTCTATTTTATCAGGATGGATATTATGTACTTGACTCTTGTTATGGTTTTGTGATGTAACCAAACATGTTTTACTTTCCGCTGCAATGAAAGGATGTTTTAAATTTTCAAGTATTACTTATATCTGTCTTGTTGTAATTTTTCTGTTCTATACTCACTAAAAATACTCCACCAAAACTAAGGCATTCCCTTAGTGAGTGACCTTAGCGGGTGTGGGGTGTTACACGTGGTATCAGAGCTTAAGGTTACCAGAACAGATAAAATTTTTAGAAAAATTATTTTCTAAGAATATTTTTGGAAAGGAGTATTTTCAAAAACATGTCTTTTAAGAGAAAAGTTTTTGAAAGAGAAGCATAATCCCCAATAGCCATATCTATATCTTTCGAATTCTCCAGTTTGAATCTCTTCCTTTCTCTCATTTTGAGTTTCTCCTCCGCGTATAGATGATCTTTCTAAGATAGATAAGAATGGAAAACCACTTCAAGGGACTTAGACGTTAGTCGGATTAGAAGTTAGTTCAAGAAGGAGGAGGACTGGTAGGTACCTATAGGATAGACGATGAGAGGAAGGCTCAAATAGTTGTTTGGTTAATGAAGGATGAAACCTCATTGGTGGGAGGTTATGAGTGGAGAATGGGAAGAAGAAGGCTAGTAGATATCCTTTTGGGAGGAATAGGACACCTTATTAGGATTGTCCAAAGAAGCAAGGGCAAGGTATGGAATCTTCTGGAGGGTAGTTGTATTCCCTCACGACTAGGGTACCAGATGGGGATAGGACCGTCTAGGTTGGAATTTGGATTACTTTATTATCCGATTCGAACTTATTTGATTCTGACGCATCGAGTTCGTTTATCTCATCATTGTTAGTTGAGTCACTGCACTTAGACACCAGTTTGGTAGATGATCCCTTAGTTGTTTCAAACCCAATTGGGATCCATGATGTGTTTGGGTTTGAAAGTTTCTATACTTAGCGTTGAGTTTAGGTGTGATGCTTGTTGGGCTTCACGGGCTATGGGCTAGTTTTGGGCATGGACTGGTTATCCAGTAGAGGTGTCGTTCTTGGTTTTGAAGGGAGAGTTGTTAGGCTTATGACCCGCTTGGGTAACACTCTCGAGATCTCTTGTAATCCCATAGAATCTGTTATGCTAAGTTATCTAGAATCGCTTGACACGTCGGTCTAGAGTTTGCGATCTGTTAGAGTGGTCCGGAAATACTCGGATGTGTTTTGAGGAGGTGAATGGCTTACCTCCGGAGCGGGAGATTGACTTCCAAATATATCTGGTAGACAATGCTAAACCAGTATCTTGGCCAGTGTGCTACATGGCTCCTCGTGAGAGGAGGGAACTCCATAAGTAAGTAGGCGATTTGCTTGAGAAGGGGTTCATAAGACGAAGTATATCGGAGTGGGGTGC
This sequence comes from Allium sativum, assembly GCA_030737875.1. Taxonomy (NCBI): domain Eukaryota; kingdom Viridiplantae; phylum Streptophyta; class Magnoliopsida; order Asparagales; family Amaryllidaceae; genus Allium; species Allium sativum. The sequence continues at coordinate 153,124,500 of CM060924.1, read as the reverse complement.
TCCAGTAGTTTTTGTCACGAAGGCAGATGGGTCCCTCAGACTTTGTGTAGGCTAAAGAGAACTAAATAAACTCACAAAGAAGAATAGACACCCATTGCCGAGGATTGATGATCTCTTTGATCAGTTGGCTGGCGCCTCAGTATTTTTGCAGTTGGACTTAGCCACAAGGTTTCGTCAGTTGAGAGTGACTGAGGATAGTATAGAGAAGACTGCCTTTAGGACTCCGGATGATTTTTTTTATGAATGGCTGGTGATGCCATTTGGTTTGACGAACGCCCCCGCATACTTTGTTGATTTGATGGGAAGGGTGTTCAGGGAGTACCTAAATAAGTTCGTGATGGTCTTTGTGGATGACATCTTGATCTTTTCTAAGAGCGAAATAAATTTTCGTATGTGCTCAATAGGGTGAGCAAAGCCAGTTATGGGAAAAACGGTGGTTTTGGAGCAAGACTGGCGAGGACATCCAGGGTTGGACAAGGGGCTTAATTATTTAGCCGTTTTTACTAGTATCATCTCACGTAAGTCGTCTGAATTCGAAGGAGGTATCCCTTGGGTGTTTGTCTGATATTGGTTTAGGCCTTTGGGGCTTGCATTTGGGGGATGCCGAGTTCGACTAGGGTGGCCTGCGTGAGAGATGAACAGTTGTGATGATTTTGGATGATATCCTGGTGGGGAAGAGCATGCCCTACATCTTAGGGAAGTGTTGGAGACTCTTCGAGCGCATAGTCTTAGGACAACAAAAGTGGATGGGATTCTTAGCATCCTATGAGTTTGAGATAGCGTACACCCACGGTAAGGGTAACATGGTAGCGGACGCCTTAAGTAGAAAAAAGTTGTCCTCGAGTTTGTGGTTCGTTGAACGACGGAGCTTAGAGTTTATTTCTATGTTTGACTTTAGACCTTCCGTTGACTTTGTACCCGGTTTGCTGGCCTCCTTGGAGGTTAGGCTTACTCTTTTGGGGCGGATTGGAGAAGCACAGAGGGACGACCCACAGTTGGTTGAGTTGGTAGAGAAGCTCATAAGGGGGAAGTCGTCCAGCCATTTGAGTAGGTACACCCTAGACGATAGGGGGTGCTTGCGTAGAGACGGTAGACTTTGTGTACCGTAAGACAAGGGTTTGAGGAAGGTTATTTTTGATGATGCACACCGTTCTAGGATGACCATTCATCCCGGTGGGGACAAGATGTACCAAGACATGAAGAGGGTTTTCTTCTGGGCCGGTATGAAGAAAGATGTGGCCGAGTATGTCGCTCGATGCTTGGTGTGCCAACAAGTGAAGGCGGAGCAAAAGAAACCAGGTGGGTTGCTTCACCCATTGGAAGTTCCGCAATGGAAGTGGGATAGCATCTCGATGGATTTTATTGACGGGTTACCCAGATCAAGAAAGGGTAATACGGGAATTTGGGTGGTGGTAGACAGACTTACTAAGAGCGACCATTTTATACCTATGAAGAGCAAGAGGACCGCTCCATGGCTAGCTTCTGTATATCTTTGAGAGATAGTTCGATTGCATGGTGTACCCTCCAGTATGGTGAGCGATCGAGATCCTATCTTCACTAGAGAGTTTTGGAAGAGGGTGCAAGAGGCGGTAGGGACTCAGTTGTGTTTGAGTACCGCATATCATCCTCAGACGGACGGCCAGACCGAGAGGGTGAATCATGTCCTAGAAGACCTTTTGAGGCTTTGTATCTTATATTTTGGAGGTACATGGGAAGAGCATCTTCCATTGGTGGAGTTCGCATATAATAACAGCTTTCAGTCCTGTATTGATATGGCACCTTTCGAAGCTCTTTATGGAAGGCCTTGTCGATCACCTACACGTTGGTGGGAATCTACGGATGAGATCTTGCTTGGGCCGATAAGGTTAGAAAGACTTCGGGAAAAGATTGATTTGATTCGAAGAAGGAGGAAAGCGGCGCAAGATAAACATAAATCTTATGCGGACAAGAGGAGAACAGAGCTTGAGTTTGATATTAGGACATGCTTTTTATCAAGATATCTCCGTTACGGAATGTGGTTCACTTTGGATCTGTTGGAAGTTAGCACCAAGGTTCGTAGGGCCATTTCCCATCAAGGAAAGGATTGGACGGATGGCATATAGAGTGGAGTTGCCGACAGGTTTAGTGGTGTACATGATATATTCCATGTGTTACATTTGAGGAAGTTCCTACATGAGACCGCAGAGGCGGTAGAGCCGAGCCTGCTTAGAGAAGTGGAAGTAGAGCGTGATGCGACGATTCGACGAGCTCCTACTTGCATCCTTGGGTCAGAGATTTGGAAGTTGAGAAACAGAGAGGTTCAAGTAGTCAAAGTACGAAGGGGAGATGAAGAGAGCGACGCTACCTGGGAGACGGAAGCGAAGATGCGTTCAAGGTACCCTTTTTCTTTCGGAGGGTATGTCCTTTTGCTTCTCCTTCATCACATATCATGTGCTTATCCTTAGTATGTCCTCTCGTTAATACCTTTGACCTTCAGATAGGATAGTCCTATGGTTGAAACATGTGTTTGAGACATGTTATGTATGATGGATGCAAGTGGATGCAAGTGTTTGCTAGTGGTTGCTCGTGGATGCATATACACACACTCTAGGCACTAGATCGGCTCAATCACTTCATATTGCATATTGCATATTGCATAAAATTGTGTGTTGGAAGCTATATTATGGATGTATAATGATTGTGTTATCATATGGATGATGCATTTTGGTGAATGATTGTGCACTCATGTAGATATTGTATGTGTCGATAGGGTTCTCTCGCATACATAATGGATGCATGGCACTATCATGGTTTGCATATGTTCATACATTAGATAGGGAACATATACACACACTTTTTGCATATGCTCATACATCATTAGAAATTGCTTTAAGGACAATGGATGCCCGTGGTTGATGGTTTGAGTAGATGGTTGTTTGGATGGTAGGATATGCATTCTCCTTAGCTTAGAGATTTCGGGGACAAAATCCTTTAAGGAGGGGAGAATGTAACACCCTGAATTTTAGTTAATGCTAAAATTCACTAATTACAGAATAAATAATCTCAGATGTGAGAATTGGGGGAAATGGGCTGCGTTATTGCGTTCGTCTCGGAAAAATACACGAAATAGAGTCCGAGTTTTCAAGAATCGGAGTCTGTATGGCCCAATTATGGCCCAATGAAGTTGGCAGAAAATTTAAGATAAAAACAGAATTAAAAGTTTCAAATTCAGATTTCAAAATGGAACCAGCGGGGCCAGGCGGGAAAAATTCCCGCCCTAGCCATGTCGACAGGGCTGTCGACAGGGGTGTCGACTGCCCTGTCGACTTGCCTGTCGACACAAAGTGTCGGCCCTGTTGATCTGGGTGCACCAGATCTGGTTTTTGGTTGAGTCTTGTGCTGGGTTCTAGAGATTTCCTAAATCTAACGGACCTAGTCTAACCTAGGGTTAATCTAAGGGCCTAAAACACTACCTAATCCTATAAATAAGATCCTAACCCTACCCTAATTCATTCATAATTAGATCTTGTAACTAAACTATGGCAAAATGAAACTTGATCATGGCCTCCACAAATCAATGAAGAGAGTTGCAAGCTAATCAACCTCTAATCATCTTCTTCTTCTTCATATTTGGCAACTAGTTTTACTTCATAAGTTTGCTAATCTTGGTTTTGGTGAGTTCCTATAGCTTTAATAATCAATTGTTAAATTGATTATGGTAGGATATGATAAGACATGGCTATGTTTGTGGATAAATATGTTTATGCAAGTTTAGTATATTGTATGTTATGTGTTTGGCAAGTTTTATGCTACATGCAAGTTTAATGCCATGTTTTATGATGCAAAACATTATGTTGAACATTTATGCATATGTAACATGTTATGCAAACTATATGTGAGAGTATATGCAAGTTATATGAAACATGATATGTAAGTTATGCATGTGATTTTATGCATGCTAAATATTCGGCGTTATGCATGCTAAGTATTTGATTTTATGCATGCTAAGTATTTGATTTTATGCATGCTAAGTATTTGATTGTATGCATGCTGAGTATTGGCTTTTATGCATGCTAAGTGGTTGGTATTATGCATAAATCATGACATGCAAGTTTACCCATTTAAATGTGATGCATACATATGCAAGATGACACCTTTATATGCTATGCATGTTTACCCTCCTTTAAGATGCAAGTCATATATGCAAGTTCAACATGTTATGCAAGTTATGTGTATGCTTATATGCAAGCTCAATATGTTATGCAAGTTATGTGCATGATATTATGTAAGTTATGTGCATGTTGTTATGCAAGTTCATATGCAAGTTATGTGTATGAGGGTATGCAAGTTATGTGCATGATGTTATGCAAGTTATGTTTATGAGATTATGCAAGTTATGTGCATGATGTTATGCAAGTTATGTATATGCTTAAATGCAAGTTTAATGTGATATGCAAGTATGTGAATGCTTATGCAAGTATGCGAATGCTTATGCAAGTTATGTGTATGCTTAAATGCATGTTTAACATGTTATGCAAGTTATGAGAATGCTTATATGCAAGTTCAACATGTTATGCAAGATATGTGTATGATAATATGCAAGCTCATATGCAACATGTTATGCAAATCCTGTGTATGATAATGTGCAAGTTTGGGTTAAATGTAGTTGGGTTAATATATGCTCATATATGCAAGTTGACATCCTCTTAACCCATGACAAAGTTATATGCTAAACCCATGATATTTGTGATGGATCTTTCCCTTTTATTATGTCGTGAAATGAGAACGATTTACGTGGGGAACGATGGGGTAATAAATATGTTAATAAAAGTATGATTGGGTATGATTAAGCATACCATAAAAATAAATTAACATAAGTGGGAATTTACCTATTAAGTTAGGTCTACCCCATGAGAATTTACCTATTGAGTTAGGTCTACCCATGTTATGAAAAATGTGTAATTAATTAGGGATAATTAATTGTGGGGGTGATTAATTAGGTGTAATTAATCAACTAAGACACGAGGTTGGACCCTTTTGTAGCGGAAGTCTGCCCGGAACCGACCGGCTATCCAGCGGCTACAAATGATTGGCCCAATGTGAGAGGTCTTAGTCACAAACTAAATACGTGATTAACGTAAAGACACGAGGTTAGACTCGGTTATGACGTAAGGCTGCCCGGACCCAACCGGCTTAACCAGCGGTCATAAAAGATAGTCTAATGTGAGAGGTCTTTAGGAGGATCACGGTCTTAATTAATTAAGAAACACTTAACCAAATTAGCATGTAGTGGGACATGAGGGTTAAGTGGGTGCCTTGGGTGGCATGTAGTAACTAGTGGGGGTGCCTCGGGTGGCATGAGGAAACTAGTGGGTTGCCTTGGGTGGCAATAGAAAATACGATTAGAATACTTAACCAAAGTGGAACATGTAATTAAACATGATTAAAGGGTTAAGTAAGTGCCTTGGGTGGCATGCGGAAATCTAGTGGGTGCCTTAAGTGGCAATTGAAATATAATTAGATGACTTAACCAAACCTTAACATGTAAGGGGGCATGATTATAAAAAGGGGTTAAGTGGGATGCACTAGATAAAAGTAGCAAGCTTAAGTAGTAGCTTGTGGGGGCCCATTTCAACCAATATCCCAAACGTATCTTTGTGGGCTCGACTCTGGTCGAGTGACGGGACACGCATATTGGGCTTGACTATAAGTGGCCAAAACGGGTTAGCGGTGGCAACGCAGGATCAACGAGTTTCATATGCGTGTGTGGACCCGGGCTGGTTGGTAAGTCGTTGTTGCATCGTGTAGATATAAAGCCGTGCACAGTTGATATTATCTGGTAGCCACTTTGGGGAATGATACACCCCCTTTGTGGGACCAGCACGAGTATCTACGGTAGGGAGCCGATCGCTTGGGAGTAGTGGGTACACCTAGTAAAGATAGGGGCAGACGGCACCTGTGTAGGGGTACAAGAAACTACTGGGTAAAAATTACTAAGTACACTTAGTGGGATCAACCTTTAAGTAGGAATTACTCTTGGTGGGTAGAACTGGTGTGGTGCAGTGTAAGAATTACCCTTGAGTGGGTAGATCTGGGGTGGTGTAAGCTAGAAATTATCATTGGGTGGATAAATGCGTCTTTTCGGTTAACGTAGTACATCCGGTGTTTAGTAGGCTATTTAGTGTAGTCATTATCCCCAGAGGTACCGTACCTTGTTTATGTCATACCCTAATTACTTTAATGGTTGTATTGTTAGGGTTATAGGACTCACTCAGACTTATGTCTGACCCCGTTGTTTTTATCTTTTTCCCAACCCTCAGGTTTTCAGAGTGGGCCTAGCACTAGTGGGCTTGGATCAGACCGCTATATCTATCTTTTGGGCTTGGACCGTAGAAGTAAAGCTCGGTTTATCTTTTCTATTATGGTTATTGTCTATGTAGTGGGATTATGTACTTCTATTTTATCAGGATGGATATTATGTACTTGACTCTTGTTATGGTTTTGTGATGTAACCAAACATGTTTTACTTTCCGCTGCAATGAAAGGATGCTTTAAATTTTCAAGTATTACTTATATCTGTCTTGTTGTAATTTTTCTGTTCTATACTCACTAAAAATACTCCACCAAAACTAAGGCATTCCCTTAGTGAGTGACCTTAGCGGGTGTGGGGTGTTACAATAATAATGTCTATCAACCACAATATAATAATCATCTAGCAGAAACGCTTTCATCTCACGTTCTACATATATTGTATACAATCAAAACCGCAAGCACGTATTGGGTAATGGATTTCCAACTATGACAAGGTATGGAACCACCTTTCGCTCGTGTACCTCTAGAGAGGAATACACTGGGTTCAACAAGAACATCTTGCAACCCGGCCACACATGACCGACCACTCATTTCGCTTGAGTGTATCGAATGTATATCACCAACGGCTGGGATCGGCAACTTTCCCGAATGGGACAGCATCAACAATAGATTTTTAGAAGTAAATGAAACTCTAGATCAGGTGATTATACACCCTACTTCGGTGCGACCGACTTAGCCATGCTGCCTGTCCGATTTCTGTCATTTACCGGATGATGAGGCTAGAAGCTACGCCTTATCATCATACCAAATTCACTTTGAATGTCACATCATCAAATCCATCAAATCACCGATTTACGTCCTCAACCATACATTATGTGTTAGCTAAAAGAAGTTTCCTTCTCCGCTTCCACTCTTGGTACGGTTGGAGAAATCAATATACGTGATCGTCTGAAAATACTCTGTCAGACATCCGTCCATTCAAGTCATCCAGGAACAGGATGAACCGAAGGCACTATTCTGTAAATAGGATAGCCCTTGCATTTTTCTCCGTCTTCAATTATCTTTGGCATATATGATTCGCAACGCTTATGCCAATACAGAGTGGTTCTTTGGATAATAATCCAACCGGTCTCTCCATATTAACAACGTTAAAATAGTCAAAATCTTCGATAGTCTATGATTTAACTATCGAAAAAAACTGGTGTGCAAACAACGATATTATTTCCAGATGGAAATTATATCGATCAAACATCATTCAACATTTATCTCTTTATTTCATAAATTTACTTATCTCCTGTTTCCCTATATTCAATATTTCTTATTTTCTAAATTTGGAAAATATACGTTATTAACAATGGAAAACATTTCCATTTCTTGTTTTCTTTATTAGAAAACATTTCTGGTTTCTTATTTGGAAAACATTTCCAAAGCTTCTTTATTGGACTTAGACAGATGTTTAAACAAACCATCGCGATGCCAACACAAACCATTTCCTTTACTGCCGAGCCTTAACTATTCCTTAGTAAAAACGAAGCCAATCAAGTTGGGGTAGAACTACCTCTCAGACCTTAACTGAACAACATTTCTAACTTTGAAATAGGCAAAGTTCAATTTATTTCTTTTTCTAACTTCCTTACTTAACCCTCTTCGAATAGCTATATTCGATTGACTCTTTTCACTTAACTCTATTCGATTAACCCTTATCAATTAACTCTATTGGACTAACACTATTGGATTAACTCTATTTGACTAACGCTATTGATTTACTCATTTCGCTTAACTCCTTTCGAATAAACTATATTTGATAATTCCTTTTACTTTCTTCGAATAAACTATATTCGATTGATTCTTTTCACTTAACTCTATTCAATTAACCCTTATCAATTAACTCTATTGGACTAACACTATTGGATTAACTCTATTTACTTTAACTCAAATCGATTAAACTAACATCGATTAACTCCTTTTACTTTAACTCTAATCGATTAACTCCTTTTACTTTTCAAATAAACTATTCATTTATAAAGATTTTCTTTTAGTAACAGTTCTTCACTTTACAAATGATTTCCCTTTTATAAAACTCTATTCGTTTTAAAAACATTTTTTCCTTTTATTTACTTTCAAAATATTTCCTTTAATAAAATCTGTTGATTTTATAAAATCCCTTTATTTCAATATACATTGAAATAATTCTTTTTACATCCCAGGGTCTTTTCTGATATTAAAAATATCGAATAACAATGATCAATGTCATTTCAACATACATAATCCATAACAGATTATATATCACATCATATATCACAATGTATGAAAAACAATAAAATAAATGTTGAGGAATCCAGCCGGATTCCTCCAACCTGTTTACCTGCATCACAGATGTTAAACAATATAGATAACATCACTTTTCAGTTCCATATGATATATTCTGTTAAACAGAATCAATATAGAACTTCAACTAACTGACTAGCAGTTCAATCAAACAGTCAACACACAGTCAATCAGCCAATATCTAACAGTTCTAAAAATACAACATGAAATTATAAACTGTTCAGAGTTAGTGAGATTTACTCACATTGGCGCGTTAACCATTAAATAACGATTTGCGTTATTTGATTCAGTCCGACAATTTATTTCGCCATAAATTGTAACGAGCACCAGTGGACCTCCAGTCAGTTTCTTTTCGAAGTCCTCATCCCTACGGTCCCAACGGATCCGACCGTTCGTGATTCTGATATCGTATGAATGAAATATTTAATGTACAATTTAGTACATTATTTTAAATTTAAAATAAACTTAATTTATTTACCTATCGGGATCTACCTTTATTATTTCTCGGCCCAACATTGAAGACTAACCCGCCTGTTTAAAACGGTTTCTTTCTTCCACCATGTATACTTCTTTCCATCACGCTATGCAAATCATCTGTTCCAGTAAACACGTCTCCACCCTTTGTATGCTTTCGTTCCTTACCCTCTTTCATTTCTTTTTCTTTTATTTAATTGGGCTCTTATATTTTTTTACGGCCCGTTTCAAAACCAACCGCTACAGGAATATTCTTCCTCGCGTCCTCCAGTATAGAATTTCGAAAGCCATTTCAACTCCCCACAACTCTTCTGTATTTGCTCCATCCTCTACGTTGGAAGCATGAAACTTCCGCTCCTGTTAAACCAAACCCATCCCACTTTCCTGTCCCGATCTCGAACGCTTCCCTGACCTTCACGGTGGTAGCACCTACCCAACGACATCGGAACCCATTTAAAAACCTCACGAGCTTCTTACTCTTGCTGATACATCCATTTCCTTCTTCAATACATGCTCACGCATGTCTCCAGTTTGTCACCCAGAAGAATGGCACCTTCCTTTTTGTAACAGCACCTGCACCCATCCCAATTTGACATAACGCGATCTCCCTCTCCAATATTCCACTTTTCTACTCTTCAGTGCGTACAAACCCAAATCTTCCTCCTATATGTATAAATCGTCGAAGCCAGAGCCTACTCCCTCTCTTCACGTTATATTATATTTTTATTATTATTGCCTTAGGAACTCACGGTGGTTAAAAAGAAGAAAGATAGTGTACTCTGTGGTATTTATATGTGTACACTACACCAGAAATGCCAATTAAGCAGTGCTCTGAGCCGTATCAAAATCGATTTGGCAGTGCTTTGGACCGTATCAAAAAATGGCGTCTTTGTTATTTGATACGGCTCAAAGCCATATCAAACTCATGGATTAATACGGCTCAAAGCCGTATCAAACTCATGGATTAATACGGCTCAAAGCCGTATCAAATTCATGGATTGATACGGCTCAAAGCCGTATCAAATCATGAATTTGATACGGCTCAAAGCCGTATCAAATTTAAAAATAAAAATATAAAAAATACAATTAGGTGCTCATTACAACAGATTCATTACAATTAGCTATCAATATGAATGGAAAGGATGAAAACACAAACATTTAAACAATCCTGCACAAAATGAAAGGAAATCAAACTTCTATTCTTAAACTAAAGTTCAAAATATGTACAAGTTTTGTGTTTCATTAAACAAAAGAAAGGGCCATACTCGTACGAACTCGACCAACTAAAATAAAAGAACATATGTACAAAAAGAGAAAAACCATCTGGAGCAACCATTAATCCAAACTTTGGTGCATCTCTTTGAAGCAAGGAGATCAAAATTTGCAGTTTTTCTTTCTTACAGCAAAAACCTACATGAAGGAAAATTAGAACAATATAAACTAACACAAAAGAAAATCAATACTGGTAAAATTTGGCCAAACTCATGTGATGTGCGAACTGAGCTACAAACTGAAGTGATGGTGTGAGCAAGCTGAACTGATAAGCATGGGCACGTCTCGATCCAGTTGGAACAGCGATGATGATCAAGTTAATGGTCATTATAAACCAGCATATACTCATATATTCTCAAAGCTTAAACGACTCCAAAATATAACCACCTTAATCAGCAATTACATTGTGGAAACTGTATGTTATTTTGATCTCAACAAATATTCAAGCTATAACTATATAGGTATCATTAATCAGATTACTAACCTTGTTCTTACACAAGAAAATAATTTATGGTTTGTGTAAGAACATGTCAATTTATGATGGATATCTGTACGCCTAGAAACATGTTCTTACACAAGAAAATAATTTATTGTAGATATCTGTATGGAAGGAAAAAAAGGTGAAAATTATAGCATGAGATAATATATGGGGGATATCAATATGTTTTAGAACGTATGCAGAGGATTTACCCAATAATATACACTAGTAATCTATTATCATGCATCAAATGATTATATGGATGAATAAAATTCCAGCAAATAATTAGGTAGATACAAAAATCTAAACTTACAAGTATAAACATATCAACAAGTACATAAGATGCAACATCTTGAGAATATACCAGAATATGATGCAAGTAGTTAAAGGTGCAAAACAAGGTAAAGAAAAAACTTAATATAAATGAAATAGAATCCAAACTGACCTGAAATTTGGAAGACTGAGCTGTAAATATTTAACCGCTTTGCTTCTGGTAATGTATTTTGTAGAGTACCCTTCCATTATTTTCACCTTGTTCTGAAATGAAAGCCGATCAAATAATTTAAAACTAATTCCTTCAACTAGTTTTAGAAATTTTGCAAACTGCAACTTGTTTTGCAACTGAGTTGCAAACTCAGTTTTGCAACTGAGTTTGTCAACCCAGTCTTGCTACTGAGTTTGCCAACTAAATTGCGAAATTGAATTGGCAAACTTAGTTGCAAAATTGCACTAGCAAACTCAGTCGCATAATTGAATTGGCAAACTCACCTGCTAAACTAGTTTGCACAAAAATGAGTTGCAAACTCGGTTTGCCACGCAATTGAGTTTGCAACCCAGTTTTGCACAAACTGAGATTGCAACTCAGTTTGCCGCGCAACTGAGTTTGCAACTCAGTTTTGTGCAATGTGAGGTTGCAACTCGGTTTTGCGAAAACTGAGCAGTTTGTGCAAAACTAAGTTGCAAACTTAGTTTGAGCAAAACTGAGGTTGAAACTCAGTTTTCCGCAAACTGAGTTTGCCGCGCAACTGAGTTTGCAAATCAGTTTTCCGCAAACTGAGGTTGCAACTCAGTTTTGCGCAAACTGAGCAGTTCGCGCAAAACTCAGTTTGCCGCGCAACTGAGTTACTGAGTTTGCAACTCAGTTTTCTGCAAACTGAGTTGCACTGAATTTGCAACTCAGTTTCATCTTTGTTTGATATTTGCTATCCAGAAGACTATCAAATATTTGCATAGCATTACAAGGAAGTGGCAAACACTACAATACCAATGTCCATGCTGTTAAAAAAACCACAGCCACTATAAAAATTATATAGATGTGATCCAATTTGATAATTATAAGCAAGAATATAAAGGTTCAAGTTATTTATGTACCTTCATGTTGTTCCACCTTCAATTCTTCTCCTTAAAATCAGTTCCGGGATTCACTTGCCGGTCCTGAAACCTCAAAGAGAAACGCTCTCTCCTTCAGCTCAAAATAATAGAAAAGAACAATTTCAACACTTCACGAACATAATTCTCTAATTCTGTATTGGATTTGATTTGGTGGGAGGCACTGTGATTGAACTTGCATTCACTGCTATATCAGTTTTCTTAGCTGGGTAAATTATAGTATTTGGCTTCATGGATCGAAAAATCTTTCTTGTTACGATACTTCTTCGATTAAAGCTATCTTTGAGGGTTGAATGATGGTGAAAGCACATCAAGAAATGAACTAGAAGCAAAAGAGAGAGGACGATTCGAGTTCTACCAGCAGCTTTAATGGTGATATCTGCAAACAATTGAATATATTGCAAACCATGTGAGCTTATAAAGTACCGGGAAGGGTATAATTTATAGGATATATCACTCAATCCAGAAGTTTTTTACAAAAGCATATGAAGTACCTTATCATTTTCATTTTTTTCTTTTTCTTTTGAGATGTTGTGATCATATTCTAATTTACTCATCTTATTTTTGAGGTATTATGATCATGAAATTGTTAATTTATATTACTCTTATCATAATGAAGCGCAATTATTTACAAAAGATTTGGTTAAGGTGAATCCTATTAACTTTTTGATAAGAATACAACTGTATTACTACAACACCTCTATTATAAGACAAACATGAGAAGTTCAAGAAAAAGTGCCTGCTAAAGCATATAAACATCCTACATACACGGTTATGTGTGTGGATCTAAATCAGTGAAAAATAAAAATAATGCGCAAAAACCTGGATATTCAATAGTTAGCATCAGTATTAAAATAAGTGAGTAAGCACTCTAAATCTCCTTACAAGTTCATATTCATCTATAGTAAATTTAAACCATGTGCATGTTGATATATAACCATTGCATTGAATTCGAGAATTCATAATGTTAAGGTGCAAATCTCTGGAATATAATTAAGGCAGATGATAAATAAAAATGGGGAGATGGATGGCTAATATTTGCCAGTCCTGATAATATATTGGACTGGCAAAAATGGCTACCATCAGTATTTTTGATTATCAGGACTAGTAGCCATTTTTGCCAGTTCAATATATTACATCTTTTTGTTGGATCTGGCTCTTGTTTGTGTATCCCAAAATTCATCAATATCAGAAAAAAATATAAGTATTGCTACAAAATAAGTAGTAGACATTGATATTAGTGTTGTCAGGAAGTAATGCATCTTTGGTGATGAATAGCGAATACTACACGTGTTTGGCTACACCTCCAGCGTGACATTTCAGTCCACAAGTGAAGAAAATTTAATTTTTACCTTAGTTTATTCGCATCAAATTTCATAAGCATAGATTGACCATATGAACGCTATTAAAGCATATAATTAATGCTTTAGTTTCAGTTTGGATAGGCGTTAAAACCAGTACTAACGTATGTAAGGAAATTCAGTTAACCATGATTATTATGTAGTAACATGTACATAAATTTATGGATCCCATAAAACATTTATTACATGTATAAAAATGTTTACGATTCTCAGAGTAAATGCACATCAGTAACGTTTGCCAAATTTGTAGGGAAACGGTGTATTTATTAACACCGCAGTGAACAAATTATATACAAATACAGCAGAAATAAATATGAAACACTTATTTTTTTCCATCCAGTTCAAAGTTGAATATACATAGGATTTGATACTCACGTAGCTAATGTGATCATATATCGCCATGTATATATGTTGCGGTAGCTTGAATGAACGTCTGGAGGCGATTCGGCAAAGGTTGTCTTGGGTAGAAGTTCGGATGAAGCATCGGTCTCTGGTCTAGGACGTTGGAGCAAGTTATGGTGATTTCAGGAGACTGCAGTGGTAAGGGAAGATTGAGGGGGACTGTCGGTACGGATCCGATAGGGAAAGGGCAGATATGACTTGACTGTAGTGGGAGTGCGAGGCGGATTGGATGAAGACAGTTTTTGGTGAACTGTCAATGAAAGTTTCATATTCTGATTTACTGGATTGGGGAGAATGCAAGTGAAAGGAGTAGATTCAGGCGGCGTAGTATGGTTTGTGACAGTCCTAGTGGAAGTGAGATCGACGGAGAAGCGCCGGTGCACGTGCATGTGCACGTATACGGTGAAGAAACATAAGATAAAGAAGGAGAAAAGAAAAAGGCAAAGGCCTGAGCAATAGAGGGGAAACATGGCTAAACAGGAGCTTGGGTTAATGTAAATACAGGTTGGAAGGTTGCATGTCTGTGCTTCATATATTTAAGGCTCCGCTGTCCCTTTTTCATCTGTTGATTTTATTTTTGAGGAAGAAAGCAAAGCTTTACAATCTTATATAAACATGTTGATCATACTTCATATGTCGGTTGCTGATTACTGTAAACTTTCATGTTCCCCGCACATCATACGTCCTAAATTACAGTCGCAATGCCAACACTAGTCAACTAACGAAACACCACCGCATTTGAAAGTAGCTCTAGCATGTGAAACCAGATCGCGGTGACAATTTGAACAAACATTTAAATGAATTAAAACAAAAGGTATTTTATTGAAGCAAATACCTAAACTGTAACACCCCGTATTTCAGTTAATGCTAAAATTCACTAATTACAGAATAAATAATCTTAGATGTGAGAATTGGGGAAAACGGGCTGCGTCATTGCGTTTGTCTCGGAAAAATACGCGAAATGGAGTCCGAGTTTTCGAGAATCGGAGTCCGTATGGCCCGGTTATGGCCCAAAGAAGTTTGCAGGAAAATTTAAGCTAAAAACAGATTTAAAAATTCAAATTCAGATTTGAAAATAGAACCAGCGGGACAAGGCGGGAAAATTCCCGCCCTAACCATGTCGACAGGGCTGTCGACAGGCCTGTCGACAGGGGGGTCGACTTGCCTGTCGACAGGGGCGCGGCGTCCAGAGAACCTGGGTGCAACAGGTTGGGTTTTAGGCTGGCTTGGAGGGCTGGGTTCTAGAGATTTCCTAAATCTAACGGACCTAATCTAACCTAGGGTTAATCTAAGGGCCTAAAACACTCACCTAATCTATAAATACACCCTAAACCTACCCTAATCCATACTAAAAATAGAAATGATGGCCTCATGCCGCCAAATTAAATCCTAGAAGGAGCCTCCACTAGTCTATGAAGGAAGTTGCAAGCTAATCACTCTCTAATCAATCTCTAATCATCACCATCTTCATATTTAGCAACTAATTCCACTTCATAAGTTTGCTAATCTTGGGTTTGGTGAGTTTCTATCACTTTAACTTCAATTGCGAAAGTAAGTAGATTGGGTGTAATGAGACTTATGGTCTTAAATGCGGACTAGTGAGTTTGAATCATTTATAATGATATGCTACTCTATGTTTTCCTATGTTTATGCATAATTAATAAGTGGGCTTATGCATGTTTGATAAGTTGGTTTATGCATGTTTAACAAGTGGGTTTATGCATGTTTAATAAGTGGGTTTATGCATGTTTAATAAGTGAGATATGCAAGTTATGTGTATGTTTAAATGCAAGTTTAATGTGATATGCAAGTTATGCATGCTTATGCAAGTATATGAATGCTTATGCAAGTTATGTATATGCTTAAATGCAAGTTTAATGTGATATGCAAGTTATGCATGCTTATGCAAGTATATGAATGCTTATGCAAGTTATGTATATGCTTAAATGCAAGCTTAATGTGATATGCAAGTTATGCATGCTTATGCAAGTATGTGGATGCTTATGCAAGTTATGTGTATGCTTAAATGCATGTTTAACATGTTATGCAAGTTATGAGAATGCTTATATGCAAGTTCAACATGTTATGCAAGACATGTATACGATAATATGCAAGTTTGGGATAAATGTAGTTGGGTTAATATATGTTCATATATGCAAGTTGACATCCTCTTAACCCATGACAAAGTTATATGCCAAGATTTGGTTAAACCCATGATATTTTTGATGGATCTTCCCTTGATTACGTCATGAAATGAGAACGATTTACGTGGGGAACGATGGGGTTAATAAATATGTTAATAAAAGTGTGACTGGGTATGATTAAGCATACCGTAAAAATAAATTAACATAAGTGGGAATTTACCTATTGAGTTAGGTCTACCCCATGGGAATTTACCTATTGAGTTAGGTCTACCCATGTTATGAAAAACTTGATGTTAATTAGGGATAATTAATATGGGGGTGATTAATTAGGTGTAATTAATCAACTAAGACACGAGGTTGGACCCTTTTGTAGCGGAAGTCTGCCCGGAACCGACCGGCCATCCAGCGGCTACAAATGATTGGCCCAATGTGAGAGGTCTTAGTCATAAATTAAATACATGATTAAAGTAAAGACACGAGGTTAGACCCTTTTGATGACAGAAGTCTGCCCGGAACCGACCGGCATATCCAGCAGTCATAAAAGACGGTCTAATGTGAGAGGTCTTTATGAGGTCATGATCTTAATTAATTAATTAAGAAACACTTAACCATATTAGCATGTAGAGGGACATGAGGGGTTAAGTGGGTGCCTTGGGTGGCATGTGGAAATCTAGTGGGTTGCCTTGGGTGGCAATAGAAAATACGATTAGAATACTTAACCAAGTGGAAACATGTAATTAAACATGATTAAAGGGTTAAGTGGGATACACTAGATAAGTGACAAGCTTAGGTGGGGAGCTTGTGGGGGCCCATTTCAACCAATATCCCAAAACGTATCTTTGTGGGCTCGACTCTAGTCGAGTGACGGGACACGCATATTGGGCTTGACTATAAGAGGCCAAAACGGGTTAGTGGTGGCAACGCAAGTCCAACGGGTTTCATATGCGTGTGTGGGCCCGGGCTGGTAGATAAGCCGTTGTTGCATCGTGTAGATATAAAGCCGTGCACCGTTGATATTATCAGGTGGCCACTTTGGGGAATGATACACCCCATTGTGGGACCAGCACGGGTATCTACGGTAGGGAGCCGATCGCTGGAGGGTAGTGGGTACACCTAATAAAGATAGGGGCAGACGACACCTATGTAGGGGTACACGAAACTACTGGGTAAAATTACTAAGTACACCTAGTGGAGATAGGGGCAGACGACACCTATGTAGTGGGCTAGGGGTACAAGAAACTACTGGGGAAATTTTCTAAGTCCTTGGGAGGGATCAACCTTTAAGTAGGGATGACTGGTATGGTGCAGTTAGAAATTATCCTTGGGTGGGTAGATGCGTCTTTACAGTTATCTTAGTTTATCCTAAGTCTACCAAGCTGCTTAGTGTAGCCATTCATCCCCAGACATTACCGTAGGTCAAGTTTATGTCTTCTCTGGTTACTTTAATGATTGTATTGTTAAAGTTATAGGACTCGCTCAGACTTATGTCTGACCCCGTTGTTTTTATCTTTTTCCCAACCCTCAGGTCCTACGGTGGATCCTAGCAGTAGTGGAGCTTGATCGGATTGTTGTTCCAGTCTTTAGGAGCTTGGATAGATGTAAAGCTCCAGTTACCCAGTTATCTTTTCTTTTGTCCTGGCTATTGTATGAGAGAGTGGGATTATGTACTTCTTTATTTTGATGGATATTGTACTTGACTTTTATTGTGGTTTTATGATGTAACCAGACATGTTTATTTCCGCTGTTATGAGATGATGTTTTAAATTTCAAGTACTAATTATATCTGTCTTGTTGTAATTTTTCTGTTCTATATTCACTAAAATACTCCACCGATGCTATGGCATTCCCTTGGAGAGTGACCATAGCGGGCGTGGGGTGTTACACGTGGTATCAGAGCAAAGGTTACCGGAACAGATAAAATTTTTAGAAAACTATTTTTCTAAAACATTTTTGGGAAGAGATATTTTCAAAAACATGTCTTTAAAGAGAAAAGTTTTTGAAAGAAAAGCATAATCCCCAATAGCCATATCTTTATCTTTCGAATTCTCCGTTTTGAATCTTTCCTTTTTCGTTTCAGCATGGCTGAGAATCTTAACTTTCCGGAGGGTGTGACGATACCAGTATGGTATAGGAGATTGATGGAGGCTAGGGCCACCACTGCGGGTCCAGCAAATGTTCCTCCACCAACCGTAGCACCCGATCTTCCTCCTCCCTCTCCCCCTCGCACGGATACTTTTGCTAAGACTTGCAAGGAATTTAAAGCTATGGGAGGGAAACCTTTTCAAGGATCTGAAACTTTTGTGGAGGCTAGAGATTGGCTTAAAGAGGTGGAAGAATTGATAGATATCTTTGAGATGGAAGAAGGAAAGAAAGTCAAGTTAGCTGCTTGGTTAATGAAAGGAGAGGCCTCATTCAGGTGGGAGGTCACTAATGGAGAACGCCTCGTTGACTCTTGGGCGGATTTTAGGCAAAGATTTGTGGCAAAGTTTCTCTCAAGGGCGGAGGAAAACTTGTATATGGAAAGATTCTTGACTCTAAAGCAAGGAAATCTCTCGGTGAAGGAATATGTCAACAAGTTTAATCAATTGGCAAGGTTTGGCCTAGATATGGTGAATACACCGGAGAAGAAGGCTTTGAGGTTCGTGAAAGGCTTGAATGAACCAATGCATGGGTTGGCTATGACTCATATCCCTATGGGGGCCACCTTTGAGAAGCTAGTTGACATGGCACTCATGCATGAAGAAGAGAAGGGTCCCAATGCTAATAGGGCACCCGAGAAGAAGGGAGATCAAAAGAGACCTCAGCAACAACAGCAAAATAAAGGTGGGAAAGGCAACGGTGGCAAGGGCAAGAAGAAGAAGTGTTTCAATTGTGGGACACCTGGCCACCTAAGCAAGGATTGTCGCAAGAAGAAGAAGACTGGCTGCTTCCACTGTGGCAAAGCAGGGCATTTAGTGAAGGATTGTCCTAAGAAAGGGCAAAGGACGGGATCTACCTCAGGAGGACAGGTGCAAGCTCTTATGGCACCGGGTCAGGCTAGGGGGCAAGTACAGGCTCTCGTGGTTCCACCGATTCAGGAGAGAGGTAGAACTATTTCCGTTGAAAGTCTGGTTTTTCTATTTGATCATCCTGTCCGTACATTGTTTGATTCAGGCGCATCGCATTCGTTTATCTCATCATCATTAGTTGAGTCACTGCACTTAGACACCAGTCTGGTAGATGATCCCTTGGTTGTTTCAAACCCAATTGGGGGCTCCACTTATTTGTCCATGATATGTTTGGGTTTGAAGATTTCTATACTTAGCATTGAGTTTAGATGTGATGCTTTTGTGTTGGGCTTCACGGGCTATGGGTTGATTTTGGGCATGGACTGGTTATCCAGTAATGGTGCCGTTCTTGATTGCGAAAGGAGAGTTGTTAGGCTCATGACCCGCTTGGGTAACACTCTCGAGATTTCTTGTAATCCCATGGATTCTGTTATGCTAAGTTATCTTGAATCGCTTGACGCTTCGGTCGAGAGTTTGCAATCTGTTAGAGTGGTCCGGGAATATCCGGATGTGTTTGAGGAGGTGAAGGGCTTACCTCCGAAGCGGGAGATTGACTTCCGAATATATCTGGTGGATAATGCTAAACCTGTATCTTTACCAGTGCGCCAAATGGCTCCTCGTGAGAGGAGGGAACTCCATAAGCAAGTAGGGGAGTTGCTTGAGAAGGGGTTCATAAGACGGAGTATATCGGAGTGGGGTGCTCCAGTAGTATTTTCTATGAAGGCGGATGGGTTCCTCAGACTTTGTGTAGACTATAGAGAACTCAACAAGCTCACAAAGAAGAATAGACACCCATTGCCGAGGATTGGTGATCATTTCGATCAGTTGGTTGGCGCTTCAGTATTTTCTCAGTTGGACTCAGCCACGGGGTTTCATCAGTTGAGGGTGGCTGAGGATAGCATAGACAAGACTGCCTTTAGAACTCCGGATGGTTTCTATGAGTGGCTGGTGATGCCATTTGGGTTGACGAACGCCCCTGCATACTTTGTTGATTTGATGAGTAGGGTGTTCAGGGAGTTCCTTAATAAATTCGTGGTGGTCTTTGTGGATAATATCTTAGTATTTTCTAAGAGTGAAGAAGAGCATGCCCTACATCTTGGGGAGGTATTGAGGACTCTTCGAGCGCATAGCCTTAAGGCTAAATTCTCTAAATGTCACTTCTGGAGGAAGGAAGTGCGGTTCTTGGGGCACGTGGTCTCCAAGGAGGGGATAGCTGTGGATCCCGCGAAGGTAGTATCGATTCAGGATTGGAAGGTTCCAAAGAATGCTACCGAAGTAAGAAGTTTCTTGGGGTTGGCGGGTTACTATAGGAAGTTTATCAAAGACTTCGCAAAGATATCAGCCCCATTAACCCGCTTAACGAAGAAGAATCTTGTTTTCGCATGGGACGTAGATTGTGATGATGCGTTCCGACGGTTAAAGAGAGCTTTAACCACTGCTCCAGTTTTAGTGTTGCCAGATGGGAGCAAGCCATTTGTTGTCTATACTGATGCTTGTGGGACAGAGCTGGGCGCAGTCTTAATGCAAGAGGGAAGGGTGATAGCCCATGGTGGAAGGCAGTTGAGGGCACATGAGAAAAATTACCCTACCCATGATTTAGAGTTGGCCGCTATTGTTTTTGCGCTTAAGATTTGGCGCCATTATCTTCTTGGTGAGAGGTTCGAATTGTTCACTGACCACAAATCATTGAAGTACTTGTTTTCTCAGAAGGATTTGAATTTGAGACAGCAAAGGTGGATGGAGTTTTTAGCATCCTATGATTTCGAGATAGCGTATACCCCTGGCAAGGGTAACGTGGTGGCAGACGCCTTGAGCAGAAAGAGGTTGTCCTTGAGTCCATTGTTTGTGGAACAACGAAGCTTGGAATTTATCTCGATGTTTGATTTCAGACCTTCCATTGATTATGTACCCGGTTTGCTAGCCTCCTTGGAGGTTAGACCTACTCTTTTGGGGCGGATTGGAGAAGCACAGAGGGACGACCCACAGTTGGTTGAGTTGGTGGAGAAGCTCATAAGAGGGGAGTCGTCCAGCCATTTGAGTAGGTACACCCTAGACGATAGGGGGTGCTTGCGTAGAGACGGCAGACTTTGTGTACCGCAAGACGAGGGTTTGAGGAAGGTTATTCTTGATGATGCACACCGTTCTAGGATGACCATTCATCCCGGTGGGGACAAGATGTACCAAGACCTGAAGAGGGTTTTCTTCTGGGCCGGTATGAAGAAAGATGTGGCCGAGTATGTCGCTCGATGCTTGGTGTGCCAACAAGTGAAGGCGGAGCAAAAGAAACCAGGTGGGTTGCTTCACCCATTGGAAGTTCCGCAATGGAAGTGGGATGGCGTCTCGATGGATTTTATTGACGGGTTACCCAGATCGAGAAAGGGCAATACAGGAATTTGGGTGGTGGTAGATAGACTTACTAAAAGCGCCCATTTCATACCTGTGAAGAGCAAGAGGACTGCTCCATGGCTAGCTTCAGTATATCTTCGAGAGATAGTTCGATTACATGGGGTACCCTCTAGCATAGTGAGTGATCGAGATCCTATCTTCACTAGCTAGTTCTGGAGAAGTTTGCAAGAAGCAGTGGGGACTCAATTGTGTCTGAGCACCGCATATCATCCTCAGACGGACGGCCAGACTGAGAGGGTGAATCGTGTTCTAGAAGACCTTTTGAGGCTTTGTATCTTAGATTTTGGAGGTACATGGGAAAAGCATCTTCCATTGGTGGAGTTCGCATATAATAACAGCTTTCAGTCCAGTATTGGTATGGCTCCTTTCGAAGCTCTCTATGGAAGGCCTTGTCGATCACCTACGTGTTGGTGGGAATCTACAGATAAGATCTTGCTTGGGCCTGATATGATTAGGGAGACTTCTGAGAAGATTGACTTGATTCGAAGAAGGATGAAAGCAGCGCAGGATAGGCAAAAATCTTATGCGGACAAGAGAAGGACGGATCTTGAGTTTAAAGTTGGGGACATGGTCTTTGTCAAAGTGTCTCCGTTACGAAATGTGGTTCGCTTTGGATCTGTTGGGAAGTTAGCACCAAGGTTCGTAGGGTCGTTTCCTATTAAGGAAAGGATCGGACGAATGGCATATAGAGTGGAGTTGCCCGACAGACTTAGTGGGGTACATGATGTATTCCATGTGTCCCATTTGAGGAAGTGCTTACATGAGACCGCAGAGGTGGTAGAGCCGAGCTTGCTTAAAGAAGTGGAAGTAGAGCGTGATGCGACTATTCGACGAGCTCCTACTCGCATCCTTGTGTCAGAGACTAGGAAATTGAGGAATCGAGAGGTTCAACTAGTCAAAGTGCAATGGGGAGATGACGAAAGCAATGCTACTTGGGAGACGGAAGCGAAGATGCGTTTTTTGTACCCATTTCTTTTTGAGGGTATGTCTTTACTTTCTCCTCTATCGTTGTCTAGTACTTATCTTATCTTTAGTATATCCTCTCGTTAGTACTGATTGACCTTTAGATAGGGTAAACCTATGGTTGAAACATGTGTTTGAGACATGTTATGGTTGATGGATGCAAGTGGATGCAAGTGTTTGCTAGTGGTTGCTCGTGGATGCATATACACACACTCTAGGCACTAGATCGGCTCAGTCACTTCATATTGCATATTGCATAAAATTGTGTGTAGGAAGCTATATTTATGGATGTATAATGATTGTGTTATCATATGGATGATGCATTTTGGTGAATGATTGTGCACTCATGTAGATATTGTATGTGTCGATAGGGTTCTCTCGCATACATAATGGATGCATGGCACTATCATGGTTTGCATATGTTCATACATTAGATAGGGAACATATACACACACTCTTTGCATATACTCATACATCATTAGAAATTGTTTTAAGGACAATGGATGCCCGTGTTTGATGGATTGAGTAGATGGTTGTTTGGATGGTAGGATATGCATTCTCCTTAGCTTAGAGATTTCGGGGACGAAATCCTTTAAGGAGGGGAGAATGTAACACCCCGTATTTCAGTTAATGCTAAAATTCACTAATTACAGAATAAATAATCTCAGATGTGAGAATTGGGGAAAACGGGCTGCGTCATTGCGTTTGTCTCGGAAAAATACGCGAAATGGAGTCCGAGTTTTCGAGAATCGGAGTCCGTATGGCCCGGTTATGGCCCAAAGAAGTTTGCAGGAAAATTTAAGCTAAAAACAGATTTAAAAATTCAAATTCAGATTTGAAAATAGAACCAGCGGGGCAAGGCGGGAAAATTCCCGCCCTAACCATGTCGACAGGGCTGTCGACAGGCCTGTCGACAGGGGGGTCGACTTGCCTGTCGACAGGGGCGCGGCGTCCAGAGAACCTGGGTGCACCAGGTTGGGTTTTAGGCTGGCTTGGAGGGCTGGGTTCTAGAGATTTCCTAAATCTAACGGACCTAATCTAACCTAGGGTTAATCTAAGGGCCTAAAACACTCACCTAATATATAAATACACCCTAAACCTACCCTAATCCATACTAAAAATAGAAATGATGGCCTCATGCCGCCAAATTAAATCCTAGAAGGAGCCTCCACTAGTCCATGAAGGAAGTTGCAAGCTAATCACTCTCTAATCAATCTCTAATCATCACCATCTTCATATTTAGCAACTAATTCCACTTCATAAGTTTGCTAATCTTGGGTTTGGTGAGTTTCTATCACTTTAACTTCAATTGCTAAAGTAAGTAGATTGGGTGTAATGAGACTTATGGTCTTAAATGCGGATTAGTGAGTTTAAATCATTTATAATGATATGCTACTCTATGTTTTCCTATGTTTATGCATAATTAATAAGTGGGCTTATGCATGTTTGATAAGTTGGTTTATGCATATTTAACAAGTGGGTTTATGCATGTTTAATAAGTGGGTTTATGCATGTTTAATAAGTGAGATATGCAAGTTATGTGTATGTTTAAATGCAAGTTTAATGTGATATGCAAGTTATGCATGCTTATGCAAGTATATGAATGCTTATGCAAGTTATGTATATGCTTAAATGCAAGTTTAATGTGATATGCAAGTTATGCATGCTTATGCAAGTATATGAATGCTTATGCAAGTTATGTATATGCTTAAATGCAAGCTTAATGTGATATGCAAGTTATGCATGCTTATGCAAGTATGTGGATGCTTATGCAAGTTATGTGTATGCTTAAATGCATGTTTAACATGTTATGCAAGTTATGAGAATGCTTATATGCAAGTTCAACATGTTATGCAAGATATGTATATGATAATATGCAAGTTTGGGATAAATGTAGTTGGGTTAATATATGTTCATATATGCAAGTTGACATCCTCTTAACCCATGACAAAGTTATATGCCAAGATTTGGTTAAACCCATGATATTTTTGATGGATCTTCCCTTGATTATGTCATGAAATGAGAACGATTTACGTGGGGAACGATGGGGTTAATAAATATGTTAATAAAAGTGTGACTGGGTATGATTAAGCATACCGTAAAAATAAATTAACATAAGTGGGAATTTACCTATTGAGTTAGGTCTACCCCATGGGAATTTACCTATTGAGTTAGGTCTACCCATGTTATGAAAAACTTGATGTTAATTAGGGATAATTAATATGGGGGTGATTAATTAGGTGTAATTAATCAACTAAGACACGAGGTTGGACCCTTTTGTAGCGGAAGTCTGCCCGTTACCGACCGGCCATCCAGTGGCTACAAATGATTGGCCCAATGTGAGAGGTCTTAGTCATAAATTAAATACATGATTAAAGTAAAGACACGAGGTTAGACCCTTTTGATGACAGAAGTCTGCCCGGAACCGACCGGCATATCCAGCAGTCATAAAAGACGGTCTAATGTGAGAGGTCTTTATGAGGTCATGATCTTAATTAATTAATTAAGAAACACTTAATCATATTAGCATATAGAGGGACATGAGGGGTTAAGTGGGTGCCTTGGGTGGCATGTGGAAATCTAGTGGGTTGCCTTGGGTGGCAATAGAAAATACGATTAGAATACTTAACCAAGTGGAAACATGTAATTAAACATGATTAAAGGGTTAAGTGGGATACACTAGATAAGTGACAAGCTTAGGTGGGGAGCTTGTGGGGGCCCATTTCAACCAATATCCCAAAACGTATCTTTGTGGGCTCGACTCTAGTCGAGTGACGGGACACGCATATTGGGCTTGACTATAAGAGGCCAAAACGGGTTAGCGGTGGCAACGCAAGTCCAACGGGTTTTATATGCGTGTGTGGGCCCGGGCTGGTAGATAAGCCGTTGTTGCATGGTGTAGATATAAAGCCGTGCACTGTTGATATTATCAGGTGGCCACTTTGGGGAATGATACACCCCATTGTGGGACCAGCACGGGTATCTACGGTAGGGAGCCGATCGCTGGAGGGTAGTGGGTACACCTAATAAAGATAGGGGCAGACGGCACCTATGTAGGGGTAAACGAAACTACTGGGTAAAATTACTAAGTACACCTAGTGGAGATAGGGGCAGACGGCACCTATGTAGTGGGCTAGGGGTACAAGAAACTACTGGGGAAATTTTCTAAGTCCTTGGGAGGGATCAACCTTTAAGTAGGGATGACTGGTGTGGTGCAGTTAGAAATTATCCTTGGGTGGGTAGATGCGTCTTTACAGTTATCTTAGTTTATCCTAAGTCTACCAAGCTGCTTAGTGTAGCCATTCATCCCCAGACATTACCGTAGGTCAAGTTTATGTCTTCTGTGGTTACTTTAATGATTGTATTGTTAAAGTTATAGGACTCGCTCAGACTTATGTCTGACCCCGTTGTTTTTATCTTTTTCCCAACCCTCAGGTCCTACGGTGGATCCTAGCAGTAGTGGAGCTTGATCGGATTGCTGTTCCAGTCTTTAGGAGCTTGGATAGATGTAAAGCTCCAGTTACCCAGTTATCTTTTCTTTTGTCCTGGCTATTGTATGAGAGAGTGGGATTATGTACTTCTTTATTTTGATGGATATTGTACTTGACTTTTATTGTGGTTTTATGATGTAACCAGACATGTTTATTTCCGCTGTTATGAGATGATGTTTTAAATTTCAAGTACTAATTATATCTGTCTTGTTGTAATTTTTCTGTTCTATATTCACTAAAATACTCCACCGATGCTATGGCATTCCCTTAGAGAGTGACCATAGCGGGCGTGGGGTGTTACATAAACGCATAGACATGCAAACAGAGACAAGGAGATAACAGAGGTAGCGGTTTGAATGTATGACTACAGAACTGTGAAATATTGAAATCCAATTAGTAATACAAAAATTTAGATGCAAAACAAATGAAAACAGCACGTGCAAGTGACAAAGTAAAACAAATGAGATAACTTGTACCTGAGTTTGGCCATAGAGGCATTTGCTTTCAACTATCCTGTTAAGACACCAAGTGTATTTGAATTTATTTTAAACATACTGTATCTTCTCTCTTCTTACCTTAAATGGTTCCAAACGAAGTAATCGACCGGTGTAGGATATTTATGATCAATTTATAAAAAGACACCAAGTAATCTCTGTGCTTAAATGTTTGGCCTAAACAATCACTGTGCCAACGTTTATAATTTTATGTGGAGCCTTTCTTTATCAATGTACTATCATATATGCATAAATCCCAAAAATATATACGAAATATTTAACAAATGATATACATTTGAATCCTTGATCTGTGAATTGAAAACAATCCCGATTCTAAAGGGATTTAAAAAAATAAGTATTAACAAATATACCTGGTTTCATCGCTCTTGTCATCCCAGCTAAGCCAAATTGGATATTCCCCAATCTGTAAAATGCATTCCATTTTTCACTTTCACATACTCAAGCATGTCAGATCTCCTATGTCATGATAAAGCCAGGTGGCAGCCTGCAATAGCTCATCCTTATACTCACTAGAGTTGCGATGCTTTGAAGATCTGGAATGATAACACTGTATATTCCTTTGTGAATATCGAATCCACAAGAGAATCAAGACAGAAAATCGAACAAAGAGGGGCACTGAAAATCAAGACTACATATTTTACACACAAATCATCACTAGCAAAGAGGGACACCGAAAACCAAGACAAAAAATAGAACAAAAAATCTCAGAGAACTCACAATTTCTAGAGATTTTCGGTGGCAACCTCATCCCAAATCAATCGAGAAGCAAGCCACGAGATTTCGAATCCACAAAAGAATCAAAACGTCAAACAATCTATTTAAATTTGGGAATTCATAAAACCCTAATTTCATTGTCGGTCGACATTTTGAGCAATGGAGATAATTATAAAACAAGCGGCCGATCTCTTTTGGGTTGGTGTAAAATGAAAATTCAGTGGGGAAAAATGAGTAGTCTGATTAGATACGGGCAGAAGACGTACCAAATGGAAACGATCCGAAGTTTAATGATCAAGGGTCAGATTTTCATGATTGGGAAGACGTGGATCGGTTAAGACGTAGCAAATGAAATTTGATAGGGGTATAAGCTGTATCAAATTAGATACGGCTTAAAGCCGTATTAAATTCTTAACTTCTGGTGTGTCAAATTTGCTTTTATGGTGTAGTGGTACGGTTTTCTTGGCTTTTGGTTGGTCCACGTTTTTGCTTTGAGGAACACACATTTGTGCGGTAGAAAATAATGGCAACGTGGCTTGTGTTTTGATCGGTGAGATGATTTTTGTTTAGGGCTAGTATGGTATTTAAAGTTCGGTTTTTCAAAGTACCGTGTTATCTAAATTCCACTCACGTACGGACAGAAATCAAGATACCGTTGTATCGAGCTCGGTTCCACGATCCCAAAAATATAAAAATACCGGTAGGTGGAATCATATTTTGAAACTTCAAAATGTTAATTTCAGGGTGCGAAATACTTCAAATAAAAAGTTGCTTAATAAATTAATTAAAAATTACAATAAAATTCTAAAAATTATTTTATCGCTATTTCCCAAAAGAACCTTGTCTAAATTCAAACCCGATATTCAAATATTTTTAAATAACCGTTGTGGCCACAAACGAATATACCGCTGTTTTTCTGAATATTTGATTTGGACATAAATCAAAATCTACATGACGAAATCCCAATATTTCTCTTCCACTAGAAAGATAGACTTCACCAGCTCCACACGTTTCTTGTTTCACAGAAATCTGGCTTAAAACGAATCCTGTATATTCTATTGAAGTTCGAATCGCCAATTTACGAACTACAGCGCCATTTTAAGCTCAATTATAATTATATTATAATTTATTCGTTCGACTATCGACGATTGAATATATTCGTCATTCAAATTCAATTCTAAACTGAATTATATAATTTGAATTGCCCAGTTCACACCATATCGCCATTTCAGCCAATTCTGATTATTTTAGAATTAACTAAATTATTTAATTTATTATTTTTAATTAAATATTCACCATTATATAATTCCATGACCATTAAATCCCTTAATCACCTTATATATATAATTAAATAAATAAATTATAATACCTCTGCCAATGCGGGTCATTACACCAATTGCAACCTTGGTTTTTCTTCCAAGTCCTAATTTATCCGACTTTAGAATTACAGTAATGGTATTCTAATTTTTTCCCGTTGCTTTACACCAACGAATCAATGTACTCAGCGAATCAAATGCCTAAATTCAAATAGTTCATGAAAAAATTAACATAATCCATTTTCATAACTACATTAGCAATTTTAATTTTTATAAATGAGTACTTACTTCGTCGGTTGTGAAATGATTCGTCAAATCAACATTTATGACTTTTAAGTCATTTTATCGAACATCTTGCATCATATTATCAGAACCATCATATTTATCATGTGAAACAATTATGGTGTTGTCCAGTTTATCATCATTCAAATACTCTATCAATCAAACGAAAAAAAATATTAATGTATAAATTTGTAAAACAAGATATGTAAGTTATACGGATAAAACCCTACAAGTCAAAACTTACATTGTCATTCTTTATTACAACATCGTTGCGTCAAATTTAATGTCCTCCGAGCTTGAAATTTGCAATGGAAATGGAAAAAATATCCTAAAACGCAATGGAAAACCCTAACCATAAAAAAACGTAACAACATGTTCTATAAAAGAATATAAAACAATAAAAATCAAGCAAATCTAACATCTTTTTTATCTTTATCTTCTATCTCTGTTAGGCACAAAAGAATATCTTCTTTTGTTAGGGTTATGGTTTGAAATTGCAGAAAAGTACGTGTTTTATTAGAAGAAGTATGATGGCGAATAATTAAATGAAGGAATAATATATGATGGCCAGAAGAATATAAAAAATAATAATTTTTATTAAATTTAGAAAGGTGGCCGGAAGTTTAAACCGGGGTGTGAATAGTAGCATCCTAAATAAATCTGATATTACTTATTTTTGTTTTTTGTTTCCTTTGCGTCTTTTTTCCACTCTCCTTGCCTTTCAGCCTGGAATATTCTTCCTCTAATTCATGCCTCTTCGCAGATGTCCACCTCTTCTTCGATGAATGTCGCAAAACCCTTCCTCAAGTTTCTGCATCCCTCCAGTCATCGCAATTTCAAGGACTCAAAAGCTTTCTTTTGGTTTTGGTGAAATAAACAACAGCATTTTTAATTTCTCTCTTTTCTCTTCAAGCTTTCCCCTTTTTTCGTTATCCTCCACACTCTCAAATTAACGAAATTGGCAATTTTAATTTGTTCCCTCAAACCTAAAAGTTATTAATTTTCCCTCAATTTTGTACCGGTGGCTCTATCCAAATATTGGATCGTCAATTCTAGGTCTTCTTAAAAATTAGATGGCGGTTCTTCACCTCGAGGTCCCTACCTACAATCGTTTGGACTGGGAAAGCAAGGCATTTATCGTGGTACGACGGCGTAACGTGGTAAATTTCTATTTCGCAGCTAAACTTATCATTTTTGAAAGCAAGATGAGCTCTGAATATAGAAGTTTGTTATTTATTTTAAGCATAACGAATTATTTTTGATCTAAAAAGCGTATTATTATGTTTGCTTAATGTTCGTTGATTTATTATTGGGATCCCTTTGACTTAACATGCTTTCTCATGGTGGCATAAACCAAGTATATTATTTGTCACCATTTCATATTTGTTTCGTTTGCAAACTTTTTGTTCATGGTATTTATTTGCAGTGGAGGAACATCAGTTGATGGATTTTGCTCATTCTACACCGGGTTTAGCCGGTATGACTTAGATTTGTTCATTTGTACGGTTTTACTTTCCTTTTATTTTGCTTGCATTCCGTTATTTCATTTAGTTATATCCATAACCTATACAGTCAGAACAATTAATGTTTCTAATTTTTTGGTACGTCTTGCTTAATTGAAGACTTTTACATAGTTTTGCTCACTGTTTCCCATTATTTGCCTACATCATCCATTGTACCTTTCCATAAACTGATTGGTATTTATCTGTAATGTGATGAATCTTGGATTGAAACTTTGAATTCAATATCCAGCAACAATCTAATGTCGGGGTATGCTTATAAGTGATAACATATCCAACTTTGGCAACATGTATGTTGAAACAAGTGTGGAAATTTTTCGGATGACATCGTATTTTTACATGTTATTTGGGTTTCTGGTATATGGTTATCTGGAATATTGTGTTGAGATTTTTTTTGAAATAAATCTGTATTATGCACCATTTATTATGAACTATAATTACAACATAAATGCATGCTTCGGGACAGTGAGGAGGCTAACATATAACTTCTGCTACACTTCAACTACTAGATTTGAGCTCCATTATTTCTTGTCATGTTTTAAAATATGATTGAAACGAATGCCGTAATTCAATCATTTATAACCAGGTCTGCAATATTTCACCTGAGGAAAATTCCTTAGCTACCTATTACCAGCTTCCCCTACTCAGCTTTGAAAGGATTTTAAGTTGGTCAATAATGCATGTAAATTTTGTTATATATTTTTTGTATGTTGGGTTGCCATGGCCAATAATTGACATCCTTCACATTATGTTGTATTGTGAATGTTAAATATAACTATTATTAAATGACTTTTATTTATTGGTTACTTTCCACGTGTACATAAAGGTAGATAGTTTGTTTCCAATCACGATTTTCTTTTTACAATAGTCACTGCCATGATTACTGACATGTTCTGAAATTTGAAGCTTTAAATTGAAACTGGGCCATGTAGCTATTATGAAATTATTCAATGAATTAGGCGAATTTTTACATTATGCAATTTCTTATTGGGCAGCATGATCAGTCGATGTTCCAGGAGAAGTATTTGAAGGGTCAACATATAAACATATTTATCTACATGTGCAACCAGACACCCAGGACACGTCACAAACAAAATATTGGACTGTAACAGTGCATTTTGTACTGATATATTTTCCATAATGTGTTCTCATTCAACGTAGAACATTCTTAGTATGCAATGCATGGTAATTCCTCTTTATGTTTATGTTCTCATTCCATATCAAAGTCATTGAAAATTGAAGTTTTGTCGTAAGTTTCAACATTCTGCTGTTTTCTAAGTGAATTATAATGCTAACAATTTTTGATAGGCTTAAATTAATTTTTATGAAGTGAATTTGCTAAAGAAGGTAAACAACAACTTTTCTGTACTTTTCTGTTTTTATAATACCTACAATTTGTAAGTCAAGTTTCAAACCTCAATCCATTAAGAATTTTAATTTTATGTTATGCAGCTAATAGAAGGTTCATTATAGTTTTCTACAGGTTAAGTTTTTAATTGAAAAAACAAGTCTAAATTGTAGTTTGTTGCCATTCATAGTTTTAGTATATAAGGTTCAACTATCATTAATTTTATCATGTTTTCTAAAGGCAAGATATAATTGACATTGAGTTATGGAATGTAATCCAAATAAAATTTAATCTACTTTATTTCCAGCCATTAATGCTGATTTAGAAAATATTGATCCATGCACAAAATATGCGATATTTTGCATTTACAAGGCGGATCGAGAAACTTTAATTTGTTTACTTATTTTTAGATCAGCTATGCCTATGGTTTGCATTCATATCACTGCCTGCTCCTAAGATTTATCTGATGCATAGTTGTATATTTCCTTCGTTGCATAATATTACCTCATTTTACAATCATTGTCTATTCTGTGTTCTATGGTAATATTTGTTTGTGCTTGAAATCAAAACCTAAAATGGTACTGCATTTCCAAATGTGTATTCCCTTCCATATTTTACCAAATTAATTTGGGGTGCTAATCTCCTTTTTCATGCTATGAACATACACTAACTGGGCACCTGAATCCATATCATCATATAATATTAAATTCTCTTAATTAAAACAGATATTACTTATTTTGCTTTCTCAATCTTATTTTAATCATTTTTTACGTATATGTTAACTAACTTTTGAGGTTGTAGAAAATTAAAAAATGAAAGGTGAACGTAAACCAAAGGTCAAACGGATATTACATCTAAGTTACGTAGACAGAAGTTTGACCTAGTGACCCCATATCTATATAGTAAAATTCCTTGGACTTAACGAGAAAGACAAGCAAAAGACAAAGAATGGCCATGATTTTAGACAACAAAGACATCCAAGGGTAAATAACAAATTATTTTGTATTTTTTAAACGGCGTAAATATTCATCTGACGCCGTTATAATGTTCAGCCATGCAATCACGCATACATGCCCATTTTCCCCACTACCTCTGTACAACTGCTCCATTATTTCATGTTTCGTCTTTTCTTCTTCCGGATTTATCCTCAGTTCAACTACTCTCGCTACGTCACTACGGCCTCCTCTAAATTCCTCCTCAATTGGCTCCAATCAAGTTTACCCACTAATCATTTGCAAGTTTGTAACCTGAATTACCTTTTTCTGTAATCCATGGCGTTCTTCTCATATCTACTTAAACGTTTAAGGTTAGTGATTGCCTAATTCTGGTTTATAATCTGAGGCTTAAAGAGGGGATTTTCACTTCTGTTCATTTTCAAGAATCCATTTTTCCCCTCATTCCTCAAAATCAGATCAATTTCATATGTTTTGCTTTCTTCGGCTTTAGTTTTCACTGAAAATTTGAGATTTGCGTTGCTAAACAAATCACTGAATTTGTGTGTGTGTGTAGATTTTTTTTTTTTTTTTTTTTTTTTTTTTTTTGCAGCGCTGATGATTCCATTATGTCTAGGTTGGGTTATCATGTGCATTTGTGCGGACGCATTAATGGTCTAATGTTGAATTTTCGTTCTATCTGGTGGTGAAAATGAGTATATATTGAAATATGCTGTGGTAGATGCAAACTTAGCAAGTGAGTTTTTAATACTGAAAGCTCCTTGACATAGCAAGTTAGAGTTTTGACACTTCTTTTACATTTTACTTACTTCAGCCACCATAGTGATCTGTCGGCATCATTTTTTTTACAAGAATTATGCCTCCATGGATAAAAGACTGAAGCGTTTTCGTGCTATTTTTATATCGGCCCCTTATTCATGTTCATACCTTTCCAATACTGAAGCTTTTTCGTGCTATTTTTATATCGGCCCCTTATCCATGTTCGTACCTTTCCAATACTGTAGCGTTTTCTTGCTGCCTTTTAGTGATTTTGAATGCGAAGAAATTACATTGGCATGTTAACTCCTATATTTTGGCAGCATTACTGGGTCTTTTTGCTTACATGTTAAATTAATTAAACAAACATTGTATTGTAGAGATGGATTTCATTCTATTATTTTGATTAATTCTCAAAGCTTTCTATGCATCATATTGGTTGTATTTTAATCTTATTTTGGTTCAGTTATTAGTGTTACATTAAGCACACAGATTTTCTTTCTTAATTCTGATATATAGTGCTTTTGTATTTGCTATATTGCAGTTAATACACTGCTCAAGATGTCAGCAGACTTTGAAAGAATTATTCTGTAACATGAAACATAATTTTATGGTACAACAAAAGCAAGTTTGTATGTGCAGAAAAAAAAAAGGTTAGACCTATAAAGTTCTTCCCTTTCACAGCTTTAGTAATTAACCATGCTTGTGATTATCTAGCAAGTGGAAGAGTTTAAAGGAGGATCAAAATTGTCATATTACCTAAGAATTTGACTGTATATAATAATTTTGCTATGTACAGTTACTGTGTATATTATTATTTATTTTGTATATAAGTTTCTTTTGAGAGTACATATTTACTATTATATGAATGTCCAAACGCTACAGAGAGCATGTGTATTTCGAAAAGTTTGATGCTGCACATGTTACATGTTGCTTTTGGAAATTATTTCTACACTGTCTTCTGCTGCGCTACTGTGGTAATATGAATGAGATTGTACAAATTTAACTTTTGAGATAAAACAAAAAATAATAGCAAAAATTTTATCAAAATAAGTATCAACAAATTCGTCATGCATTACAAAATTATTATTTTTTAATAGCAAAAATCTTAATTTTAAAATTCGCACAACCTCTTGCTGACTATCTCAGTTCTTTTCTAATGTTTTATATTTAACTTCATATATCATAGTGAATTACGAATCTTAAAACTATAATTAAACTTAGTAAACTATTAGTTGTTTTGTCAAATAAATCATAAAAATATGAAAATTTCATTATTTGCATAGTATTCACATTCAAAAAAGATTTAAAATTCATTTGAATATACAACTACATCAGTTACATAGCATAATTACATGCGTGAGCAATGATTGCAAATTTAATTGATGATTCATACATGTTAATACGTTGATGCATTACGTTGTGAAATTCTTATTTTGACTAAAAGTCCCTACATTCTGAAATTTCTAGGGCTATTTACAAAACCCACCTCAATATCACATAATTTTGTACATTTACATCAATATATTTTTAATTAACCATGTAATATTAGTTTTATTTTGTTAGAATAAATTTAATTAATAAATATTCATTAATTCATCTAATAAATCCGTAAATGTGATGGTTCCAATTTGTATCTCACATTCATATCAAGAAAAGCGATTAAATAGAGTTCTCATTTAAATATAAAGATATATAATTCCGATACCATAAATATTTTACATGAATAACATTAGGATAACTAATGTATTATTCATTTATCTCAATAAATTTATCTACACTTTTGAATTCTATTTTTAACTTTAAATATCAATATTTTGACATTTCTATAGTTATTTACAACTTCATCTTCTGTTTCTTAATCTTTCATGTTTAGATCTATGTATTCAAATTGCTTAAGAAATCTCAGATTTAAAGTGTTTTAATAATCTGTATATCAATCATATATGTATACATACATATACTAATAAAAACAAAAATGAAAAATTTGTGCTTAACTATATAGATTTATAAATCCAATGCATATATTATGTACATAAACAATAATAACAAAGTTAAATTGTAAATTGACTATAATCATTTATGTACACAAACAATAAATTTATCATACAAAGCATCAAAAAGTCCTATTTTTAACTTAAATATCTCCGCACTAAAATATCCGCAATCTTTTTACAAATCATTCTAAATTGATTCATATTATTTACTCTTAAGTCAATATACTTTAACTAATTACATAGTTTCAAATTAAATATATATATAAAAGAAATAATGTAACGACCCAGCGGGTTCGACCCCCCGGGCTTCGACAATAATACATAAAACCGTATTACTCGCCAAAACCCAAGTATCGAAAACACCAGATAGTTATTAGAAAGAAGGTAGAGGGTGAGATAAGAAAGAAAGAAATATTAGAATAGAAGAAAAAGAAGAAGAATAACACAACATTAGAGTCTCACATCGCAGCGGAACAAAATATAATATAGAAATAATCTTTATTGAGAGCTTGAGAAATACTTACAAACATCAGAGTACATCAATACACTCGGACAGTTATTACAACCTGTCCTCATACACAACACACAACGGAATAATAACTGTATAACATCAAACGTCTGAACTCTTCCAGCTCGTCTCCTGAGCTTCGTATTATCCAATAACCTGAACCTGTACAACCCGGTCTAACCCGAGCATTACAAATACCGGGTCAGTCTGGTGAACCAGAGTGAGAACAACTCGCAAAGTTTAAGGGGATCATCAAACTTGATTTTACGGTTCAAAATCTTTTCGAAAGAAAAGAGTAATCGTAAGACCG
Organism: Allium sativum; assembly: GCA_030737875.1. NCBI lineage: Eukaryota > Viridiplantae > Streptophyta > Magnoliopsida > Asparagales > Amaryllidaceae > Allium > Allium sativum. Next base: position 153,088,235 of record CM060924.1, on the reverse strand, counting down.
AATCCACACAAAAATACGGATGGTTTTTACCTTACGATAACCCAAAACATTTTTGAAATCAATAATTTTTCTAATATTATAATAGTGTCTAAATACAAGTAAATATCAATCTAGTGGAACGCTTGCATCTCACGCTCCACATATATAGTATACAATCAAAATCGCGGCGCTTATTGGAGATTGGATTCTGATTATGACAAGGTATGGAACCACCTGCCGATAGTGTATCTCTAGAGGCGAATACACTGGGTTTAACAAGAACGTCTTGCAACCCGGCCCACACATGACCGACCACTCATTTCGCTTGAGTGTACCGAATGTATATCACCAACGGTTGGGATCAGCATCTGTTTCCCGAAAAGGGACAGTATCGATACATTAAAGAAGCAAAAGGAATTTCTCTAGATAGGTGATTATACACTCTAATGGGAGCGACCCACATAGCCATGCTGCCTGCCCAATTTTTGTCATTTCCCGGCTGATGAGACTTGAGGTTACGATTCCCTACCTTTTAGATCAACACATTTATCTTTGAATGCCACATCGTCATACCCACCAAATCACAAATTGATTTCCATAAAAATATCACGGGTATGAAGCTAAGAGAAACGAATTCCTCCACCACCAAACGTGAATACGTTTGAAGAGATAAATTTACATGATCTATAAGATATACTCTGTCAGACACTCGTCCATACAAGTCATTCAGGAACAGGATGAACCGAAGGCACCCTTCTACCGCATCCAAAGGATCAGTAGCGAGAAGTCCTTGCAATCCGCAAAATCTCAACCACGACCGAATCACAGTTTAAAAACCTCTGGTAGCTAGCCAAAGAAATTCAACAGCAATCCTTCCGCTTATGAAGATCCACGGTCTTCAATGCTCCATCTCGGCCATCTTCTGATATCTTCACGTTTACGTATTTTTTGGTTGGAATGGTTTACGAATATAAATTCGATCCCGGACTTTCCGTACCAACAATCGATTGGCCAGATTTTGATAGTCGGTGATTTAACTATCAAAATAAACAATCATCATTCATAGAAAAATAAAATAGACTCATTGGATCAGTATACAGTGTCACTTGGCCTCTTTAATTAAACATCCGTTAATTAAATTTTTACATCTTCCAATATTTGGAAATCCCGCTTTTCAATTCTTATTTCCAAATCAAATTATTCAATCTTATAGCTTTCCAAATTTATAATATCTTTCACCATTGTTTATAAACTAACATCATCCTTGGATAATCATGAAGTCGTCACAAGTTGGGGTAATTTATTTACCTCTCAGATCTTGAGTCGACAACACTTTTATCTTCGTAGTATGTATAAGTTTATAAACAAAATCTCATTCAAATAATATCTCAACACTTCTATGTATTTTAGAATCCTTTTTTAAAAAAACATATATCTTAATTTTATTGAAATAAACTCCTTTCACATAAAAATATTCATCCTAGGTCTTTATCATTAGATTCGCTTCTATAACGCAGTTCAATCCACTAAGGTTTCTATTCAATCTCGACTCACATAAATCTTTTTTAAACTCTCTTTTTATATAATTCCCTTTCGGAAATGAACCCACAATCTAACTCATATGAATATGAGTAAACTTATAAAGATCCCTTTTAGTTATAAAACAAGGTATTATTTAACTAATCCCCTTTATCACCGTTTCCATTTCCAATCTGGTTTCTTTCAGACATTATTTACTTTAATGTTAACATTATTCTTTTATAGCAATTTGGAGACGATATATCAAAATAACTTGTTTTCTTTTGAAAACACTATTATAGATCCCATTCTTGTCTATCGAGCCACTTTATGCATTCATATTTATATTACACTTTAAAGATCTCGTTTACAGGTCACCTCTTCGTTATTTGTTTAACATCCTTTTACAACAAATAGTTTACTTCATTATCAATAATAAATCTTTCTTAAAAGCTTATTTAAAATGATATGTAACTTCACAATCCAATAATAGTTTTATAAAAATCAATCATCGTGCAAGTCGTCAACTTGGTTCTCTCTAACAAAGTTACTTTGTTAACCATCCCCACTTCGTTATTTCTTTTAAATAAATAAATTAGTTAATTTAAATAATTACATTTGATTTTATTAACAATCTAATTAAATAAAAAAATCTCATTTAATTGTTTATAAAAACAATCAATTAAACACTTAACCATCTTGTTAATCGCTACCCACTTGCCTACAAATCTCGCTTTATATACTTATTTTACCATTACAAGATATAAATAATTATTTATTTTCTTTAATAACTTTATTTAAAAATAAACTATATAAAATAGATTCCAAAACATGTCTTTAGTTATAAAACAAAATTTTCAGCTTTCCTTCTATCGATTTACCTAACGGTAGATCAATTTCTATAAAATGATTCATTTATAGGTCATCTGCCGAAAATCACTTAACCAATATCACCCATTGGTTAATATCAACTAAGTGTTGAATTTGGGTTTGACAATCGACAATCAATCAAGGTGATTAAACAGTTCATATAAACACCATATTTGAGGAATCCGGTTGGATACCTTCAACCTATCCTTCTCTGCATCACAATGGGTTACTTCAAATTTAATATGTCAATATATTTATTGCAGTAAAACACAAATAAGCAGTTCAACAAACAATTTATCACATCAATCAAGCATTCAATTATTTACTTAATACGTTTATATTATTATAAACGTAATCAACAAGATAAGTTACCTTGTTTGGAATCTAATCGTTAAAATAACAATTTGATTCAATTAAATTAAACGAACGCTTAATTTAATTCATGAATATTAAATAATATTCAACATATAAACAAACTGTCATTCAATCATCAACCATTAGCAAACATTACACACAAAATAAAAACTCAGTTTATAAAATATTAACGGGGTAAACTGAGTGAGTGGAACTCATCTTGATTCCGTTCGTCAATCAAAACAATTCGTTTCAGTTGCTTTTAATCCCATCCAAAACCAGCTTCATGATATCGTGCCCACTGATACGGTCCCAACGCTCGCGGTCTCGTCGTATTCTGACAACATATTAGAACGTCACAAGATTTATACAAGTAGGGTTTTTAATGTAACCTATTAAAATTTAACTAAAACTCTACTTAAATCTTGCTTACTCTACCTAACTGAGATTAGATACGTGAAAAATACTATGGAGATATAAATACTACAGATATATCAACACAGTGATTTTAGGCACATATTCTAATTTGAACCAAACGGCTTTATGGGCTTTAATATTATACTTAAACAAGACGGCCAGAATAACGTACTTATGCAAAATTTTGTATTAGGAACATTAATTAAAACAACTAGGCACTACGTAGTTGCTGTTCTAATTCACACCCAAGGGCCACCTTTTCTATTCTTTACTCAAGGTCTTATTAAGCTAAATACATTTAAAACTTGCTTGTGTTAATTAGTAAAACATGAGTAGACACATGCTAAATCCAAGTGGGCATGTTAAGGCCGATATTTATCAAGTTTAGCCACATTAGGTAACGTTATTTATATATACTATCAGGTATATAAAATCATACTAGCCACCTCATCAACGTGATTAGGCATATTTAATAATTTACTATTCATTGTCTCTACCTTTTGATCTGCTGTTCTTTCTTCTTGCGTCCAACCTCTTCGCACTTTCACCAATGTATCCTCCCGACGCAACTCCGTGTTATACTTCCATTGTTGCTCCCCTAACTGCTGCATGCCGCGCAAGCCCTTCACTCCCATGTCACAGCTCTTCTTCTCCACACAGATACTTTTGCTTTCGGTCCACTGTGTTTGCCAAACTCTTCGTCCACGGCTGTTAAACTTCCACCCACTACTGCATATTACTTCTTCGCCCATACGTACATATATACTTTCCCATGCATGCATACACCTCTTCTTACCCAACTGTTGTCCGCCTTCCTCCCATCACAGACTGCTCCACCATCTCCGCCTTGCTCCTCTACTGCTTTTCCTCTTCTTCTTTGCTGTTATGCAAAGCTGCTCCACTGCGTTGGCCTCCTCTCCGGTAACGCAAGGAAAGGAAGAAACAGTGGAAGGTGGATTTTAAATTTGGTTCGGTGTGTAAATTTGGATGAGGAGTGTTTCGGGTTTAAGCTTCGAAATGGAACTGGTGTGGGAAGGAAGACTTAAATTTGTTTTATGGAAGGGGAGTTTTGGTTTTTTTTCTGTGTTTCGTTTGCAGAAGGGAGAGCGAGAGCAAAGCGTGCGTGTATTTATAGATGGGAAACCGTGGAGAGGAAGGAATCTTTAAGCGTGGTTGTCATGGCGTTTAATTGTTTGGCTTCGACGGCAAAGAAGAGAACTGTTTAATATTTTCCTTTAGATTAAAAATATATATTCAATGCACTCATCCCTTACGGTACATGCAGTTAATAGTTTCCCTTCCAATCCTTATTATCCTACAGATTGTTATTAATACTAGTAGTAGCTTTTCACATTTACTGTGCAATGTACCGAACTGATGTATATTCCTCAACCTGCATTTGTTATGTTCTTTAAATTGAGCTTTGATATCTTTAAGAACTTGCTCTACTTGATAAAATCGATTCCATCCTCTTGATCAACTTCAGGAATCTTAGTAGCCGCATTATACCCCTCTAATAATTCCTAGTCACAAGCATTTCAAAATGGTAATCATTTTTTTTTTATTGGCGAGCTTAATAAGTAACGGGCTATGTTCACTAGTTAAGCTTTGTACGGTACAGCTATTTCCGTATATTGATTAAATTCTAACGGTGTTTACCGTTATTTACGTTGATCGTTTAATATATGCACCGACATAACAACTCTAACTGACTCCAAACTGAAAATCTAGTAATAAATAACGATACGTATTCCAATAAAATTCGTTTCGTCGAAAACGGTGGTCGTTTGAAAAATAAACCATTTCTTAAGGCTTATAAATATATCGATCAATTCCTTGGGTGCGAAGCACGTGCCTTATCATAGGGTAAACAACGTATTGATTTGAACGTTCTATTTAATTTCATCATCAATTATCGTTGAGCGTTTTGTATTCGTACTGATGTACAAGAATTTCACATTGTAAATTACGAAATACCGCAACGTTTACGAGTTCGAATTATATAGATATACATTCAATCTTTGTTATATAAACAAATTATAAATCCATTTATAAATCCCGAAGTAATATTTAAAATAATAATTTAAATATCTACCGAGAAACGCTGGCGACTAAGTGTGACTACGCTTCTCTCTTTAATTCCCTACCGAGAAACGCTGGCGTTTATGAGCCTATCGACTTTGATATTCCCAGGACGCCCCCCCAAAATCGTTGCCTGATTTGGTCAGAAAAACAGGTATGGATTATTGGAGTAGTTATTTAGTAGGTTTTTTTCTAGATGGTACACTGAATTATCTTGCTGTGACCAATTTTCTGAAGAAGTATTGGAAATTAAAAGGGGATGTTGACATCAAATTTGATGGTAGATTTTACTATTTCAAATTTTTTAACGATGATGAAAAGGATCGGATCTTAAATGCTGATCCGATTTTTATTAGAGGAAGAATGTTTATTCTGACTAAATGGGATCCAATGATCGGTAATGTTCAGTCGCAAATCAGGAAAGTTCCTGTATGGATTCACCTCTATCGAATTCCCACTATTCTTTGGACTCTAATTGGTATAAACTGGTTAGTGTGTCATGTAGGAAAATTAATCTGCTTTGATAGTAGCACAGAGAGAATGAACAGATTTAGATATGCTAAGGCGTTAGTGGAAGTCTCCCCTGAGTGTGTACTGCCTGATTCTATTCCAATATCAGCCTTAGGAGAGAATTGTCCCCCTGTTAAACTCTCTTACGACTGGAAGCCATTGATTTGTACCTTGTGCAAAGAATTTGGTCATGAAACATCCTCATGTGAGTTACATAATAACAAGAAGGTCGCAAAAGATGTTCAGATTAATACTAGCAAGCAACATCAAGTCAATGATCACAATGGGAATAACATAAAAAAGACACAGGAGATCTCTTTTCAAAACAATTGGAAAACAGTTAATAATAGAAAAAAGAAATATTGGAGAATGAAAACCATGAGTAATAGCATGGTTAATGTGAGTCGAGATGTGGAGATAGGAAATGGAAGCTCCAATCCTTTTGAGAATCTTGCTGATGCATATGTGGAACACGTAGGTGAGGAAGAACAAGCAGTAGTAGATGAAGGGACGGTTAATAATGAGATCAATACTAACGCAAAGGTGCAAGCTAATAGTCAACAGGTTGATTATAATATTGGAGGTAATGCTGAAGCTGCAACTAGCTTTGTAGCATTAATCAGTACCATGCAGGAGGCTGCAGCTCAAAATATAGAACAAATTAATCAAGTTGAAGGCGAGGAGGATCTGTTAGGTAATCTCTTTGATGAAAATTCTGTTAATGTTGATAAATCGCCAAAAGGAAATTCAAGCATGAGTAATACTTCTGCAACATGTGGTACCACTGGTTTAAATCCAGTCTCTTCTAAATCCTCTCCGATCACCGCGAAATCAGCTCCTGTAGCTTCTTCGTCTCCATATGGACACTTGAAACCTCCATCAAACTTTCAACTACCTCCTTCTAATGTAACAGGCGCAGGTTTGACATTTCCCATTGTTAACAACGCCCTCCTTTCAACTGCGGTGCCTACTTCCTCCCTTCATTCTTCCAAGAACAAAAAACTAAAAGGAAAGTTTTGGGCAGATGATGATCTCGATGATGGTAATGATTATGGTCCGGAGGATGTGATGCCTGTCAGTAGTAAGCTGAAAACAACCAGAAGGCATACGCGGAACAATCCGATGTATGACCCATCTCTTACATGATGTGATTTGATTTCATGTTATGTTGTTCACCAACATTCAGACCTAAAGATAGCAAACTTTCATGGAATGCTTTATAAATTGGAAGATTTCGAGGTCGTCTAATTGGATACATCTTGCTTCAATGAGCTATGCAGCAAGTTACCGTGACATTAGCAATGTTTGGAGTCTTTTCATTTTGTAAGCTTGGCATATGTTTGTATATGCTTGATAGCTTAAATTTGTAAATATTTCGTTGATTAATAAAATTAGCGCTTAACTTTCAAAAAAAATAATAATTTAAATATCTAACTAGCAAAAATACGGAACGTTACAAATAAGTTAAATGATATTTGCTAATTCATCTGAAAAAAATTTGATATGTCAATTTCAACAAGAATACTTGCTCATAGTAGTAAGAATAATGATATTATTATTTTACTTCAAAGAAATATAAGTTACATAACACATACCATGTATAAACAACAACTACAATAATGTATATTTAGTTTGCTGATTTTATCATGTATTGTATAATAAAGTTCCAAATTAAATATTAAAAATTTTAAATCTATATTTTATAATATGTTCGTGTTGAACGCACGGGTTACACACTAGTTTTCCATAAAAGTAAGCAGCATCACCCACTTTTAGCTTACAAGCATTCTTCCATAATTTCAATGACCGTTTGTTGTCTATTCAATATAAGACCACTGTTCAACCAAGGATCATTCCACAACTCCACATTAACAGCATCATTCACTCTATACCAGAAGTATGGCAGAAACTCTTCTCTATATTTGAAAATGCTCCTACATATCCAGCTCAGATTTTGCGGTGTATCCATAGACAAAAATTCTTGTCTGATGACATTTTCATACGACCATTTGACCCATATATTATCATTAATGTTGAGAAAATTATCGATGTGTTTAAAGAAGGCTGTTCTGTTCCATGTGACCATGTTCACTATACCAAGTCCTCCATTGCATATCGGTTTTTCAAGCGTCTTAAAGGCAACCGGTGCATGATACCGCTCATCCATTCTACCTCTCCAGAAGAACTTCATAAATGCAGATCGGATCATGTTAATAAGTTTGGTAGGTAGAATATACGTCCTTGCCCAATACACCTGCATAGAGGTTACTACGGATTTTATTAAGGTTAGCGTTCTGGCTTGACTCAATAGTCTACACGTCCGGTGTTCCATTCTCGCAATGGTCCTACTATAAAGAGGCATGCATTGACTCGTAGTTATCTTGGCTGATGTCAACGGAAAGCCGAGATAATTTATTGTATCATTTCTACACTACAGGCCAGTTTTAGCACTTAGCTCGTTTACTTGAGAATTAGTCAGACCAGCAACCTTCATCTCCAATTTTTCAAGATTAACACGTAGGCCTGTCATTTCGTCGAAGCGCTTGAGAGTTCTTAATACGGTGTCTATCGTTCGATCTTCAAGAGTGCAAAAAATAACTAGATCGTCTGCAAACATTAGAGATGATATCCTCGGCTCGGAACAGTTTGGATGAAGTTTGAACAATCCTTCTTCAATATTATTATTTAGCATTTGCGTTAACATTTACATAATTAGAATAAAGATGTAGGCGGACAGGGGATCTCCCTGTCTAATACCCTATCTGCTACCGAAAAACCCGCCAGGAGCACTGTTAATCATAATAGAGAATCTCGAAGTAGAAATGCATGAGTATATCCATCGAATAAAGTGCACCGGGAAGTTCATGTATCCCATTATCCTGACAATAGTGTCCTACTGCAGCGTATCAAACGCTTTCATTATATCAAGTTTGAACATGGCACGTGGGGAGATGTTTCTTCTAGTATACCCGTTGAGTAGCTCATGCGAAATAAGAACATTGTCTAATATACTTCTTCCTGAGAGAAATGCCGCTTGGTTCGGAGATATTATCGTTGGAAGGACTGCTTTTAGCCTAGTAGCGATGATCTTAGGTAGACATTTGCAAATCGTATTACAACAGGATATAGGTCTGTAGTCTGTGACTTTTGTGGCATTCTTGATCTTCGGAATAAGGGCTATGTTCATACAGTTGAAAGAGAGGTTCATGTAAGCTGTATTGAAGAAATGTGTTATAGCTTTGCATACATCCATCTTAACATAGTTCCAACAATTCTGATAGAAGTATGTTTTAAATCCGTCCGGTCATCCAGCGGAGTTTTCATTAAGAGAGAACATAGCATCTCTTTATCTCTTTATATGTGACTTCATTACACAGAAGCTGGTTGTCTTGACTAGAGAGTTTAGGTAGAATGCAAGGATTGATCAAATCGATCTCAGGGATGAAGCCTTCCTATTGCCGAGCAGCTCTGAAAAATGATGAATAAAAGTGTTTTCAACTTCATTTTGGGTGTTAACATACTTACCATTCTTGTCAACAACATAGACTAAATTTTCTTTGCTTTGCTTGTCTTTGAGTGTTGCATGAAAGAAAGCATTGTTGCAATCTCCTTCTGACTTCCATTTCAGTCTTGCTTTTTGTCTTGTCATCACCAATTCAGTCTCCAGAGCTTCATGATATTGCTTTGTGATTTGAGTCTCTATGCATGAGTGTGCAGGATTCAAGGGATCACGCATCATAGCTGTTTGAACTTCTTTTAGCTTCCTCCTCCGGATTGTAGTTTGCTTGCTTCCATTTCCAAATCTTTCACTTGCCCACTCCTTAAGTACAATCTTTAGAACTTTTAGTTTATTCCGCAAAATGAACATCGGATTACCAAATGGTGGTCTCTCCCAAGCTTCTCGAACTATGTCTAGAAAATCAGGTTCATTGACCCAAGAGTTAAAAAAATTTAAAACAAGATGATTTTATCATGTCGAGCCCTCCGAGGTGAAGGATAATTGGTGTGTGGTCAGATAACAATGGGGGTGACAGGTTATAGGTTATAGTTGGCCGTAAGCTGAAAGTTGCGGAGTTGCAAAATGCATGGTCGATGAGGGAGCAGGTTCTAGGTCCAGTACGACTGCTGTTATTTCATGAAAATGGCAATCCAGTCCTTCTGATACTTACTAGATTACCACTCAGAGGTAAGATTTCAGTTTGAGAAAGCGGATTTCCTCCAATACATTGAGCAACATCGTAACAACAGTTAAAATCACCTGCGATAATCCAAGGGATAGTGGCAGAACACAGATTTGGTGTTTCATTTAGGAGCTCTTGCCAAACATTAAGAGTGTTGGCTGTATAAATAATAGTCAACAAAAAAGGAGTTTGTTCGGATATAAAATTAGCAGTACAATGGACCATTTGAGGAGTGGAGTGTATAAGACTAACTTGGATAATACTGGGATCAAACAACATGGCAATTTTGCCATAAGGGGCTTCCAACAGGCTGTGCAACAAGTGCCAGGTTGGGTTAATATATTTAGAAGTGCGGATTGTTAACTCATAATTTAACTTTGTTTCAAGGATGGCTAGGAAGAATAGTTTATTCTCTGCAATAAGGAGTTTACATTGATCCAGTTTTGAATCTTTATGGCAACCTCTAACATTCCATGCTCCTAGGATTTTCATCATGGATTAAACTGAAGGGGGAATTGAAACTGCTCCTCTCTTACTTCTTAAGCCGTACTCATTGTGTACATTGGCAGAAGTGCTCTTCAATTTTCTTTTCTTCTTGGTATAAAATACGGGTGTGAAGGAATTCATGGGTGGGGATTTGTATGCTTTTGAGGGAGTCAGCTGTGCATATTTGTTTCTGTTTGGTGTAATGACAACAACTGGTGGTAGTGAAAGGGACTTGTCAGGTATGTTTGGTTGAATAGCAATACCATTGGACGTTGTATTATGCATGGCTTTGGTAGTTTGAGGGGAGTTAATGTGAATGGTAGCCTGGTAGGTTCAAGTGTTACATTGGATTCAGTTTCTGCATTTAATTCATTACTCCCATTTTCACTTGAATAGGTACTATTTGCATTTATTTCTCTGTTATAGTTTGGCACCGCATTATCTACTGACAAATTGTTCACTTTTTCCTTTAATACTTCTACTTGTTGAAAAATTTGTGTTGCTGTGATACCACTTTGTTAAAAATTTATGTGGAGAAAGAGAAACAAAATGGAAGAAAGTAGAATATTTTTAAGAAAGAAAAAAAACTTTTATTGCTTGATTCTTTTTTCTTGCTTGATTATTGATTGATTGGTACAACATATGAGAGAGTATCTATATATATCATGACAGTATTCTACACTCTTCTCTCTCTAGATAATTCTATTGCTTATTTTGATAGACCAAAATTTATTATCATTTATTTGATTTTGGCCTTTCCTAAAACAAGGATAGAATTTATTACATAATTGGCATTTACTTATAGAACCAAATTTATTTGTTTCCATTTAAAACTAAGTTTATTTTTCAACATCCCCCCTTAAACTTGGTTTTATTACTCCAAGCATATTTCTTTGTATCTTGCGTGTTTTGGCAGAAATGAAGAAATTATCCAATTTTTTTTTTTCGTTTCTTTCTTTTTTCCAATATGAAGATCTTCGATGCAATTTCTTCAACGGTGCTCCTTTCTTTTTGTCCTCCTTCATTTGCACAAGACGTTCCAAAAAGTACGTGTTCTAGCTTACTTCTTGTTCCGGTGTCATAAACTTTGAATGAGTCATATATGGCATCTTTAAATTCTTTAAAAAATTCACTTTTACAGTATTTGTTCAATTCAATTTCTTTGTTTGTGTTAACTAATACCGAACAAACAACGGCGCTAGCCTTTTTCTCACCAGCATCTTCAAGCACGACTTTTGACTCTTTTTCCATGACGGCATCCTCTCTCTCATCAATAAGTTTAGATTCAGTAACATCATCAAGCTTCTCATTATCGGCATTCTTTGTATTATGCACCGCTTCACTTACTTCTTCAACTTGAGTTTTTGGTTCATTGTCTACCTCATTCAACTCCACTACACTGTCAGCTTCTTCAACATCATTAGCGCAAAACTCAACTTCAATAGATTTCAAATCTTTTTTTTTTCAATAGCATTAATGTTACTAGCACTTTTATTCTCCTCTTCCGCCTCGATGACCGAACTCACTTCAATAATATTAGATTCATTCTTCTCTTGTTCGACTATGGGCACTAAACTTTCTTCAACTTTAGCTATATTTTCTTTTCCTACTTCATTTGATTCTACCGCCCTGTAAACATTCATGGCATTACTTGCATCAAGCCCAACTTCTGTATCCTTCCTTTTATAAGCAGCATTCTCAGCTTCCTTTTGCTTCTGCACCTCATTTTTCCTCTTTTCCTCTTTTTCTCTGTCTCATCCATCATCACTTCTTCCATAGGCTCTGGCATAGTCTCTTCTTTCTTTTTCTCTTGCTCCTTCTCGTTCACACTCTCACTATCCTTCTTTTCATCTTTCTCATCAATCAACTTATCTTCATTCATTATCTTTGCATCATCTTTTCCATACACCTTTTTCAAGAGATTCCATGAATCTTTTGTACACCTTCCTCTAAAAATGAGATCCGAAGCTTTTTCATCGACGTTCTCAGCAATCACAGAAAGAACACGGTAATCATTCCGTTTTAATTTCGCAAAGGCTTTCTTGTCCATTTGCGACATGCTTGCGACGTCTTTACGCCATTCGTAGCCATTTTCAACAATTTCCCAAAGACCTTTGGAGATTAGCTCCTCTTTTTTCTTACTGCTCCATTCCTCAAAATTCTCTTTTGTGAGAACAAACGTCGAAAAAAATAGAAATGCCATAATTTCAACCAGACTCTGATACCACTTTGTTGGAAAATTTGCGTTGCTCTGATACCATTTTGTTAAAAATTTATGTGGAGGAAGAGAAACAAAATAGAAGAAAGTAGAATATTTTTAAGGAAGGGAAAAAACTTTTATTGCTTGATTCTTTTTTCTTGCTTGATTATTGATTGATTGGTACAACATATGAGAGAGTATCTATATATAACATGGCAGTGTTCTACACTCTTCTCTCTCTAGATAATTCTATTGCTTATTTTGATAGACTAAAATTTATTATCATTTATTTGATTTTGGCCTTTCCTAAAACAAGGATAGAATTTATTACATAATTGACATTTACTTATAGAACCAAATTTATTTGTTTCCATTTAAAACCAAGTTTATTTTTCAACACTACTTTCCTTCCTTCCAATATAGTGTCTTTGATCATCTTAGTCAATCTATCTTCTTCATTCATTTCTTCCATTTCCTCCATGCAAATCACACTTGATTGCCTAACTGCAATGGGAATATCGCACTGCACTGCATTTTCGCATTGTAGCAGAGTAACTATTGGAGGTATTATGTAATCATCTATTCTGGTCATGTCTTGATGCTCTAATTCTTTGATAAAGGTCTGTTCTTCTTCATCCTCAATAGTCTGTATTTCTATTTCACCTTCTTCAAGTACTCCAAAACTATTTCTCACTAATATTTCCTTTTCATTACTCTTTTCACGTGCACTCTTTTCCCCATTATCATCTTTTGCATTATCTTTTTGCCCATTGAATGTTCCTGCATTACTCTTGTTATTTTCTTTCTCCACTGAATTATTTCTCTTGCTCACTACTCTTTGCTACTTCTGTGCATTGCTCTTTACTGGTTCATAAGGTTTGTATTTCATTTGTTCTCCCAGGGCGCAATGTTTCTCACATTTTTTTCCTTACTCTTCCTCACTTCATTCTCTACTGGGACCGAATATGCATTTGTGTCACAGTTTTCTGTTCGGTGTCCAAATGCCTTGCAAGTCAGGCAAACATCAGGTTTCCACAAATGCTTAACCTAGATTCTTTGAACTCCTCTTTCCGGTATTTTGACAAGAAAATCATTCACTAACTCCTTATCGATTTTTACTTCTATCAAACACTACGCATGTTGAATCCGTTCTCTAGTTTCGGTCATAGCATCTAGACAAAGCACTTTTCCCAATCTACAACTTAACCAGTTAATCCCAAAATTCGACCATGAAAAAATTGGAATGTTGTAAAGTCTAACCCATACAGGAATAGACTTAATTTCTCCATGTACATTACTAATCGAAGGGTCATAAGGCTAGATGATAAAAATATTATTGTTCATTATTATCGCATCAGCTTGCTGAATTAGACAATTTTCTTCCTCATTAGAGAACTCAAATAGGAAAAGCACTCCATCAAATCTAACTTTAACTGTAAGTATAAGAGAGTGGATTATCCAAGAAGAATCCTACTAGAAAGTCTTGCCACACTTCAGTTCCTGATTCGGTCACTCCATCGACAAATTGAAGGGTATCATCTACTTTCATAGGAGTAATATCAACAGGCATGTACTTCCCAGCTTTCATTGGCTTACGCTTAAAAAGTATTGAAGTCCAGGGCTGTTGACATTCCAGGTTTTCAGGTAGGGTTTGAGGTTGATTTCGAGAGGCAGATGGGTTGGCTACGGCTGGGGAGTGGACCGGCGGTAAAGGTGGCGGACTGACAGGAGGAGGTATGGAGGGCGGTTGGTTTGATTGGTGATGGGACAGGTCGATGGGAGGGATTGAATTGGGCGGGATATTGGGTACATAGAGCGTTGACATGGCTGAAATTTCGTTTTTGAGTTTTTTATGATGCAATTGAATGTCAATGTCTGTACTGCCATTGTTCAGATAGCATTTTAATGCCATTATCTTCTATTTTTTACTTTATTTGGCCTGCGTGCCAACTTCCATGCATTGAAGTTTCTTACTCATGCATACATGATTTTTTTTTTTTTTTGCAAGGCAAGCCGGATTATAGTGGCCGTAGATTGGATACAGAGAGCGTTGACATGGCTGAAATTTCATTTTTGAGTTTTTTATGATGCAATTGAATGTTAATGTTTGTACTGCCATTGTTCAGATAACATTCTAAATCCATTATCGTCTATTTTTAATTTATTTGGCCTGCGTGCCAACTTCTATGCATTGAAGTTTCCTGCTCATGCATACATGATTTTTTTTGCAAGGCATGCCGGATTATAGTGGCCATACCACTTTTATTATAAAACAAAAGATAAACAGGTGCTCTGCACATGCGCAAAGCAACTATCTGGCCTGAAGTAACCAATCACTGTCTAATACCAAATTAACAAAATATAACAACGGCATCATAGTTCAGCTCAAGAGGAATCCTCCTCATAGACAATGCCCGTAAAAGGAGTCATAATCGCAATGTGATGAGAAAAATTTCTTACCAAATCCTCCACATAATTCGGGGAGTCCGAAGAAAAAATGGTGCTTCTATCCCAGGAAGTATCTTACATAATAATTGCGTTATCCATACCAAGTTCACCTTTGTCCCATAGCTGTAAGTCACCCTCAACTGGCTACTAAAAAGGGCGGCGGAAATAACTAGACCTAACCAGAGTATAGAAATAGTACTCAAAATCATGATGCATACCAGTAGGTGCATAAACCCATGCTCTGTCCTCAGGAGCCCAATAGAAATCAGGATCTGGATCAAGATCGTGAGAAGATAACTGACAGGTAGAATCCTCTGACTCAGAAAACATGTCCACGACAGGCGCTGCATCAACAATATCCTCATCATCAGAAGAAACAATATCAAGCACAACTTGCTTCACTTTAGGAACCCACATTCTGACAGGAGGACAAGGAAGGGGAATCTTGTCTAGAGGCGGATCATTTGTAGCTGTCGGACAAGCATCAGAGAAGTGACCAAAGGACTTACAGGTTGTACGTATATCTGGTTTCCATTTGTACTTCACATTCACAAGAAATTCATGATTACCAATACGGACTTTAATCTGAGTAGGAAGTGGCTTATCAGGCTTAATCTCAATCTAAGCCCTAGCAAAAGTTAGATTCTTCCTAGCTACAGTATTGGCGTCAAAACATTTAAGCATTCCAATATGTCATGCCAACCAATTAAGACCTAAGAGTGTATGGAGGACAGAGGGAACACGGATGAACTTAGCCTAAACTTGGATAGATAGAACTTGCTCTCTGACCCTATCAACCGATGCACTCCGGGAGGTAACAATGAAAGGTTTACCTCAAATGATGGAAGAAGCCCCCTCCAGGACTCTCAACCTTTCCTCAGGAGAGGAGAATTTGAAGTAGAATAATCCATCAACATGAGTTAAACTCAAGTTAGCTCGAATGCGCCATGAGTTCCTACAAACACTTAACAAATCGAAATTTGGCATCATATAATCAAGAAAGAAACCCATAACACTACAACAAAATATGATATTAATAACGCTATTTAATAACGCGTATTCAAAAGTGTTATTATTTAACCTTAATTATTTTCTTTTCCACTAATTTTGTTTTGATATATCACCTGTAACACTCCCCTCCCGAAATTATTCACGTCTCCCTCTCTCTTCACGAAGTATTGTCTCTCTCCCTCCAAAACCGTTCGCCTCATAAAAACGCATGTTGTTTGGCTCCAATCTCCTCACCCGATCGAAGAAAGCAATCTCCTTCCATCTCCAATCTGCTCAACCAACCTGCCAAAGCTAGGGCAGGTTCACCCGTTTTGGATCTAATCTGGATTCTAGTAAGCGAACCCTGTTAATTTTTTCTTCCTATTATTTTTCTTGCCTTCGTGTGTGAATCGCTGGACGATCCTGCGAAAATTGTTTGTACTTTGGAACTTTTCAGAAAATCATTAAAAATTATAAATCAAAGAATGAATGATTTAGGGATTTAGTGGATTTAAATAGTGGATTGAAATAGTGATTCAGGGATTTTCTTATTATTTGTTTGAGGGTGGCTTTTTGAAGTGGTATCCCTCAGATCGATTTTCTGGTATAGTGTTGGATACGGTTAACAAGTTGATAAATAGAGGGGCTTTAGTAGATGGTTGCGGTTCGGGTTTATTAATTGGTGTTTATAGTGGTAATGTGTAGAAGAGGGATTCCAAAAACATTTCTGAATTTGGATTCTCTAATTTGGAGGTCCGGAGTGATCGTGAATGATATGTTTGATGTAGCTGGTAATTTTTTTTGGAGTCTGTTTCTCTGAAGTGTAATGATATAGGTAATAGTACACTACCTACTAGCAAGTAAACAACCGATAAATTCCTTATGTTCTTCATCAATGGATAGCTTGTTAAATGTTATCTGTAATTCAGCTGGCATGTGTTCTTATCTGTTACTTATTTAGGAAAGGAGAAACCAGCCTCTCATTTTTCTTCCATGTTTAAAATTAACAGACATTTGCTTTTCCTATGCATTGAAACTTTCCTGCAGCATCCAAAATCGCTCATTTATTTTCTACTCAAATCAGTTCTGCAACCGTCATTTTGCCTTCCCATCATCCAAGCGATGTATAACAATTTGCATCCATGCTTTTAATTGACTGAAGTCATCAAAATTGACTTCCCAGGTAATCGGCTTCTATGATTACTCTATTTTGGTCGTCTTTGCAAATTTGTTAAACTTTTTTCGATTGGAATTGGACTTCTACTATGTAACATGTGTAAAGTAATTCTAGTTTTTCCTAAAATTGCAGATATTGGTTATACTATAATGTATGGACGCCAACGTAACTTTGCGACGACATGCCTAGAAACGAAGACTTCCCATCATCCTCTGGTCCAGCGACTGAAGGTTGAACTGTATTTTCTATTATTTCTCATACATTCACAGTAGTATCACTTCCATAATGCCTAGAAACGAAGACAAAACATAGAGCAATCACTATTGCATCATGAAGTAAACTACACGAAGACAAGGCATTGGGGCTGGA
Organism: Allium sativum; assembly: GCA_030737875.1. NCBI lineage: Eukaryota > Viridiplantae > Streptophyta > Magnoliopsida > Asparagales > Amaryllidaceae > Allium > Allium sativum. Next base: position 153,070,654 of record CM060924.1, on the reverse strand, counting down.
CTAAAATACTATACAATTTGCATGCGAGTAAAGTAAATGTTTCCTTTTGTTGTATACAAAGCATTGGAATTTAACTTTGGAATGACATATGCTATTTTAATCATTTGAATTTGTACCAACAGAGAATTTCTTATACATTAGGATATATTATATAAGCCAAAATACCGCAACTTGTCAATTGGTAGTTCATAGATGTGTGATGTTTTTTCCCCAAAAATGATCATCCTTACTATTATTCATATGGATTTATCAATATGCATTGAATATTGAGGTATTGGGTGTGATTTTTAAGGAGATGTGAATTTCATTGGTTTTAGCTTGGGTATATTATTAGGTGGTACATCATCCTTGAATGGAGAAGATGGGGCAATTGTTAGAACCTGCACATTTTTGAAGCCTAGAATACTAAATCCATACACCCCCCGAACCCCCCCCCCAAAAAAACCCTCTGATGGCGTATTTTCAACAAAGCTACTAATTTTAAAAAGCAGTAGATGAAAAATGAGCCTGAAAATAGCAATAATACAGCTGTAGAAAATAAAAAGCATTATGAGGAAATTTGCTACAGATGTGGGCGCACTGGTCATCGGTCACGTACTTGCAGATCATCAAAGAAAATAGTAGAAGAATATCATAAATCAAAAAATATCGAGACAAACAATACCGAGGGATTGTCCGAAAATACTGACTTGAAGTTAGATGATTTCTTTGAAGATTATGATGGAAATTTATTTAGTGATGAAAATTTGAATGCAATATTCGAAGACATGACCGAACTAACCAATAAGTAGCCTGAAACTTATTATGCGATTTTTGTTTTGTTTCATTTCATTTTAGCATGCATTAGTTTGAAACTTTTGTTTATTTTTTTAGTTCATTCTTATGGAGCTGCAGAAATAATGTGTAGTGTTGGAATTTGATAATTTGTTTATTCTCTTGGACATTTGTTTATATTTATAAGTTATTTCTGTTATTGACTAGCTGTATTGTTTTTAATTCTTAAGGTATGGATCGACAGTGTTTAAGTGATGATATATGTTTGGTTGATAGTGGAACCACTCATACGATTTTGAAAAACCCGAAGTTTTTCTTAGAATTATATGAAAATATTTCATATAAAGTTTTAAATATAGTTGGTTCAACCAATATAATTGAAGGGTCCGTAAGAGCCCATATAGTGTTACCAAGTGGTACACATATATTCATTCAAAATGCACTATATTCAAACAATTCTAAAAGAAATCTGCTTAGATTTAAAGATATAAGAATGAATGGCTACCATATTGAAACTATAATGAAAACAACAAAGAATATCTTTGTGTTATTTCTAAAATTAAAAGCCAGAAGCTTATTATAGAAAAATTTGGTACAATTTCAACTGGATTATACTTTACCAAAATTGGCATAGTCGAACCTCATTTTGTGAACATGAGTCAGAAGCTCACGGATACAAAAAAGTTTATTCTTTGGCATGATCGTTTAGGTCATCCTAGATCAACTATGATGCGTAAAATTGCTAAAAACTCAATTGAGAATGATTTATCAAATTAGTTGAATTTACCAAGTGATTACATGTGTACCTCATGTGCACAAGGAAAATTAATTACTCGACCTTCATACAGTAAATCATTTATGAATCTCCAGCATTTTTGCAAAGAATTCAAGGTGATATATTTGGTACAATTCATCCTGCTTGTGGACCATTTATATATTTTATGGTATTAATTGATGCATTAACTCGTTGGTCACACGTATGTTTTCTTTCTACAAGAAATATGGCATTTGCCAAATTACTTGCTCAATTAGTTAAATTAAGAGCACACATCCCGGATCATCAAATTAAATCTATCCGACTAGATAATGTAGGAGAATTTACTTCTCAATTATTTGAAGATTATTATTTATCACTGGAAATTGAAGTTGAAGATCAAGTAACTCATGTTCACACTCAAAATGGTCTAGCAGAATCATTGATTAAGCGTTTGCAACTTATTGCAAGACCATTGCTTATGCAATCAAAGTTGCCTGTTACAACTTGCTGACATGCAATTTTGCAAGCATCCAAATTGATTAAAATTAGACCAACGACTTATCATCAGTTTTCTCTATCACAACTTTTAACTGGATCCCAACCAAATATTTCGCATCTACGAAAATTTGGTTGCGTTGTGCATGTACCCATTAGTCCCCCACTTCGTACTAAAATGGGTCCTTAAAGAAGGTTCGGAATTTATGTGGGATTTGTCTCACCTTCGATAATTCGTTATCTTAAAACTCGTACGAGTGATGTCTTTACTGGAAAATTTGCAGATTGCAAATTTCATGAGTCAAATTTCCCGCCGTTAGGGGGAGAAAAGACCGTTCCAGTAGAACGGTGTGAAATTTCATGAAATAATCCCTCTATGTTTCATTTGGATCCACGTACCAAGCAATGTCAATACAAGGTACAAAAATATTTGCATATTCAAAATATTGCAAATCAAATGCCAGATGCATTTACTGATGCTGCAAAAATAACTAAATCTCATATTCCAATAGCAAACACACCAGCTAGAATTGAAATCCCCGAAGGACCAATAGCAGTAAATAAATTTAAAGCTAGATAAAAACGTGGAAGACCGACAGGTTCAAAAAACTTGGCGCCTAGAAAAAGAAAGTCTAATGAAAAATCATCATTGAGCAAACCTCCCGAAGAGGTTATAAATGATCCAAAGGATAACTCAAAAGAAAATTCGAATTCTCCTAAAATCAGTGAAGGAACTATTATCCCAGAAGAAATAGAATCTTCCGAAAACAACACAGTACCTAATAATAATGAGACCTCAATATTCTATACGAATTATGGAGAAATGTAGGATCGAAGTAAAATAACAATTGATGACGTATTCTCATTCTACTGAAATAACTGAAAGTCATGACTATAATGAGAATAATGATAATGAACTAACTAGCATAAATAAATGTCGAAAAAGACATGATTAGCCAAAGTGGAAAATGCTATTCAGGTTGAGCTAGATTCACTTCAAAAACATGGTGTATTTGGACCAATAGAGAAAACACTAGAAGTTGTCAAACCAGTCGGTTACAAATGGGTATTCATTAGAAAACGAAACAATAAAAATTAAGTTGTGAGATATAAGGCACGACTTGTTGCACAAGGTTTCCTGCAGAGACCGGGTTTTGACTTTAAAGAAACATACTCTCCTGTTATGGATGTCATAACATTTCGATATTTAATAAGCCTTGTAGTTTCTGAGAAGCTTGATATAAGATTGACAAATGTTGTGACTGCTTATCTATAAGGTGAATTAGATACCGATATTTACATCAAAATACCAGATGGACATAAATTGCCTGAAGCAAAATCAAAGTTAATGTACTCATTAAAATTGAGAAGATCACTTTGAAATAATCCGGAAGAATGTGGTATAACCGTCTTAGTGAATATTGGGTAAAGGTCGGGTATAAAAACAATCTCATTTGTCCATGTGTCTTTATAAAGAAATAGGTAAAGGGATTTGTTATTGTAGCGGTATATGTTGATGATATAAATTTGATTGGAACTCCTGAAGAGATTAATGAAATAATAGATTACCTGAAACAGGAATTTGAAATGAAAGATCTTGGCAAAACCAAATAATGTCTTGGTCTGCAGATTGAGCACAGTAAAAATGGCATATTAATTCATCAATCAAATTACAATGAGAAAATCCTGAAGCGTTTTCAAATGGATAAAGCATATCCACTTAGTACGCCTATGGTTGTTAGATCACTAGATATTAAAAGGGACCCTTACCGACCAAAAGAAGATGATGAAAATATACTTGGTCCAGAAGTACCATATCTCAGTGCACTTGGCGCATTGTTACATTTAGCCCAATGCACGAGACCAGATATTGCATTTTCAGTCAATCTTCTAGCAAGATATAGTTCTACACCAACTAAAAGACACTGGAATGGCGTAAAACATGTCATGATATATCTGCATGGAACCACAGATTTAGGCTTGTTTTATTCTAACATAGGCAATAATCCGATTCTAGTTGGTTATGCTGATGCAGGTTACCTTTCTGATCCACATAAAGCAAGATCACAAACTGGATATGTGTTTACTAACACCAATGCAGCTATTTCATGGAGATCTACAAAGCAAACATTGGTAGCAACATCATCCAATCATTCTGAAATACTAGCACTACATGAAGCAAGTCGAGAATGTATTTGATTAAGATCATTAATCGAACATATTCGAAACACATGTCAACTTTCCTCAATAACAGAAAGATCAACCATCATTTATGAAGACAATGCCACATGCGTAGCTCAGATTCAAGAAAGATATATCAAGGGTGTATGTTTTAAACACATCTGAATGAATAATGTCCTCTCTCTCTCTCTCTCTCTCTCTCTCTTATTTCTTATGTTTTTCTTTTATTTTCTAACAAAATTTACTGTTGTTTTTTTATGGAGACTTTGTTATGATTTAACATTTTTTGTGGTTAATAGTTTTTGCAAATTTTTTGCTTGTGTGAGGTCAGGTCAACTTAACTATGATTTTGAATTGCTAGTTTGTGTATGTGATTCCCAGTTGTTTTGCTTTTGTACTATTAATTCATTGTTGATAATGCATAAGCTTCCATGACAATCATATTGAAAGCATGATTAGGTGGGAATGTAAATGCACGTCATCTTCAAGTAAAAAAATATCCAAAAGAACAAAAAATACATGTAAAAATAGGTGATGCATTTCATTCCTGCTTCAATGATAATGTTCTTTTTCCTATCAACATTGTTGGAGGACAAGCGAAGAGCAAGTTGATTTGAAATTGATTTTAAGCACTAAAATTAAAATATTAATTTAACAAATAAAATACGAGTCAATCGAAGTGAAATTAAGGAGTTAAAGACCAGTCAAATATAATTGATATTCTCTACAATTGAAACCAATTAAATGGAAGACGGGTTTTATTTGTCGAACTTGAAATATGCTAGATTTTACTAGTATTACCATACGACGGTGGAGAAAACCGACCTTTAAGTTACATAACAACAGAAAAAAAATATTTTTTAATTTTTTTTCTTTCTTAATTATGAGTTTAATCAAAAAATTTATCTAGCTTGTTTTAAAAAAAATTAAAGTAATTGTAAAGGTGCAAATTCAGTTACACTAAGGTTTGCAAATGCAAGCTAGCTTGACACTGAGGATTTGCTATAAATGTATTGATACGAATCAATCATAAGCACATAGATATATATTATTATTATTTTTTTTATTTTTATTTTTGCAGGAAAGAAATTTTCGAATATTATTGATAACATGATACATCCTTAATCTCTATTTACAAACCGTCTAGATAACCAAACTTTAAATATATTAAAGCTAATGCATTGATAATAATTGCATTTAACGTTTCATTACATTCTACATATGCACCCAAATAATAATCAAGTTTATGAAAACCAGTAAGTGCTTCAAGATTCTGTATGATTGGTGTCTAAATTAATATACGAGAAGCTTCCACTTTGGCTACAAGCACAAATCTCAACGTTTCAGACTTGATGTTTCCGTTATAACTTCCTCTGCATTTCATCATATCTCACAATTATCATTTGCTTGGAGTAACCGGTATGCATATCTTGAATAAGAACACGCCAGGGAAGTTCCTACAGCTGATATCAGACTGAAATGCTCCATTTACAAGCACATCAACCACCATCCAAACTCCTCCAAGCTTCTTGGAATATCTAAGAAAGCCAACAACACGAAGAGGAACAATTGGTGAAAGGATTTGAAACTTCGCGAAACTACGCATTCGTCTAAAAAGAGTACGATATCCAGATGTAATAATACATCTGAAGTGCACATCAGCACTGCCAGTGACCATATTGATGATTGTAGCACTTGTGAACATGCTAAGAAACATTTCAACCCATTGTTTAGTATTCATGGGAATTTCGACCAGTTTCATGCAACTGATAGTCAATATGCCCGTATCTCTAGTGGCCTCATAAACATAACTCAACGGGTTTTTCTGCAATGCATCAAGGAAAAACGTGCATGCAGGTCTTATTCTATTTCCCGCTGCCAATATCATTAATACATAGGAACTCACCCATTTGCATTATTTTAAGAAGCTCTTCCTTTGCCTTCATTGAAATATCCAGTAAAGACGGTTTTGGACTAACAGTAAGTAGACCTATAAACTTGAGTCGTGAGCAGCGATTCTGAAACCAAAATTTAATTTGCATTTGATCCAAGGAAATTTCCCTGCAAAGCTCGATCCTTTGTTTTTCATCAGGACAAGGACATTCCCTAAACAGAGCTTCAAGGTCTTGAATCAGCTCTTTAGAATGACGAGTTCAACAGAAACATTTTTGTTTTTAGTGGGATTTTTATTCAGGAGGTTATTTTCTTCAGTTACAGTATCTATATTCCCTCTAACAGAATTTCCTTATGCTCATCATTTCCTTTTCCATGGCTGTTTAAGCAATTCTTTCCATAAAATACAAGGTGGTGTAACTTTTGATGATCTGGAAGAACCCAACTTTGTCTTCATCATGAAAAGATATGAAAGCACATACTACTTAGGAAACTTCCAACAAAGAACCTGACCCCTTTTCTGGGTTCTAGATTTTTCGATCCAATGAGCACACGGGCACATATATGCTGTTGGAAATAATTTCTTTCAAACTTCATCATGCATTCATCTTAGTCTACAACAGACACTAAACTTGGCCCAGTTCGATAGAGCAAGATTTGAGAACCAAGAAGGACAATCCTCATGCTTTGTGTAGACAAAAATGATAGGACTGCATAATTGTTGGGTTTCTTTTCAGGGTTCCTGCATATAAGCTACCATCTTTACTTTTTGTTATTCGGGCTCCTACACACACACATATATATATCAGTCAACATCAATATACATTTAATATTGTGTTTCTTTATAGTTCTAAATTATTATTGAATTTCAAAAACAAAAGGAAAAACCAAACAAACATCTGCTCAAAGCATATATCATATTTGTGAATATTTTAATTAAAAAATGAAAAATGCAAGAATAAATGTACATTTATTAATGATTATTGAGTTACATTATTTAAATAAATCACCTAAAAATTCCTTTGTTAATAATAATAATAATAAATTAAACTTTAGACTTTGTCGTTGTTGATATTTCTTCCAATAGAAAGCTTGATTTAATAATGAGTAACTAGTCGATGCATAACAATAATCTTTTGTTCTTTGTTTTCATTCATGTACTCAATTTGGACAACGTCAACCCTAAAAGATGAAAGGCTCATAACAATTATAATAAAACTAGTGTGTAACCCGTGCGTTGCACACGATAATATTATAAAATATAAATTTTAAAATTTTGATGTTAAAACCAAAACTTTATTATACAATATATAATGAATTCGTCAAAATAAGTATAATATAAATTATTGTTGTTGTTTATACATGATATGTGTCATGTAACTTATATTTCTTTTAAGTAATACAATAATTTTATTATTCTTAGTGTTATGAGCAAGTATTCTTTTTGAAATTAACATATTGTAATAATTTTAGATGAGTTAACAAATATTATTTAACTTATTTTTTTAGATATGTTAAATTTAAAAATATGTATTTAGTAAAAATATATTGACATAAGAATAAATAATATGAACAACTTGAGAATGATTTTATAAAAGATTACAGAGATTTTAATGCGGAGTTATTTGAAGTTAAAAGTAGAATTTTGTAACATTGTGTATGATAAATTTATTGTTTATGTATATAAATGGTTATAATTAATTTACAAATTAACCTTGTTATTATTATTTATGTACATAAATATACGTATGTGATATGTATGTTGTTGTTGTTTTTATTAGTATGTGTGGTCAGTGGTGTTTTTGTTAGCTCATCTTTCAACATGCGTATCGCATATGCAAACAAATAGGTGAGGAAATATTAGGTATGGTGGTGTTGTGATGGTGTTTCTTATTACTTTTGCATTTTAAGGTCAAATTTCCGAATTATCATCATATATTAATCACATTTAAAATGTAATAAGTTGCAAACCAAACAACAAACATATAATCAATTAAAGCTAAAGAAATTGATATTAAGGCAATATGACATCGACAACTTCACAAATCAAGTAGCAGATGATCGAGTCAAAAAATGTTTTTATTTTTTAAATGGGTATTTAAAAAGGTTAAAAGGATTCAACCAAGTATAAAACCAAAGGTTCAATGTGAGTAGAATAAATGAATGTGAGAATATCATGATGATTGAGTTGTAGGGAATTATGTTATGATGAATGAATCATGATTTTTGAAATAATAACATATTTGATAAGTGGAAAGCAAATCATCAACCTAAGTGCAGCAAGAGTAAAAGGGTAATTGTGTAACTGAAATAACATGCATTACTGATTACAAAAGTAAACCAGTTCAAAATATGAAAGCACATTAATATAACATCCTTGAAGACGATATTTTTAGTGTGAGTACTTTATTTTAGCAGTAGTTTTCCATTTTTAACAAAAATCTTTGTTGTTGTCGCTGCTGAAATTCCTTGTGATAGTGGTACATATAAATGGACTTGAGTAAATACATGTTCTAGCAAATGTATTCCAATATGTGGAACGATTTGTCATTGTAATATGTTAACTGTAAGAGCTAAACTAATTCGAAAAGCTGTCTTAGTTAAATAATTAAATTTGAAGAAAACTGGACCGAAAAACTTGTTCAAGTGGTCCTAATTGGGTAGGAGGGCAATATATTTTTGGCATCTCATCATCCACAGAATTAGAACCCAATTGCAGTTACATTATATATTCCTTGACTTTAGTTTAAAATATGAAAAGAAAATTGCAATAATCGAAATTGCTATATTTCTTCATGTGAACTTTTCACTTTGAGGCGTACATGTTGTCACGAAGTTAAAATCTTTGTTGATTTATACTATTGTCCATGGATGCACGTTAAAAGAAAATTCGCGTTTGTCTATTAAGAAGCACTTAGAACATATATGACAACCCATACGGACCAAGGAAACCATGAAAAGAAACAAAGATGTATAGACAAATTAAAAAGACTTCACATAAAATTTTATTTTAAAATGAAACCACCCAGACATTTATGCGAAACATTAACAAAAAGCAACTCTCAGACTATGTTCATAAAGAATAAAAGGCCCCCAGATATTACAAAATTACCTAAGAGCACGGTTTGAAGCCGAATCACTAATAAGTTTTGAAGGTGTAAGACCTAGGGAATTATATAATAGAGTAGTCGGAAGGGTATTTTAGATTGCAATGGGCAGACAATTAACGTCTAGACTTTCCCAAGTAGCATTCATTTTATATCAATTGCAATAAATTCATCTCTTTATGAAATGATTCAGAATATTGACATCTAAACATTAGAAAATGCCTTTAGAATTGCAGATTTATGACATAAAGCTTAAGAGAATTAAAATTCATAGCTTGGACTCTAAATGTAGACAGCACCTTTAGCCGTCAATCTGGAAAAACTATTAACCTCAGGTTTCTTCACTTCCACATTTGACACAGCGGATGTTAGCTCTATAATTGCCTTCACTCCATTCCTCTTTGCATTTTCAGCAGTATAAACCTTCATAAACACTTACCGCTACTCCTTTCGGTCCCTATTCCATTTATCTTTCTTCTCTTTCTACTCCGTATTCCTGTTGCCACTTACCTGTACCACGTTTACTTTCTCCACTTCAACCTTCACATCTTCGTTTAGTCCTGACATGTCTGCATTAAATATATGAGCCTCTGGAGTCATACTGCACCCATGGATCTATGATTACATCGTAACAAATGCAGTAGAAAAAAATTATAATCATATAGATATTTCAGGTAGGCTGCAAGAATAATCCATAATTCCTGTAATATATACATGGATGCGCATTCTTTAATATTATTTCGTAAACGCCATAGATTTCAATATGCATTTTATAATACTTTTATCATAGTTTACTGATAGTTGTGGCACCCATGTAGCCATACCTGTATATCACTAAAGTAACTAAAAGTTAACTTAAAAATTGGTATACCTGAAAGCAACCATTTCCTCCCTTGATGGATTGAAGTTGATATCCATCATCGATTAATTGTAAAATTTCATACTCATCTCTTCCCTTTATGCATATAAGTTGGTTTTCCATCATCAATTACAGTGTCATACCCATCTTTTCACTTAGCGCAGAATTTCAGGTGAAACGACTTAAGGAAAGTGAAAAAAAAAAGTGTTATTTATATGGTAGATTTCTATGAAAAAGATGAATCTTTAATGTCAATTGATATACAGATTGACATATATATATATATATATATATATATATATATATATATATATACACACGAGTGGAAACCCGTGCGTTGCACGGAAGCATAGAGTACGGGGTGTTGTAGTTTGCACGGGAGCATAGAGTACGGGGTGTTGTAGTTTGCACGCGCGTGGTCGTAACGGCATGCGCTTCGCGCAAAGAGCGTAACGGCACGCGCTTCGCACGTGATGATGGCACGCGCTTCGCGCGTAATCAAGGCACGCGCTTTGCGCGTGATGATGGCATGCGCTTCACGCATGATCACGGCTCGCGCTTCGCGTATGGACCGTTGTGCCACAAATATTATGTAAACAGATATAAAGCTCTGTCTCATAAACCTTTTGCTTGCTGGGCTTGCAAGCTTTCCATGCATCTTTTTGAACATTAACATAAATACACTATGTGAAGACATTAATCATATAAAAATTTCTAGCTCTTACAATTTGCTAAAACTCCATGGAGAGAATTTTATTACATTTCGTGGAATAATTTCAAAAAGCATTGAAGTATATTAATAACATAACAGTTAAATGATATTTCTAAACAATTAAATGTGTATATGAATGATAAAGTATTTTTTTTGTTCTTGCAAATTAGACATTCCTGTGAAGTGTAATGTGATCACAACACTCCAATTTTACTTCATATTTGATGTTGAGTAATTAATGCTTCATAGGCTTGTGATATCATATGTTTGCATCCATTTACCTAATGAAAAGATTATTAAGTGCTAAATAAGATATACTGATAATAATATAGGTACCGTAATAAAAGGCAAACTCTGAATTAGTGCAAGTTGATTCATAAATAGCAATTCCTAATTGGTGGAATACTGAAAGTTGAAAACAAAAGTATGGTGTTAAATAATATGCAAAGAAACAAATATTTATGATTTTACATAGTTGCTCGACAACAACTTGGTCAAATTATATATGGGTGAAGAAGACAAATAACATTAAAAAAACATAGTTTATATGAAATAAAGAAAATAATTATAGCAATATTTCAAAACTTTCTAAGGAGTTATATGATATTTTTAGGAATCCAAATTAGAAAATGGAAATCTAGCAAGAGTAAAAGCTCAAATCCTATTGAACTAACTATTTCTTTAAAAATGCCTAATTTTTATAGGTGGAATAAGAAAACACCTATATCAGAAAACTACAACATGTTGACCAAAATTTGGTAAGCCAAACTATCCAAAGTTGAAACCACAACGCCAATTTCGGATGCAAGACCTAGCATAAAGACCTCATTAAATAATGATTAATTTACATATTTTGGGCTAAATCTAATTGAAATTCAGTTTTTTTTAACCAAGAGAAGAATAATATGAGGAAGATATGCTAAAATGAAAGTTACGATAGTTTTAAACCTAGGATGCCATGTAACATAAGTACATAATTATTTCAAAAATATAAAGCCGATCCTTTAGTATCTAGTTGTATTCCTACTATGTTCATCAACTAATTTAGTAAATGCAAACTGTGTTCAATAATAGGGTATTCTCTTTATAAGTAAAGACGTTAAATATGCTAAATAATACGGGTATTAAATTTTATAGAAATTCAAAGAGTGCTAGAGAAAAACGTATTTTCTTTTTATATACAGACGTTGGATACGTTTGATAGAAATTCAAAAAGCATTAGAGAATGACACTCTTTGTTTTTAAGGAAAGACGTTAAATGTGCTAATCGTACGAATATTAAATTTTGATTGAAATACTATGCTATATTTAATAAACCTTTATATCCCTGCATGCCCTATTGCCTTATATCAAAGATTAAAATTACAGAAAATTATTATATACTTTTACCATGGATACTAATATCCACCAACATTTATGTAATGACAACGTTTTGAAATGTAGAACACATGTTTGGACGAAATTTAATGCCATAATCGTAAAAGCAATGACTTGTATTGAATTGTATAAAATTCAAACTCAAATTATCAAATATATCAGTTATGTTCTTTGTACTCCTTGGTTCCATTTGATTAAAATAGATTTGAATCAACAAAGGATATAATCAAGGTTTTATTGGATAACATTAATGTAAAGAAAGGAAAATGCACATTAAAGGAAGAGAAATTTAATTTCCCTATGTTGAAGATTACTAATTTTAATGTTCATAAAAAAATGAAATCAAACTCTAAGCCACTTGCCTGATAAAATTAGATTACAAACTGAACATCATTTACCAAAATCAAGTACCACTTATATGATGCATTTAAAGACTAAAAAAATAAGTTGGGAGTATAAGGAAAATTTCATGTGGTCCAATATTTTAATGTCAAATATCAATTAACTGACAAATTTATCAAGCGGATTTCAACTTGCATGTTACTCCATTTCCTAAAACCATAACTATTTAATGTAACATATATTTTAGAAAATGAAAACGGTATAGATCAATCTTTTATAGCAAGTTTTAATACATTATTATATTTCAGCTGTGCTGTAGACTATAACTTAATAAATTTCAATCACTAAAAATTCCATTCAAAAATAAAATAAAAAAACATGAAATGGTATTGGGCAAGAACTATTTTGAATTGTTTCCAGTTTTGATCAACATTTTTGGGGCAAGAAAACATACGACATACATTCAAAGGGCTATAAAATCATACAAATTGATTCCATATATCACGCAAGCTTTCAATGCCAATTCAATCCAAATAACTGCAAACAATCATGCAACAAAATCCACCGTTCCTCAATTATAGGGGATGTGTTTAAATTAGGATGGTGGATTTGTTTTTGCGGGATTAAATCTCAGCCGCTCTTTGTCTCCTTGTTTGTCTAAGGGTTTGTCTAGGGGGGGAATTTTATTATATAGATATAAGAAGTATGTTAGCACAACCGTTCAGAAAAGAGAGTAAATCTCGATAAAATATCTAAGGAAAGATATATGTAGCAATAAATTTGCAATACCATACATGGCAGTTAATATATCCAAATCGCTGAAAGTATAAAAATTAAAATCATAATAAAACATGGCATTCCTTATGTAGAAATGATGCATTTAAAGATCAAGTTCTTCATAGTTCATCCTCAAATTCAAATTTATGTACCACCACCTAATATTATCACAGATTTGTTAACAAAGAAGAGAACTTAAAAAGAAAAGGTATGGAATATCAAATTTTATCTTCCATTTAGATTTTTTACCCACCAAGAACATCATGAATGGTTTAGGAAACAAATAAATACTTTGCCAAGTAATGAAATGCTTTGCTGATAGAGATACATTTATGCACAAAAAGGTATAATTATACTTACAATTTATTGCTTTACTAATATACTAACACATATAGGCAGCCTATAAATATAACCAAATATCACAATACCATATTAAGGCTTGCATATGTACTTGTGCTAATTTCACATTTATTGTTATATCAAAGGCTAAACGCTACATAAAAGTTATTTTGATGTATATACTTATTGTTGATATGATTTATAGTATTACTATTTTCCCATTACTATATCTAAGTATAAAAAGCATAACCCAAGGCTCAAACTAAACATACATGCATTTAACATTGAATAAATTAATGTATACGTGTTTGCTAATACAGTAAAAGATAATGGTTAACGATTGTAGTAGCATGTAACTACCATAACATTATTTGGATGCAAACAGAAATGCATTTTGGTAAATCAACATTCATAGTCCAAATAAGTAGTTGCTTGTATAGTATAGACTTTCAGTCTTTCACCAAGAAAAAATGATACTTGATAGAAATATATTTTTGCAGGTTAAATATACTAACATATACGTAGTCTTTACTGTTATAGTAGTAGGTAATAACTTATTTTTTATTATTTAATTATATTCTAAACCATATCTAATTTTTTAACAATTTTTTCTTCATGCATACTGAATATACTAATGAACATATATAAATATTCATTTACTAATCTAGCGACAACACTTACAATTAACAAAATCGTATTACAGACTGATATGATACTATTGGCAGCTTTAGCTAGGACTGTACTTGTGTTGTTGAATAAATTTTTGCGGTCTTGGTACTCATATCCTGCAGTTGTGATTTTTAATGCAAATTCTGAAGGAAATATGATCTATAACTATCAGGATCAATCGATTTTAGCAAGTAATTTTGTTATTAGGGGTTTAATTATGTAAATTGAATGTATAAACATACAGGTATATTTCTCTAATATAATAATGGCTAACATCTAAGTAACGAATTGATATGTTTCCATGTACACTGAATATACTAACATGTGAGCAGTTACTAATATAGTGTAGACTAACTAACAAAAAAGGTTTTGTTGAAAGAAACAGATTTGTACACATTAAATATTGTAATATATATGTAGTTTGTACGAATATAATAATAGGTAATAGCTTAGTCAATTCTTATCAATACCAATGCTTATTTTTTAACAATTATACATTTAATATACTGACATATAAATGTACATTTGCTAATAAAATAATAGGTAAAAAATAATTAGTAGAAGAAATTGTAATAACCTATACCCACTACTAAATATGAATTTATAACGCTATTTTGATGTAGCCAAAAATGTCTTGTTGGAAAGCAATATTTTAATTGAATGCATATAATTGTATTTGTGCCAAATGGGAAAGCAATACTTTAATTGAATGCATATAATTGTATTTGTGCTAAATGCTAACTGTTTGCTACTATTCTGTGGATTTCATGAGTGCACCATAAATAACCAAGCATAACATATTTGCTTTATCACTATGTGCAAAGAACACTATTTTTTCTATGGATAAATGATAACAAAAGAATATTTTGATTCTATAATCAACAAATGATGATTGACGACAATATTTGTAACTATTTAATATTGAAGCTTTAGAAAAAATTATAAATTTTTTTTTTTCACACAAACCAAAATAGGGAAAAGGGTCATGCAATGACTTCAAAAGTTATTCTAAAAGGTATTAATCCCCATTAGGAAAATTTAGTATTATTAACTAAAAGTGAGATTATTAATTCATGTCACCAATTAAACAAAAACATACCTTAGCTTGACAATTAATGGATGCAATATGTTAGTATGTATCTGTGTAGATGTGACACTAATAACAATAATAATCTACAAATAATACAGTTAATTAACGTTGGATTGGTTAGTACTAAAGACATAGATCTATTCAAATGTCAAATACCTATAACAAAAGCAGAAAGTACAAAACGGTCAAGCAGAAAACGTGTGTGCATATTGCATGATACGCACAAAAACTTTATTTGTTCGTTTGGCGTTATATTTATGAGTTTTAATTGGAGGAAAATGTGTACATGGTTGAAAAAATGACAAACATCAAGCAAAACACGTTACCTGATGCAATAGCCATTTTACCAAAGTCTCATCCATGAACCATCGACAATCACCAACAAACTACAGATACTCCAAAAGCCTGATAAAAAGAAGCAGTCATATTAAATAAAAATAAAATAAATTTATTAATTTGATTTAATAAGTGCTTAGTTGAAGAAAAATAAACATTCTCATGGATGAAGATGTAAAGAAAACCACAGTCTAAACATAGAGAACATAAAGTAAGTAAAGCAAGCAGATCAAAGTAATGAAGAAGTATAAAGGTTAACTACAAAATGTAAATGTTGATACCAACCTCAACAACATATCATAAAGGTCTATTCATAAGTAACTCTGGTTATGCAAGTGATTAAAAGTCCAAAGTATTCTTCTCTTTCAACTTTCATATTACATTATGATTAGAGTTGATTATGCTATATAATAATATCCTCAGATTCTATTATTTTCTAGTACTACTCAAGCTTAAGCAACTTCCTCTCCCTCTCTCTTGAATGTTACTAAGACAACGAAGAACTTTCAAATACAATAAAACTAAATGAGTGCATATGATACATAGATGAATGTGAGCATGACTGAACTCAATATTTGACATATTAAGCAACACAAAGACCCAATTTTATTGAATAGCAAAAGGGAAAAAAAAACCTAACCTGGACACCCAGTATATTCCTAAAGCTCAAGGCCTTGTCTTGCTGAATCTAATGCAGAGAGTTAAAAAAAAAGCAACCTATGTTAAGACCAAAATAAAATAAAAATTATGAGTTTGCAATAATACATCCTACTTCAATCTACTGCTGAAATATAAGGAAACAGAGTTGTGTTTTTGCAAATCTATATATTGCATTAGATACTTCAATAAGTAGCATAATTTAAACATAAAGATTACCTTCTAATATGTTAGTTCTTTGGAGGAGAGCATGCAACAGAGGCCCAATTTATTGAATCATAGAAGGGGGGAAAATCTAACCTGAACCCTCAGTATGTTCCTAAAGCTCACGGCCTTCGTCTTGCTCAATGGAATTTTGTATCGAAGAGTTATAGCAATTGCTAAGAAGCAAAAATTATGGAAACTATCGAAATAATAACTACATTTAAAATCTTACGATCATCATCGTTATAGCAATTGCAAAGAAGCAAAAATTTTGAAGCATAATGTTAAACTTCCCACTTAACTTCCCTCGTTTAATTATAGTATCTAGAAAGCATTAACTTGACACAATAAAATCAATGTTTATACAAATATCAAGGAAGCAACCATATTAATAACATGGGCAAGCAGCTTCTACAACAATGTTAGGGAAATATTGATTATAGTAGTAAACAACAAACTTTGAACACATTTATGAGTTGTGCATAAAATGGGATGAGCGCCGTCCACAAATATGGCTAGCAAAAACATCTATCAGAATGATAATACTACATAAATAACTGAAATTTTGTAAGTCTAACAGGTCGCAAGATCAACGATACCTATAGTTGTTGGGGAGCCTACGAAGGTGGTGCGTTTTCAGGTAACGGTCCAACTAAGGTGGACAGGAGCAACGCTTATATTGTCAGGCATGATTTGTCACTAATGGACTCGCTAAACATTGCATTATGCAGGTATCCTATGCTATTGGTGTCCCTGAGCCATTGTCGGTGTTTGCAGATAGTTATGGGACTGGTAAGATACCCGATAAGGAAATTTTGAAGATTGTGAAGGAGAGCTTTGATTTCTGGCCCGGGATGATCACCATCAACCTTGACTTGAAGAAAGGTGGAAATGGCAGGTTTTTAAAGACTGCAGCTTATGGACACTTTGGAAGGGATGACCCCGACTTCACTTGGGAAATTGTTAAACCACTCAAATGGGAGGAACCAATAGTTTAGGATCATTATATTATATATTTCATATTTGGTATATGGATGGATATATACCTGTTATCTATACTGATTTGTATTGATGTTATACTCGGATTTATTTCCCGTTGTTGTTATGTTTTAATATTGTTTTGCAAAAAAAAAAAAAGGTCTGTAAGTATAAATTCCCTAGGATCTCAATATGTATCTCTAATGATCAGAAATTATAGCTGAACGACAGAAATAATTAATCTCTAATAATCAGAAATTTATAGTTCAACTATAGAAATAATCAAAACTATAGTTTAGAAAATCCAACAAATGATTGAACTTGATGCCTACATCAATATAGACTCAATTATTCATTTATTTTAGGAAAAGAAGCAAAATTGTTATCCCATTTGACTAAGTAACTACTAACCCTTGATTTTTAACTGCTAAAGCATGAACATGTCATATGCTCACGACCCTAGACTCCATTATTCTTTATTTATACATGAGTACTTTTTTATAAAAAAAGTACTTGAAAAATTCATAAAACTAATTATAAAATCATGGAAACCTAAGGATATATAATATGCACACATTAAAATTGTATACGTACAAATAGTACCTGAAACCAAAATAAGCACCTTAGATTACATCATTGCATTTCCATTATCCATTCATCTCTATTTCATGCTCCTTGAGTTTCTTCATTTGTTCGAACTACAACAATGATTAAAGTGAACGCCATTGTTATATACATATAATTATGTTCATATTCAAATTGTAACAATCATATGAAATATTTTGCTTGTTAAACAATTCATTATCATACTGTAACAAATCTCTTAAAGAAAAGGTTTACAAACATGTAATTCACCCTAATTAAAATGATGCTCTAAGAAATAGAATTTACATTAAAACTGTACCCTGAAGCATGCTACTGCCCTTCCATCATGGGTACATATTTCAAAAGCTTCACCTATTTTTCCAGATTTTTTCAAACTACAACAACGATCAAACAAATTGTTATGATGTTAAGTATTTTATAGTACTCGCACTTCAGAAATATCAACATTTGACAATAGGTAAGAAGTCTCCTTCTAACCTCATCCCTTCAAACATTCTTTGACAATGGTTGAAACTTTAACTCAAAATTTCATGTAAGAAATTGGAGCCGACTGCCAGCAATCATTATAGGTTGTTATGCTTGAACTCACTAATATTAATGCACACTCAAAACTTGATATTTAATCACTTCACCGCAAAAAAAAGGCTGAGATTCCTTATAGAAAAATCAAAAAGATGATAGTAGGTAATGACGCAGATTAGATCAAATAATAGACATCCACTGAGAAGAGCATCTAAACACTGATACATGAGTAGCTCTCGAAGAGGATTAATTATAGAAAAATCGAATTTCTTCACAAAAATGCATTCAACAGAACACAGTTACTTTCTTCACAGATCTATCTAAAAATTCTTTGTTGTAAGAACAAATCAATTCTATGCTGCTTCTAACTAATAGAGAAATATATTAGGCTTTTGTGCCCACAGAATACACAATTCAATTGAACAATTGGCCACACTGCTAAAATTGAGTCACATATTTGATAAGAATTGGAACTCATGCAATTTAAATCCGATCATCTTAAAAAATAATCAACCAAGAAATAGAAACATTAATCCCATAATCTCTGTTCATATTAAAGTTAAAGGGTCTAACTTGAATCTTAGATTAAAAAAATACTTTAAACACGAAGATGAAAGAATTTACAAAAAATAGATACACGCCTAATCCTTGAAGCGCAAGCACGATTATTGATGACTGAAGCAAAACCTTTCCAACTTGGATCTAGGTGGAAGAGACGGAGGCAAGATTAGAGCAGACCAAGATCTGGAGAAGAAGGAAGAGGAGATTGCTATTTTGGGAAGAAAAGTTTGGCAATGCTTCAGTTTTGAGAAATTCATGAAGGCTTCTGCGACCTCCAAATCTTACTGGGTAAACATAGATAAGAAAAGACCAAGATCTGGAGAAGGGAGGAGATCTCTATTTTAGGAAGAAAGTTTGGCGACGACGCTTTGGTTTTGATAATTTCACGAAAGCTAGTGCGCCCTAATTAAAACTAATTAGAGTATACAAATATTAAATATCTAGAGAGTTTAAAGGAGAATAAGGAGAATTGAGAGAATTAAGGAGAATAGAGAGATTTGAGAGAGTCAAGGAGAAAGCTTGAAAAGTTTCTGCTTTACTATTATTTAATAGATTAATACAAAGTGTATGGGTACCATCAACAATTAAAAACATGATACAAAAATAAAAAATAATTATATGCAAAGTTGGCTGCTTAATTGAACTCCAAACAGTTGTCTATTGTGCATTAGAGATAAATTCGTTATAGTGATTGACAAATTGGCAACTTCTTAGAACATGATAAGTTCCTAAGAGGCAGTCTCTTTGATACAAAATTCTTTGATGTATTTGGGGACCCAATCAACCAGGCCATCATAGAAAAATGAAATCTAGTTAATGATGTAGCTGTAATAAAGAAAATATATTATGACATAACAAATAGATATTAACCAGGTTCCTTTCAAAGTTACACTGTCTATCGATAGAGTTGGCATAATTGTAATTTCAAATCATGAATAAATCAATTTACCATTTACAATTCTGAAAAAATAGAGTATAAGAGTTTTTTTCTTTTCCAAAAAACATTGTTCTACCCGTAGAGTATCCACATCATTTGATTAAATTTGTAAATACATTTACATTACATTTTGTTTGCAATTATAATATCAGTCTACAACATCTGCTGATATTTCGAACATATTATATTACATAATGTTAGTTACTTCTACGTTGCTAATTCAAAAGTCAAAAATGTTAATCAACCTGATAGCTTTACTAGCTCTATTTGTACTTCCTACAGACCACTGCTGTCTCTATCTCATGGTACCTAGAAAAAAAAAATCCTTGCATTGTCTCAGAAGTCAATTTTGATGCTCATCTGCCTCGGAGTTTGGTCTTTCCTCGCCTTGTCATTGCATGAAGATTTTTCTCTGTTCCTACTTTTATAGTTCATCAACGTATGCTGGTTCTCTGAACGAGTAAATTGAGGATTACTCCTACCCCTACTGGGTGTAGTTTCTGATCTTGCTTTATGGAAAAGCATATTAAGAACTTCCTGACACATATCTTTTAATTTTACTATAGCTACCTCTCCTTCCTCTTGCACGCCATTAATAATACTAACAACATTAAGATCTGCTTTGGTTTTTCCTTCATCCAAATTGACAGTGTTCTCTTTAATTAACTGTGCTTGGACACTATTTGCTTGAGAGCCATTTGATACAGTTCAATCTCCACTGCCTCGACTTTGACTTGGATCTCCATTTTTTCCTACGTTTCCTATTATTAATAGGTACATTCATATCACCAATCACTTTTGCTGATTTTATTTTATCAATTCTGTTATCTATTTCGTCTGTCACCAAAAACCATGCAATTGACTTCTTTGCATGCAGTATCACTTTTTTTGTAATTTGGTATGCCATTGCAGCATGTTTGAAAAAACATAACAAACATTTAAAAGTCCTCAGTTAGGCAGATGCTGATTATGTGCATTGTTGGAGTTATTCTAGCAACCAAAAAACATTAACATACTCTCACCTTCATAAGAGATCGAAACAAGGTTGAACTCGATATGTTTATTTTATTAAAGTTAAATGATATATTTGATTTGAAACTTAAGAATATTTGAATAATTTTATTTGCAAATAGATGTGTTTAATGTGTTTGGTCCAACTCTTATATTTGGAAGATTAACAAAAACAATAACATTACAAGATCTGATTTCTTGGTATTTATTCAGTTATATTTTCTATAATTTAAATGTGAATGAACATGCATATTACATATTTTTATAGAAACTGATGGTTACCTTGTCATATTAAGGTGGTTCATGCCAGTCAATATTGGCATAACATTCTTAGCTGGAGGAAGACTCAGATGGGTCGTAGTAAAAATCTTGAAGCCGAAATCACATCTTGAAGACCTCATCATTGTGAGCTGCTCTGCAGGTACATAATATTATTACACAAGTTTAATTTCATATCAATTATAATTTGTGAAAGTTTGGTAGACTCAAATACATTGATAGTAAGCACATTAGATCATATTTTCAAAGAGAGCTGGAAACATTTGCACTGGAAAGTTTTACCGTAGAAAAGAAGATGGATTTGGAGAATAAAAGCAGAGAAATAATTTTCTAGAAAAGAAGGATAAATCTAACAGATAAATAAATAACTCTTGATAACATATTGCAGGTAATCTAGGATACATGTTACAAATGATCATCCCAGCACTCTGCAGTGATGAAGGAAATCCTTTCAGAGATAAAAAAAAATCTGTACCAACATGGATATATGTTACAATGCCCTACCAATGGCGGTAAATATCACATTAATATGGATATTTTTTCTTTGATTTGGTCCCCTTTTGAAAACTTATCACTGATTTAGTCTGGTTTTAAAACTTATTACGTTCGTAGCCTGGTTTTGGCCACGTAGGCAAAAACAGTTATTTTGTACATGCGACATTCGAGATGACGCAAATATGCAGCATTCAAAATGTCGCACAAATGATTCGAATAGAAAATTGTATGTGTGACATTTTAAATGATGCACAGTTGTGGTGTTTAGAATTGCGCATTAAGAAAACATGTATTTATAAAGTAAATCTTTTCAGCGACTTCTGAAATCTTGCACGGTGCGGCATTCTAAATACCGCAGGATAGAAACTTGAGCTCAAAAAGTCAACATTTTATGCGGCATTTGAGATGGCGCAATTTGCTCTTTTTCAAATGTCATATATACGTGCTTAATAGCACCAACCCAACCTGTCTTCCTCACTTTCTACGTTTGCAAACAATGGAATATAAGAAACCCAAAATCTCCAATCATAATCTGAAATTATATCCTTCCGTATTTGTAGCACAAATCATCAAAAACTGTAGATCTACGTCAACGGTACCCTACTCTTCGTCATTTGAACCATTTCAAGGTTTGAATTTCATAACCCTATAGCTTTTTTGGATCTTATTTTTGAGTATTACATTCACTTTTGTGGTTGTAAATCAGAATGGCTCCTAAATTTATAGCGATTATATGCTATTTCGATGGTGAGTTGGTCATTGATGATCAAAAGTGTGGCAAGTACGAAGGTGGAACTTACAAACTAGCAAAAGTTCTCAAAAGTTGTAACTTGAAGAAATTAGAAGCGTCGATTTACAAGTCAACAAAGATTAATCCAGAGCAATTTGATATTGACTTAGTTTGCAACTGGCCAACTGATTCTGGATCTAAGGCAATTAAAATTGTAGGTGATGATGACGTTGAGTTAATGTTTTCTGCCGCTTGTAAATCCATAGATTTATTCGTTGTCAAAACGAGTAAGCTAGTGGTAACCGTTTCAACACAGATGAAAGCAATATCGTTATGTCCATCTCAACCGATTCCTTTCCCAAATAGTATTCCTACTTCGAAGGTGAGGCCAACTTGGTATTCTATCTAAACAACTTATATTGTGTTTCTGCTAGTGTATGATATCGACGTTCTTGTATTGCACAGTTTTTTTCCGTACTTCATCCCATGCAAAACATTACGGGACCGTCAACGTAAGTACCAGAGTCGTTGCATCCAACGCCTTCCAAGTTATATCATATGAGTCAAAAGTAAGTTTTCTTTGGATTGAACTGTGATTTGTGTCAAATGTAATTGTATTCTAAAGTTTTCATGTCTTTATTACACAGCTTTTCTCAGCAGTTCATGGAAGAGCAATCACATTACGACGAGAATGCATGTGATGATGCTATTCAATCAGATGGAAATAAGGATGTACAAATGAATACCGGAACTTCCTTTGACAGCATGACGGTTTCCAGTACCAGTATAATACTGCTCATCCGACAAAGTGAACTCTCGGTCCTGCTGCGTATGCTCTTGCCGACGGTTCCATGTCTCAATGGCCATCTCGTACTGAGCGGGTACTGATAAGTCAATCCTGTAATGTAGGATTGGGTCAGGAAGGTGTTGTCTAAATCCAAACTGACGCATCACTCGGTCAGGAACATGACATGCTTCGTCGTTCAAACAAACAACAAGGAACCGTGTGGTCCATAGATGAGAAGAAGCAGTGCATAAGGCTGGAAGCTCCCCTATAGAATGTGCATGCAGGGTCCGTGTAACAACATCCGGACTAAGCACGTCGAACTTATTGTGGTAGAAAAGTAGATTATGCCTCGGAGTCGACGAAGTGCTCTTGATTCCAACCCACCTGCAATTTCGACGAAATTAGAGATAGTGGAACTAACTAAAAACACAAATGGTAAATAAGTGACGAAATAAAATTACCTAGATGTGTACGACAAAGAAACATAATTATTTGGCGTCTTCAAATCGAGTCTACTAACAGGAAGGTACGTCCAAGACCATAGCTACATACAAAATTCATGAAGACACACTACGACAAATAGATATAGAATATGCAACACAAAAAATTGTATGAACTAATTTACCTGTATTAAAGAACTACCTCCCAGTGAATCACTCTCCATCAAAGCGACTCTAGTCAACTGCGGGTACGTGTACGCTAAGCTAGCACTGCCCCCAGAATATTGACGGCACTCGTCAAAATCCTCCAGAAAATTCGACCATCTAAACCACATGCGAGTCTTCGAATGATCGTAAATTGGACGTGAAGTAATGATATGAATTATAATGGCTCTAGCACGCTGTTCTATCATCTCCTGCATGGCATCTTGTGGAATGCCTACCTCAAACTGCTTTCTATACCATCTAGCAACAATTTGCTCGTTTCGCAGCCACTGCTCGGCGGGAGGAGTAATACCCTGAAGCCGCTAACACATCTCCATGTAGTCGCTTGGCCCTGGAGTCCTTAACGGAGCACCATCAATCGGCAAGTCAAACATGACCATAACATCACCTAAAGTGATGGTCATCTCACCCACTCTAAGATGGAAGTGGATGTCTCTGGTCTCTATCTATCGACTAAAGTAGTGATGTGATAACGATCCAGTTGGACGTAACCCAGCCTATGCACTAGTAAAAATCCTGCATGATCAAGTAAAGCTAGTACTCCAGGATGGTTGGAGGTCATCAAGTCAATGGAAGACGTGTGATCTATGATCTTAACTAGATATTTACCCTGTAAAAAAGTTAGGCACAATGTAAGAAATACATACAAAATTTTGAAAAATATAAATATGTGATACAACTAATAACTTAAACACATAACAACATTGACGCAACATTGCTCGTTCTATGACGTGCTTGCAAATATACAACATGACTATCAATAGGTCCCGGTTCCATCTCAACGATATCTACATAAATCAAATTGTCAACTCCATAAGTGCTTCAAATCATGTTCTCAACTACATACATGTTGAAAACTATAAGAATTCAACTACATTTAACACATGAAACCAAATACCATCTTATTTACAAGTTTACTCAATCATAGAAAAACCCTAGATTTCTATCAAAATGTCACAAAATTGTGTTTTGGTACCTTCTTGAGCTTCTTTTGTTGATGTGCTTGCCATGGTATCAATTTTTGATCAAAAAAATTAAAATTTGGTGTTAAGGGATCGATTTAGGGTTAGGGAGATTTGTGTTTCGTTTTTGAAGAAATAAATGAGGTGAACAAATGGAGAAGAAGAGGGCACTGCGCTCTGCATATTACATTAGAGCGACACTCGAGTTGACACAAATGTGCGATATCTTGAATGTTGCACGTATCCGTTTTCTATTCGAATTTAAAATTTGCTAATGGCATTCTAAATACCGCAACTGTGCATCATTTAAAATGTTCCACATACAATTTTCTATTCGAATCATCTGTGCAACATTTTGAATGCCGCATATTTGTGTCATCTCGAATGTCGCATGTACAAAATAGCGGTTTTTGCCTACGTAGCCAAAACCAAGCTACGAAAGTAATAAGTTTTAAAACCAGGCTAAATGAGTGATAAGTTTTCAAAAGGTGGCCAAATCGAAAAAAAATCCCATTAATATAGTATCTTATTACAAGTAAACTGATTGATATGTAAACTGATCGATTTGATGTACATATGCAGCTTGGAGGATTTTATATATGAACACATACCTACAATCTATGAAAACAGCAGGCATCAAATATGAGACAAAAAGTATCACATGCAGCCTACTGTGTTCATTCGTTTATGTTACAAAGATAACGACTTCAAAATTTACAGTTTTCCTTATTAGTACAAATTAAATATGGCTTCTCATGATTAAATAATATTCTTATGGTCATGATTATGATTTGGAAATGAAAAATAGACACATACCCACAGAAAACTAATTAATCTTTTCTAAACCAGAGATTATATGAATGAGAACAACACGTGATTATCAATTTTTTAAATGAGTCATAACTGCTTCAAATTCAGCTATTGTCTAAAAATGTAAGATAACTACATGTGAAGAAATAAAGAATGGCTTCAAATGGCTTCCCCCCTTTATTGATATATTTCTGTCATATATATATATATATATACATGATACAAAAGAACTTGCAATTGGCAATTACTACAAATCAGGAAACTCATTAACTCATTCTTATCCTAAATACTGTAAATCAGGAAACTCATTAACTCATTCTTATCCTAAATACTGTAAACCAGGAAACTCATTAACTCATTCTTAATATCATTCTTAATATCTCAACACCCCACCTCAAGATGGAGCATGTGGATCATAAATGCCCATCTTGGATTGCATCACGAACAAAATGACAGTCAGCTTCTATATGCTTCAAATCAAACCAAATCTCCATAATATATCCGTTTACTCCACCTCAAGTTGGAGCATGGGTTTCAAAAATGCCCAACTTGAAAAGAAGAAAATAAAACTGTGACTTGCCGAGTGCCTTAGTAGAAATATCCCCCAATTGTGAAGATGTTGAAACATGTGACAGGGAGACTTTACTCAATTTTAAATGTCTATCTTTCTATTACATGACTTCTATTTATAGATTAAATAAATGATAGAAACCAATATTATTCTTTAGCATATTCTTTGGCATATTCTTTGGCATATTGTTTATTCTTCAGCGTATTCTCTGACATTTATTACATTCCATTATCTTCAACCATTATGTTCAACATTTGGCATGACATTTATTACATTCCATTATCTTCAACATTTGGCATTTATACCATTATCTTCAAATCCCCCTCAAACTCACGATGCGAAAAATCGTGAGTTTGCTAAATAGAAGCTGCAAATTGAAGAGTAGCAAGATCGAGAAACCATTTCAATACTGTTAGAGAGACTTGAAACTTGCAACTTGAATCTTGGAAACTGGAAATTGGAAATTTGAAACTTGAAACACTACATTCACCTCAAGCATTCAACAACTTCACTTTTACAAACAATTTTTATGGTGAACCAACCACATTAGTGGTTTTTAAAGTGGACAAACCACGGTTTTTATGGTGAACCAACCACATTAATGTTTTTAAAGTGGACCAACCACTATGGTTTTTATGGTGAACCAACCACATTAATGGTTTTTAAAGTGGATCAACCACTACGGTTTTTATGGTGAACCAATGGTTTTTAAAGTGGACCAACCACTACGGTTTTTATGGTGAACCAACCACATCATTAGTGGTTTTTAAAGTGGACCAACCACTACTTTCATCACCACCAGAACGAATCCACCTCAAGCCTCAAATTTGCAAACTCCGGCTGCTAACATAACCTCTTTCCAAAGCCGAAAACCATCACCTCCATCGCATGCTTCAACGGAGCAGCAAAAATATTGAACAGATACAAACCTAGCCATCCTCATCGCCTTATTGGCATCGCAATTCTAGATTCACTACACCGCAATCATCATCGTCATTCTCACCCAAGCCCCTCTTTTTTTTAATATATATACATATCTCTCTCCTTCCTTTGACCCGCTCTGATACCATGTTGAAATAAAGAATGGCTTCAAATTTCTTGCTTTTATTGATATATATCTGTCATATATATATATATATATATATATATATATATATATATATATACACACACACACATGATACAAAAGAACTTGCAATTGGCAATTACTACAAATCAGGAAACTCATTAACTCATTCTTATCCTAAATACTGTAAACCAAGAAACTCATTTACTCATTCTTATCCTAAATACTGTAAACTAGGAAACTCATTAACTCATTCTTAATATCATTCTTAATATCTCAACAAAATGATTAGAAAGACAATTTTATAAGCACCACCTTGGGTTATATCGTAAGCTGCCTTACCGGTCTAATTTAAAGAATCTTCTTGTGTTTCAGTTTCGATTTCATCATCTTTATACCTTCATGTCCTTGCATATAAAAGTGTGAATATTCTCCTAAATATTTATAGTTAGATCTATTTTAAACAACTCTCTCAACTGAAAAAATTATTTATTTCTTCTTGGTAGTCAGCTGTTAAAGTAAAATGACAATATAAATTGTGTATATTAAGAAAAATCTACTATGTTGTGGATTAATAATAATTTCTAAACTTATTTAAATGGTTAACCTTGTTTTGCAAATTAATGTCAAACTACTTGATCGTTTTTACGTATTTTGTTGCAGTACTATCAATTTATGCATTTTTCATTTTGCCACAAAAATATTAAATTATAAGGATAGTTACGTCTTTACATTTTGTTGGTCATTACTATATCGTTAAAGAACAATGATTCCTGAAAACTACACCATATTACAAATAAGGCCTACAAGCAAGAACGTCCAAGGCCCAATATAGAATAAACTTATAAGTAATACAACTTGGAGATATTAAAAGTAACTCTAGCGGAAAACATGCACAATCCTAGCCTTGGGAGATTTGGACTCTAAATTTTAAATATTGACAGGAGTCTTTTTTATTCCTTTTCCCTCCCTTTATTGTAAACCTTATCATTTGATATCATTATGTAGTTTTATACCAGATTGGCATCTAAGAAATGTGCATTAGTAAAGAATACACAGCCAGACACATGCACACAAAAGTTCCCATACACACATAGATACACTCATATAATATGAGGCATAATTTCTCTTCTTTAAGAAAATGTGCTAAATTAATGTGTAAAATATTGTTGTATCATTATCATTATAAATTTGCTTTTATATTATGTGGTTGTGCGTAGTCCAGTTTTATAACATGCAAATAGGAAATAGTTAAACTTCTAAATATCTTATGCTGTGCTTAAAGAACAACACTATTCAACCTTCTAAATATTAAGGTCTGAATCTTCTGGAGATGCTCCAAGCTGCTGTTTATGCTTGAGGTTTCTTTTTTGTTATCATCTGTTTATGTGTAAAAGTGCATAGAAATGATGCAAATTCACAACGCAAGTTATGATTTCAAGTTAAGAACTGCAGTATTATAAAGAATGCAGAACATTTAAGGATTCATGTGGAATGAGTCCAAAGTGAAAGTAGACCTGAAGAGTTACATGAGAACGGGCTTCCAGCACATGAAGGAAATGTGCGGAACTCACAGCTATGACCTACGCATGGGAGCCTTCATCCTTTCCTACAAGACGTATTCAAGTATAATCTGTACTTATTTAAACATAACATGCCCCTAGCCGCTCTTATTCAGTATTTAAGTATAATCGGTATGTATGGAGAAGTAAAATAATGTTAGATTTGAGCAATATTTTTTTTTTTGATTTTTAAATTTGATCAATAATACAACAACCAAAAATGATAAAAAAATCGTTATTATAATAAATAAAAAATATGATATAATACGTTTTTCATATTTGTACGAGTAGCTAAGAGATTAAGAATGGATACATCAAACTGCCTAGTGATGTAGGATTGTAACGACCTGGGTTTTCAAATCGAAAAAAAAAATTATTTAACGATAAATTCCGAGAAGTAAACAAGAAAATAAAATAAAAGGATTAAATTTAGTTATTAGAATGAATATATTCAAAGTTTACTGAATTTAACATAAAAATAAATATTTGTATGCAAAGAATTTGAAAACAAGTTTGTAATCAAAACGTTATAAGTTCGTTCCGTATAATTCTGGTAATTTAAACTAAATAAATTTAAACGACCGTTAATTAAACTCAGTGCAACTAAAAATAAAAATAGAATTTTTATAAAACGTTCAAATCACTGATAACTATGTGTCGTTGTGTTCGTCTCGGCGTCCTGATTCCAATGGTATATTTATACTGATATTTTAGTGTCCGTAAAGACAAATGGATAGACAGTTATTTTCATACATGTGACCCTGTAAAGAAGTACGACTTAAACAATCAGACTGAAATATATGAGAGCTAATCCTCTATACCCAAACTTCTCTGTCCTCCTGTACCCAACAAATCAGAATCCCTAATTTTCATCTTTTTACAATTAAGTCAAAGGAAAAAAGAGGGTTTAATTGCAAAAATGTGGAATTCAGGGGGTGCAGATTGGTTGGGGATAGACAGACAGACAATTTTGGGCACAGGTGATTTTATTTGGAAATATATATGTGACCTACGAAGGTTTACTGAAAAGAAAAAAAGAAAAGAATAATAATAAAAAAAACATTGGCCACGAATGAGAATATGGAGCATTAACGAGGAGTGATGCACGAGACACCTTTTCTTTCTTCGTTGCATTAAAGAGGCATGATGCAAGGCATCATTTCCTCTGCTAAATGGACACCACAATAATTCACCTACGAGTTACCATCGTTATATATATTTGAGCTACCAAATCCATCTACTTTCTCTCCTTTTTCTTAATCTCTTCTTGCTTCAATTTTGTTCCATATAAAAAAAACAAAGAAATTTTTTATAGAGCCGCATGCATGAAGTAGCACAGCCAGCACCCTTCGGCCTCTCTCCTCTCCGCACCAAACTCCTCCGCCCTCTCTCTTTCCCCTTTGTTTCACAGCCCAACATCCTCTCTACCTTCTTGCTCCGCCCTCTCTCAAGCTCCGACAACCCACTCACCGCACCGAGCTCCGGCGGGCTCGACAACAACCGCGATAGCAGCTCCAACTCCAGCTCCGTTCTCTCGCCGTGTTCATCTCGTCGTCGTTTAGCTCTCGAAACCCAAACGTGAGTTGTTAATCACATCTAAACTTCTCTAATGTTTTTGCTATATGTTTATACACATATGAATGTTAGTGTGTGGGCTTGTACGTGTATGTGCATGTATATGTGTTTTACTGTGTGTTTTGTTGAGTTTGGGATGCATTGTGGACATACAGGAACTTGCTGTGTTACTAATTTTTTTGGTTAAAACAAAGATACATCTTATTTCCCTGGCACATTTTATATGACATACGCATGAAGTGGGGGGGGGGTGTGTGGGGGGACTTTGATTTTCTTTTGCTGACAATGGGTTTTCCACTTCCATTTTATTTCACAAACATTTTATTCTGTTTACCTTCCCCACTTTTAATCCTTCCATTCCATTCTTTTCTTAGCTACTAATTGTTTGAAGCTTATATCTATGCTTGCACTCACGTTTCCAAGGAAAAGGGATGATTTTTACACATTTTAGTTAGATTTCCTTCCCCATCAAGACTAAAAATGCAACTAACATGGGGATCATTCCCATTTGTCTACTCCTTCCCAACTCTTTTTCATTCTTTCTTTTTTTTCCTTTCTTCTAAATTTTTTTTGAAAGGTTTCATTTTTCATGCACATGCATGAAACGCATAAATCAAAGAAAAAAAAAATATGAAAGGTTTCATTTTTCATGCACATGCATAAAACGCATGAAGTAATGGGTTCAACATATATATATATTTCACGCAACAGAACAATAAAAAGTGGAAGCCACGTTTTATATGTTGGGTACATTTTTTGACCAGGGGGATTCACTGGAAATGGACAGCAAGTCCTTTTCTTCTTCATTTCTTCCTTTTTTTTTTTTTTCCTTTTGGCTCTACACTTCTTTACATTTTTCTTCCTTCTCAGACAAAAAAAGAGACACAGAAAAAAAACATTTATGGTGTGCGTCTTATGTATGTGTACATGTACTGTTTTGTGTACTGTGTGGCGTGTGTGTCAATGAGTGGTGTATGCGTGTGTTTGTGTATGCCATGCATATGAAAAAAAACAAAAAAATAATTAGGTAGTTTAATAAAATAAAAAGACATCTTTTGCAGACCCAAAATATCTAGAAAGATATGTAAGATTGGAAAAGGGACACATCGAACTCAAATAGCTCTTTTTCAGTAATGAAGTGTGCAAGCATTTTCACAATATCAGCGCGAACCGAACACCGAAACTGATAAATGAATGTATTTCGTGTTGGGGAAATTGCGCCATTGCGGAAGAACAATAAGCAGGATCTAGATTTGCCAATCGTACATCAAACTAATCTGATAGCAATTATTCTATTACTACAAAGAAATAGTAAATAACTATAAAGAAGAAAAGAGACAATATTTATACTGGTTCCACTATCATCGAGATAGTGTACGTCCAGTTCAAAAGAGAGAGATTTTATTTCACATAATAGAGAGAATTACAAGAGATTACACAAAAAGAGTTTACATATAACCTCAAATAGGCATAACAAGAAGAGATACCATTGGGGATCACTGGCTCCATGCCAGGATGGGTTTACTAAGAAGTCTACCCCTCAATATATAGCCAGTGAAATGTATGTGAGTCATCAATCAAATCACCATCATATGGTAATAAATTATGGAGGCAAATTACAATGGCAACAAATGACTCAATAGCAAATATGGAAGAAAATAATCCATGCATCCATCTCATGCAAATGCAATCAATGCATTTATGCATTCCATATTGAATATATTTACTTTCCCATTTTGCATATTTGTTCCATCTAAATGTGATTTTGTATCACCCAAATTTAACATCTCCACCTTGATGCAAAATCACATATCTGCAACACCCCATCTCGAATTAAATTCTCTTCACATCAAAAAACTCTTCAAAAGAACTCCACCTTCAATCAAAATCTCATAATGAGGTACACCAAAAATGAATATTTACCAAATGGGTTCCAGCAAAGCCACCCCCCATCACACAATTGTTAACGAGCTCAGACTACGTCCCAGCCCGCCAACAAAATGTTGCAAATATCCAAAATAAAAAAGAAGGCAGACACCAAAGTAATCTCAACACCGCCAAGGCAAAAAATAATTCTCTCAATCACCAATTCAAAAAAAACAGAGCCAAAATCCAAATCTCTGCATGCAACAAAATTCTCTCTCCTTCCACATATCTGCATGTAGCACCTCTTTTAAGACGGCATCACAAAATCGACGATGGCACAAATTCGCCAAAATCAGCTCTATGAACTGAACTCTCCAAGACGGCATCATAAGTTGATAAGCCTCAACGGCGTCAAATCCGTCACCAAAATCAGCTACATCATATATAATTTCCAAATCCAATGGTCTCTTCAACACACTAAACTCTTTATCACGTCAAAGTTCCCAGATTGGAACGCTCTTCACTCTCAACACAATCTCCTCCACCAAAGTCTTCCTTTTCTCCCAAAATTGTAATAGAATAAGCACCACTGAATCTACAACCTTTGTAGAAATTATTGATGCACAATTTAAAACAAATCGCCTTGCTCTGATACCAATTTGATAGGATCGATTAGGGGTTACTTCAAGCTACACCCACAATATCACACACAAGACAATCAATCAACACACCATTCAAATAAAAAAAAGATACGATGAAAGTAAAATAGCAAGACACAAGATTTTTATACGTGGAAAACCTCTTCGATGTGAAGAGTAAAAACCACGAGACCTCTTAAGGAGTCTACCCTCTTCTCTTATTGATAAACCAAAAGGGGAAAACAACCCCAAAATGTTTACAAAAGATTCTCTTCTAATCACCGGAATCCAAAAACAATAAGAGATGAAAAAGGTGTAAGAGAACACCCTGTGTGTGCACTTTAGGCCAGCGGTGTATCGAGCAAGAATGAAGCTCAATCTTAAAGACCAAAAAAACCTTGAAGAAGATGATAAATGACCAAAAACTGCTACTGCCTTATGTGACCAGATCTGGTTATATTAACCCTTTTTCTTTTAATGTGCATACCAAAATTGTGAGTAATCTCCCAAATGTCTTTCCTTAAAAGAAAAGATATTGTTGCACAAAAGGCATGCTTGCACAACAAATCTAGAAAAAAGACAAAACTAATAAATCTCTCCCACAAATTTAGCATGGCCTGCATAAAAAGATATGCCAAATATGCCTGCATACAATTATGCCAAATATGCTTGCATAAAATTATGTCAAATATGCCTGCATGAAATTATGCCAAATAAGCCTGCATAAAATTATGCCAAATATGCTTGCATAAAATTATGCCAAATATGGGCTGTAATATCCAACATTTCGGTAATTAGCACGACAAGACGGACACAACGGACATTAGGTTATACAATTGCATTTTCATTACCCATTCATCTCTTTTCCATGCTCCTTGAGTTTCTTGATATGTTCAAACTACAACAACACTGTTATATATTTACTATCGTACTGCAATAAATGTCTGTAAGAAAAGATTTATAAACATATAATTCACCCTTGTTAAAATATTACTCTTAAAAATATAATTTACATCAAAATTATACAATGAATTCTGCTACTGCCTCTCCATCATCGGTTCTTATTTTTGGAACTTCACTTATTTTTCAAAAATAAATGCTATAGAGTATGCGTAAAAAGGTTCATGAACATAATAAGAAACGTAAAGCAGAACATAAAAGTTGAGCCTTTAGTTAGGTAATGGGAAGAGATATAGCTTGAAAAACTATTTGTAGGTATAAAAAATAAATATTAAAGAGTAGGTGATGTATTTGCCTAAAAGCTATAAAAAGTGCCAATCGATCCAAAACAATTCATGTGATTTATTTGCAATAAAGGTTTACTTTAATTCTGCAGAAAATCGGTGTAAACTGTAGAAATTAAATATTTGCAACAAAGGAAACCGAAAGGAAGAGCTAAGATGATCATTCAATGTGGATAAAAATGCATTTCTAGTAGGATGCAACAAACTGCAAAATTTGCTCCGTAGACTTGTTATAGCAATAAAACAATAGGCCTCACTATAAAAGGTGCCTATACAAATAATATCAAACCACTACCAAAAGCTAAACCTACAAAGTAGTACCATACAGTGTGTCATTCGAGAAACAAAATATATTCGTGTACCACACAACTAAATAGGGATAACCAAACATAGTTTGGTACCGTTCACAGCCAATTACTTTATATTGATTTAAATAAGTTTAAAATTAGAGAAAGTTTAATATCATAAACTATTAGCAGACTAAGCCACTTAATGATTTGGCTCTTCACTGTCCAAATATGGTTTAACAATAAACATAAAGGTACATAAACACAAAAATAATATGGTATGATACATATTTTGTTAAACACCAAAATAGGGATAACCAAGCTAAACAGGGCCAACAATACCTTGAACTTTAAGGAAACCCTGCAGTTGGACTTGGTTGATGTTTGAATGAATTTTACCTTATCTAGATTATTGCTTTTTTTGAAACTGATGAAATTAAAAGTTAAGAACATGGTATATCGCCTTGATTAGGTTTATGTAAATCATGGAATCGGTTTGGGCAATCTTTTTATCAAACATAATTGAACCCCTTACCGAAAGAAAAAAAAAACTGTAGTAATGATAAATCATAGTATGTGAAAAATGCCAAAAACTTGTACTTTGTTGCATCAAATTGTCAATCAACATCTTCATTCACCACTTCTTGTAGGACCCTTGAGCTAGCGGATCCATAACTCTATAAATACAAAAGAGAGATAAAATTGTGATTTAGTTAATTTTTTAATTAAAACATTTAATTTATTTGGAGCTCATTCTACATGTTTGTGCCACTCATGAAAGGATGTATGACAGTGGCAACATAATGAAGAGTGAGAGGAAAAAGAAACATTTTGTATTAGGACAAAAAATAAATACATAAGACTTTCCTCGAAAAGAAATTTATTATTCTTATTCCTTTTTATTATGTGATGCTATATTTATACCCATAAATGCAATAAAAGAACATCATGTCACCATTAATGTTGCAAATACACCCAGTTATTCAAGTATATAAGATCATATAGCGATCATTTAATGTAAGAAGATAAATTTGAAAATTTGACTATCTCATACTCAACTTAAGCAATTAAAAACAAAGTGAGTATCGTTAACAATTCTTGTGCTTTAATTTAAGTTCATTTCAACGACCTGTGTCCTGGTCTATTATAACATATGTTTATATTTATTTGTATTGTTTCTGAAAATGCTAATCTATCATGGTGTAGAGACTGCCCAATGCATAGAAGTAATACAGGGGCTACACATATATAAAATAATAGTAGAAACTTTATTTCCATCTGAGAATATTAACTCGAAGGTGATGAAGCACAAACAAAATATTGTTTGGTAAAGCTTTTTATTGTGGTCAACGTAAAGAGGATCAGAACATCAAGGTCCATAAGCAATCACTTGTGCTACTATAAGTAAGCTTAAAAATCACATTTCACTATACTTCATGTTAACCTCATTCTAAATCATCAGAAGCAGAATAAAAATATGAAAACCTGATAGTTAGAATTCAAAATAAATCAGATAATATAAAGGATTTCAAAAATAGCCTTCAATGTTTCACTCATGCCAAATAAATATTTCAACTTCTTTTGTAATAACTCCGATAAATAATCAATTCACAGTAAATGCATCATCCAAATTAAGATATACTAATAAAAGTATGGTAAGAATCAAAAGATATATCAAAAACAAAATTAATTTCCATATACTTTTAAGGGGTTTGACATATAGCCTTCAGAGCATTATCCAAATTCACAGTAACAATCAAATTAAACTTTATTAACTAATAAGGTAATAGTCAACAAATGTATCAAAATTAAAGAAAAGTATGTATGGGAAAAGAATATGGATATAAACTGAATATTCTTACCAACAGCTAAGGTGCAAAGATATGCAACCATAAATGTCATTAGTGTATGAGTAATAAAAGCTAATAAATTAAAAGATAGCTTTCTCTAATAGTATACAAAAGCAACAATTACCCCGCCTGATTTAGCTACTTCTTGTGCATTAATATATTTTTATAAATTACTACTGGAATATGATTTAGAGTTATATAGTATTAGTATATATATCACATGTCATTAAGAATATGGTTCTCCATAGCTTATTTTACAGCAATCTTCTTCTTTTTTAATTTAGATTCTATAGGTAGCAGAGATAAAATAGTGAATATATTTGTAATTATTCCAATTTTAAAAGAAAAAGGAATCTCAATAATTGTTATATGAAATAAAGCTTCAGTAATTGCGAGGCCAAAAGAAATATAATTCAGTATGCATATTGAAAACTCATATAATACATATATAATTAATAGTGCAAAATCAGTGTTTACCCAAGTCAAGTCCTTCTCAACAATTTTCAATCCTTCCCCAAGATTTCTTCATCACATCTTTCCAGATATCCAATTGTCGCCATGCTTACCAAATCTATAGAATTGTTTTTTTTAATAATGTGTTGATTAATGAGTAAGGAAGCTTCAATATTCAATAACGGACAGACAAACATATCATTTTACTGATTGTTGCTGAAGATCTTCCCTCTTAAACATTAAATCTGCACTTCTAGTTATTTTTAAATCCAAAGTTTTAATATAAATAAAAATGGGAGCGGCTATTAGGACTCAAAATTGAACACAAAATTAATGACACAAAATTAAACATAGCTTGTTATTAATATGGAATTTTTTTTACTGACCCCCTAGTTTATGGAGTTATATCCCCAGAGTCCACTTGTTTTAGAAGTTCTTAAATATATAGTTTGAAATTGCAGACATCTTCCTGAGATCCAAAATTTAAAGGCTATAACTTATTGTAAATGCCAAAAAAAAAAAATCAACATATAAATCTAATGACAACCAATATATTATTGGCAAGCCATAATGTTTCAAACATAAGTCCACATTCTTATCGCGACTACATACATTTATGAAGAAATGATAGCATAAAATTTTGGAATGCTCAAGATACCAATATAAGCGAGAAAACATGAAGTGAAAATCCATAGTTCCTGTTTTATAGAAATGAACATCGTTAAGAAGTTCAAACTTGGTAAAACATCAACAAAAAAATTATTTTATAGTATAGAACTATATTGAATCAAGTTAAAACTCTCAACATTGGCATTTAACTATCAGTAGCACAACTTTGTCAAGTGAAACAATTTTCAAGAGACCAATCATCAGAGATTTTTATAAAACAATAAAGAATATATCAGCATCGAACAAAATGAAATTCACAACTGTTCAAGTTTTGTAAGTTACAGTATTTTGATATAGTAAAAACTGGACCATGAATTTTGCTGTGTTAAAGTACGAAAAATGATGAAAATACTGAAGAAAAATAGCTAAAAGAAGTAGATTCATGAATAAATATCGTAGAGGGTATGCACCAAGGCAAATCCGAAAAGTGGCGTATCACACTTAACCACAGTATTCCCCGTGTACCATCTAGGTGAACGTGTCGATGGAAACTAAATATGCAGAAACCATAGCAGCATAAAAGATGAAGTGAATTTATAGTAAAAATAACAGACTTTTCAGACCATAGCGAGGCTGGGTACCATAGGTAATCTAATAGAAAATTATAATGCAGTATCATGTAAATGAATGGTGGAGACATCATCGTTTATATTCATAATAAAATTACAAACTTTTTCAGGGCTCATACAGTGACCATGCAGTTTGGTATCAAAAAAGCTCTTAGTCTGAAACAGACTCAATGAGTCATGCTACAGTGGGGAAGAAACAACAAAAACCTTTTAAATGTATCAACCAACAAAATATTTCAAATTTTGAAGAACGGTATCTAATTACTGAGAACCACAGGAATATGGCTGCAATTTAATAAACATTCAAGAATTTATGTTTGGTATTTCCAGCAGAGCGTTGCTTTTTGCTAGGAATAATTTTTCATTTTCTTTTATGATAGAAAAAAAATCCTATGAAACACAAAAATGAAAGAGCAATAAAAGATATAAATTATAATTAAAATTATATTTCAAATAGACTATTTTCCTGTTACCATCACTACCTCGATACTGAAATCAACATGGTACAAAAGAAACAACGCCATCCTTTTCCCCAAAAAATGAGTAACAATGAGATTGTCCAAAAGCAGATTTTTTTTCTCAATGGATTTTCCAAAACTAACAATGTTCCCATTACATGCATTTCAAAGACTTATTATAAGCTGATAGAATCAAGAGAAATAATGAGTGACATACAAATTCACCTATTAAGCTTGGGCTTAGCTCAATGCAAAATTTCATATATATATATATATATATATATATATATATATATATATATATATATAGGGGCCGGCTATTTGGACACAAAATTAAACACAAAGAGAGGGACACAAAGCCTCCACCGTTGGATTTGTTTGTCTTTATGTGGAGAGTGCAATTCATGGGAGGATCCAGTGGTTGAGATTTATTGTGTGCAATTTTTTGTTTAAATAGATTTTCCCATATATATATATATAAAATCTACGATAAAAACAAACATGATAAATGTAATATTGAATCAATGTGCCGAAAGTCCAAAAGTTACCTAACAAAGTTAGTTGTTAATTCCCAACGAACTTATTTTAGAGACAACAAATACGCTTTATTGCTGACAAATCCTGAAGACGACATCGAAGGCGAATACTGCTGAAGATGGGATTCAGGAGTCCGAAAGAGATCGAGTGGCGATGGCGGTTCCTATGCAATTAGGCTGAAATCAAAGGAGCTGGGAACATGGAAGCAGGTGATTCTGAGTAACGGTAGATTTTCAAATGCAGAAGTTATTGAACTGGGAGAGCAATTGAACGATGATCGCTGCATTCATCGAAATCTCGTCATTGCAGAATCGAAGCGGTAGAAGAAGGAAAGGCAGGACTGTAAGATGCTAGCGGCTGAAAGGGGCGAATTTTAAAGGTGTCAGAGATGGAGAAAAATAGTAGAGCAGAGGAATTTGGGGAATGCGAAAGGAAAAGGGAGTGATTGCTGGTGTATACGCTAAGCGGAAAAACGTGGGATTTGATTCGATGCCAAACCAAGGCCGAACGATCTGTTCTTCGGACAGATGGCACCATCCTATTTTTTTGAAAAAAATTGATCTGAAAGGACATTGAGGAAAGATTGTGCTTTCATATAATATAATATATATATTGGCATGTTGAAATTAAGATAACCCATTGTGATGTAGGGAAGGATAGGTTGGAGTAATCCAACCGGATTCCTCATTATTATTGGTAATGTTTATCAATATGATTATATATTGTTGTTGAATGTGGTATTGACTGAAATTTCACGGTTTGGTACTTTAGTAGACGTTTTCCTCTTTAGTACCATCGATAAAAATAGTTTAAATGGAGTTGTGTTTATGAAATAGGTTTTGAAAACCAAATTCTTATAAATAAGATTTGTAAATGTTTCAAACTAATGAAACGAGTTATAACATGGTTTATAAACGTAAGTAATGACCAGAATTAATTTTTTTTAAATTGATTATATTAGTTAATTGGAATTGGTTAATAAATTAACAATGCTTTTAGTTGACTATTTTAAAGTCGAATATTATTTTGATGACCTTTAAATAAAGATTTACTATTTTAATAATAGTAAATGGTGAAGTAAACAGACTAATAATGTATTTCAATATTTATTTATTTGTTTAATCAGATTAACGAAATAAAAGTATATTTTAAAGATAAATATTTCGAAAGCGTAGAGTATAATGTTATTATTATAATCAAATGTTATTTCGTAAAAGAGGTAGATTCTTGTTGTAAACTTTGTCTATTTTGAAGTTAATATAGTTGTTCAGTTAAGGTCTGAGAGGTAATTATACCCCAACTTGATTGACTTCATTGTTAACTAAGGAATGATCAGGTTCGATAGCGAGGGTTGGATAAATGAAGTAAGTTAATGAGCGTTAAGGTTTTTGAAGACCGTGTTTTAAATTGAATAGTACAATGGAAATGGAAAGGTTTCTCCAAAATATTAAATGATTAAATATTTTAGAAGCATAATTAACTGACGGTTAATTAAAGAGGCTAAATGATGTTGAATGATGAATAAGTGAATTCATTTTCTTTTAATCGATGAATGTCTATTTATTTGATAGTTAAATAACTGACTACCAAATCTGGCAAATGTGATTGTTGGTACGGAAAGACCAGGATCGAATTTATATTCAAAAACCATTCCGACCCACAAATACGAAAACGTGGAAGATGCTGATTAAGATGGAGCAATTGAAGACCGTTGATCCTCATAAGCAAAAGGATTACTTGTCGAATATTCTCTTGAGCTCAACTAGAGGTATTCTGACGTGATTCGGTCATGGTTGAGATTTTGCAAATTACAAGGACTTCTCGCTACTGATCCTTTGGATGCACTAGGATGGTGCCTTCGTTTCATCCTGTTCCTGGATGACTTGTATGGTCGGATGTCTGACAGAGTATGTCTACCAAATCTTACCCATTGACTTTTCTTAAATATATTACTTTGGTGGGTGAGGAATTCGTTTCTCTTAGTTTTATGCTCATGATATTTTTTTGGGGAAATAAATGAATGTTCTGACAGATATGACGATGTGGTATTCAAAGTAAATGGTGGCTTGTTATTCCAAAAGACAACATAGCCTCAAGCCTCAATAACCGAGAAATGACAAAAATCGGGTAGGCAGCATGGCTAGTTGGGTCGCACCCAAGCAGTGTGTATTGTCACTGATCTAGAGAAATTCCGTATTTGTTCTTCTTTCGCTTCTGTATCTCCGTGGATGGACGGTGGGCCCTTAAATCGTCGGGTGATAATACATTCGCTATAGTCAAGCTAAATGAGTGGGCGGTCATGTATGGCCGGTGATCGTCGCTAATCTATGAATTAGAAAAGCGCGATATTTGTAATAAAATTCTGCAAGCGCACAGGTGTGTAGCTTACAGGTCGAACACAAAGAGGTAAATTAAAATCAAATTATTTATCTAATCTCTTGGGCGAGTTAGACGAAGCCTGGAGATTTTGTTGAAATAAAAACAAACTGAAATTGCAAACTTAGAATTATCATTGAATCTAATCAACAATTAATCACTAAAGAAAGTAAATTGCAAAACAAGAACAACAATGCAGAAAATAAAAGTGCAGAATAAGAAGAACAACAAAAATAAAATTAGGATTGTCGTTGAAACTAATCAAATGACTAATCACTATAAAAAAGTATAAAATACAATTGGTGTTCTTCCAAAACTAATTGTGAAGACAACACCGATTGCTAAGAAATAGAAAAATGCTAGAAAATAAAAGAAGAAAAAGAAATTTTATTAATGGAGTGATGGAATAGAAAATAGGATAGGATCGTGGCTACAATGCTATTACAAGGGTATTTATAGGAGATAACCAAACCCTAACCCTAATACAATGATAAATGGGCCTTAGGGAAATCACAAGAGAGTTTACAATGAGAGTTTCAAATGGGCCTTAGTTAAATCTATTAAATTTTTGGCCTTTCTTCTTTTCCTCTTGGTTCTTTGACAAGCTTCCCTTGATTTGAGAAATTCTTGGTCTTTCTACCAATCATTTTCTTGTCCAACAACAACTAGATGTGAGATCTTCATCTACAATTCTTCAAAATGTAAATATATACCAATTTGATCTCCATTTCTCTATTTTTCTGGTTGCATGCAGGCTGGGTTGGAATATCTGTAAAAGTAACAAAACAATACCCAAGTAATATTTATTTATATACAAAAGATAAGAAATAAGAGCATAAAATAAACACATTTCTATGTCAATCAGCCGGATTGCAAGATATTCTTGTTGAACCCCAGTGTATCCCCTCCAGAGTACACTGATCAGAAGGTGGTCCCATACCTTGTTTCAGCTGGAATCCAATCTCCAATAAGAGCCTCACGGTTTTTCGTTAATGATTATATAATGAATATGTAGAGCGTGAGATGCAAGCGTTCTGCTACTTGGTTATTTACTTGATTTACATCACTATCATAATATCAAAATAGTACTAATATAAAAAAAATGGTTATAATAAGGTAAAAAAACCGTCCATGTTTATGCGTGGGTTGGTCTTACTATTACCTTTTCTTTTGAAAGGTTTTTCAAAGTTAGGCAATATGGATGTTATTTAAACTTAATG
The DNA here is from genome assembly GCA_030737875.1 of Allium sativum. Classification (NCBI taxonomy): domain Eukaryota; kingdom Viridiplantae; phylum Streptophyta; class Magnoliopsida; order Asparagales; family Amaryllidaceae; genus Allium; species Allium sativum. The sequence goes on along the minus strand of CM060924.1, from coordinate 153,027,801 downwards.
AGTTTTTCTCATACTGGTTCACCAGAATGATCCGTTGCATTTGTAATGCTCGGGTCAGACCGAGTTTTACAGGTTCAGTTATCGGATGCCGTGAAATCTAGAGGCAAGCTGGAGGAGTTCAAATGTATGATATATATATATATTTTATTATTCCGCTTTGTGTTGTATTTGAGGACAGGTTGTTATAATTGTCCAGATCGTTTTGACTGCTGTACTCTGATGATTGTAAGTATATTATTTCAAGCCCTCAATAAAGATATTTTTATATTATATTTTATTCTGCTGCGATGTGAGACTCTGATTATGTATTGGTTCTTCTTCTTCTTCTATTCTAATTCTTTTATCTTATCTATCTCTCACCCTCTAACTTCATTCTCCTAACTTTTTGCGTTTCTGTACAACTTGGGTTGATTGTGGTAGTTAGATGTCGACTTAAATTGTACGGAAAAGTGGGATGTTACAATAAAGTTAAGTAATAATCTTGGCTCTATGGCGTTGCTCAATAGAGATGTGGTTAGTAATACTCTAGATTGAGTCTGAGTATATATATGAGTGAGAAAACTTGTAAGTGTTATAAAAGTGTTTTTTATTGTGTTGATTGATTTCTTTAGTGATTTTTGAATTCTGGCCGATATAGAATGTACAACTGCATCGATAGGTGTTTCTAAATATTGAAAGGCCAAATCGACATAATATTGTTTTATAGAATTGGTAAATGAAATAATTTTACCAAGATTTTATATAATTTATATAAGTAAAGTTTATAACCTGGGTTTATAAATGGGAAATGAATTTGAGTTGAGAATCGAGGAATCGAAATTTTCGATGAATTTAAAAATTGGTTTTTAAAGATCTGAAAAGAAAGTATTTGGATTATTTTAATGATTTTTTGAAAATAAATGGATTTTAGAGATTTTTAAAAGCATAGATCTTATTCGGTCGTTGGAATGTAATTTCGATGATTACCATGGCATCATCGGTGTTCATTTTCGAGTTTCTAAGTAAGACTAGCTGCCATAGATAAATTTCTGAATTAAAAAAAAAGTTAGTTTTGAATCCAGATGTAATGACCCAGATTTTTGACCGTTCAAATCGACAATAAACCACACATGTCGACCCAAACAAATCGCAAATGCAGGTAGTTATTGGGAAAAAGAAGAAAAGAAGAAGGGAAAAACAATACCAGAGTTCTCACAGCGGAAGGACAATATATAATAGACAAATAGCAGTCTAAAGAGTTGAATATATATACATTTGGATATAACATACACTGATTATCAGAGTCACACTTATGCAGATATACATAACAACAGCGGAACAAAGTGCAGCGGAAATAATTATATAGTATATATGTATACCAAATCTTTGTCTTCATGCTCCAAAGGAAGAAATCTTCGCTAACTGCAACATCTGCTAACCCGAGTGTATTGCATAGAAATAAAACACAACAAACACTCGGATCAGCACTAAATCATTCTCATATTAGTCAAATTAAAGTACAAAATAACTTTAGTGTTATGGGTGCAGTAACTCAAGAGATGTTACGGGATTTTTCCATCTCTCGAGGATCCGTTAAACTAATACATACATAGTATAATACGCTATTATGATAGTGTCTATCCAGTAAAGTAAATATCATAAAAATAGCGTAAGCGAGATTACCATATTACCCTTACGCCGTTTACAGGCATCAACAGTCTATACAGTACCGTAAATTCTCCGTACTGGTGTTATCAGAGGGCACTCCATAGAAGGCAATGCTAAATCAAAATCATATGGGGCTCGATATGGATAAATATGAAAAGGCTCTCGAGGCAATGCCCAGGGTAGGATTCTACCAATTGCACTCCTGAACCGGTGGTAACGCATAGCAGCCACTACCGCCCACCTCGGATCACTCCCCCATAATCAAAATGGGCCCAAATCATCATCATCATAGTCATAGGAATAGTATCGAAGAAGTGTGTCCGATCAAAGGTGCTACCTCAATTAGTCACGGTATATCTCCTGTTTTAGTCATTTCAATTCGGACCCGAAGGTCAGGGCTATCGTTATCGTTCATTTTCTCCGATTCAATAATCGCCTCCGAGTCATCATACTCATTCTGGACACGTCATATCGTTCACAGTTGTTAAAGTGGTATCGACATTGACAGAGAGTATGCCAACTGCCGACTCCATCCTCTACAACAACCAACGCTTACATCTTTCACATCAGTTGGTTCTTTTATATTTCATAAAGGTCCACTTTCATATCAAAATATCATATTCTGTTTCGAACCAAATTTATATTCAAATAGAATATAATTTCATATCAAAAATATCAGAAATCATACCAAACCAATTATATTCTAAATTAGAATATATTTCCATATACTTATATTATAATCATATAATATTTAAAAAATCGAGTTATATTCAAATAGAATATATTTCATCTCAAAGATTTCAAAAAAAATTCCAAATCGCTTAATGTTTGAAATCCATTCATACTCGAGTAGAATATGTACTTCATAACTCATTTCAATCCCTTAGAGAAAGTTTATATTCGTGTAGAAAACCCACATTTCTATATTTAAAGATTGGTTTAGAAATTGATTCGTATTCAAGGAGGCTATAACTTATCTCAACTCCATTTGAACAACGGTTCAGATCCAAGCACTTCCCATTCAAAAGAAATTTACACTTCATAGAAATATAACTACGAAAATAGATGTTTATAAAGAAATCTTTATATAAAATAATATATACGTATATAGAATATAATAGTTAGAATAGGATAAGATAAATTTTTAAAACTCTATATATATAAATAAATTAAAAGTTTACTATGTAGTAAAAATAAAATATAAGAAAAATTAGTTATAACAAAAATAGTTATAGGTAAAAATTTAATAAATATTTTTTTAAGGAAAGGGATAGTTATTTGATATTGAAAGTGTACATATATATATAGTAGCTTCTTTATATAAAAATCGTTCCTTACTTTCGAACTTCAATACTTGAATCCAACTCCAGTCTCAATGGAGTTCATTAATTGCATATCTCATTTTCAACATCGTTCAACAACCCGTTCGATCTAAAAGATTCAAATTCATATTCATGCCAAATTCGAAGAAATTTTCATGCACCCTCAATTAACTTCCATTTTCAAAAACTCAATTCATGGGAAATTATAAATTTCACATCTTACCGTAGATTTGGAAATTCCCAGATATATAAAAATCCCATTTTACAAACCTCATTTTGTTCGGGTAAATTCCCTTGACCATTCATTAACATTCAAGGTTCATGTTTAAAGGAAAGATAAAATTTATCCAAATCGACACATTCTTTTAAATAAAAATTTTCATCAAATAGAATTTCAAATATTTAAAATCATTTAACCAACCGATGTCCATATATAATTTGTTATCCTATGGCCAAGTGATTTTAATTTTTCGATATTTCAGGGATGGATCTATCATTTCAATCCAAATCAGGGTCACAGAGATTTATCATTTCACTCTGTGTTCTTAATTTATTTCCCTAGATGAAATCCCGGGTTTATTGGATGCCCGTAACATCAAGGGTGAAAAATTGGGATTCATCGTCAATAATGAACACTCGAACATCCATATACTGAAGTAAGTAACATTTCAAACAATAATCATTTAGTGATCACATCTACCAAGGCATCCATCACAACCATTTATTTCCACGGTAAGTATCAGCTATGTCACTGGTTAACAAGTGTCAGTATTTTCTAATTAGAAATTTAATTGAATCTAAATAACTAATAATCGATTTCATTGCCTGTTACACACTTGCATGTCAAATTTAAGCAACCATCCACAAATCAAACACAACCATTCAACCAAACTTATTTCACAATTTAATTTAGTAAATATGGGAATAATTTAGTTATTCGTGAGTGAATAATCACTCACATTTGGTTTTTATTTAGTCGAACGCCCAACTAAAGCTCAAAATTTTTCTGTCTCTAAATGCAGCCAAAGCACTGCCTAAACGTCCGCAATTCTACCATGATCCAAACGCACCCAACCGCGTCCAAATCCAAGTTCATACGAAAAAGTTATTAGCGTTTAATCGTTTGAATTTTAAACTATAAATAAAATAATAAAATAATTTCTCACCAACCCCAAATGGACACGTCAGCCCACCTTTTCCCGCTTCTCCTTCTAACTACTACAGTGAACCAACGAGAAACCTGTAACAACCCGCTCATTCCATGATAATGGATTTAAATATTTTATTTAAATCTATCGTCGTATCCGAGGTGTCACTCAAAATGTCATTTTTCACAAACGATAAAATTAGGATTCAGGACCACTTCCATTGAGTCTGGATCATCGTTTACGACCTTTTTGACTATAAGCATCGATACCTTTTGAGTTAGTGAAATTTGGTCGACTCTCATTAGAATGTATGACCAAAATATCACTTTTCACATACGAATGAATTTGGACTCGAAACCACTTCCATCGAGTTCAAAACATCGTTTAGGTGTTCGAAAACTATAAGGTTCAATATGTTCCGAGTTCGTGAAAATTGGCACCTTAGCTAGGGCTTGGTTGAGCTAGCCTTGCTCACTCCATATAACCAAATCAGCCCCCTTCTCTTCATTCATTCTCCAAACACTTAGGAAAATAGAAAATGGAGGAGGGAATGGGAAATAGCAATTCCCTAGCTAGGGCTTCCAATCTTGAGCTCAATTCTTGTGCAAATCCAATTCTATGACATGGGTAAGCTCTCTCTACTCGTTCTCTACCTTTCTGTCCTCTCAATTTTGGATTTTTATGATGTTCTAACATCCATGAGTCTTCATATGTGTTCATGAGGAGATTAGAGAGGAGTGATTGAAGAAAGAAAGCTTCTTTGCTTGGATTTGTGCTTGTTCTTCCTTGTTGGAGCTTGTTCTTGATATTCAAGATCCAAAGGTGAGTTCTTTTTGAACTCACATCTATGCCACAAGCCCTTGGCTTGTACGAGTGTAATTTAGTTTTGAAATGAGTTTGCATATGCTAGTAAATTTGTTATGTTAGTGTAACTTAGCCGATTCCATGTTTTATGTTTCATTGAGTTGACAACTTATGATAAGGATTGTGTATACGATCCAATATATATAATATGAGTTGATCTAGTGATGTTGTGATGCTTCGTTATCCCCCGACACATTCTAATCCTTCACAAGTCGCTTGAACCGTTGTGATATGCCTTTGATTGTTCTTATGAAATAGAGATTGTGACATGTGTTATTCACACGATCAATATACATGATTTGAATCGATTAAGTGGTGTTGTGAAGTACCATTGTCGCACCCGACAAGTTCTAAGACTTCGCAATCCGCTTATATCGCGTTTATTCGTTTGGGTTTGGAATTTTGTTCGTTTTAGAATCTATAATCCAAACCAATGCATTCGAGCTTTGCGGGTTGATACGGTGGATCGAAGAGGTTTCATTGACGTCTCGAAGAAGTCACAAGCCTCGACGATCGGCGCCGGGTACTCGCGGGGGGACGATCCCCCTGGTTTTGGCCTGGGCAACAACCCAGGCCTAGACCGGTCGACCGGTCCAAATCAGGGCGGTCGACCGGTTTTCTCTCTTTGTGAAAACGGTCGACCGCCCCATATGGCCGGTCGACCGGTCTTGGTTCGGCCGGTCGACCGTTCTTGGTTCAGCCTGGGCAATAGCCCAGGCCAGAACTGGTCTATGGATTCCAAACCGGCAATCGACCGGTTTGGCTGAGCCTGGGCAATTTTGCCCAGGCCTGACCTTGTTTCGATCGTGCGCTTCCGCGCACGATTCCGCTTGTCTCTGGACTTCTTCTCGACCCTTCCTTACACGTTGATGGGCTATGAATTCATCGGAGATCATCTTCGTTGTTATGGATAATTGCTTATGGATTTATGATTTATGGTCTATGTTCATGATTTCTATGTTCTCTTCGCTACAGCGACGGTTTTTATGAATAATTAAACCACAATGGATAATGCGGTTATATATATTGTCAATGGGTATCGAACAAATGTTTAATCAGTTTTTAAATTCAAATCCTTTTAAAATAGAATTCGATTTCTAAACCCGGTCCTGATTCTATTGATTCATATACAATTCCTTATCCTATCGATCAGACGAGAAATTTAGTTTATTTACCCTAGTAAAAACGAGGACTATGACCCCTTATATGTTTACTTCGGCGAATAACTCTTGGACTCGTGCGTTCGAACATGTGTGGTGACTCTCTCTGTTTTGAATAGAAACCAACTACGGGTTCGTAAATATTCGAGAATAACATGTGGTTATGGGACATGTTGCTATTTCCTCATGTCAACTAGATCGGAGTAATTTCTATTCACCCGGATCGATGTGATCCTTTATGACTTGTGTTCTGTGGTCCTCGATCGCCCGAGTGGGAATATACGATTTGTGACCTTCATCTATGGGACGTCGGTCCAACTTTCTATGATTTTCCATGATTTTTGTTTTCCTCTCTCCGGGGTCACAACCCAGGCATAGTGGGGACCTTCGGCTCCCGGCACTGTGGATTTATGTTTTCCTCTCTCCGGGGTCACAACCCGGGCATAGTGGGGACCTTTGGCTCCCAGCACTGTGGATAGGTTCGCTACCTAGAGATCTCATCTCAATCTATGAACAGGCCTGCCCCCTTTATGATTCATGACTTACGATTTATGATTTGTGATCTATGATTTGTGATCCTTGATTTCTTTAATGCAACGCGGGTTAATTTAATTTATGATTACTTGATGATTTATGATTACTTGATGATTTATGATCTCTTGATGATTTATGATTACTTCTATGATTTATGACTTATGATTTATGATTACCTTGATGATTTACGATTATTGGATTATTGCATTCTACGTTAGCTAGGAGATTACTTAGAGATAGTTGTGTTGACATGCCATGTTTCGTATTTAGTTATGATTAGATGTTATTTGTAGAATCATATCATCCTGAGTTATATCTCTTATTATCTCAGTTTATTTGATGAGTACAGCTAGACTGACCCGTTTATTGTTTATTTTCTTATAAATAATACCCGGGTCAGACCGAGTCATTTTAGGTGCTCCTCTGGGTCTCCTCGCAGGGTTGATCTTCTGCTTTCAGCTTGCTACTCTGTCTCTGCAGTTTTATGTACTTATGTACCTATGACGTTATCTCTCGTTGTGTACATACTCTATTATTTAGATTGTGATACATGTTTTAGTGGATCATTGTTGACCACTAGCTTGTTGTATACATTCTTGGTTTATTCATATCTATTTCGCCTTTGTGATATGATTTTTCTGTGTCTGGCTTTGAGATATACCATATTTATATTGTTGTTGTTGCCTATTTTATACTGCTTTCCGGATTGCATATGGCCGTTGTGTGGTTGCCCTATGTGCCGAATGGTCATGTTGAAATTTTAATCGGTACCAGAATTCGATGTGCATTCCTCACGTGGAGCAATTATACAATCGGTCGCTCCTCACAAACCTCAGTCTCCGTTATGATCGACGACATTTCTCTGAAATGAACTGGACGATAGTGGGTATAGAGGTGGGGCTCTACAGTTGGTATCAGAGCCAACTTTTCGAAACAGTGTAAGATATTATGACGATGATATTGTCTTGAGCCTCTCTCAGGAATCGTGCTTTAGGATTTTAGTTAGAGCCTTAAGACCCGTCCTAGCTTATCTTCCTATACGATTCCATTTCGATTGAATTCTCATCGTTTGATTCAACTTGAGAATAACTTTTCGCTCCTTCTTTTTCCTTAAAGAAGTGAAATAGTAGGTCGTAGCCGTGCGAGTGCCGGTTCACCCAGTGTACCTCCTACAGAGGGGTGTTTGAGTATCTAGTGACCTATTTTTGGTCCTTTAGAATAGTTACCGACTCGTTTTCTTTCAGGTTGATTTCTATAGTTCGTCTAGGGCCTGTGTGCTCTAGTGGTGCTTCTGTTTTATTCTTTGACTCGAGTTACTAATCGATGTCTGTTTTTGTGTGAATTACGTTATTAAAACGTAAATTTCAAGTTGTCGATCGCTTCGGTGATCGTAATTCGACATTGTCATGACTACTTCAATTGCACGAGAAATTTAATTAAATGCCTTAGTAAGCAAGAGTACTATGGACCCTTGTGTTTGCTTTGACGGATAATTACTGAACTTGTGCATTTGAGAACTATTGTGTATCACACCTATCTTGTTGATCATTTATGATCCTTGTAGTTGATTGATCATTGGATATCTTGCCAGTGCGTCGTTACGCATGTGGTAAGCGCCTTTGATCCTGATATTTCTTGATTTCTAGTTAAGATTGTTTCGTACGTCATTACATACCTAGCATGGTCTATTGACCTCTTGTCCGTCGGCATGGAGATATCGTGTCGTTGTGATTAAATCTACTCCCTTGTTGCCATCTATGTAGTTCTAGTTCTATGTGAGATCACCTAGCCTTCGGGCTAAAACAACTCATTTGTTACCTCATTGTGCCGGTGTGAGTCACCAAGCATTTGTGCTAAATTAACTCAATAAATGTATCGTTGCGTTCCAAACTTAAGATCAAGAATGAGGGAATGCATCCCGCTTCTTGTGTTCCCTCTTCTTGAGTCAAGGTACATGTCATTAATTCCTTAATGTCATTTACCTTGTTCAGAGATTATTTTATTTATGTTCTTTTGATATACGTCGACCATGTTCTTCGTTATCAAAAGATATCAATTATATTTTATTTGTAAGTTGATAAAGGAATTTTATTTCCTTTGTGCCATCCCGAATGATTTATTGAATTTTTATATTTTCGCGAGAATTGCGTGAACATTAGAAATTGCGAGGACTTTCTTGTGTTAACTTGTCCATTGGGTGCGTTAAGGATCTCGAACGAGACGTGGGACGCCATGTTGTAGTTCGGAATTCCTAAACACCATTATGTGACAATCCGACATTTGAAATGATCACTAAAATTAAATTAACCATTAATAAGTTAATCAAAATAATGATATTTTCGATTTTTGCGATTTTTTGTAATCGTTTGTTTTTTTCTAGATAATTTATTTCTAGACTTCCTTGAAGTAATTCCAAGAATTTGAGTGGTTCAAGATTTTCAATTAGAAATTTTCTTGAATCTTTCCTTTGAATAAATTAAATAACTCCAGGAACAACCCAAAGAGTTATTCATTTATGTCTCTTGTTGCTGGATTTCAGATCTTTGATTTTCGAGAATTCTTAGTGATTGAGAATCTCGCCTAATTCTTAATCCTTGTTTCTATTTGCTAAAGAGAATTTAGTATTCTTATGATTCCATGTGTCTCCTTGTTTTCTCTAGTGAACGATCACTCGAGAGAATGGGAATCCCGTGGAGGAAGGGAAATTTGGGTTTTGCGATCCGCAACGAACTCAATAATTCCTTTCTTCGAACCTATGATCTAGTTGATCATCCGGAAGTGCTATAGTCAATTCACTTGTGGACTTAGCCTTGCGTTGTTCTTAGAAATGAATATCGAAAGGATGAGCTCTTTTGATATTCCTCCTTTGTTTGTTTGAATCATTTGGATTGACAATTGTCTCCGCACGCTTGTTAACCCTTGTAAATCAAATTTTTGGGGATTATGACCTCTTTGGTTTAATCTCGTCTTGTTGTAGAAATTGTCTGTTGCTTCTTTGATTAGTTGCGGATGTTTTTGCGATTTGAGATTTTTGGCGGAAAATTATCTTAAATCATGTTGTTTCGAAGTGGTAAGTTGTGCACTACTTGTCCATCATCTTCTTGATGTTTCTGATTTTCTGAAATCGATACTCAAGTTTTTGAATATTGGGAATTTTGTATAATTCCTAATGATTCGTCCTTATGGTTACTAAATGAGATTTAGTACCTAGTTAGAAATCGATTTCCCTGAGTAGTTCATAAGAATCCCATTACCAACCTTGAATCATTGATGTTAAAATCGATTATTACTTCGAGAAATGCTTTCCTTAGCTAAATTCGTTGGAACCTCTATGTTGTTCTTTTGATTGGTATTAGCCACCTTGTCGCAAGACTAAAGTGCTGAAGTTCGGTGTTCGCTACATCGTCGTGATTGAGTTTTGGGAATGGATTAGTCAACCACTGTAATTTCCATCTTATATCCTAGAGAAATATCTACTATTGATATTTCGCGTCAGAGGACGTAGTCCCGCTGCTTCTTGAAATTCCAAATTAGATTCGCTTAGTTTTGTGTACTCTATTGATTCTCGTTCCCTTGAGAATCATACGAAGAAAGGCGAGTCTATTCAAATTCAAAGCACTTATCAATTTTTCTGGAATTATTTTACCCGTTTGGGATGACTACCTTCATGGGTATGGAGTTCGAGATTGAACTAGTTTTTATGATCTTGCGAGACGAAATTGGGATCTCACCTAGCCGTTGGTGTGATCTTTTCATTTCGTGGCGGTTCTTGTTGAACCACTTCGTGGTATTATTTTCGGTTGTTACTCATTACTTGAATCTTAAAGAATTGCGGGGACGTAATTCTTTTAAGGGGGGAAGTCTGTAACAACCCGCTCATTCCATGATAATGGATTTAAATATTTTATTTAAATCTATCGTCGTATCCGAGGTGTCACTCAAAATGTCGTTTTTTACAAACGATAAAATTAGGATTCGGGACCACTTCAATTGAGTCTGGATCATCATTTACGACCTTTTTGACTATAAGCATCGATACCTTTTGAGTGAGTGAAATTTGGTCGGTTCTCATTAGAATGTATGACTAAAATATCACTTTTCACATACGAATGAATTTGGACTCGAAACCAATTCCATCGAGTTCAAAACGTCGTTTAGGTGTTCGAAAACTATAAGGTTTGATATGTTACAAGTTCGTGAAAATTGGCACCTTGACTAGGGCTTGGTTGAGGTAGCCTAGCTCACTCCATATAAGCAAATCAACCCCCTTCTCTTCATTCATTCTCCAAACACTTAGGAAAATAGAAAATTGAGGAGGGAATGGGAAATAGAAATTCCCTAAGATAGGGCTTCCAATCTTGAGCTCAATTCTTGTGCAAATCCAATTCTATGACATGGGTAAGCTCTCTCTACTCGTTCTCTACCTTTCTATCCTCTCAATTTTGGATTTTTAGCATGTTTTAACATCCATGAGTCTTCATATGTGTTCATGAGGAGATAAGAGAGGAGTGATTGAAGAAAGAAAGCTTCTTTGCTTGGATTTGTGCTTGTTCTTCCTTGTTGGAGCTTGTTCTTGATATTCAAGAGCCAAAGGTGAGTTCTTTTTGAACTCACATCTATGCAACAAGCCCTTGGCTTGTACAAGTGTGTAGTAACCCGCATTTTAGCTGTTGAACAATTTATTTATTTAATTATTAAATATCGATTTATCGGTATCGAGAACGTGAATTAAATAATATTGAATATTTAATTAATAATTATAATACAATAAAATATATTATAATGTCGAAATAATCAAAAATATTGGAAATACAAATATTCTGTGAATGGGGTCATCCCAAAGATATAATTCAACTTGGAGTTGGATTATATTGACGAATATATTCAATCGACGACAGTTTGAACGTATAATTATAATATAATTAAAATAGAGTGCGTAACGACGCGGCAGTTCGCTATTTGGCGATTTGAACTTCAACTGAATGTACAGGATTCGTTTTAAGCCGGATTTCTGTGAAACAAGAAACATGTGGAGCTGGTGCAGTATATCTTTCCAGTGGAAGAGAAAAATCGGGATTTCGTCGTGTAGATTTTGATTTACGTCCAAATCAAATTTCAGAAAAGTCGCTGTGGAGTTCCTTTATAATTTGCGACGCTTTATTTACGTTATAATAGGATTTTCGATATAAACTGAATATCGATAAATCTAAAATCTGAAATATCAAACTGTAAATTCTGATATGATATTCTGGAGCTGTACGATATCATATGTGAAGATATACGATAATATAAATTTATTTATATTTAATTTAATTATATTTATATATTTAAATGGGTCATTTAGAGCTTTAAAAATAGTCGGTTTTGCAAACGAAGTCGGAATTTGACGAAACCAGTTTCATTGGGACCGTAATGTCGAGCTGTAGCTGTATGTCCAGTTTCGTGATTTTTGGGTAGTGTATGCGACCGTAGGATTTTTTAGAAGACAAAATGGGAATATAATTTAATTGAAATATTGTGCACCCTAAATCAGTGTTTTGAGAATTTCACAGAATAAGTCAACTAGTCTATATTATTATATTTTTGGGATCGGGGGACATTGTTCATCTCATTGGTATTTTTATTCTTGTCGTTAGCAGTCCATAGAAGTACGAAATTCTATGCATCCGGGTACCCAAAAAATAAGGTATACCTATATAATAACCTAACCCTTATAACCTAATTCTCATTCTACTAAGGTCAACAGAAAAAAAAAATCGCGGCCGCCAAGATCTGTTGTTCCTCTTCCAAAAAAAAAAAAAACGAAAGACAAAATCGATCAAAGAAAAAATGAAAACAAAACCTAGAAATCCAACTAAAATTATATTCGGTTTCCTAGGGTCACGCCCTTCGTTTTAATGTGCTGTTAGTGAAATTTGAAAGGGGTTGTTCTTCTTTCTGAGTTGCACGTGAAAACTGCTGTCGATGCAGTGGAAGAATGGAGTTCGAACTCCATGTGATGGAGGCAAGAAGGAAGCGGCGTTGATGAGGACTCGTCTGGTGGTTTTGATTTGATGATCCGTGAGCTTAGGGGAGGGAGAACTGCCATCGCGAGGTACTGCTATCAGGGGCCTGAAGCCTGGAAATCGCGGAAGACATGGGTGGACACGAGCTACAGGGCGGATCGTTGGTGGGTAGCATCGAACGCGAGGAGGAGGTGACGGGCAGGTGGAGTTTTGGGCGCCGAGTCTTTTGGGATTGTCGGCGATGGAGTTCGATGGCCGAGGTGGTGGGAAGCGTCGGTCAAAGGAGGGTCAAACGAGGGGGTAACGGAGTATAGTAGTGCGATTGAATACTAGAGAAATTCGGGAAGAAGAATAATGAAGAGGAGCGGGCTTGTTTTCATAGTGGGCCGGATAAGAAGGGATAAGGTTAAAGCCTAGTAATATTTATTTAAAAAGTTTATTTAAATTCAAATAGTTGTACAAACTTGTTAAGATCGTAACTTGAACATACGATGTCAGAATTGAGCGAAACAAGATCCGATAGGACCCTATGGACGAGATCTTCACAATGAAGCTGACTGGAAATGGATTGGGGATCGTATGAATTCATGGCAAAATAAATTGTTTGATTCAAATCAAATAACAGTTTATCGTTCTTTAACGATGAACTGCCAAAGTGAGTAAATCTCACCAACTCTAAACAGTTTATAATTTCATGTTGTATCTTTAGAACTGTTAGAAATTTGTCTGATTTACTGTGTGTTGATTGTTTGATTGAACTGCTAGTCAGTTAGTTAAATTTCTATATTGATTCTGTTTAACAGAATATATCATATGGAACTGAAAGTGATGTTATCTATATTGTTTAACATCTGTGATGCAGGGAGACAGGTTGGAGGAATCCGACTGGATTCCTCAACAGTTATTTTATTGTTTTTCATATATTTTAATATATGATGTGAATTATAACCTGTTGTTGATTTTGTGTGTATGGACGGGATTAGACATCGTGATTTGATATGATTGAATACCATAACATACCGAAATGTTGATAAAGGAGATTTTCAAAGTGATATTGAAAATAGAATATTTATAAATTGGAATATTTACAAATAAGAGATATTTATAAATTTAAATATTTATAAATAAGGAATATTTATAAATTGGGATATTTATAAATAGGAGATATTTTAAAAAGGAAAATAAATTTAAAACATTTCTTTTTGAATGGAAAGGCCGGTGTGGCGAGTTTGGGGATTTTCCCGATGCTCCCGTTACAAAGGAGGTTATGGCGAATTTTCCCGAAAATTTAAGGAGTTAGAATATTTGAAGAATAAATTTGAAAAGGAAATATTTGTAAACCATTTACAAATAGAATTGGAAAGGAAACATTATAAAAAGAAAATCATTTTTAAAGTGTATAACCGTTATTTAAAAGTAAATCTTTTCAAATGAATAAAACGTTGTTAAAAAGGAAATCTTTATAAAGTGAATGAAGTTGATCGAATATAGACATTCGAAGGGAGTAAATCGAATATGTTATTCGAAAGTTAGTAAAACGAATATGGTATTCGAAGTTAGTTAATCGAATATAGGCATTCGAAAGGAGTTAATCGAATATGGTATTCGAAGTTAGTTAATCGAATATGGTATTCGAAAGTTAGTTAATCGAATATGTTATTCGAAAGGGGTTAGTCAAGTCGAGTTAATCAAATAGAGATTTCTCGAAGAGAGCTAATCGGCGAATTCGATTATATCGAATTCGGGAAAGTACTTATATTTCCAGTGTTTAAATAGAAATTTATTTATATTAAATAAATAAGTGTTAGGTTAATTATTCACTAATAAGAATAGAAGTTATAATTAAAGTTAGATAATTCGAAAGGAGGAATTATAACGTTATCGTTATAACCAATGTTTTAAATATAGAAGTGGATTAGTAAAATTGAATCCGAGAAAGGCGAAAAGAAGTTGTTAAAGATTAAAAGATAAACTTTGACCATTTCGAAGTTATAACGTTGTTCAGTTAAGGTCTGAGAGGTAATTATACCCCAACTTGAGTGAATTCCTTCTTAACTAAGAAATGGTAAGGTTTGATCGTAAAGGAGTTTTGGAAATGTTTTCCAAACGAGAATCAGAAATGTTTTCTGATAAAAGAAAAAAATAAGAATATAGAATATAGGGAAACAGGAGATAAGTAAATAAATGAACAAAAGAGATTTATGTTAAATGATGTTTGTTCGATATAATTTCGATTTGGAAATAATATCGTTGTTTGCACACTTGTTTTTCTTTGATAGTTAACTCACCGACTATCGAAGTTTTGACCATTTTAACATTGCTAATATGGAGAGACCGGTTGGATTATTATCCAAAGAACCACTCTGTATTGGCATAAGCGTCGCGAATCATATATGCCAAAGATAATTGAAGACGGAGTAAAATGCAAGGGCTATCCTGTTTACAGAATAGTGCCTTCGGTTTGTCCAGTCCCAGGACAACTTGTATGGATGAAGGTCTGACAGAGTATATCCAATGGATCGCGTAAGTTGATCTGTTCAAACGTACTCACGTTTGGTGGCGGAGGAATTCGTTTCTCTTAGCTGTATACCCGTGTTATTTTTGGATAAGTCAATTTGTGATTTGGCGGGTATGACGATGTGACATTTTAAGTGAATGAAGATGGATGTCTGACAAAGTATTTCCAGAAAGGTCACGTACATTGATTTCTTCAACCGTACCAAGAGTGGAAGCGGAGAAGGAAACTTCTTTTAGCTGACACGTAATGTATTGTTGTAGACGTCAATTAGTGATTTTCGATGGATCTGACAATGTGGCATTCGAAGTGAATCTATTGTGATGATAAAGCGTAGCTTCTAGCCTCACATCCGGTAAATGACAGAAATCGGGCAGGCAGCATGGCTAAGTTGGTCGCACCGAAGTAGGGTGTATAATCACCTATCTAGAGAATGTTCATTTGCTTCTTTAATCTATCAATGCTGTCCCATATATATATACGGGAACGGTTGCTGATCCCAACCGTTGGTGATGTACATTCGATACACTCAAGCGAAATGAGTGGTCGGTCATGTGTGGCTGAGTTGCAAGATGTTCTTGTTGAACTCCAGTGTATCGTTCCTAGAGTACACTGATTGGAAGGTGGTTCCATACCTTGTCATAGTTGGAAATCCAATCATCCAATACGTGCTTGCGATTTTGATTGTATACTATATATGTAGTAACGTGAGATGCAAGCGTTTCTGCTAGATTGATATTTATTTGTACTTAGACATTATTATAATATCAGAATGATATTGCTTTGAAAAGTTATTTGGATTCTCATAAGGGAAAATTCCGTTCCGTATTCACGGCGTGGTCTTATGAGATATCATATACCTGTTTAAATGATTTGAGTTTATTCACACCAGTCACATGACTGACCCGGAGTTTATTTTGTTTTCCCTAAACTCTTGGGTGCCTAAATTTGTACGGCAGTCAAGTTGTCAGGATTTACAGGTATATTTGAAGAGCTTGGAGCAGGAGACTTCAGCAGTCGATAGCTATTATTTATTCCGCTGTGATGTTATATGTTGTACTCTGAAATGGTATGTATATACAGTTATAACTTAGTATTTCAAAAGTTATGTTATATTTTATTCGTTCCGCTATGAGATTCGTGTTACTCTGATGATGTTGTATGTTCTTCTTCTTCTATTCTAAGTATCTATCTTATCTATTCTCACCCTCTGTCTTCTTTCTATTAGTTTCTTGAATTTCCAGTGTAATTTGGGGTTGGACTTGTGTTATTTAGTCAGCTCAAATTGGACCGGATTTTTGGGTTACTACAGTTGGTATCAGAGCATTTGTTTAGTTATTACCTTGGCTCTGTGGCGTGATTCAGTAGAGATGGGATTAGTAATATCCTAGACTGAGTTTGAGTGTATATATACGAGTGAACGTATTTTATAGTTAATATAAAATGATTTTATATTGTGGAGTTTTATTGGTTGAGTTGTTTTTGAATTCTGGTCGATCGGTTTGATCCACTATATCGATAGGGGTTACTAAACACTCGAATATGATGAACCGTCATGGTATGTTTTGAAAGAGGGTAAATGGAATAATTTTACCTGAATATATTTGATATAGTATATTGGTTGTGTTGGTTGTTATTATAATCGAGTGAGATTATAAAAAGGTAAAATGATTATAAATGACTAATCAGAATTCATATAAGTAAAGTATATGAAATAAAATGAAGAAAAATTTGAATTTAAATCAGATTGGAATTAAAATAAGGAAATTTTAAGTTCCTGGGAGATTTTGAAAACGTTTTTCAAACTGAAGGTGATATAGTATTGAACTCACTTCGATAGCTGGAAAATAGATTCTGATGATGAATCGCGACATCATCAGTGTTCATTTTCGAGTTCTAAGTGACGGACTACTACCAAAGGTTTTGTTTTTGAATTGTTTTGAGAAAACAAGTTGTTTAGAAATTCAAAGGTTTTGAATTGGCATTGTAATTTCAAATTGATTTGAAATAGACCCAGGAAATTAAGTTTCGGAATTTAATTTTAACTTATGAAGTTAAATAGAATAAGATAGTAGAAATAAATTGAAATATTAACTTGAACTGAGTTAAATAGAATTGAATTGGATTAGAGAATAATCTGTTATGGAATTGGGTTGATGAGTTAAGAATTTGAAATTTGATATTCGGGTTCGAATGAAATTCGATTTGGTTTTGAGGATATGAACTGATTGGAATTTGATGGAAATAACACTGGTATATGCTGAGTTGATAGCATATGGAAGTGATAGAGTTGATATTCCCGACAAAAAGGTACCAGTTTATATTATATATGGATATGAGATTTATAAGCCGAATTGGTAAGCCGCTTGGCTGTTTGATTTTCTTTTGGGTTAAAGAAGGCCCAGAGAGGCGAGTTGGAGTTTGAGATATTGACCAGTACAAAGGAGGTGCTGGCAAAAATTTTCGAAAAGTTAAGGTGTTAGAAAATTTTCAGAATTTTTGAACATTTAGTTAGTCGGAATAAATTAATATTTTAGTCGATATTAATTGGTTCAGTTGAAACCGGAGACAAGAGGTAAACAGATAAAATTTTTACCCAGAAGATAGGGTCATCCCCTAGCTTAGCAATTTCGAGGACGAAATTTTATTAAGGGGGGAAGATTGTAGTAACCCGCATTTTAGCTGTTGAACAATTTATTTATTTAATTATTAAATATCGATTTATCGATATCGAGAACGTGAATTAAATAATATTGAATATTTAATTAATAATTATAATATAATAAAATATATTATAATGTCGAAATAATCAAAAATATTGGAAATACAAATATTCTGTGAATGGGGTCATCCCAAAGATATAATTCAACTTAGAGTTGGATTATATTGACGAATATATTCAATCGACGACAGTTTGAACGTATAATTATAATATAATTAAAATAGAGTGCGTAACGACGCAGCAGTTCGCTATTTGGCGATTTGAACTTCAACTGAATGTACAGGATTCGTTTTAAGCCGGATTTCTGTGAAACAAGAAACGTGTAGAGCTGGTGGAGTATATCTTTCTAGTGGAAGGGAAAAATCGGGATTTCATCGTGTAGATTTTGATTTACGTCCAAATCAAATTTCAGAAAAGTCGCTGTGGAGTTCCTTTATAATTTGCGACGCTTTATTTACGTTATAAAAGGATTTTCGATATAAACTGAATATCGATAAATCTAAAATCTGAAATATCAAACTGTAAATTCTGATATGATATTCTGGAGCTGTACGATATCATATGTGAAGATATACGATAATATAAATTTATTTATATTTAATTTAATTATATTTATATATTTAAATGGGTCATTTAGAGCTTTAAAAATAGTCGGTTTTGCAAACGAAGTCGGAATTTGACGAAACCAGTTTCATTGGGACCGTAATGTCGAGCTGTAGCTGTATGTCCAGTTTCGTGATTTTTGGGTAGTGTATGCGACCGTAGGATTTTTTAGAAGACAAAAAGGGAATATAATTTAATTGAAATATTGTGCACCCTAAATCAGTGTTTTGAGAATTTCACAGAATAAGTCAACTAGTCTATATTATTATATTTTTGGGATCGGGGGACATTGTTCATCTCATTGGTATTTTTATTCTTGTCGTTAGCAGTCCATAGAAGTACGAAATTCTATGCATCCGGGTACCCTACAAATAAGGTGTACCTATATAATAACCTAACCCTTATAACCTAATTCTCATTCTACTAAGGTCAACAGAAAAAAAAATCGCGGCCGCCAAGATCTGTTGTTCCTCTTCCAAAAAAAAAAAAAAACGAAAGACAAAATCAATAAAAGAAAAAATGAAAACAAAACCTAGAAATCCAACTATAATTATATTCGGTTTCCTAGGGTCATGCTCTTCGTTTTAATGTGCTGTTGGTGAAATTTGAAAGGGGTTGTTCTTCTTTCTGAGTTGCACGTGAAAACTACTGTCGATGCAGTGGAAGAATGGAGTTCGAACTCCATGTGATGGAGGCAAGAAGGAAGCGGCGTTGATGAGGACTCGTCTGGTGGTTTTGATTTGATGATCCGTGAGCTTAGGGGAGGGAGAACTGCCATCGCGAGGTACTGCTATCAGGGGCCTGAAGCCTGGAAATCGCGGAAGACATGGGTGGACGCGAGCTACAGGGCGGATCGTTGGTGGGTAGCATCGAACGCGAGGAGGAGGTGACGGGCAGGTGGAGTTTTGGGCGTCGAGTCTTTTGGGATGGTCGGCGATGGAGTTCGATGGCCGAGGTGGTGGGAAGCGTCGGTCAAAGGAGGGTCAAACGAGGGGGTAACGGAGTATAGTAGTGCGATTGAATACTGGAGAATTTCTGGAAGAATAATAATGAAGAGGAGCGGGCTTGTTTTCATAGTGGGCCGGATAAGAAGGGATAAGGTTAAAGCCTAGTAATATTTATTTAAAAAGTTTATTTAAATTCAAATAGTTGTACAAACTTGTTAAGATCGTAACTTGAACATACGATGTCAGAATTGAGCGAAACAAGATCCGACAGGACCGTATGGACGAGATCTTCACAATGAAGCTGACTGGAAATGGATTGGGGATCGTATGAATTCATGGCGAAATAAATTGTTTGATTCAAATCAAATAACAGTTTATCGTTCTTTAACGATGAACTGCCAAAGTGAGTAAATCTCACCAACTCTAAACAGTTTATAATTTCATGTTGTATCTTTAGAACTGTTAGAAATTTGTCTGATTTACTGTGTGTTGATTGTTTGATTGAACTGCTAGTCAGTTAGTTAAATTTCTATATTGATTCTGTTTAACAGAATATATCATATGGAACTGAAAGTGATGTTATCTATATTGTTTAACATCTGTGATGCAGGGAGACAGGTTGGAGGAATCCGACTGGATTCCTCAACAGTTATTTTATTGTTTTTCATATATTTTAATATATGATGTGAATTATAACCTGTTGTTGATTTGATATGATTGAATACCATAACATACCGAAATGTTAATAAAGGAGATTTTCAAAGTGATATTGAAAATAGAATATTTATAAATTGGAATATTTACAAATAAGAGATATTTATAAATTTAAATATTTATAAATAAGGAATATTTATAAATTGGGATATTTATAAATAGGAGATATTTTAAAAAGGAAAATAAATTTAAAACATTTCTTTTTGAATGGAAAGGCCTGCGTGGCGAGTTTGGGGATTTTCCCGATGCTCCCGTTACAAAGGAGGTTATGGCGAATTTTCCCGAAAATTTAAGGAGTTATAATATTTGAAGAATAAATTTGAAAAGGAAATATTTGTAAACCATTTACAAATAGAATTGGAGAGGAAACATTATAAAAAGAAAATCATTTTTAAAGTGTATAACCGTTATTTAAAAGTAAATCTTTTCAAATGAATAAAACGTTGTTAAAAAAAAATCTTTATAAAGTGAATGAAGTTGATCGAATATAGACATTCGAAGGGAGTAAATCGAATATGTTATTTGAAAGTTAGTAAAACGAATATGGTATTCGAAGAATGTAAATCGAATATGTTATTCGAAAGTTAGTTAATCGAATATGGTATTCGAAGTTAGTTAATCGAATATGGTATTCGAAAGTTAGTTAATCGAATATGTTATTCGAAAGGGGTTAGTCAAGTCGAGTTAATCAAATAGAGATTTCTCGAAGAGAGCTAATCGGCGAATTCGATTATATCGAATTCGGGAAAGTACTTATACTTTTCAGTGTTTAAATAGAAATTTATTTATATTAAATAAATAAGTGTTAGGTTAATTATTCACTAATAAGAATAGAAGTTATAATTAAAGTTAGATAATTCGAAAGGAGGAATTATAACGTTATCGTTATAACCAATGTTTTAAATATAGAAGTGGATTAGTAAAATTGAATCCGAGAAAGGCGAAAAGAAGTTGTTAAAGATTAAAAGATAAACTTTGACCATTTCAAAGTTATAACGTTGTTCAGTTAAGGTCTGAGAGGTAATTATACCCCAACTTGAGTGAATTCCTTCTTAACTAAGAAATGGTAAGGTTTGATCGTAAAGTAGTTTTGGAAATGTTTTCCAAACGAGAATCAGAAATGTTTTCTGATAAAAGAAAAAAAATAAGAATTTAGAATATAGGGAAACAAGAGATAAGTAAATAAATGAACAAAAGAGATTTATGTTAAATGATGTTTGTTCGATATAATTTCCATTTGGAAATAATATCGTTGTTTGCACACTTGTTTTTCATTGATAGTTAACTCACCGACTATCGAAGTTTTGACAATTTTAACATTGTTAATATGGAGAGACCAGTTGGATTATTATCCAAAGAACCACTCTGTATTGGCATAAGCGTCGCGAATCATATATGCCAAAGATAATTGAAGACGGAGTAAAATGCAAGGGCTATCCTGTTTACAGAATAGTGCCTTCGGTTTGTCCAGTCCCAGGACAACTTGTATGGACGAAGGTCTGACAGATTATATCCAACGGATCGCGTAAGTTGATCTGTTCAAACGTATTCACGTTTGGTGGCGGAGGAATTCGTTTCTCTTAGCTGTATACCCGTGTTATTTTTGGATAAGTCAATTTGTGATTTGGCGGGTATGACGATGTGACATTTTAAGTGAATGAAGATGGATGTCTGACAGAGTATTTCCAGAAAGGTCACGTACATTGATTTCTTCAACCGTACCAAGAGTGGAAGCGGAGAAGGAAACTTCTTTTAGCTGACACGTAATGTATTGTTGTAGACGTCAATTAGTGATTTTCGATGGATCTGACAATGTGGCATTCGAAGTGAATCTATTGTGATGATAAAGCGTAGCTTCTAGCCTCACATCCGGTAAATGACAGAAATCGGGCAGGCGGCATGGCTAAGTTGGTCGCACCGAAGTAGGGTGTATAATCACTTATCTAGAGAATGTTCATTTGCTTCTTTAATCTATCAATGCTGTCCCATATGTATATACGGGAACGGTTGCTGATCCCAACCGTTGGTGATGTACATTCGATACACTCAAGCGAAATGAGTGGTCGGTCATGTGTGGCTGAGTTGCAAGATGTTCTTGTTGAACTCCAGTGTATCGTTCCTAGAGTACACTGATTGGAAGGTGGTTCCATACCTTGTCATAGTTGGAAATCCAATCATCCAATACGTGCTTGCGATTTTGATTGTATACTATATATGTAGTAACGTGAGATGCAAGCGTTTCTGCTAGATTGAAATTTATTTGTACTTAGACATTATTATAATATCAGAATGATATTGCTTTGAAAAGTTATTTGGATTCTCATAAGGGAAAAACCCGTTCCGTATTCACGGCGTGGTCTTATGAGATATCATATACCTGTTTAAATGATTTGAGTTTATTCACACCAGTCACATGACTGACCCGGAGTTTATTTTGTTTTCCCTAAACTCTTGGGTGCCTAAATTTGTACGGCAGTCAAGTTGTCAGGATTTACAGGTATATTTGAAGAGCTTGGAGCAGGAGGCTTCAGCAGTCGATAGCTATTATTTATTCCGCTATGATGTTATATGTTGTACTCTGAAATGGTATGTATATACAGTTATAACTTTGTATTTCAAAAGTTATGTTATATTTTATTCGTTCCGCTATGAGATTCGTGTTACTCTGATGATGTTGTATGTTCTTCTTCTATTCTAAGTTTCTATCTTATCTATTCTCACCCTCTGTCTTCTTTCTATTAGTTTCTTGAATTTCCAGTGTAATTTGGGGTTGGACTTGTGTTATTTAGTCAGCTCAAATTGGACCGGATTTTCGGGTTACTACAGTTGGTATCAGAGCATTGGTTTAGTTATTACCTTGGCTCTGTGGCGTGATTTATTAGAGATGGGATTAGTAATATCCTAGACTGAGTTTGAGTGTATATATACGAGTGAACGTATTTGTTAGTTAATATAAAATGATTTTATATTGTGGAGTTTTATTGGTTGAGTTGTTTGTGAATTGTGGTCGATCGGTTTGATCCACTATATCGATAGGGGTCATTAAACACTCGAATACGATGAACCGTCATGGTATGTTTTGAAACAGGGTAAATGGAATAATTTTACCTGAATATATTTGATATAGTATATTGGTTGTGTTGGTTGTTATTATAATCGAGTGAGATTATAAAAAGGTAAAATGATTATAAATGACTAATCAGAATTCATATAAGTAAAGTATATGAAATAAAATGAAGAAAAATCTGAATTTAAATCAGATTGGAATTAAAATAAGGAAATTTTAAGTTCCTGGGAGATTTTGAAAACGTTTTTCAAACTGAAGGTGATATAGTATTGAACTCACTTCGATAGCTGGAAAATAGATTCTGATGATGAATCGCGACATCATCAGTGTTCATTTTCGAGTTCTAAGTGACGGACTACTACCAAAGGTTTTATTTTTGAATTGTTTTAAGAAAACAAGTTGTTTAGAAATTCAAAGGTTTTGAATTGGCATTGTAATTTCAAATTGATTTGAAATAGACCCAGGAAATTAAGTTTCGGAATTTAATTTTAACTTATGAAGTTAAATAGAATAAGATAGTAGAAATAAATTGAAATATTAACTTGAACTGAGTTAAATAGAATTGAATTGGATTAGAGAATAATCTGTTATGGAATTGGGTTGATGAGTTAAGAATTTGAAATTTGATATTCGGGTTCGAATGAAATTCGATTTGGTTTTAAGGATATGAACTGATTGGAATTTGATGGAAATAACACTGGTATATGCTGAGTTGATAGCATACGGAAGTGATAGAGTTGATATTCCCAACAAAAAGGTACCAGTTTATATTATATATGGATATGAGATTTTTGAGCCGAATTGGCAAGCCGCTTGGCTGTTTGATTTTCTTTTGGGTTAATGAAGGCCCAGAGAGGCGAGTTGGAGTTTGAGATATTGACCAGTACAAAGGAGGTGCTGGCAAAAATTTTCGAAAAGTTAAGGTGTTAGAAAATTTTCAGAATTTTTGAACATTTAGTTAGTCGGAATAAATTAATATTTTAGTCGATATTAATTGGTTCAGTTGAAACTGGAGACAAGAGTTAAACAGATAAAATTTTTACCCAGAAGATAGGGTCATCCCCTAGCTTAGCAATTTCGAGGACGAAATTTTATTAAGGGGGGAAGATTGTAGTAACCCGCATTTTAGCTGTTGAACAATTTAGTTATTTAATTATTAAATATCGATTTATCGATATCGAGAACGTGAATTAAATAATATTGAATATTTAATTAATAATTATAATATAATAAAATATATTATAATGTCGAAATAATCAAAAATATTGGAAATACAAATATTCTGTGAATGGGGTCATCCCAAAGATATAATTCAACTTAGAGTTGGATTATATTGACGAATATATTCAATCGACGACAGTTTGAATGTATAATTATAATATAATTAAAATAGAGTGCGTAACGACGCAGCAGTTCGCAATTTGGCGATTTGAACTTCAACTGAATGTACAGGATTCGTTTTAAGCCGGATTTCTATGAAACAAGAAACGTGTGGAGCTGGTGGAGTATATCTTTCTAGTGGATGAGAAAAATCGGGATTTCATCGTGTAGATTTTGGTTTACGTCCAAATCAAATATCAGAAAAGTCGCTGTGGAGTTCCTTTATAATTTGCGACGCTTTATTTACGTTATAAAAGGATTTTCGATATAAACTGAATATCGATAAATCTAAAATCTGAAATATCAAACTGTAAATTCTGATATGATATTCTGGAGCTGTACGATATCATATGTGAAGATATACGATAATATAAATTTATTTATATTTAATTTAATTATATTTATATATTTAAATGGGTCATTTAGAGCTTTAAAAATAGTCGGTTTTGCAAACGAAGTCGGAATTTGACGAAACCAGTTTCATTGGGACCGTAATGTCGAGCTGTAGCTGTATGTCCAGTTTCGTGATTTTTGGGTAGTGTATGCGACCGTAGGATTTTTTAGAAGACAAAAAGGGAATATAATTTAATTGAAATATTGTGCACCCTAAATCAGTGTTTTGAGAATTTCACAGAATAAGTCAACTAGTCTATATTATTATATTTTTGGGATCGGGGGACATTGTTCATCTCATTGGTATTTTTATTCTTGTCGTTAGCAGTCCATAGAAGTATGAAATTCTATGCATCCGGGTACCCTAAAAATAAGGTATACCTATATAATAACCTAACCCTTATAACCTAATTCTCATTCTACTAAGGTCAACAGAAAAAAAAATCGCGGCCGCCAAGATCTGTTGTTCCTCTTCCAAAAAAAAAACGAAAGACAAAATCGATCAAAGAAAAAATGAAAACAAAACCTAGAAATCCAACTATAATTATATTCGGTTTCCTAGGGTCACGCTCTTCGTTTTAATGTGCTGTTGGTGAAATTTGAAAGGGGTTGTTCTTCTTTCTGTGTTGCACGTGAAAACTACTGTCGATGCAGTGGAAGAATGGAGTTCGAACTCCATGTGATGGAGGCAAGAAGGAAGCGGCGTTGATGAGGACTCGTCTGGTGGTTTTGTTTTGATGATCCGTGAGCTTAGGAGAGGGAGAACTGCCATCGCGAGGTACTGCTATCAGGGGCCTGAAGCCTGGAAATCGCGGAAGACATGGGTGGACGCGAGCTACAGGGAGGATCGTTGGTGGGTAGCATCGAACGCGAGGAGGAGGTGACGGGCAGGTGGAGTTTTGGGCGTCGAGTCTTTTGGGATGGTCGGCGATGGAGTTCGATGGCCGAGGTGGTGGGAAGCGTCGGTCAAAGGAGGGTCAAACGAGGGGGTAACGGAGTATAGTAGTGCGATTGAATACTGGAGAATTTCTGGAAGAATAATAATGAAGAGGAGCGGGCTTGTTTTCATAGTGGGCCGGATAAGAAGGGATAAGGTTAAAGCCTAGTAATATTTATTTAAAAAGTTTATTTAAATTCAAATAGTTGTACAAACTTGTTAAGATCGTAACTTGAACATACGATGTCAGAATTGAGCGAAACAAGATCCGACAGGACCGTATGGACGAGATCTTCACAATGAAGCTGACTGGAAATGGATTGGGGATCGTATGAATTCATGGCGAAATAAATTGTTTGATTCAAATCAAATAACAGTTTATCGTTCTTTAACGATGAACTGCCAAAGTGAGTAAATCTCACCAACTCTAAACAGTTTATAATTTCATGTTGTATCTTTAGAACTGTTAGAAATTTGTCTGATTTACTGTGTTTTGATTGTTTGATTGAACTACTAGTCAGTTAGTTAAATTTCTATATTGATTCTGTTTAACAGAATATATCATATGGAACTGAAAGTGATGTTATCTATATTGTTTAACATCTGTGATGCAGGGAGACAGGTTGGAGGAATCCGACTGGATTCCTCAACAGTTATTTTATTGTTTTTCATATATGATGTGAATTATAACCTGTTGTTGATTTTGTGTGTATGGACGAGATTAGACATCGTGATTTGATATGATTGAATACCATAACATACCGAAATGTTGATAAAGGAGATTTTCAAAGTGATATTGAAAATAGAATATTTATAAATTGGAATATTTACAAATAAGAGATATTTATAAATTTAAATATTTATAAATAAGGAATATTTATAAATTGGGATATTTATAAATAGGAGATATTTTAAAAAGGAAAATAAATTTAAAACATTTCTTTTTGAATGGAAAGGCCTGTGTGGCGAGTTTGGGGATTTTCCCGATGCTCCCGTTACAAAGGAGGTTATGGCGAATTTTCCCGAAAATTTAAGGAGTTAGAATATTTGAAGAATAAATTTGAAAAGGAAATATTTGTAAACCATTTACAAATAGAATTGGAAAGGAAACATTATAAAAAGAAAATCATTTTTAAAGTGTATAACCATTATTTAAAAGTAAATCTTTTCAAATGAATAAAACGTTGTTAAAAAGGAAATCTTTATAAAGTGAATGAAGTTGATCGAATATAGACATTCGAAGGGAGTAAATCGAATATGTTATTCGAAAGTTAGTTAATCGAATATGGTATTCGAAAGTTAGTTAATCGAATATGTTATTCGAAAGGGGTTAGTCAAGTCGAGTTAATCAAATAGAGATTTCTCGAAGAGAGCTAATCGGCGAATTCGATTATATCGAATTCGGGAAAGTACATATACTTTTCAGTGTTTAAATAGAAATTTATTTATATTAAATAAATAAGTGTTAGGTTAATTATTCACTAATAAGAATAGAAGTTATAATTAAAGTTAGATAATTCGAAAGGAGGAATTATAACGTTATCGTTATAACCAATGTTTTAAATATAGAAGTGGATTAGTAAAATTGAATCTGAGAAAGGCGAAAAGAAGTTGTTAAAGATTAAAAGATAAACTTTGACCATTTCGAAGTTATAACGTTGTTCAGTTAAGGTCTGAGAGGTAATTATACCCCAACTTGAGTGAATTCCTTCTTAACTAAGAAATGGTAAGGTTTGATCGTAAAGTAGTTTTGGAAATGTTTTCCAAACGAGAATCAGAAATGTTTTCTGATAAAAGAAAAAAATAAGAATTTATAATATAGGGAAACAAGAGATAAGTAAATAAATGAACAAAAGAGATTTATGTTAAATGATGTTTGTTCGATATAATTTCCATTTGGAAATAATATCGTTGTTTGCACTCTTGTTTTTCTTTGATAGTTAACTCACCGACTATCGAAGTTTTGACAATTTTAACATTGTTAATATGGAGAGACCGGTTGGATTATTATCCAAAGAACCACTCTGTATTGGCATAAGCGTCGCAAATCATATATGCCAAAGATAATTGAAGACGGAGTAAAATGCAAGGCTAACCTGTTTATAGAATAGTGCCTTCGGTTTGTCCAGTCCCAGGACAACTTGTATGGACGAAGGTCTGACAGAGTATATCCAATGGATCGCGTAAGTTGATCTGTTCAAACGTATTCACGTTTGGTGGCGGAGGAATTCGTTTCTCTTAGCTGTATACCCGTGTTATTTTTGGATAAGTCAATTTGTGATTTGGCGGGTATGACGATGTGACATTTTAAGTGAATGAAGATGGATGTCTGACAGAGTATTTCCAGAAAGGTCACGTACATTGATTTCTTCAACCGTACCAAGAGTGGAAGCGGAGAAGGAAACTTCTTTTAGCTGACACGTAATGTATTGTTGTAGGCGTAAATTAGTGATTTTCGATGGATCTGACAATGTGGCATTCGAAGTGAATCTATTGTGATGATAAAGCGTAGCTTCTAGCGTCACATCCGGTAAATGACAGAAATCGGGCAGGCAGC
Organism: Allium sativum; assembly: GCA_030737875.1. Lineage (NCBI taxonomy): Eukaryota > Viridiplantae > Streptophyta > Magnoliopsida > Asparagales > Amaryllidaceae > Allium > Allium sativum. Next base: position 152,999,286 of record CM060924.1, on the reverse strand, counting down.
ATGGCTAAGTTGGTCGCACCGAAGTAGGGTGTATAATCACCTATCTAGAGAATGTTCATTTGCTTCTTTAATCTATCAATGCTGTCCCATATATATATATACGGGAACGGTTGCTGATCCCAACCGTTGGTGATGTACATTCGATACACTCAAGCGAAATGAGTGGTCGGTCATGTGTGGCTGAGTTGCAAGATGTTCTTGTTGAACTCCATTGTATCGTTCCTAGAGTATACTGATCGGAAGGTGGTTCCATACCTTGTCATAGTTGGAAATCCAATCATCCAATACGTGCTTGCGATTTTGATTGTATACTATATATGTAGTAACGTGAGATGCAAGCGTTTCTGCTAGATTGATATTTATTTGTACTTAGACATTATTATAATATCAGAATGATATTGCTTTGAAAAGTTATTTGGATTCTCATAAGGGAAAAACCCGTTCCGTATTCACGGCGTGGTCTTATGAGATATCATATACCTGTTTAAATGATTTGAGTTTATTCACACCAGTCACATGACTGACCCGGAGTTTATTTTGTTTTCCCTAAACTCTTGGGTGCCTAAATTTGTACGGCAGTCAAGTAGTCAGGATTTACAGGTATATTTGAAGAGCTTGGAGCAGGAGGCTTCAGCAGTCGATAGCTATTATTTATTCCGCTGTGATGTTATATGTTGTACTCTGAAATGGTATGTATATACAGTTATAACTTTGTATTTCATAAGTTATGTTATATTTTATTCGTTCCGCTATGAGATTCGTGTTACTCTGATGATGTTGTATGTTCTTCTTCTTCTTCTTCTATTCTAAGTTTCTATCTTATCTATTCTCACCCTCTGTCTTCTTTCTATTAGTTTCTTGAATTTCCAGTGTAATTTGGGGTTGGACTTGTGTTATTTAGTCAGCTCAAATTGGACCGGATTTTCGGGTTACTACAAAGTGTAATTTAGTGTTCATATGAGTTTGTATATGCTAGTGAATTGGTTATGTTATTGTAACTTAGCCGATTCCATGTTTTATGTTTCATTGAGTTGACAACTTATGATAAGGATTGTGTATACGATCCAATATATATAATATGAGTTGATCTAGTGATGTTGTGAAGCTCCGTTGTCCCCCGACACGTTCTAATCCTTCACAAGTAGCTTGAATCGTTGTGATATGCCTTTGATTGTTCTTATGAAATAGAGATTATGACATGTGTTATTCACACGATCAATACACATGATTTGAATCGATTAAGTGGTGTTGTGAAGTACCATTGTCGCACCCGACAAGTTCTAAGACTTCGTAATCCGCTTATATAGCGTTTATTCGTTTTCGTTTGGAATTTTGTTCGTTTTAGAATCTATAATCCAAACTAATGCATTCGAGCTTTTCGGGTTGATACGGTGGATCGAAGAGGTCTCATTGACGTCTCGAAGAAGTCACTAGCCTCGACAATCGGTGCCGGGTACTAGCGGGGGGACGAATCCCCCTAGTTTTGGCCTGGGAAACGACCCAGGCCTAGACCGGTCGATCGGTCAAAATCAGGGAGGTCGACCGATTCCAAACCGGCGGTCGACCGATTTGGCTGAGCCTGGTTAATTTTGCCCAGGCCCGACTCTATTTCGATCGTGCGCTCAGGCGCACGATCCCGCTTGTCTTCGGACTGCTTCTCGACCCTTCCGTACACGTTGATGGGCTATGAATTTATCGGAGATCATCTTCGTTGTTATAGATAATTGCTTGTGGATTTATGATTTATAATCTATGTTCATGATTTCTATGTTCTCTTCGCTACGGCGACGGTTTTTATGAATAATTAAACCACAATGGATAATGGGGTTATATATATTATCAATGTTGTAACAACCCGGAAATTCTGGGCCAGTTTAAATTTTTTAATTTGGCGAATTTAATGAATTTCGAATATTTAAAATGTATTATTTTAAATAATAACGACGGAAAATATATTTTCGACGAAGTTAAAACGAATAAATTTTGTTTGATTATATAACGAGCCTGAAATGGCCCTGCAGTTCGAAAATTCGATTTCGAATTTCAAATGAATATACAGAATTCGCTTTAAGTCGGAATTGGACGAAACAAGAAATATCTAAATCTGTTTGATGATATCTATCTAACGGCTGTAAGAAACTGAGATTTCACTTTATAGAGTGTGAGATATGTCCAGTTTAGAATTCAGAAAAGTCGCTGTTGAATTTATATATATTTTAATATATATAAAGGCCTTTGAAAATGGAAATTTTGCAAACGACCTCGGTTTTCGACGAAACCACTTTTGTTGGATCCGGGATGTTAAATTGTTGCTAGGTTCCAAAATTCATAATTTTCTAAATCAATATATGAGCGTGGCGAAGCTAAACGTGTTTTAACAGTTTCAATTAAATCGGGTCGACCAGAAAATGACAATTTTTCAAACGGTCTCAAAATTCAACGAAATTAGTTCTGTTAGGACCGTATCGTCCATACGAAGCTAGAAATAATTTTTCGGGAATTTTTAGAGGCTGTATGTGGCCCCGGTAATTGGAAATGTGTGTTTAAATTGAATATATAAAGATTTATATTTTAATTTAAATCAAAACTGGTCGAAATTATAGAATTGGCCTACGATACATATCCCATTGTGTTCGGAATGGGGCTAATTAGCTAGGAACGACAGTCGGTGGGTTTGATTTCGAGTTCGAATTTTAAAGTTAACTTTTTGAAATATTAAATTATAAAATTTAATTCAATAAAAAGGGGCCAACACCTTTCCCTCTTCTCTCTCCTCATCATAACAGAAATTAAAAAAAAAAGATGCCACCGCTGAGCGCGACAGCACCGTTGACCACTGCCGGAGTGCTCCTCCTGCCGCCAGCGCAAGGCGCCCCCCCTTCCATTTCCGACCTCAGCCCCGTCTCCCTCTTCTCCTCCTCCTCTCGAAAATCGAACCCCTTTCCACGATTTTGACCTAAAATCTGCCACCTCCCTGAGATCACCACCCGATTCGCCACCCCCATCGCCACCTGATCTGCCACCACCCTCCCCTACAGCCGACGCAACTCCCCCTTCCTTCCCCCTCTCGATTTGAACCCGCACCCCCCTTTATTTCCTTAAAAACCGATGCCTTACCGCTGTAGTGGGACCCGCTGACTGCTGGAGCTTTCCCCCTTCATTGTTCTTTATTTAGCATTGCGCTGTTTGTTTAAGCACAAGTATTTTTGGGGTAAAAACCCGTTCCGTGTTATACGGCGTGGTCCCTTGATTTACCGAACTTTAAAATAAGAATTTATAACTGTTTTAGTTCTCACACCAGTCACATGACTGACCTGGAGTTTATTGTTTTGACCTAAACTCTGGGTGCCCTTATTTTCCACATGAGCATCTAGTAGTTGGGTTTTGCAGATTTATATTCACAGGATCTTGGTTTATAGCTGAAGTGATATTCGGAAAGCTCTGTATCCGTGTATTTCTTCCAGTTATGTTTTTTATTATTTTTCCGCTGCAGTTTTGTATTTAAATCTCTGATATTCTCTGTTGTATAATATTTATTCATACTCTGTAATATTCTTGTATTCTGATGGAATTGTTGTAATAAACAATGAAATGTTCTTCTGTTTGTGTCCTGATTTGTCGTGTTCTCAAACGATCAGGGGTTTTGAACAGTCTTGGTCGGTTTAATGATCGATTCGGATCGAGCAAAATTCCTGTTCGTCACATTTGGTATCAGAGCTCTGGTTTACAGAGCTTGAGAACAAGGCACATTAGAACCAAACGAAAGAATTCATCAGAAATTGGATTAGTAATGTCCAATAAGAAAGACTCGTTAGAGATGGGATCAGCAGTATCCTAAAACGAGTCGAAAGAGAGTATAATTTTAAAATAAAATGAAAAAAAGTTTTGTATTGAAAATTTAAACCATTTTATACGTATTTGAATATTCATTTTATATTGAATTTGGACAATCCAATATATAAAGATTTTGCATATACGCCTTGCAAACGTGTATTCGAAGTTTTAATATACTGGATAGATATAGAATCACACTCTAGTCGCCCGGAGATGGTTCTGATGATGGCATGTCATCATCAGTACATGTGTTCGAGTTTCGAAGGTGTGATATCTATATATTTCCTTTAGACTGGTGTGAGAACCAAAACTAGATATAGGATTATTGTTGTGATTTGTCATCAAAAACATGATTTTTGACTATGTATTAAAATTATCAAATTGAAATGTTAATCAACTAATTGATTGCCGATTGTGTTGTTTGATTAATTAAAATTTTAAACCCTTATGTGAACGAATGGTTAGTTAGCCAAATTGAATCAAATTTTGAACTGAATTGAAAATTGCTTGAATTGGCATACATGTGCATATATATATATATATATATATATATATATATATATATATATATATATACATTGAACAGGTCATAGCAAGGAGGCTAAAGAAGAGGAATAAAATTGTTTGCCCGATAAATAGGTACACATTAACAGTTTTGTTTGGGTGATGATGATTTTATGAGCCGATTGGCTAGCCGCTTGGCCTTTTCTTTTTCTTTTTGAGGCAAGAGGGCCTGTATGGCAGTTTGGGGATTTTCCCAATGCTCCCGGTGCAGCGGAGGTTATGGCGAAATTTGTCGAAAATTTAGGGTGTTAGCCAAATTTTTGAAAAAATTGAAAATTCTTAGAAACTGAAAAGTTGAAGAACTTAAGTCGTAATTAAAATATTGAAAGTTGAGTTGATTAGAAAACAACTTCTAGCTTCGTTCCTTTTCGAGGACGAAAAGATTTTAAGTGGGGGAGATTGTAACAACCCGAAAATTCTGGGCTAGTTTAAATTTTTTAATTTGGCGAATTTAATGAATTTCGAATATTTAAAATGGATTACTTCAAATAATAACGAAGGAAAATATATTTTCAACGAAGTTAAAATGAATAAATTTTGTTTAATTATATAACGAGCCTGAAATGGCCCTGTAGTTCGAAAATTTGATTTTGAATTTCAAATGAATATACAGAATTCGTTTGAAGTCGGAAAAGGATGAAACAAGAAATATCTAAATCTGTTTGACGATATCTTTCTAACGGCTGTAAGAAACCGAGATTTCACTTTATAGAGTGTGAGATATGTCCAGTTTAAAATTCAGAAAAGTCACTATGGAATTTATATATATTTTAATATATATAAAGGCCTTTGAAAATGGAAATTTTGCAAACGACCTCGGTTTTCGACGAAACCACTTTTGTTGGATCCGGGATGTCAAATTATTGCTAGGTTTCAAAATTCATAATTTTCTGAATCAATATGTGGGCGTGGAGAAGCTAAACGTGTGTTAACAATTTCAATTAAATTGGGTTGACTAGAAAATGACCATTTTTCAAACGGTCTCAGAATTCGACGAAATTAGTTCTGTTAGGACCGTATCGAAATAATTTTTCGAGAATTTTTAGAGGCTGTATGTGGCCCGGTAATTGGAAATGTGCGTTTAAATTGAATATATAAAGATTTATATTTTAATTTAAATCAAAACTGGTCGAAACAATAGAATTGGCCTACGATACATATCCCACTTTGTTCGGAATGGGGGTAATAAGCTAGGAACGACAGTCGGTGGGTTTGATTTCGAGTTCGAATTTTAAAGTTAACTTTTTGAAATATTAAATTATAAAATTTAATTCAATAAAAAGGGGCCAACCGCTTTCCATCTTCTCTCTCCTCATCATAACAGAAATTAGAAAAAAAAAAGATGCCATCGCGCTGAGCGCGACAGCACCGTTGACCACCGCCGGAGTGCTCCTCCCGCCGCCAGCGCAAGCCGCGCCCCCCTTCCATTTCCGACCTCAGCCCCGTCTCCCTCTCCTCCTCCTCCTCTCGAAAATCGAACCCCCTTCCACGATTTTGACCTAAAATCCGCCACCTCCGTGAGATATCCACTCGATTCGCCACCCCCATCCCCACCTGATCCGCCACCACCCTCCCCTACAGCTGACGCAGCTCCCCCTTCCTTCCCCCTCTCGATTTAAACCCGCACCCCCTTTATTTCCTTAAAAACCGACGCCTTACCGCTGCAGTGGGACCCGCTGACTGCTGGAGCTTTCCCCCCGACTGCCTGCACTCCCCGGCGTGCCACCAACGAACCGCCGCGAGCTCTCACTCGACCTAAAACCCAGAAAAATGTGAGTTTCCTATTTTCCTTTATGAGAAATGTGATTTTAACCATATAAGAATCTGATTTTTTTATTTATTCATTTAAAAGTTTAGATTTTTATTTATTTAAAAGCTCGGATTTTTATAATGTATAAAGGAAGAATTTTTATAATGTATAAAGGAAGAATTTTTATCATGTATAAGGAGGTTGAATGTCATGAATAAGAAGTTATGATTTTTCATGTATAAGAAGTTATGATTTTTCATGTATAAGGAGGTTGGATTTTTCATGTATAACGAGGTTGAATGTCATGAGTAAAAAGGTTAAAAATATAATTTTTATATGATGGAAAGAGTAAAAATATAATTTTTATAAGATAGAGAATATAAAAATATTATCTTTATATATGTAGCGAAATAAAAAATCTGGTTTTTATTATATATGTTGAAATAAAAATGTGATTTTTATAGCGATGAAATAAAAATTCGATCTTTATATATGAAGTAGAAATATAAAAATATAATTTTTATATGGAATGAAGCGTCGAAAATATATATGAAGTAGAAATATAATAATATAAATTTTATATGGAATGAAGCGTCGAAAATATATATGAAGTAGAAGTATAAAAATATAATTTTTGTATGGAATGAAGCGTCGAAAATATATATGAAGGAGAAATAAAAATATGATTTTTATTTATTAGAATGAAGTGATAAAAATATAATTTTTATTATAAACAGCGGGAAAAGGACTACATTGGAATTTCAAACAGATCCAGATGGTTCAGCAGTTCAAAAGAAAAGCACGGCAGAGTGGAAACCTCTGTGAGAACTTCTAACTTTAATTTTTCTTTTCTAGTTATAAATATATACTAGGATGCTGACGGTGCTTAGCAGCACCAGACACCATCGGCCACAGACCATGGACTTGTTTGTTTGGTTGTGTAGCTGGTTAGATTATTTGATTTGAATGCGGTGGTTTGGTGAAATTGAATTGATTAGAACTTGATTTGTATATGGCGTGGGCCATTATTAGACCGGGGATAAGGCTAGGCCTTGTCCCGTTTCTAGTATCGTGCCGTTATACCGTCGAAATTTTCTAAAATATGTTAGAAAAATAAAAATATCATTTTTATTGTGTAAATGAACTGAATAGAAATGCATGTGTTGAAATAAAATATTTTATCATTAAAAATATAATTTTTAACGTGGAAGTGAATAAAATAAAATATTCATTTACAAACCAGACGGTTTGTTTATGTACACTGATTTGATTGATATTGATTGGGACGATAAATTTTACACGTCGCCCAACTGCACAAATAAAGTCTGTGTTTGTTGATGTGAAACCCCACATGGGTATTGGGATGTACACTTGTCCCAATAATTAATTGTATGTCGATCGATAGGTTGACGGACAGTCGTGTTGTGCACTTTGGATGATGGTTGATTATTTTTCGTTCCTGTTATATACATGTGTTGTATGAAATCCATATAATTAACATTATATGGTAATTGATTGGGCCTCATTCCAATTTAGAAAATAAAGAACAAAATAAAATATATATTCTTGTGTTGAAATAAAATATATATTCATGTGTTGAAAAGAAATATATATCCATGTGTGGAAAAGAAATATATATTCATGTGTTGAAATAAAATATATTAAATAATAAAAATACTCATGTGTTGACGGTACTCATTTGTTGAGATTAGTCATGTGTTGAAATAAAATTTACATATTCATGTGTTGAAGAAAATATTCATTTGTTGAATATAATAACGATGTTATTGAAATATAAAGCCATGTTGGTTAGATTTGCGCCATTTTGACGTGACCGATATTTATATCGATTTTATTTGAATATTGAAAAAGAAGTGATTTCAAATTATAACGTTTTGAAAATATTATCATTGATGATGTGGAATATTCAGTTTTGATTTGAAATTGAATATGATGTTGAAATCGTTTTTAAAACGAATTTAAAACGATTTATAAAATACGTTTAGAACTGAAATCGATGAAATATATATAATATATATATATATTATATATATTAAATGGCCTGAATAGAACGCGCCGCGCCAGGGCAGTTCGTGAATTTCGACCATTGAATTCGAATTGACGTTACGGGAGATCCGGCCGTCGGATTATCCTGAAACCGGTACCGTTGGGTTCGTATCGAAAAGAGCTTTCCAATGAATATTAGAAATTTGAAATCTAACGGTTGGATTTGGATATACGTCCAAATCAAATTTAGAAAAGGTCGCTGTAAGTGAAGTTCGACGACCGTTATTGGAAATCGACTGTACGAGCCTTGGTAAAATTATTAAAAATATCTATAATTTGTGTAAAATCAAAATCTATGAATTGGAAAGAACTGGGATGAAAATTCCCTATTTGAAAGGATAAAAATATATTTTTATCGAATTGAACTGGTTATGAACTAGAATTTAAATCCAATATGTTTAAATAAATAAATTGGATTTTAAGTGGTTTTAAAAATAATCAGAATTTCCAATATATATATTGGAATGGAATTTTGGGTTTATCGTGAACGGTGTTTTAAAAGACGTTGGTTCTTTAACCCAGTTAAATATTAAAACCAAGTGGAGTTTTAATGAATCTTTAAATTAGATTGAAATGATCGAGAATGGAGTATCACCAGTTTTGCTCCGATCGATAGTTAAATCTTTAATTAGATTTGAACGTGAAAGGTAATTAATATTTACCGATAACACCATGGTGTTAGATATGGAGTATCACCAGTTTTGCTCCACGGGATAAATAGGTTGGGATTGGGAATTAAAATAAATAATTACTTCGGTGTGGTTCGCTAATCTCGACTAGTTTGGAAAACCTTAAAATGGTTTGAAATGATATCCAAAGGAAGATTAAAGAATAAATTTAAAGGAATTTATCTTTGATAAAATTAATGGGAACCTTTCCCTAAGAATGTGAAATTTTGAAACTAACTGTAGGTTAGCTAAAAAGAATGGTTTCTTGGATATTCATCTGATGTTGGTTTCGGCCTTCGGGGTTAATATTTGGGGAATTGTTCTCTTGCTAATTTACGAATAGTGGTTGATGAATTGGAATGAGGCGTATGTTGTGTTTGTGTAACATTTGTTTATGATATACGCGGTTTATTCATAAAGGCCGGGTTTATACCCATTCTGAATAACCGATTCGACGATAAGTCGAAGAGGAAGACGGTGGTTGAAGACCGGAAGTCTTCACATCGTTTGGATAATTACTGATGATCTTGACTGGGCTGTACACCCAAGATGAGGGAACCAGTTGGTGATCGTCCAGACGTACTTGGAGATCGATGGATATGCGATGAAAGTGCCTCCGGTTTCATTCAGACCCAGAACGAACTTGTAAATGGATTAAGTGTCTGACATTGGATTTTATTCTGTGTGATTGATTTCTATTAAATATATATCTGTTTGGCGGCGGAGAATTTATTCTCTTGCTTAACGCCCTTCTCTGAGACGTACGAGCTTAGAGGTTATATATTGATGGATATCAGTCGCATGGCATGAATTGCCTGTGTGGCATGCCTAAGTGGCAAATGATCAAGGCTTCTGTTGAAAAGCAAAATCTTGTGGTTGATAATCAAAGCACGGCCTTAGTGGCATCGCTTTGTGTAGCGTTGATTCGCGAGCCTTACAACCCGGTATGGTGGTAAACTGATGGTTAGATCAGTATGCTTTTTAGAGGATGGGCACCTTAGTAGTGTCGTAGATTGAGCTTTGTGCACAGAGGGATAGGGCTCACCCTCGAATCCCTGAGGGATAGAGTAAGCGGTGTTTTCTCTCGCTAGGACGTAAGCCGCGGTGATACTCGATTTCCCAAAAGTGCGGATGTGCATTACGGTGTTTTCTCTCGCTGAGACGTAAGCCGTGGGGAATTGCGCTACACGGTAGATCTTTCGAATCAGTAACCACCATGATGGAAATCCAATTTCCAATACGTGTCATTCAGTTTTATTTATAGAGCCTAGTATGGCGATATAGTGGTATGGGACACTTATGCCGTCTATGATTGATATTTATGATTGTATATAAAATTAGAAACTGATTGGAAACGAGCTAAGATGAGTGGTTTCCTGAGTATTGGTCTGATGTTGGTTTCGGCCTTCGGGGTTAATACTTATGGAATCGTTCTCTTACTAATTTGCGGTTGGAGTCTGATTAAGAATAAAAGATGAAATTTCGCGTATCAAAGCATTCTTTGGCTGTTATAAGGTAAAACCCTATCCTCCGGCTTGCGTTGCAGTGTGTGATGGGACCTGGGTCTTATAACAGCTTCATTGTTCTTTATTTAGCATTGCGCTGTTTGTTTAAGCACTGGTATTCTTGGGGTAAAAACTCGTTCCGTGTTATACGGCGTGGTCCCTTGATTTACTGAACTTTAAAATAAGAATTTATAACTGTTTTAGTTCTCACACCAGTCACATGACTGACCTGGAGTTTATTGTTTTGAGCTAAACTCTGGGTGCCCTTATTTTCCACACGGGCAGCTAGTAGTTGGGTTTTGCAGATTTATATTCATAGGATCTTGGTTTATAGCTGAAGTGATATGCGGAAAGCTCTGTATCCGTGTATTTCCAGTTATGTTTTATATTATTTTTCCGCTGCAGTTTTGCATTTAAATCTATGATATTCTCTGTTTTATAATATTTATTCATACTCTGTAATATTCTTGTATTCTAATGGAATTGTTGTAATAAACAATGAAATGTTCTTCTGTTTGTGCCCTGATTTATCGTGTTCTCAAATGATCAGGGTTTTTGAACGGTCTTGGTCAGTTTAACGATAGATTCGGATCGATTGAAATTCCTGTTCGTCACAAATGTATATCGAACCAATGATTAATCAGTTTTTAAATTCAAATCCATTTAAAATTGAATTCGATTTCTAAACCCAGTCCTGATTTTATTGATTTATATACGATTCCTTATCCTATCGATCAGACGAGAAATTTAGTTTATTTACTATAGTAAAACTGAGGACTATGACCCCTTATATGTTTACTTCGGCGAATAACTCTTGGACTCGTGCGTTCGAACATGTATGGTGACTTTCTCTGTTTTGAATAGAAACCAACTACGGGTTCGTAAATATTTGAGAATAGCATGTTGTCATGGGACATATTGCTATTTCCTTATATCAACTAGCTTGGAGTAATTTCTATTCACTCGGATCGATGTGATCCTTTATGACTTGTGTTCTGTGGTCCTCGATCGCCCGAGTGGGAATACACGATTTGTGACCTTCATCTATGGGACTTCGGTCCAACTTTCTATGATTTCTATGATTTTTGTTTTCCTCTCTCCGGGGTCACAACCCGGGCACAGTGGGGACCTTCGGCTCTCGGCACTGTGGATTTATGTTTTCCTCTCTCCGAAGTCACAACCCGGGCACAGTGGGGACCTTCAGCTCCCGGCACTGTGGATGGGTTCGCTACCTAGAGATCTCATCTCAATCTATGAACAGGCCTGCCACATTTATGAATTATGACTTATGATTTTTGATTTGTGATCTATGATTTATGATCCTTGATTTCTTTGATGCAATGCAGGTCAATTTAATTTATGATTACTTGATGATTTATGATTACTTGATGATTTATGATCTCTTGATGATTTATGATTACTTCTATGATTTATGACTTATGATTACCTTGATGATTTACGAATATTGGAATGTTACATTCTACGTTAGCTAGGAGATTACTTAGAGATAGTTGTGTTGACATGCCATGTTTCATATTTAGTTATGATTAGATGTTATTTGTAGAATCATGTCATCTTGTAACACCCCGAATTTTCAATTAACATTAAAATTAACAAATTAAAATATACTTAATTCTAAATGTGGGAATTAAGGGAAACGGGTTACGCCATTGCGTTCGTCTTGGAATTCTGCTCGAGATAGAGTCCAAGTTTGCGTAAATCGGACTCCGTATGATGAAGTAATGGCCGTCAGAAGTTTCAGAATTTGAAATGAAATTAAAACAGCTCAGAATCAGGTTCAAAATTCGAATTCAAACACCAACCTGGGCTAGGCGGGAATTTTCCCGCCCAAGGGCCAGGTCGACCAGGGGGTCGACCCTAGTGTCGACCTCCCTTATACAGGTCGACCTTAGTGTCAACCTGGGGGTCGACCTAAGGGGTCGACCTTACATGTGTTGGTCGGTCCAGAGACGATTTCTGAGTCCTTGTGTGTCATTAGGGCACGCGTGGCGACTTTTGGTTGGTTCTAGTTGATATGAATGGCTATGATTGTTTCTAGGTTAATCTGGCGGCTCTAATTAAATTAAAACTCTATAAAAACACTCCTAATCTTCAACCTAAAATCACACAAAAATTGAACCTAGAGCCGTCATGCTTCCATGAGACAACCTAAAGTAACCGCTACTTGAAGCAAACATAGAGACGAACAAAACTAAATCAAAACTAAATCAAAACAACGATTGTCTACATCAAAGGCGTGCATTTCAACTCCAGTATTCAGATTCCAGAAATCAAGATCGTCGTATGTTGTAAGTGCAGTTATCTTATAGATGTAAATAAATTTAAGACGTGATTTGATATAATGTGAAAAATGGAATTATACCATGTTGTATAATGTTGACGATGCTAATTCATATCTGTTTATTGCGATGATTTTATCATGAATTGTATTGGAATGTTTGTGGTTTATTTGACTTGGTGTTGGATCTATTAAGCATTGAGAATGAAATAATCAATATCATATGCAAGCTATATGTTTCATGTTAGGATCTACATATATATGTTTATATGATTAATGCAAGTTGTATGTATTATGTTAGATCCAAGTCAAGATCTACATATATATGCTTTATGTTAGATCCATTATGCCTACATGATTAAATCCATATATATATTCATATGTTCATATGCAAGTTACAAGTTTACGATTGGATCCATGCCAAGATCCATTTAGGTTCACATGATTAATACAAGTTTCATGTTAGGTCTAAAACTAGATCTATATTTATATGCATGTTTGTAAAGTGGATTTATGCAAGTTCACATGGTTAGATCTAGTTCACACCTATATGTTAATGTCAAAATTATACATATTTTGGAAATGCACATGTCATAATTATGTAATATGCTAGTTTATATTTGAAGTTATGTTCATATATGCCTAGATCTACATATTAGGCTTATGTTTATCTAAGTCTAAATTATATGTAAGTTCATGTGACATGGTAAATTATATAAATGATGTTTTATGCCAAATTACATGATATATGTTGATTGAACCTATGTTATGCATGTACCCTTCTTTATCTCGTTTATAAATTGGGCTAATATGCGGGCCCAATGACTTTATATGATTAATACGAACAAACAAACGTGGGTAACATTGGGATTATTATTAAATCAAAACATGTAATTATGTAGGTGGGGCCAAAACCATGGAAATGGATAAAGCCATGAATGGTATAATTTATATACCATTAGTCTTGAATTAAAACATGTGGCATGAAAACACTTGTAGAAATTTACATATATAAAAAAGTAAATTTAGAAAAGACAAATATGCCTAACCCGAGGTTAGATTAAGTCACAGTATAAGACTGCGCGGAACCGCCCGGCAAATCCAGCAACCGTAACAATACCTATCTAATGTGGGCGGTTAGTGCATTATGCCCAAAAAGGACCTGAGGTTAGACTTGGTTGTGGTGTAAAACTGCCCGGAACCGACCAGCATATCCAGTTACCACAACAATACCTGTCTAATGTGAGTGGTTGGTGCTTTAATGAATTAAAGCTAAGTTAGGATTGGTAGGGTTAAGTCAATTAAGGAAACACTTAACAAATTCAACATGTTAACTAGACTAGTGGGTGGGGTTAGGTAAACTTGGACACTTAACCAAATAAACATGTTGACTAGGAAACCCTAGTAACGAGGACCCATTTCAGCAGTAACCCACATAGATGTATCATGATACCCTGAAACTAGGCAGGGTGGGGCACGATTACTGGGCTGATTATAAGCGGACAAAACGACGGGGGGTGGTGCATCAGTGTAGGTTCTAACGGAGCGCGGGCGTGCACGCACTCCAGAGCGGAAAAAGCAGGCACTGGGCATCAGTAGTTATACACTGTGCATCTTGAATCGTGTCAGGGTTGCCACCATAGGACTTGATACACCCCATGGTGGAACCAGCACAGGTATCTACAATCAAGCGGGGGCCGTATGACACACGTGATAAATGCATGCGAGTAGGAGCCGATCAATAGAAGAATGGGATCACTCTATCATGAACATACATTGCTAGTTAAACAAGTTCTTAGTGGGTGCGGAGAAGTAAGGGTGGCTGCGATATCCAAATCTAGTTAAATCTTACCTTACCTCATTTTAGGATTACCATATCCTTGTAGTATCATTCTAAGTTCAGTTTATTCATGTCATAGTCTTTTCTTGTTTGCATGCTATTAAATAACTGGACTTACCAGACTTATGTCTGACCCATTTTCCTTTCGCTTCTTTTCTTCCGTCTCCCCCCCCCCTCAGGTAGCCAGGGAGGGAATAGCTCAGCTTAATTTTGAACCGTTCATCTTTCCAAGCTTGAAGACTCTGAGATGTATTGCTTGGAATCTTTTATCTTTGCCTATGGCTTTGGACACACCACACTTGGGAATTTATGCAGTTTTAATTATGTTTTATGCTTCTTTATTTAATAATCAAGATAGAGATTATGATGTAATGTTTTGGAAGTTATTGTGAGACAATTTACTGTAATGCTTTTGGTATTGAACTACATATTAAACAAATGATTGTTTTCCGCTGCTTATAGTTATATCTGTCTTGTTAATTTACTGTGTCTTGTACATATAACCCTCCACCAAAGTTAAGGCATTCCCATTGTGAGTGACCTTAAAGGAGGTGGGGTGTTTCACATCCTGAGTTATATCTCTTATTATCTCAGTTTATTTGATGAGTACAGCTAGTCTGATCCGTTTATTGTTTATTTTCTTATAAATAATACTCGGGTCAGACCGAGTCATTTTAGGTGCTCCTCTGGGTCTCCTTGCAGCGTTGATCTTCCGCTTTCATCTTGCTACTCTGTCTCTGCAGTTTTATGTACTTATGTACCTATGACGTTATCTCTCGTTGTGTACATACTCTATTATTTAGATCGTGATACATGTATTAGTGGATCATTGTTGATCACTAGCTTGTTGTACACATTCTTGGATTATTCATATCTATTCCGCCTTTGTGATATGATTTTTCTGTGTCTGGCTTTGAGATATACCATATTTAAATTGTTGTTGTTTCCTATTTTATAATGCTTTCCGGATTGCATATAGCCGTTGTTTTGTTGCCCTATGTGCCGAATGGTCATGTCAAAATTTTAATCGGTATCAGAATTCGATGTGCATTCCTCACGTGGAGCAATTATACAATCGGTCGCTCCTCACAAACCTCATTCTCCGTTATGGTCTACGACATTTCTCTGAAATGAATTGGATGATAGTGGGTATAGAGGCGGGGCTCTAAAAAAACAAACCCATATGCACTGTCTTTGATCAACGATTTCACCCCACTCCGACCATTATAGTACCAGCGACCACCACCTTTGCCAACCTCGTTGAATTCCACACCTTTCTGTACCAGCACCGACATTTCCGGTGGCCATGCTCTCGCCGGCGATAGAGCTAAATGGAGGGCTTTTCTGCCCTTTGACGACCGAAATCCGGCTACACACACAACGATACGTACTTCGAATACCACCAACAGGCTCGCATGAATCTCGTCTTCAAAACCCATATCACCAATCCTCCAATTATAGCCTGAATCAAAAACCCCTAATTTACATGCTAGGGTTCCACGATTTACAAGGTTTGACCGTGATTTCTGGCCAAACAAAGCACTGCATGTCGAACTGAATGGTACTAGCAGCTTCGTATCGTCGAGGGCTTCGAATTGATATATAATTCGATATGTTTTAAAAAGATTTGATTTTCAAAGTTTGAATTTTTTATTTCTAGGGTTTTGATCTCTAATTTCAGCCATTAGAGAAAACTGGGTGGAGGAAAATTATACGCATAGTGAAAATGGCTGAATGAGGTGAAAATGCCATGAGATAACCTAAAGTAACCGCCACTTGAAGCAAACATAGAGACGAACAAAACTAAATCAAAACTAAATCAAAACAACAATTGTCTACATCAAAGGCGTGCATTTCAACTCCAGTATTCAGATTCCAGAAATCAAGATCGTCGTCTGTTGTAAGTGCAGTTCTCTTTTAGATGTAAATAAATTTAAGACGGATTTGATATAAAGTGAAAAATGGAATTATACCATGTTGTACAATGTTGACTATGCTAATTCATATCTGTTTATTGCGATGATTTTATCATGAATTGTATTGGAATGTTTGTGGTTTATTTGGCTTGGTGTTGGATCTATTAAGAATTGAGAATGAAACAATCAATATCATATGCAAGCGATATGTTTCATGTTAGGATCTACATATATATGTTTATATGATTAATGCAAGTTGTATGTGTTATGTTAGATCCAAGTCAAGATCTACATATATATGCTTTATGTTAGATCCATTATGCCTACATGATTAAATCCATATATATATATATATATTCATACGTTCATATGCAAGTTACAAGTTTATGATTGGATCTGTGCCCAGATCCATTTAGGTTCACATGATTAATACAAGTTTCATGTTAGGTCTAAAACTAGATCTATATTTATATGCATGTTTGTAAAGTGGATTTATGCATGTTCACATGGTTAGATCTAGTTCACACCTATATGTTAATGTCAAAATTATACATATTTTGGAAATGGACATGTCATAATTATGTCATATGCTAGTTTATATTTGAAATTATGTTCACACATGCCTAGATCTACATATTAAGCTTATGTTTGTCTAAGTCTAAATTATATGTAAGTTCATGTGACATGGTAAATTATATAAATGATGTTTTATGCCAAATTACATGATATATGTTGATTGAACCTATGTTATGCATGTTCCCTTCTTTATCTCGTTTATAAATTGGGCTAATATGCGGGCCCAATGACTTTATATGATTAATCCGAATGAACAAACGGGGGTAACATTGGGATTATTATTAAATCAAAACATGTAATTATGTAGGTGGGGCCAAAACGATGGAAATGGATAAGGCCAAGAATGGTATAATTTATATACCATTAGTCTTGAATTAAAACATATGGCATGAAAACACTTGTAGAAATTTACATATATAAAAATGTAAATTTAGAAAAGACGAATATGCCTAACCCGAGGTTAGATTGAGTTAAGGTATAAGACTGCCCGGAACCACACGGTAAATCCAGCAACTGTAACAATACCTATCTAATGTGGGTGGTTAGTGCATTAAGCCCAAAAAGGACCCGAGGTTAGACTGAGTTGTGGTGTAAAACTGCCCAGAACAGACTGGCACATCCAGTGACCACAACAATACCTATCTAATGTGAGTGGTTGGTGCTTTAATGAATTAAATCTAAGTCAGGATTGGTAGGGTTAAGTCAATTAAGGAAACACTTAACCGATAAAACATGTTAATTAGACTGATGGGTGGGGTTAGGTAAACTTGGACACTTAACCAAATAAACATATTGACTAGGAAACCCTAGTAATGAGGACCCATTTCAACAGTAACCCACATAGATGTATCATGGTACCCTGAAACTAGGCAGGGTGGGGCACGATTACTGGGCTGATTATAAGCGGTCAAAACGACGGCGGGTAGTGCATCAGTGTAGGTTCTAACGGTGCGCGGGCGTGCATGCACTTCAGAGCGAAAAAAAGCAGGCACTGGGCATCAGTATTTATACACTATGCATCTTGAATTGTGTCAAGGTTGCAACCATAGGGCTTGATACACCCCATGGTGTGACCAGCACAGGTATCTACAATCAAGCGGGGGCCGTATGACACACGTGATAAAAGCATGCGAGTAGGAGCCGATCAATACAAGAATGGGATCACTCTATCATGAATATACATTGCTAGTTAAACAAGTTCTTAGTGGGTGCGGAGAAGTAAGGGTGGGTGCGATATCCACATCTAGTTAAATCTTACCTTACCTCATTTTAGGATTACCATATCCTTGTGGTATCATTCTAAGTTCAGTTTATTCATGTCATAGTCTTTTCTTGTTTGCATGCTATTAATTAACTGGACTTACCAGACTTATGTCTGACCCATTTTTCCTTTCGCTTCATTTCTTCCGTCTTCCTCTCCCCCTCTGGTAGCCAGGGAGGGAATAACTCAGCTTAATTTTGGACCATTCATCTTTCCAAGCTTGAAGACTCTGAGATGTATTGCTTGGAATCTTTTATCTTTGTCTATGGCTTTGGACACACAACACTTTGAAATTTATGCAGTTTTAATTATTTTTTATGCTTCTTTATTTAATAATCAAGACAGAGATTATGATGTAATGTTTTGGAAGTTATCATGGGACAATTTACTGTAATGCTTTTGGTATTGAACTACATATTAAATAAATGATTGTTTTCCGCTGCTTATATTTATATCTGTCTTGTAAATTTTTTGTGTCTTGTACCTATAACCCTCCACCAAAGTTAAGGCATTCCCTTTGTGAGTGACCTTAACGGAGGTGGGGTGTTTCACTTGTTTTCAGAGCATAGGTTTACCAGATCAGATAAAAGCTTTTGAAACTATTTTAAAAAAAAAGAAGAAGCATTTTTCAAGAAAAGGTGTAGTTCAATTTTTAAAAGGCTTAATTCCCCAAAGCCATAAACCCTATCTTTCTATCCTTTGTTTTCAATCTTTCCTTTTTCGTTTCAGCATGTCTGGAGATCTTAACCTTCCAGAGGCTGTAGCAGTACCTGGCTGGTTCAGAAGGTACCTAGAGGCTAGGGCCAATGACGCAGGCCCAATAGACATTCCTCCTCCCCCAGTTGCAGCGGTTCCTCCTCCTCCTCCTTGTGGAAATGCTTTCTCGAAGACGTATAGAGACTTTCGAGCTATGGGTGGAAAGGACTTCAAAGGGACTGAGTCATTCGTGGAAGCTAGAATCTGGCTCAAAGGAACTGAGGATTTATTCGTTATCTTCGAGATAGACGACAGACAGAAGATACAGTTGGCAGTGTAGTTCCTCAAAGACGAAGCTTCTTATTGGTTGGAGGTTACCCATGCTGAGGGACCGATTGAAACTTGGGAGGATTTTAGGATGAGATTTGAGATGAAATTCCTCTCACAAGCCGAGCGAAGCCTACAGGTGGAGAAGTTCTTATCTCTTAAGCAAGGAAGCATGACGGTCATGGAATACGTCAACCAATTCAACCAGCTGGCCAGATTCGGACTGGATTTAGTCAACACGCCACATAAGATGGCTCTTTGCTTCGTCAAAGGGTTGAATGAGCCACTTCACAGCCTAGCTATGACCCATGTACCCATGGGAGCGACTTAAGAGAGGTTGGTAGACATGGCATTGTTACACGAGGAAGATAAGGGAAAGAAAGAGGCAAAGGTGGAAGTGCCTCAAGAGAAGAAAGCAGAGGGATCACAGAACAAGAAAACAGATTTCAAGAAAGGTGGGAAGAACAACAAGTCCCGTGAGAAGAGGAAGTGTAATTTCTGTGGTATTCTTGGACATATGGCTAAGGACTGCAGAAAGAAGAAGGGGAAGATGGGTGGTTTTTCCATTACGGCGAGACAGGACACATGGCTAAGGAGTGCCCAAAGAAGCAAGGGCAAGGACAGAGAGCTGGATCCACTTTTGGATGGCAGGTTCACGCTCTCATTGCACCTCCACAGGAACAAGGTAGAAATATTTCTATAGAGAGTTTAGTTTATCTTTTTGATTATCATGTATGTATACTCTTTTATATCTACTTCTTTAGTTGAATCTCTGCACCTAGACACCAGTATAGTAGAGGATCCCTTGGTTGCCTCAAATCCCATTGGGGGCTCAGCTTATTTGTCAATGGTTTGTTTGGATTTGAAAATTTCTATTCTAAGTGTTGGGTTTAGATGTAATGCCTTTGTTTTGGGATTCACGGGCTATGGGTTGATTCTAGGCATGGACTGGCTATCCAGTAATGGTGCCGTCCTCGATTGTGAAAAGAGAGTGGTTAGACTCATGACTCGGCTCGGTAACACTCTCGAAATCTCTTGTAATCCCATGAACTCTGTTATGCTAAGCTATCTAGAATCTCTTGATGCGTCTGTTGAAGATTTGCAGTCTGTTAGAGTAGTTCGTGAATACTCGGATGTGTTTAAAGAGGTGAAGGTCTTACCTCCGAAGCAGGAAATAGACTTCCGCATATACCTCGTTGATAATGCAAAGCCCGTTGCTTTACCCGTTAGACACATGGCTCCAAGGGAGAGGAATGAGCTCAGTAAGCAAGTTAAAGAGCTTGTCGAGAAGGGGTTCATAAGGCGGAGTATCTCAGAATGGGGCGCTCCAGTGGTGTTCGCAACCAAAGAAGACGGTTCGCTTCGCCATTGCATTGATTATAGGGAGCTAAACAAGCTAACCAAGAAGAATAGTCACCCGCTTCCCAAAATAGACGACTTGTTCGATCAGCTTGTAGGTGCATCGGTTTTCTCCCAACTAGATCTGGCTACCGGGTTTAATCAGCTAAGAGTGGCTGAAGACAACATTGATAAGACCACGTTCAGGACCCTAGATGGTTTCTTCGAGTGGCTTGTCATGCCTTTCGGCTTGACAAACGCACCCGCTTATTTCGTTGACTTGATGAGTAGGGTGTTCAGGGAGTTCCACAATAAGTTTGTGGTTGTAACGGCGCGATTTTCGATGCCTCGAAAGCCGTGTCGTTATTGAAAGAATTTAGAAGATGAGATAGAAAAGGTAGAATTTATAGAATAGAAGAGTAAGAAGTCATCAGAATTACACAGCGGAATAAATCTCACAGCGGAATTTCACAATTTACATAATATATTACATAACAGAGTTTGTTACATCAAAGTACATCATTCGAATACAACATCATATGTGATACTGGCCCAATACATAAACTGGATACTTGGAGATGGATATAGCTACTGGTCTTGAACTTGAACTTCACTGGGTTCCACTTGCCTTACCTGAATCACTTGTCTACTCATAACAAGTGTTATGAGTACCCAAGAGTTTAGGAAACACAGAAAATAAACTCTGGGTCAGTCAGGGGACTGGTGTGAGTAAACACAGTTAGATAGATGTAAACAGGGAAATAAGGAATAAGGTTTTTCATGTTGACAGGTTTATTTACTTTAGAAATCATAGATCAATCCATGTCTAATGTTTGGATAACGATCTAGGTATTTTATATCAAAATGTTTGATATTACGATAGTTTTTATCAAATAAATAACAATCTAGTGAAACACTTGCATCTCACGTTCACGTATATAGTATAAAATCAAAAACCGCAGAGCGCTTATTAGAGATTGGATTCCAACAGACAAGGTATGGGAGCACCAACCGATCAGTGTACTCTAGAGGGTATACACTGCAGGTTCAACAAGAACGTCTTGCAACCCGGCCACACATGACCGTCTACTCATTTAGCTTGAGTGTGACGAATATATTATCACCCCCACGGTTGGGAGCGACCCACCGTTTCCGAAAGCTGCAGCAGCGAAATATAGATTAAGAAGCAAATAGGAATTTCTCTAGATGGTGATAATACACCCTGCTTGGGAATGACCCAACTAGCCATGCTGCCTAGCCCAACTTTTGTTACTTCCTGGTTGTGAGGTTTTTAGGTCACGTTTATCCTTCTGACGGATTCTTTCTTCAATTACTTTGAATTCCACATCGTCATATCCGTCAGAAACACTCATTCGATTACCCAAATATATTACGGGTAATAAAGCTAAGAGAAACGAATTTCTCTGCCACCAACGTAATATACTTACGTAAGAAGATGTGTAGAATCTAACTGACATACGTTGTCAGACACTCGTCCATTCGGGTTTGTTCTGGGACTGAAAAGACCAAAGATATTATTTAAGATCGTCCTTGCATCTTGTTGACTTCAGCATTCTGATATGCGTCATATACTTCGATTCAAAGTGGAATATTTATTCCGGACTCTTCGAACGATGTACGAATATCTTTTTACAGTCGATAAATGTTTATCGGTTTAATCATGTGTATTAATCAGTTTCATATTTATTATCCCTTTACAAATATTGTTTGTTTACCTGAATCATATCAGTATAGTTAAATTACCCTTTAAAATAAAAAGTCAAAGTATATGTGTTTTTCACCGTGTTTATGTTCAGATTAAATTATCACTTGGGAATGCCCGTGTTCCGCACACGTCATTGTTACTGCTTTGATTGTTGCATCTCAGATGGTGTTTTAAACTCTACTTTCCTTTTTATTTTATTCCTTTATGGTTATTTAATTATAATTTTTTTTAATAATAAATTATTTATTCATATATTATTAATCTTCTAACTGGTCAAACTCTTACAGTCGAACATCTCATTTTGATCTTCTGCTTCTCTTTATTTTCACTTGCCTTCGACTAATTAAATAAAAACTCTCTTTTTATTTAATTAATTAATTATTTATTTTACTTATTTATTTTAATTAAACAGATTTTAATTTAAAACTTCGTTCATGAACTCGTTTTGAAGCGTATTGGCTAAAGTACCAGTTTGCCAAAGTGCCAGGTTGAAACCGCTATGATTTCGCTTTAAAAACCCTTGCCACAATCACATTTTCTAAAGTACCCCTTGGCACTTGGCAAACGCCAAAGTACCAGTACCATTCTTCCCAGACACCGTGCTCCCACTCCAAAATCAGATGCCCCGTCCATGCTTTTCTCTCAGCCCTAGTACCCCTTTGGCATTATCGAACAGTTTCTTCTTCAAAGCTCGCTGGAAGAACCCATGGTGCACAGCTTTCCACATGTGCACGTGCACACGAACCCCGGCCACCGTGAGTTCACCGCGACCGTCCCCGCAAACCCAGCTTCACCTCCTCACCACGATGACACCACCCAAAAGTCCAACCGATCCATGTAGCAAAATACAGTAGCTCCACCAACCCCTTAACTTATACCACGATCCGAGAATCACCTCCAACCGCCACGTCCCCATCACCGTTCGCTACCAGGCTTTGGTCAGACCTGACCGAGACCTTCCTCTTCCATTTCCCTAGGGTGCGCGACCCCCTAAGCCCTCCGACGCGACGCAGTTCATCGATAACCGTGGACCCAAAACATGGACAAAAAATCCCTATTTCATCTCGTTCAGGAAATCCTCTCAATACAAAAATCAGTAACTATTTTTCTCATGATCTCCTCACTGCCCAGCAGCTTGGTGCTTGGAGCCGTGGTCTCTGATCACTTAGGTCATCGGAAATTGATCGAAGCTAGCTTTCTGGCCATTCCCGAAATTCTCACGATCCACACACTTAAAAATAATGATTCCACCACTAAAAATCATGGTTTTACGTTGTGATTTCATTTATATGATCAAAACAATGTTTTGTTTGATTTGAAAATTCGAGTAAACAGAGAGTTGTTGTGTTTGTGTCTGTTAAACTGTTTTTATACATATACACTTTACCAATTTATTTCCTTTGATTTGTTTTGGTGAATGTGTGATATGTTTGAAACAATATCCTGTACTTTTCATCAATCCAATATGGACATTAGGTTCCTATTTATTTTCAGAGATCAATTGCAAAATGCTCTGTTGTTTCAGGACATATTACAGGTTAAAATCCTGTGAATCATTAACTAACTAGCACAACATCCTATTTTGTTTGCTACGTGGTTATTGGTTTATACCGACGTAGATTAGATGGTACCAACTTCATACACTACGTGTTGACAGTAATAACTAGGTATCAATCAACTTGCAGTTAGAGTTACATGTAAACTTTTTAACAGTAATTAATTAAAACCAGAAATTTTAAAAGTGTTTCACTCACCAAATTTGCTTTCCAAGATCCAGAAAAGTGCTTCAGATTTTTAGAGATGAATTTTCAGTTTTGTTTTGTGAGGAGAAAGTGAGGACTTGAGTTATATTTATTGGCAATTTCATGTTTAAACAATGCATTTCCATGCACATGATTACACAGTAAAACCACTTTAGCCTCACCCCTCTTCCTATAGTCCCTACAGCCATTATTTTGAGGAGCACATGTTGTTTTACTATGGTCCCTAGCCAATGAGAGTGTCCTAGGTGATGATTTCTAGAAGGTTTCGCCTTGACTTCATTTAATGCTAGGATCAAATTTTGGATTTTAAAGCAATATGAAACTCCTTTTTCTTGTCTCCTTCCTTGATGATATTTCCTTCTTCACTAAGGAAATACACATGCTACTTGTGTTAGAGGATTTTAGGAAATGGTTTGCAAATCTTAGCTTACTATTCCTAGTAACTTGCATTAAATGCTTTGTCTCATGTATGTGACTTGCATTTTTGTCTTGTGTTAAGATATTTGTCATGATCAAAGAAAAAATGTTTTTATATTCAAGTGGTTCAATATAGTAGCCGACTTATCTCATGTTATAACATACATTCTTTTGTTGTTTTGTCATCAAGTCCTTTTCTACATTCAAGTGAACAAAATGCTCCTTATTTTATTCATGTTCTAAGCCTTTTGTTCTTAACTCCTTGTTTTTTTCAAAAATGATATTTAAGAAGTATTTATTTTCTCTTATGTATATTTTCATATGAATTTCTATTTAAAAGTTTTTACTTGTTTTATATTCTCAAATCCCAAGATTTAATCAAGTATGTATATTATAATATTATACATATGCTTATACATACATATGTATATTTTTATTTATTTCAAAAATTCTTTTTAGTTTGATTTTAAATAGAAATCTCATTTTAATATCTCATTAAAATGATTTTAAAGTCATCAGAAAAGTCGGGACATTACAGTCCACCCCCCTTATAAGAATTTCGTCCCCGCAATTTAAAGTAAGAAAGATAGAAAGATTTTTCCAAAATATGGTGCTTCATATCATAACCAATTAATACACTATAATTATACATTAGACCCATACTCGTACTTGGCATACATACCCTACTACCATACTAGTGCTACACTTGACTAATTCAAGTTATATCATATACGTATATATATATATATATATATATATATATATATATATATATATAGTCCAACTCATTCCTCCATCCTACTCCTATGACACTGTATAGGTACTTTTCATGATTCCTTTACCCTTCATGTCCCCAGAAGTTGACGGCTCATTCACGATAGCATAAACATTAGGCTGTGGTTCCTTCTTCATCAGTGGGCAATCCTTGATCCTGGTTAATGGCAATTGAAACAAAGGTTTTCACTATCATTTCATTCCTCTGAACCTGATTCTGCTGCTGCTGCTGTTGTTGCTGAGGTTTCTGTTGCTGCTGGGTTTGTTCGGGTTCCTTACCCTTTGGCTCCTTATAAAATTTAGCGATATGTTCCTTTTGTTTGCAGTTGTGACACAGTACATTCTTGAAACGATTTTCATACTTCTCCTTCCCTGTATCTCCCTTTTCCTTATTCTCCCAATTTGGATTGAATTTCCTCTTCCTGGAGTTCTCTCCACTAATTTCTCCAGTCTGACCATTCGCAGCTGTGGGTTTCTTAGCATCCAAGGCTTCATACCTGAGTGCTAAATCCACTAACTCAATAAATGGGTCTTTCAGATGTCCCATCATACGGCCTTGCAGACTATCCTTTAATCCAGCTACGAACATTTCGTTCTTCTTCAGTGAAGTATTTACCAACTCTGGTCCAAAGCTTCACAGTGCATTGAACTCGTTCTCGTACTCAGTCACGGACAGGTCTCCTTGCTTCAAGTCAATAAAGTCTCGGTACATCCTGGTCTTCCCAGTCGCTGGCAGGTACTGGGCTTCAAAAGCTTCTTTGAACTTCTCCCAAGTAAAATCTTCCTCCGGAGTGTTTGCAGTTTGGGCGTCCTACCATATTGCTGCGGCTCCCTCTAGATTCCATGATGCTAACAGACGTTTGTACTCATCATCCAAATTTAGTCCCTTAAAAATCTTCATACATGATCTAATCCATGCTTGGACGTCAACCAGTGATTCAGTTCCCTTAAAAGTCTTTCCTCCCAGAGTAGTGTAGTTCTTGCAAATCATAGCGAAGTTTGGCTGCGTTGGAGCTTGGACCACTTCAGTTGTATCCACTTGGGTCTGATTAACAGTGTGCCCATTGGTTGTAGTCGCCCGACTTGCTCCTCGGCCTCGCCTTGCTTTAGAACTCATTATCAACTTTTCTGAGTATACGTTTTGAGAGTTAATACTCGTTCAAAAAATGTCTTAGGGATAAATAACTAGGGTCGTCCTATACTAAAATAGTTTTTATAAAAATACGCTCTCTCAAAACAAACCAATCTCAATCTAGGGTGTTACTAACCCTATCTCTATTGAGTTACGCCACAGAGCCAAGGTTACTTCTCAACCAATAGCTCAGATACAAACTGTAACGGCGCGATTTTCGATGCCTCGAAAGCTGTGCCGTTATTGAAAGAATTTAGAAGATGAGATAGAAAAGGTAGAACTTATAGAATAGAAGAGTAAGAAGTCATCAGAATTACACAGCGGAATAAATCTCACAGCGGAATTTCACAATTTACATAATATATTACATAACAGAGTTTGTTACATCATAGTACATCATTCGAATACAACATCATATGTGATACTGGCCCAATACATAAACTGGATACTTGGAGATGGATATAGCTACTGGTCTTGAACTTGAACTTCACTGGGTTCCACTTGCCTTACCTGAATCACTTGTCTACTCATAACAAGTGTTATGAGTACCCAAGAGTTTAGGAAACACAGAAAATAAACTCTGGGTCAGTCAGGGGACTAGTGTGAGTAAACACAGTTAGATAGATGTAAACAGGGAAATAAGGAATAAGGTTTTTCATGTTGACAGGTTTATTTACTTTAGAAATCATAGATCAATCCATGTCTAATGTCTGGATAACGATCTAGGTATTTTATATCAAAACGTTTGATATTACGATAGTTTTTGTCAAATAAATAACAATCTAGTGAAACGCTTGCATCTCACGTTCATGTATATAGTATAAAATCAAAAACCGCAGAGCGCATATTGGAAATTGGATTCCAATAGACAAGGTATGGGAGCACCTACCGATCGGTGTACTCTAGAGGGTATACACTGCAGGTTCAACAAGAACGTCTTGCAACCCGGCCACACATGACCGTCCACTCATTTAGCTTGAGTGTGACGAATATATTATCACCCCCACGGTTGGGAGCGACCCACCGTTTCCGAAAGATGCAGCAGCAAAATATAGATTAAGAAGCAAATTGGAATTTCTCTAGATGGTGATAATACACCCTGCTTGGGAATGACCCAACTAGCCATGCTGCCTAGCCCAACTTTTGTTACATCCTGGTTGTGAGGTTTTTAGGTTACGTTTATCCTTCTGACAGATTCTTTCTTAAATTACTTTGAATGCCACATCGTCATATCCGTCAGAAACACTCATTCGATTACCCAAATATATTACGGGTAATAAAGCTAAGAGAAACGAATTTCTCTGCCGCCAACGTAATATACTTACGTAAGAAGATGTGTAGAATCTAACTGACATACGTTGTTAGACACTCGTCCATTCGGGTTTGTTCTGGGACTGAACAGAGATATTATTTAAGATCGTCCTTGCATCTTGTTGACTTCAGCATCCTGATATGCGTCGTATACTTCGATTCGAAGTGGAATATTTATTCCGGACTCTTCGAATGATGTACGAATATCTTTTTATAGTCGATAAATGTTTATCAGTTTAATCATGTGTATTAATCAGTTTCAGATTTATTATCCCTTTACAAATAATGTTTGTTTACCTGAGTCATATCAGTATAGTTAAATTACCCTTTAAAATAAACAGTCAAAGTATATGTGTTTTTCACCGTGTTTTTGTTCAGATTAAATTATCACTTGGGAATGCCCGTGTTCCGCACACGTCATTGTTACTTCTTTGATTGTTGCATCTCAGACGGTGTTTTAAACTCTACTTTCCTTTTTATTTTATTCCTTTATGATTATTTAATTATAAATTTTTTTAATAATAAATTATTTATTCATATATTATTAAACTTCTAACTGGTCAAACTCTTACAGTCGAACATCTCGTTTTGATCTTCTGCTTCTCCTTCTTTTCACTTGCCTTCGACTAATTAAATAAAAACTCTCTTTTTATTCATTTAATTATTTATTTATTTAACTTATTTATTTTAATTAAACAAATTTTAATTCAAAACTTCGTTCATGAACTTGTTTTGAAGCGTATTGGCTAAAGTACCAGTTTGCCAAAGTGCCAAGTTGAAACCGCTATGATTTCGCTTTAAAAACCCTTGCCACAATCACATTTTCTAAAGTACCCCTTGGCACTTGGCAACCGCCAAAGTACCAGTATCATTCTTCCCAGACACTGTGCTCCCACTCCAAAATCAGATGCCCCGTCCATGCTTTTCTCTCAGCCCTAGTACCCCTTTGGCATTATCGAACAGTTACTTCTTCAAAGCTCGCTGGAAGAACCCATGGTGCACAGCTTTCCACATGTGCACGTGCACACGAACCCCGGCCACCGTGAGTTCACCGCGACCGTCCCGACAAACCCAGCTTCACCTCCTCACCACGATGACACTACCCAAAAATCCAACGGATCCCTGTAGCAAAATACAGTAGCTCCACTGACCCTTTAACTTATACCACGATCCAAGAATCACCTCCAACCGCCACGTCCCCATCACCGTTCGCTACCAGGCTTTGGTCAGACCTGACCGAGACCTTCCTCTTCCATTTCCCTAGGGTGCGCGACCCCCTAAGCCCTCCGACGCGTCGCAGTTCATTGATTACCGTGGACCTAAACATGGACAAAAAACCCTATTTCATCTCGTTCAGGAAATCCTCTCAATACAAAAATCAGTAACTATTTTTCTCGTGATCTCCTCACTGCCCAGCAGCTTGGTGCTTGGAGCCGTGGTCTCTGATCACATAGGTCGCCGGAAATTGATCGAAGCTTGCTTTCTGGCCATTCCCGAAATTCTCACGATCCACACACTTAAAAATAATGATTCCGCCACTAAAAATCATGGTTTTACGTTGTGATTTCATTTATATGATCAAAACAATGTTTTGTTTGATTTGAAAATTCGAGTAAACAGAGAGTTGTTGTGTTTTTTTGTTAAACTGTTTTTATACATATACACTTTACCAATTTATTTCCTTTGATTTGTTTTGGTGAATGTGTGATATGTTTGAAACAATATCCTGTACTTTTCATCAATCCAATGTGGACATCAGGTTCCTATTTATTTTCAGAGATCAAGTGCAAAATGCTCTGTTGTTTCCAGGACATATTACATGTTAAAATCCTGTGAATCATTAACTAACTAGCAAAACATCCTATTTTGTTTGATACATGGTTATTGGTTTATACTGATGTAGATCAGATGGTACCAACATCATATACTACTTGTTGACAGTAATAACTAGGTATCAATCAACTTGCAGTTAGAGTTACATGTAAACTTTTTAACAATAATTAATTAAAACCAGAAATTTTAAAAGTGTTTCACTCACCAAATTTGCTTTCCAAGATCCAGAAAAGTGCTTCAGATTTTTAGAGATGAATTTTCAGTTTTGTTTTGTGAGGAGAAAGTGCGGACTTGAGTGATATTTATAGGCAAGTTCATGTTTAAACAATGCATTTCCATGCACATGATTACGCAGTAAACCACGTTAGCCTCACCCCTCTTCCTATAGTCCCAACGGCCATTAATTTGAGGAGCACATGCATTGAAGTTTTGTTTTACTAAGGTCCCTATCCAATGAGAGTGTCCTAGGTGATGACTTCTAGAAGGTTTCACCTTGACTTTATTTAATGCTAGGATCAAATTTTGGATTTTAAAGCAATATAAAACTCCTTTTTCTTGTCTCCTTCCTTGA
The DNA here is from genome assembly GCA_030737875.1 of Allium sativum. Classification (NCBI taxonomy): domain Eukaryota; kingdom Viridiplantae; phylum Streptophyta; class Magnoliopsida; order Asparagales; family Amaryllidaceae; genus Allium; species Allium sativum. The sequence goes on along the minus strand of CM060924.1, from coordinate 152,969,118 downwards.
TGATATTTCCTTCTTTACTAAGGAAATACACATGCTACTTGTGTTAGAAGATTTTAGGAAATGGTTTGCATATCTTAGCTTATTATTCCTAGTAACTTGCATTAAATGCTTTGTCTCATGTATGTGACTTGCATTTTTGTCTTGTGTTAAGATATTTGTCATGATCAAAGAAAAAATGTTTTTATATTCAAGTGGTTCCATATAGTAGCCGACTTATCTCATGTTATAACATACATTCTTTTGTTGTTTTGTCATCAGGTCCTTTTCTACATTCAAGTGAACAAAATGCTCCTTATTTTATTCATGTTCTAAGCCTTTTGTTCTTAACTCCTTGTTTTTGTCAAAAATGATATTTATGAAGTATTTATTTTCTCTTACATATATTTTCATATGAATTTCAATTTAAAAGTTTTTACTTGTTTTATATTCTCAAATCCCAAGATTTAATCAAGTATGTATATTATAATATTATACATATGCTTATACATATACATATACATATATATATATATATATTTCAAAAATTCTTTTTAGTTTGATTTTAAATAGAAATCTCATTTTAATCGCTCATTAAAATGATTTAAAAGTCGTTAGAAAAGTCGGGACATTACAATGGTGGTCTTCTGGATGATATTTTGATCTTCTCAAAGAGTGGGGAAGAGCATGCTCAACATCTAAAGTAGATCATGGAGACCCTTCGAGCACATCAGCTGAAAGCCGAATTCTCCAAATGTCATTTCTGGAGAGAAGAAGTTAGATTCCTTGGACATGCGGTGTCCAAAGAGGGGTTAGCTGTGGACCCCGCAAAAGTGGTTGATGTGCAAGATTGGAAGGTTCCACGGAATGCAACCGAAGTCCGAAGTTTTCTTCGGCTAGCAGGCTTTTACCGAAATTTCATCAAAGACTTTGCGAAAATCTCAGCTCCACTTAGAAGGTTGACGAAGAAGAACCTGACTTTCTCTTGGGATTTGGATTGTGATTTTGCTTTCCAACGATTGAAAAGGGCTCTTACAACAGCCCCAGTTCTGACAGTGCCTGATGGGAGCAAGATGTTTACAGTATACACGGATGCCTGCGGTACAAGACTAGGCGCTGTCTTGATGCAAGAAGGGAAGGTAGTAGCTTATGGTGGAAGATAGTTGAAAGTACATGAGAAAAACTACCCAACCCACGATCTAGAGTTGGCAGCCATCGTCTTTACGCTTAAGTCTTGGCGCCATTATCTCCTAGGTGAGAAATTTGAATTGTATACTGACCATAAATCGTTGAAGTATCTTTTCTCGTAGAAATATCTTAACTTGAGGCAACAAAGGTGGATGGAGTTTCTTGCCTCGTATGACTTTGAGATTTCCTATACCCCAGGCAAGGGCAATGTAGTAGCAGACGCCTCGAGTAGGAAGAAGCTGACCTTAAGCACTCTCTTTGTAGAAAGGCAAAGCTTGGAGTACATAGCCAACTTTGACTTTAGACCCTCCTCAGAATTTGTACCTGGTTTGTTAGCAACCTTAGAATTGCGGCCTACGCTTTTGGATTCGATAAGAGCAGCACAACGGGAAGACCCTCAGCTTGTCGATGTGATGGATCAACTAGTTAGGGGTGAGACTTCCAATCACCTCAATAGATACTCCATCGATGGTAAGGGTTGGTTGGGACGAGATGGGAGACTATGCGTCTCTCAAGAAAGGGATTTGGTGGAGAAGGTTCTCGAGGAGGCACACCATTCTATGCTGACCATACACCCAGGTGGAGACAAGATGTACAAGGACATAAAGAGAGATTTCTTTTGGAGCGGCACGAAGAAGGACATAGCAGAATTCGTCTCTAAGTGCATGATATGCCAGCAAGTCAAGGGGGGGCAAAAGAAGCCAGGTGGTTTACTTCATCCTCTAGAGGTCCCACAGTGGAAGTGGGATAGCATTTCGATGGATTTCGTTGATTGGTTACCTAGGTCAAGAAGGGGCAATACCAGTATAATAGTGGACATGCTCACAAAAAGCGCTCACTTTATACCCATCAAGAGTAGAACGACTGCCTCATCTCTCGCATCCATATATCTTAAAGAGATAGTTCGACTCTATGGGATACCCTCCAGCATAGTGAGTGATCGAGACCCTATCTTTTGAGTTTTGGCGGAGCTTGCAAGAAGTTGTAGGCACACAGTTATGGTTAAGCACGGCCTATCACCCCCAAACCGATGGTCAGACAGAAAGGGTGAACAGAGTTTTAGAAGACCTATTGAGACTATGCATTCTTGACTTCAGAGGAACATGGGAGGATTATCTTCCTTTGGTGGAGTTCGCTTACAACAATAGTTACCAAGCCACCATAGGCATGGCACCCTTCGAAGCTTTATATGGAAGACCATGCCGATCACCAACTTGTTGGTGGGAGTCTACAGTCAAGCTCATACTCGGACCAGACATGATTAGAGAAACCTCAGAGAAAGTAGACTTAATACGAAGGAGAATGAAGACTGCCCAAGATAGACAGAAGTCCTACGAGGACAAAAGAAGAACTGACCATGAGTTATAAGTTGGAGACAAGGGGTTTCTTAAAGTATCTCCTTTGAGGAACGTTGTTCGCTTTGGATCCGCAAGAAAGTTTGCACCAAGATTTGTAGGGCCGTTTCCTATCATCAAGAAGATTGGGAAGATGGCATATAGATTAGAGCTACCCGAAAGATTGGCTGGAGTTCATAATGTCTTTCACGTTTCTCACCTACGAAAGTGTTTACATGAGTCCACGGAAGTGGTGGAACCAATCATTCTAGAAGAAGTTGAAGTAGAACGGGAAGCGACTGTAAGGAGAGTTCCAACTCGCATCCTGGGAACTAAAGTCAAAAAGCTACGCAACCGTGAAGTCAAGCTTGTTAAAGTTCAATGGAGCGACGCCGAGGAAGACGCAACTTGGGAAATTGAGGACAGAATACGCGCAGCCTACCCTTTTCTTTTTGAGGGTACATCTTTGATCTCTTTTTCCTGAAGTTTATGCTTGTATTTATCTTTTTAGGTATATCTCCTCGATCTTATCCTTTATCCTTAGGTAGAAACCCATTTGGATGTAAACATGTAATTGAAACATGTTATGGTTGATGGTTGCAAGTGGTTGCTAGTGGTTGCTCGTGGATGCAGATACACACACATTAGGTGTTAGATCGGCTCAGTCAATTTCATCTTGCATATGCATATATGTATTTGTATATGGTTTAAACTTGGCGTGTTTTCATATGGACGTTGCATTTGTATGAATGAATGTGCACTCATGTAGAATTATGAGTAGCAAAATTGCATACATCATGGACTCATGGCACAAACTTAATTTGCATTAAGGAGGTCGACTGAATCAGTAGACCGCCTGATTTTTGCATTAGATAAGGACATGCACACACACTATGCATATGATCATGAAGCATTAGAAGTCTTTTTAAGGACAATGGACGCCTGTGTTTGATGGTTGAGTAGATGGACGATTGGATAAGAGGATACGTTCTTCTTGACTTGAAGATTTCAGGGACGAAATCCTCGAGAGGAGAATGTAACATCTCGAATTTCCAGTTAACATTAAAATTAACAAATTAAAATATACTTAATTCTAAATGTGAGAATTAAGGGAAACGGGTTACGCCATTGCGTTCGTCTCGGAATTCTGCTCGAGATAGAGTCCGAGTTTGCGTAAATCGGACTCTGTATGATGAAGTTATGGCCTTCAGAAGTTTCAAAAATTAAAATGAAATTAAAACAGCTCAGAATCGGGTTCAAAATTCGAATTCAAACACTAACCTGGGCTGGGCGGGAATTTTTCCTGCCCAGGGGCCAGGTCGACCAGGGGGTCGACCCTAGTGTCGACCTCCCCTATACAGGTTGACCTTAGTGTCGACCTGGGGGTCGACCTAACCTGTGTTGGTCGGTCCAGAGACAATTTCTGAGTCCTTGTGTGTCATTAGGGCACACGAGGCGACTTTTGGTTGGTTCTAGTTGATATGAATGGCTATGATTGTTTCTAGGTTAATCCAGCGGCTCTAATTAAATTAAAACTCTATAAAAAACACTCCTAATCATCAACCTAAAATCACACAAAAATTGAACCTAGAGCCGTCTTGCTGCCATGAGACAACCTAGAGTAGCCGCCGCCTGAAGCAAACATAGAGACGAACAAAACTAAATCAAAACAACGATTGTCTACATCAAAGGCGAGCATTTCAACTCTAGAATTCAGATTCCAGAAATCAATATCGTCCTTTGTTGTAAGTGTAGTTCTCTTTTAGATGTAAATAAATTTAAGACGTGATTTGATATAAAGTGAAAAATGGAATTATACCATGTTGTACAATGTTGACGATGCTAATTCATATCTGTTTATTGGGATGATTTTACCATGAATTGTATTGGAATGTTTGTGGTTTATTTGACTTGGTGTTGGATCTATTAAGCATTGAGAATGAAACAATCAATATCATATGCAAGCTATATGTTTCATGTTAGGATCTACATATATATGTTTATATGATTAATGCAAGTTGTATGTATTATGTTAGATCCAAGTCAATATCTACATATATATGCTTTATGTTAGATCCATTATGCCTACATGATTAAATCCATATATATATTCATATGTTCGTATGCAAGTTACAAGTTTACGATTGGATCCATGCCAAGATCCATTTAGGTTCACATGATTAATACAAGTTTCATGTTAGGTCTAAAACTAGATCTATATTTATATGCATGTTTGTAAAGTGGATTTATGCAAGTTCACATGGTTAGATCTAGTTCACACCTATATGTTAATGTCAAAATTATACATATTTTGGAAATGGACATGTCATAATTATGTAATATGCTAGTTTATATTTGAAGTTATGTTCATATATGCCTAGATCTACATATTAGGCTTATGTTTGTCTAAGTCTAAATTATATGTAAGTTCATGTGACATGGTAAATTATATAAATGATGTTTTATGCCAAATTACATGATATATGTTGATTGAACTTATGTTATGCATGTACCCTTCTTTATCTCGTTTATAAATTGGGCTAATATGCGGGCCCAATGACTTTATATGATTAATACGAACAAACAAACGGGGGTAACATTGGGATTATTATTAAATGAAAACATGTAATTATGTAGGTGGGGCCAAAACCATGGAAATGGATAAAGCCATGAATGGTATAATTTATATACCATTAGTCTTGAATTAAAACATGTGGCATGAAAACACTTGTAGAAATTTACATATATAAAAATGTAAATTTAGAAAAGACAAATATGCCTAACCTGAGGTTAGATTAAGTCACAGTATAAGACTGCCCGGAACCGCCCGGCAAATCCAGCAACCATAACAATACCTATCTAATGTGGGCGGTTAGTGCATTAAACCCAAAAAGGACCTGAGGTTAGACTGGGTTGTGGTGTAAAACTGCCCGGAACCGACCAACATATCCAGTGACCACAACAATACCTGTCTAATGTGAGTGGTTGGTGCTTTAATGAATTAAAGCTAAGTTAGGATTGGTAGGGTTAAGTCAATTAAGGAAACACTTAACCAATTCAACATGTTAACTAGACTGGTGGGTGGGGTTAGGTAAACTTGGACACTTAACCAAATAAACATGTTGACTAGGAAACCCTAGTAACGAGGACCCATTTCAGCAGTAACCCACATAGATGTATCATGATACCCTGAAACTAGGCAGGGTGGGGCACGATTACTGGGCTGATTATAAGCGGACAAAACGACGGGGGGTGGTGCATCAGTGTAGGTTCTAACGGAGCGCGGGCGTGCACGCACTCCAGAGCGGAAAAAGCAGGCACTGGGCATCAGTAGTTATACACTGTGCATCTTGAATCGTGTCAGGGTTGCCACCATAGGACTTGATACACCCCATGGTGGAACCAGCACAGGTATCTACAATCAAGCGGGGGCCGTATGACGCACGTGATAAATGCATGCGAGTAGGAGCCGATCAATAGAAGAATGGGATCACTCTATCATGAACATACATTGCTAGTTAAACAAGTTCTTAGTGGGTGCGGAGAAGTAAGGGTGGGTGCGATATCCAAATCTAGTTAAATCTTACCTTACCTCATTTTAGGATTACCATATCCTTGTAGTATCATTCTAAGTTCATTTTATTCATGTCATAGTCTTTTCTTGTTTGCATGCTATTAAATAACTGGACTTACCAGACTTATGTCTGACCCATTTTCCTTTCGCTTCTTTTCTTCCGTCTTCCCCCCCCTCAGGTAGCCAGGGAGGGAATAGCTCAGCTTAATTTTGGACCGTTCATCTTTCCAAGCTTGAAGACTCTGAGATGTATTGCTTGGAATCTTTTATCTTTGCCTATGGCTTTGGACACACCACACTTGGGAATTTATGCAGTTTTAATTATGTTTTATGCTTCTTTATTTAATAATCAAGACAGAGATTATGATGTAATGTTTTGGAAGTTATTGTGAGACAATTTACTGTAATGCTTTTGGTATTGAACTACGTATTAAACAAATGATTGTTTTCCGCTGCTTATAGTTATATCTGTCTTGTAAATTTACTGTGTCTTGTACATATAACCCTCCACCAAAGTTAAGGCATTCCCTTGTGAGTGACCTTAACGGAGGTGGGGTGTTTCACATCCTGAGTTATATCTCTTATTATCTCAGTTTATTTGATGAGTACAGCTAGTCTGATCCGTTTATTGTTTATTTTCTTATAAATAATACTCGGGTCAGACCGAGTCATTTTAGGTGCTCCTCTGGGTCTCCTTGCAGCGTTGATCTTCCGCTTTCATCTTGCTACCCTGTCTCTGCAGTTTTATGTACTTATGTACCTATGACGTTATCTCTCGTTGTGTACATACTCTATTATTTAGATCGTGATACATGTATTAGTGGATCATTGTTGACCACTAGCTTGTTGTACACATTCTTGGATTATTCATATCTATTCCGCCTTTGTGATATGATTTTTCTGTGTCTGGCTTTGAGATATACCATATTTAAATTGTTGTTGTTGCCTATTTTATAATGCTCTCCGGATTGCATATAGCCGTTGTTTTGTTGCCCTATGTGCCGAATGGTCATGTCAAAATTTTAATCGGTATCAGAATTCGATGTGCATTCCTCACGTGGAGCAATTATACAATCGGTCGCTCCTCACAAACCTCATTCTCCGTTATGGTCTACGACATTTCTCTGAAATGAATTGGATGATAGTGGGTATAGAGGCGGGGCTCTAAAAAAACAAACCCATATGCACTGTCTTTGACCAACGATTTCACCCCACTCCGACCATTATAGTACCAGCGACCACCACCTTTGCCAACCTCGTCGAATTCCACACCTTTCTGTACCAGCACCGACATTTCCGGTGGCCATATTCTCGCCGGCGATAGAGCTAAATGGAGGGCTTTTCTACCCTTTGACGACCGAAATCCGGGTACACACACAACGATACGACCTTCGAATACCACCAACAGGCTCGCATGAATCTCGTCTTCAAAACCCATATCACCAATCCTCCAATTATAGACTGAATCAAAAACCCCTAATTTACATGCTAGGGTTCCGCGATTTACAAGGTTTGACCGTGATTTCTGGCCAAACGAAGCACTGCATGTCGAACTGAATGGTACCAGCAGCTTTGTATCGTCGAGGGCTTCGAATTGATATATAATTCGATATGTTTTAAAAAGATTTGATTTTCAAAGTTTGAATTTTTTATTTCTAGGGTTTTGATCTCTAATTTCAGCCATTAGAGAAAACTGGGTGGAGGAAAATTATACGTATAGTGAAAATGGCTGAATGAGGTGGAAAGGAACTTAAGTTTCTATATATATATATATAAGGCCTAATATGATAAACAAAAAATTATCCAATTACATAACTTCATTCACGTTTTATCCTATGCGACCAAACAACAAGTCCGATTATTCTGAAATTTGGAATCCTACAATAATTCACCGTTCCAGATCCAATGGCGCCAGTTTCCTCAAATTCCGAGAGAGTTGCCAAAACAGTTAAATTTCACCATTAATTAATTATTAAAATATTCAACTATTTATTTAACTGTTTTAATTCAAATTTAAATATATATAAATTTCCATTTAAATCAAATTATAGCTTAAATAAATTTCATAAATCAATTCCATAGATTTTAAGTCCCAAATTTGATTATTTGAACTTAGATTTGAATTTAGTTATGAATTTAAACCACTCAACATTCGAAGTTAATGATTGAAATGAAACGAGAAATGTATCGAAAATATATTGGAGTGAAATAAGCAATTTGATATGAATTCAGTTCTTGGATAATGTAGTAAATGTAAAGGATTTAATGGATGAAAATGGAAATAAGTAATTGAAATAAAATACATTTAATGTAATTGAAATGAATATGAACATATTTAAGTATTGAAAAGGGAAATCATATTATGAGTATAATGGGCGATAATTCATTTTGATGGTTAAGTTACTAAAAGTTTTTGAAAACCATTCCTCGAGTAAAGAGTGATAACTAGTGGGAAGTGATAAAGAATTATAAAAGTTTTAGAATCCGAAAGTTTGAAACTCTAATTAAATAAGTCGACGTTTATGCGTAAATCTGAAATACTCAATAAGCTAAAATAACTACCCGTTGTTTTGGTACGTTCCGAGCTGGTTTAATTACCGACTTGGAAAGGTCAAAATGGCAGGTCGTTACACCAGGATTTACGATTTTGAAATCCAGGGTTGATTCTGAAATTCTCGACCAAAATATATTTTAGATGCATATAGATCCTAAGTACTAGGGTTGGTTAATAGATGTGTAATGAAATATTCAATGATTTTTGGATAGTCAGAATTTTCTAGATATATTTGAAAATGTAGATTAATTTGTTAATACATTAGTTTATGAATCAAAATATGAGTATACTGTGTTCATATAAGTTTAGAATGCAAACAATTTGGTTGTAAATCATTCTAGTTAAATGAAATATGGTTAAAATTTCATACAGTTGAGACTTACATGTTACAATTGAGTAAGTACAGGTACATGAAGCTGTATGGCTTGATTTTGCTTGCGTGAATTGCATAAATATTGAGTGAACTCGCTTAATAAAACTCATGTAACAACCCGAACTTTAATAACATGTTAAAACAAGAAATCAAGGTATAATTAATTTTTAAAATGAGAATCAAGGGAAACTGGTTGCGCCATTGCGTTCATCTCGGAATTCTGCATGAAATAGAGTCCGAGTTTTCAAAAATCGGAGTCCGGATGAAGAAGTTATGGCCTGTAGAAGATTCAGCAAATTTCAGGCAGCACCAAACCGGGTAGGTCGACCTGGAGGTCGACCAAGGGCTTGACCTACCCCCCACAGGTCGACCAGGGGGTCGACCTCTCCCTTTACAGGTCGACCTGGTCGACCTGTTTTGGCCCAGAACCCATTTTTGAGGCCCGGGATGTGTTTTGATGGTTCAGATCAGTTCTAGGGTTAATCTAAGGGCCTAAATAAGTTCCTACACCTATAAATACACCCTAATACCTAACCTAATTCATAACAAATCATTCTTACACCAAAATGCTGCTGAAATCCCCCTTGATCATGGCCGCCGCCTCTAATAAATTTCCTAAGCTTTCATACACAATCCAATTCAAAGATTAAGACTTCTACAACGATTCAAGACAGTAAATCAGCAACGCCGCAATGTTTCTACAAAAAATTCAGTTCTTAAGTCATTAGCCATGCTCTATAAGTTCTAGTTGTTTTCAGATCTAAATATTTAAATTTAATATGGGCATGTGATGAAGTGAAATTGGACTTTTGACTCAAGTCTATTTCTATTTCTCCTTGAATCTTGATTTTTGGGCTTTTCTATCTTCATTCTCATGCCAAGTTTATGATCTATTCAGCAGTTTTCTTGATTCGTAATGATGTTATCATCAAGTTGTAATCTTTATGCCTATCATGATGATTTATGCTATTTTCTCTCTGATCTTGTTCTTATTGCAACTTCTACCTCCCCTTAATTATTTTCTTTTGATGAACCTAGGTTAATTTCAGACCTAGGACTAAATTACGATATACGTGCGATGGTATACGGGGGAATATTGGGATATTGCCTAGTGGAATATATGTGTTTGGTGGAATTGAAGGCATAATATGAAAATTGGATGTTTGGGAATAATTTACCATTAACATGAAATTGGGTAATTTTGGGTATTGTTACTATAATGGTTATTGCGCGATTGGGATTGATATATGTAATTTGACATGGATCTGGATATATGTAATTTGGCTAGAACTTGTTATGGGTAAATTGGTGTAAACGTGGTATACATGTAGTTTTGGGTATAAAACTTGATCTGTGTAAATTGATCATAGCTTTGTAAACATGTAAATCATGAATCTTGACATATGTAAAACGACATGAAACTTGGTATATGTGTAAATTGGCATAAAATTGGCATACATGTAAAACGTCATGAATTAAACATATGTAAATTTGGTATGAATTGGGCATTTGTAAAACTGACATGTAATCTAGAACTTGGACATATGTTAATTATGTAAAATTTGGAGTTGAAACGTATATGATAATTTATGACTTGGTAGAGGTTTAATATGAACGTGCCTAAGTGGAGTTTTGGGTAGGTGGCATGTAATGTAAATAAAAGGCTATAACTTGGCATAACTTTATAGTGAATTATGATAATAATTTGGGAATATGTTTTCGGGCAAAAAAAAAACGTGAATGATGAACTTGGAAAGTTGGCCATAGCATTTTATTTACTAACAAATTTATATATAAGAATAAAAGGACAAATATGTTAATTTAGACAATACGAATATGCTTAACCCGAGGCTGGATTGAGTTGTGATGTAAACCTGCCCGGACCCGCCCGGCTGTCCAGTAATCACAACAATACCTATCCAATGTGGGAGGTTAAGGCATTGAGCCCAATAAAGACCCGAGGTTAGACTGAGTTGCGGTGTAAACCTGCCCGGAACCGACTGACACATCCAGTAACCACAACAATACCTGTCTATTGTGAGTGGTTGGTGCTTTAATAAAATAATTAAAGCTAAGATAGGATTGGCAGGGTTAAGTCAACTAAATAAATACTGAACCAGTTCAACATGTTAACTAAACTGATGGGTGGGGTTAGATTAATACAGACACTTAACCAACTTAACATGTTAACGAAACAAGATTTGTAGGGATTAAGTAATTAAGAAACACTTAGCCATTATAACATGTTGACTAGACAAGTGGGTAAGGTTAAGTAAAGGATCAACCATTATAACATGTTAACTTGACTAGAAGGTGGGGTTAAGTAAATTTAATACACTTAGCCAATTTAACATGTTAACTAGACTAGTGGTTGAGGTTAAGTAAATTTAGAACATTTAACCATGACAACATGTTAATTAGACAAGTGGGTTTGGTTAAGTTAATAGGAACACTTAACCAATATATATCGTGAGTTAGGTTAAGTTAAAAAGGAACACTTAACCTATACAAGATGAATGACTAAGGTTAAGTTAATAGGAACACTTAACCAATATAACTAAATTTGTGGCAAGGTTAAGTTGACACAAGAAGGCAACACTTAACCAGAGTAATATGACAAGTAGGTGGGTTAAGTTAACATGAATAAAGAAACACTTAACCATTATGACATAATGTGCGGGAGGGTTAAGTACATATCGGGTAGGTGGGTAATATCGGTAAATATAGGCCCACGAACTTAACCATTAAATAAACATGCTTGAATCAGTAAGAGGGTTAAGTACATATCGGGTTGGTGGGTAATATCAGTAAATATAGGCCCACAAACTTAAAAATTAAATAAACATGCTTGAATCAGTAAGAGGGTTAAGTACATATCGGGTTTGTGGGTAATATCAGTAAATATAGGCCCACAAACTTAACCATTAATAAACATGCTTGAATCGGTGGGAGGGTTAAGTACATCACGGGTAGGTGGGTCATATCTGTATATATAGGCCCACAAACTTAACCAGTAGAAAACCCTAGTAACGGGGACCCATTTCAGCAGTAACCCAATTAGGTATCATGGTACCCTAAAACTAGGCAGGGTGGGGCACGATTACTGGGCTGATCGTAAGCGGTCAAAGCGGCAGCAGTTGGTGCAACGGTATGGGTTCTAACGGAGTGCGGGCGTGCACACACTCCGGAGTAGACAAACAGGGCACTGGGCATTAGTAGTATACACTATGCACTCTTGGATCTTGTCAGGTCGCCACCATAGGACTTGATACACCCTATGGTGTGGCCAGCACAGGTATCTACAATCAAACGGGGGCAGTATGACACACGTGACACATGCGTGCAGGTAGGGAGCCGATCAATAGGGTAGTAAGGGTACATCTAACATCTTCCTGGCAGTTAGGCTGATTGAGGTGGAATCCTCATACTAGATGTATACCTGAAGGATACCACGACTACGGGGACTGGGATCGCATTGCAATATTAGCATTTGATATAAATGACTAGTCAGGACACTAGTTAGGTGGTGCAGAGCAAATAGATATCATTCTAATGGTGAAGTAGAGAAATCTTGCGATGCTTGATAGAAATCTTGCAAAATTACACTTAGTTCATCTTGAATGGGAACCTTGCAATGTTATACATGACAAAAATCATATGATGTTATTCTTAGTTATCGTGCCTATAGCTTATCTTGTCATCATGCTTATGTTTACTTTCAGTTTATTCATGCCATGTTATCTTTACCTGTTTTTATGCTGAAAGTCACTAGGACTTACTCAGTCTTTATGACTGACCCGTTTTGTTTCGCCTCTTTTTCTTCCGTTCCCCCCCTAGGTTCGCAGGGTGGGAATACCGCTTAGTTCAGATGTTACCGAGCTCCAAGGCTCTTTCATGTACGGCTTGGATTTCTCTTGGCTATGGCTTGCTTTGCTTTATTGGGGAATACTACCATTTATTTTTATGCTTCTTTGTTTTTGAGAAAGACAGATATTTTAGCTATGTAATTGGGTATTGGAAGTTGATGGGCTTTTATGGTAAACAATTATACTTAATAAATGATTTGAAGTACTTCCCTTTACTTTCCGCTGTTTTATATATGTCTGTCTTGTAATATTTCCGTTCCAGTACCCATAATGCTCCATTGAAGTTAAGGCATTCCCCTTTGTGAGTGACCTTAACGGATGTGGGGTGTTACAACTCATATAAGGTACGCCTATGCAAATACAAAATTTAATATATGAATTGTGTTTTTCGACCGTGTGGGTCAGTGTGTACATATTTATCTCAATTATTATATTGCAAAAGTCCCTTCGTAAAAGGGAGACTCTACCGAAATTTTTCTAAAAGTTAAGGTATTAGAATTTTTTGTTAATAGAAATGAGTTGGTGTTTTGATTAAAACTAATTAGATCAGTTGGGACTAAAAGTTCAGAAAGTGGAACAAAATATTTTAACTAAGTGGACTAGTGATAAGTTAATGAGTTTGAAGCACTTTTCTTGCCTTAGTAATTTCGGAGACAAAACTCTTTTAAGGGGAGAAATATAATGACCTCGATTTTTGTCGTTATGTTTGAACATTTAAAATTGGTTTTAAATATTGATTTGGCAATTCAATAACTCAAATTCTACAATTTTGAATATTAATTTAATTTGAATAGTGAAATAGTAAATTTAATTCCAAAATAATTAAGACCGAATTTGGTTAGAGGTAAAGTATGAATTGAATGATTTATAAAAACCCAATTAAATTCAGAATTGAATTTATAAAAGGAATTTATCAATCAAATGAAGTTTGAAAGTATAAATTAAACTAAATTAAAAATGAGCTCGCCACATTGCTGTAGTTCGTAATTTTACGATTTGAACTTCAATTGAGTGCACAAGATCCAATATAAGTCGGAACTCTCTGATACAAGAATCTTCAGGATCTATTGGATTATAGTTTTCTAATGAAAGAGGACAATCGAGATTTCATGTTGTGGATTATGAGTTCTGCTAAAATCAATTTTTCAGAAAGATTGTGGTATAATCGTTTATGAACTATAATGATTTATTAAATATAGATAAAAGGATTTTAAATAAACTGAATATCGATTTAACTTGAAATTTGAAATGTTGAGCTTACAATCTGAATTAGTTTATTTTGAAGTTATATGAAATTCTATTTGGATATATGATGATAATAATTTATTATCAATGAATTTGATTATTTCGAAATTGATTTATATTTTATCGTTTAACGTATAGAAATAGCCCATTTTCAAATGACCTTGGATTTCAACGAAACTAATTTCATAAAATTTGTAGTGGTTAATTATTGTAAGATTTCAATTTGCATGTCAATTGGATTTGTCATATGACCATGCGCAAAATAAACGCGTATCGATTATCCATTTGAAATAAATATAGTTTTTTTTGCAATGATATCAAAATTCGACGAAACTAGTTCAATCGGATCCTAAATATTATGTTATATTAGGATTTCAGATTTCGTTTTGATCGGGCATTGTATGTGGTCATATGAGCAGTAAATGTCGAATGTTAATGACATGTTAAATAATAAATAAGGGTCAATGTCAAAAATCTCCCACATAAGATAATCTTCTCTAAATCTCGCATAATCTTTAAGAATCTGAATGTTGCCCCTCCCGAAATATCAGTAAATCCTTATCAAATCTCAGCGTAGGATTTTATTTTCTTTCGTTGGTCAAAAACTTCAGCTAATTTTGTCTGATATCGTGACTTTATTAAACGTGGTCTATTTTTGTTTTCGAGAACCATCAAAAACCAATGAAGCTCCACTGCTTCTTCTTTCAGGGAACATGAGTAAAAAGAAAAAAATTGCATAAAATCATAGAAATTCCCTAAAACCGTAAAAGATTATCTTTTAATTTCTTTGTTGGAGATTTACATTCTGACATGTTCGTTTTGGGTGCTGCTCGTTTGGGGATGTATGAATTTTTATAGTGAAAGTATAGGATTTATTTGCGTGGTGATTTAGGAAGAGGTGGAGATAGTCGTTGCAGGCGAAGAAAGAGGGAAGCCAAGCGGTTCGACTGGGGTGGTTTGTTGGCGATCTGATCAACATAGGTGGTTGGGGTTTCAAAATGAACTAATCGGTTTTGAGTAGGTTTACTTATTGTTGGCGGTGGCTAGGGAGCCGAGGCCAGGGTCGTTGGGTAGAGAATGGTCGGGACTGCAAGCGGACAGAGTATGGCGATATTTGGTGGACCATAAGAGGAGTGATGACGAGTTAAGGTCCGTTCAACTTCATTTTTGCAGGACGATATGGATGATTGGTCTGGGCCATCATTGCTGACGTGGGCTCGCAAGGATATGGAGGAGGTAATGGGGCGGACGGGCGGGGGTCCGGTCAAGTTCAGGTGGCATGAGGGCTATTGGGATGAAGCTTCGAAATCGGGTTGTATCATTCGGAAGAAAGAGTATTAGTAGTAAATCATGAATAAAGGGTAATGGTAGCTAAGATAACAACGATCATTATCTTATAAAATTATTTAAATTCAAGATAAACATTACAACGTATATAACTTGTTCGTTCGTTAACAGAATTCGACGAAACAAAAAAGCGTTGGGCTTGTAGCTAAGATATCAATGCGTAGGCATTGGTTCAAAATGAATTGGAACCGTCTAAAATTTTATCTTACTTTAAACATATGTTTGAAAATAGATAAAATGACGCTGAAATCGTCGATCAAAAAATGGAATGTGAGTTAACTCTAATACCTTCTGGAATTCTATGATGTGATAATATTCATATAATTATAATTTATTGCTGTTAGTGTAAATTGTATATTTTGATGCCTTAAATGATTATTGTTTGAGTGTTGATTGTCGATATTTATTTTTCCGTTATCTTGGGGTATTAGTTTAAAATTCTATTTCATATGAATTTATATAATGACATAATGATCTGTGATGCAGGGAAAATAGGTTGGAGGGATCCAAATGGGTTCCTCAAATATTTAGTATATTACCTATACTTTATATTATTCATATATGAACTGTTTAACCCAAATAACGTTAAATTTTGTTGGATGTTGGATGTTGATTGTTGAGTTGGATGTTGATTGTTTAATTGGATGTTGATTGTTGAAATAAAATTAAACATTTGATGTGTCATTAATCAATAAACGGTATTGATTAAGTGAATGGCAACAGATGGCCTAAAATCTATATTTTTAAGACGTTTGTCGTCAGGTGAGTTGACAGAGTTGAAGATATTTTTTTATATAACTAAATTATAGTTTTAAATTATATTTTATATTAGATATATGAAATAGAAGGCTTTTGTAACGACACGAGGATTTTCGGCCCTGAAAATCGACATAAATACATTCACCGTACCTCATACCGACCTTCTAACACCGGAAACACCGGAATGTTTATAGAAAGAAGTTAGAGGGTGAGATAAGAAAGAAAGAAATATTAGAATAGAAGAATAAGAAGAAGAACCAACACATCAAAATCAGAGTCTCACATCGCAGCGGAATAAAATATAATATAGAATAATCTTTGTTGAGCTTGAAATAAATACTAACAATTATCAGAGTACATCGACACTTCTGGATAGTTATAATAAACTGCCCTCATATGCACACATAGCGGAAAAATATTATATAATATCATACGTCCGGACTCTTCCAACTCGTCTCTGGACTTCGCGACATCCGATAACCTGGACCTGTACAACCCGGTCTAACCCGAGCATTACAAATAACGGGTCAGTTTGGTGAACCAGATTGAGAAAACACACTAAGTTTAAGGTGAATCATCCAACTTGATTTTAAAGTTAAAATCCTTTTGAAAGAAAAGGATAATAGTAAGACCAGCCCACACATAAACACGAACGGTTTTTACCTTATTATAACCCAAAACATTTTTGAAATCAATATCTTTTCTGATATTATAATAGTGTCTAAATACAAATAAATATCAATCTAGCAGAACGCTTGCATCTCACGCTCTACATATATAGTATACAATCAAAACCACGGGCGCTTATTGGAGATTGTATTCCGATTATGACAAGGTATGGATCCATCTGTCGATAGTGTATCTCTAGAGAGGAATACATTGGGTTCAACAAGAACGTCTTGCAAACCAACCCACACATGACCGACCACTCATTTCTCTTGAGTGTATCGAATATATTGCCACCTATGGTTTCTAGCAACATAACCGTTCCAGGGAGATAAAAAAATGAAAAGAAGTAAGAAATATGAATATTCTCTAGATGGTGACAATACACCCTAATGGGTGCGACCCACAAAGCCATGCTGCCTGCCCGATTTTTGTCATTTCCCAGTTGATGAGGCTTGTGTTTATAATCATCTTTTGGAACATCTGGCCATCTTTCACTTTGAATGCCACATCGTCAGATCCGCCAGAAAATCCCTAGTTGACGCCCACAAAAATACTCTAGTAGATAAGCTAAGAGAAGTTCCCTTCTCTGCCACCAACTATAGTACTTTTGAAGTAATCAACGTACGTAATCTCTTTGAAAATACTCTATCAGACATCCGTCCATACAAGCCATCCAGGAACAGGATGAACCGAAGGTACCCTCCTACCAGATCCTATATAGGTATCACCCCAAGGATCAATAGCGAGTAGTCCTTGCAATCCGAAGATTCCACTCACGACAGAATCACTGCCGAAATATCTCTGGCCGCTAAACCCGAGAAATTCAACAGATAGTTCTTCCGCTTATGACGATCAACGATCTTCAATGCTCCATCTTCAATCAGCACCTTTCACGATTTCTCATTCATTGGGCGGAATGGTTTTCGAATATAAATTCGATCCTGGTCTTTTCATAACAACAGTCGTATTGACCAGATTTGATAGTCGGTTATTTAACTATCAAATAAACTATCATTCATCAATAAAAAAATAAAACAACTTACTGATTTAATACCCACCATCATTTAACCTCTTTAATTAATCGTCTGTTAATTATACTCTAAATCTTCCAATATTTGGAATACGGCTTCCTGTTTCTTATTATAACATAAAAATATTCTCGAATCATTTCATTTAATTTATAAACATTTCAATATATTTTATAATAACCTTTACGGAAATCATAACTTATTCCCCTCAACTCCTCTCGTTTATTAACTAATATCATCCTCGGATAATCATGAAGTCGTTCAAGTTGGGGTATTATATCTACCTCTCAGACCTTGATCAACAACATTCTCATCTTTAGAATAGATAGAAGTTTATTAACCTATTCATTTTTTAAACTTTATTTAAATCTCTACACATTTACTTAATAAATTCTTAAGTAACTCTTATTCAAGATCTTATTTTTTCCTTATTAATCATTCACAACGTTTCATACTAACTGCGATTCTATAAATTGAATACTTTATAAATCTCTTAAAATATTATTTTACATACATATATATATATATATATACACACATTTCAAATCATATGTAAATATAGTTTACAATTCTTATATAAATATCTTTACCATTCTTATTTAACTATTCTTTACAAATCTTATATAATATTAATCCAGATCACTCCATTTATCGTTTGCAACAACGTTACACATTTATATTTTTAAAACCCTAAGTCTTTGTTTATCATATCCTTTTGAAATCAATCCCAACAACTTGTTTGTTGTATAATTCGTATAACGATCTTTTATAAAGATCTTCTGTTTTATTAATCCAATAGTTCAATTTATTATTATGTAACAAATATTACACATCTTATTACAAAACCTTTAATTCCATTTACAAATATCATTTTAAATCATTAGCAATGACTAATATTCTATCCCATTCCAAAACTCTTATCTTCATTTGAAAATCCCATTTGCAATTTATTATCGACAATTAATATTCGTTGTCATTTCAAACCTTTAACTTAGCTTATATTCTCAACTATCGGATTTAGATCCAATTATCAATCCATATCTGTCATTTCAACTCCAATCCCATTTATAAATTCAATTCCCATTTATAAATTCAATTCCGTTTATAAATTCAATTCCATTTATATATTCACATTTTATATCTCCAACTCAGATTTTCATTTAAAAATATGAAATCTCATTTCCAAATTAATACTCATCTTTAGTTTCATTGTTTCGATAATTTTATTCACGAAAAACCATTTTCATCACATTTATAAACTACGTTTATAAAAATATTCATTAGTTATGAGAAACCACCTTTCAACTTGTTTAAATCAATTCTCGTATATTTCCACTTCCATTAGTCCATTCTTAACATCTTAATATTCCATTCACACTACTTAAACAATTCTTCACAATCATTTCGATATTTCCGTATAGTTTATTCTGTTTAACCATTTGTTTATTAATACTTTGGAATTCCCATTTTTATTTATAATTTATAATTATAATATGTAAATAAATGTCGATGTTTAATATTTAAAAATAAAAATCGTATTGCAAATTCATATATAAATATAACTTTGAAAACGTTCACAACCGATTTAGTATCGATTTCAAATCTTTCTTTTCAACGGTACTAAACAGGAAAATGTCTACTAAAGTATCAAACCGTGAAATATTAGTCAATTCCATATTCAATAACAATATATAATTATATTGATAAACATTATCAAAAATCGTGAGGAATCCGGTTGGATTCCTCCAACCTGTCCTTCCCTGCATCACCATGGGTTATCTCAATTTTAGTACAGTAAACAGTTTAACTAATAACGGCCAACAATCAATTAACACCATCCATTCAAACACCCAATTATTTACTAAACACGTTTATATTATTATAAACGTAACCAACAAGGTAAGTTACCTTGTTTGGAATCTAATCATTAAAATAACGATTTAATTCGATTAAATTAAAAATAACGCTAAATTTAACTAGTGAATATTAAATTATTCAGCATCCTTGCAAATAGTCATTAAACCATCAATCATTAGCAAGCAGAGCACACAAAATAAAAACCCGGTTTTTATAAAATATAAACAGGATAAAGTGAGTGAGTTAAACTCACATTGAATTGGTTCGTCGATAAAACGATTTGTTTTGGTTTAATTAAACAAGCGTTTAATTAAATCAAAATTTCCAGTAGACTCCATCATCGTCAATTCCAGCTCTAGAATGTCATGCTTCCCGAGACGGTTCCAGCATTTCTAGTCTTATCGAATTCTAGTAACATTGGAGCGCGTTAAAACATTTATAGGGTCAGGATTTTAATTTAAACTAATGAAATCTTTAACCAAATTCCAATTAATGTTAATTAATGAGACGCTTATATAATTGGCCACGTTCAGACTTCCCGTTAGGCATCAAAATAACATACTTGTCCCGCATATATTACCTGCTGTTGTATTTTCGTAGGGGACTCTCCCTCTGTTCATTTAGCCCATTGTAACGACCCGGATTTTGCCCGGACCTAATCGACCGCAAAATCGACCAAGACTGTTCAAAACTCGAATATGCTAACTCTGGGAATACAACACATCCGAACAACAATAGAAGACTTTTATAAACATTATAATAATGTTACATCAAAGTACAGAATATCAGAATACATCGAAGAATAATACAACAGAATATAAATTACAGTAATTTAAATACAATGCAGCGGAACTAATAACTAGCACATTGGAAGACTATCAATGTTCTGGACATAGCTTTAAGCTTTGATCCAGAATCCTGCTCAAAGAATAGATATCTGCAAAACAAACCACTCGACTGCCCGTGTAGAAAATATGGGCACCCGAGTTTGCATGTGAAATAAACTACAGGTCTGTCATGGGACTGGTATGAGAAATCTTACTTAACCTATTTAATAATAAGGAGAATCACAGGACCATGCTGCTAACACGGAACAGGTTTACTCCATTGGATTGCCAGTGCATAAATAAAGTAAATCATTAAACAACGCAATGCTTTCATAGAAAAATGAAACCATTATAAGAATCAAGTCCCATCACACAATGCAACGCAAACCGGAGGATAGAGTATTACCTTATAATGGTCAAAATATGCTGGATACATATAAAATCATTTGATATTATTATTAGTGTATATAGGTTTCAAAAACAATTTCAAAGTAAATGTATCAATCCTAGACGGCATGGGTACCATATATCATGTCGCCGTACTAGTTCTACAATCAAAACCGCATGATGTCGTAATGGACGTTGGATTTCCATCACGAACCAAGGCTAGTCCTTACCGAATTCGAGACACTCTAGCCCATGCCTCAGGAACAGAACGCATCGTCCCCTGGATCTTCAGGGTCAGTCCACAGATAATGTTAGTGGATTGGTAATGCCTGAACAATACGTTTCCCCTCCCTATGGGGCGTAAATAGAGCCACTAGGGATTCAATAACCGAGGCGCCTCATTCAATCATCCACATAAGTAAAAATGTCTGGCCTTGTTATAACACAGACACCACTTCTAGCAAGAAAGAAACGTATGTCCTCCCTGTAGTCCTTACTCCCGTTTCTGGCTCATACCGGGGTGTGAGGCTCGCGAAGTAACGCTATACAAAGCTATGCTAATTAAAGCTGTGCTTTGATCATAAACCACAAGGCTCTTCTTTTCCACAAAAGCCTTGATCATTTGCATCTTGGCATGCCCACATTGACAAATCACGCCATGCAATTGATGTCTATTAATATATAACCTCTAAGGGTGTTAAGCAAGAGAATAAATTCTCTGCCACCAACGGATAAATATTAATAGAGATCAATCAACACGGAACGAAATCCAATGTCAGACACACATCCATTTATAAGTTCGTTCTGGGTCTGAACGAAACCGGAGACACCTGGTTCCTCGTTCCATATGTCCAATATGGAAGAGAGGCTCTCGCATATCCATCGATCTCCAAGTACGTTTGGATGATCACCACTTATTACCTTGTCTTGGGATGCCTCCCAATCAAGACATCAGCCGTCATCCAAACAATGTGAAGACCTCTGGTCTTCAACCACCGTCTTCATCTTCGACACATAATCGTCGTAGTAATTATTCGGAATGAGTTAAACCCGGTCTTTCCGAATAACTCGCATATTTTATAATCAATAAAAAAGTACTATAAAAACACATTCATACGCCTCATTCCAATTCAGAATATTATTTTAATAAAATATTCTCATAGTTAGGGAAAGGTTCCCATAATATTTATCAAAGATAAATTCTTTTAAATATTCAAAATCCATTAAAAGTGCTAATATAAAATTTTTAAATTGGTTCTGATTTTCCGGGTTGTTACAGTCTCCCCCACTTGAAATCTTTTCATCCTTGAAAATGAACGAAGCTAAAAATTGCTTAACTAACCAACTCAATTTTAATTCTTTTATTGGTTTCAATAATTTTAATTTTATTAGTTGAATTAATAATCACACAACACAATCATCAATCAATTAGTTGATTAGCTTTTCAAAAATATATAACTTTTATATATTAAAAATCATATTTTCTAAAATCGGATTATATATATAATCACAAATACGTTAATTATAACTTGTCACTCTCAACTCATTCTAGGGCATAACTAACCCCATCTCTAATGAGTTTTCTCATTCTAGGGTACTGCTGATCCTATCTCTAATGAGTATTCTTTTTATAGGATATTACTAATCCTACCCCTGATGAGTCTTTTGTTCAATTCTAACGAGTTGTACCCCAAAGATTTGAGCTAACCAACGCTCTGATACCAACTGTAACGACCCGGATTTTGCCCGGACGTAATCGACCGCAAAATCGACCAAGACTGTTCAAAACCCTAATATGCTAACTCTGGGAATACAACACATCAGAACAACAACAAAATACTTTTATAAACATTATAATAATGTTACATCAGAGTACATAATATCAGAGTACGTCGAAGAATAATACAACGGAAGATAAATTACAATAATTTAAATACAATGCAGCGGAACTAATAACTAACACAGCGGAAGACTATCAATGTTCTGGACACAGCTTTAAGCTTCGATCCAAAATCCTGCTTAAAGAATAGATATCTGCAAAACAAACCACTCGACTTCCCATGTGGAAAATATGGGCACCTGAGTTTGCAAGTGAAACAAACTACAGGTCAGTCATGGGACTGGTATGAGAAATCTTACTTAACCTATCTAATAATAAGGAAAATCACAAGACCACGCCGCTAACGCGAAACGGGTTTACTCCATTGGATTGCCAGTGCATAAATAAAGTAAATTATTAAAAAACGCAATGCTTTCATAGAAAAATGAAACCATTATAAGACTCAAGCCCCATCACCCAATGCAACGCAAACCAGAGGATAGAGTTTTACCTTATAATGGTCAAAATATGCTTGATACGTATAAAATCATTTGATATTATTATTAGTGTATATAGGTTTCAAAAACAATTTCAAAGTAAATGTATCAATCCTAGACTGCATGGGTACCATATATCATGTTGCCATACTAGTTCTACAATCAAAACCGCATGATGCCATATTGGAAGTTGGATTTCTATCATGAACCAAGGCAAAAGATAGTCCTTGTCGAATTCGAGACACTCTAGCCCATGCCTCAGGAACAGAATGCATTGTCCCTTGGATCTTCAGGGTCGGTACACAAATAATGTTAGTGGATTGGTAATGCCTGAACAATATGTTTCTCTGCACTATGGGGCATAAATAGAGCCACTAGGGACTCAATAACCGAGGCGTCTCATTCCATCATCCACATAAGTAAAAATGTCTGCCCTTGTTAAAACACAAATACCATTTCTAGCTAGAATGAAACATATGTCCTCCCTGCAGTCCTTACTCCCGTTTCTGGTTCATACCGGATTGTGAGGCTCGCGAAGTAACGCTATACAAAGCTATGCTAATTAAAGCTGTGCTTTGATCATCAACCATATGGCTCTGCTTTTCAACAAAAGCCTTGATCATTTGCATCTTGGCATGCCATATTGATAATTCACGCCATGCAATTGATGTCTATTAATATATAACCTCTAAGGGTGTTAAGAAAGAGAACAAATTCTCAGCCATCAACGGATAGATATTAATATAGATCAATCAAAACGGAATGAAATTCAATGTCAGACACACATCCGTTTATAAGTTTGTTCTGGGTCTGAACGAAACCGTAGACAACTTATTCATCATCCCATATGTCCAATACGGAAGAGAGGCTCTCGCATATCCGTCGATCTCCAAGTACGTCTGGACGATCACCACTTATTACCTTGTCTTGGGATGCCTCCCAGTCAAGACATCAGTCATCATCCAAACGATGTGAAGACCTCCGGTCTTCAACCACCGTCTTCATCTTCGACTCTTAATCGTCATAGTAATTATTCGCAATGAGTTAAACCCGGCCTTTCCGAATAACTCGCGTATTTTATAATCAATAAAAAAGTTCTATAAAAACAGATCCATACGCCTAATTCCAGTTCAGAATATTATTTTAATAAAATATTCTCATAGTTAGGGAAAGATTCCTATAAATTTTATCAAAGATAAATTCTTTTAAATTATTCTTTAATCTTCTTTTTAAAGATTCATTAAAACTCCAATTTGGTTTTAATATCAAAAATCATTATTTAATGATTATTCAACTCTAAGAAATTAATCTTGTCTTTAACTTGGTTAAAGAACTAATGTCATTTAAAACACAGTTCACGATAAACCTAAAATCTTCTTCCATTAAATATGGAATTTTCACAGAAATCAAATCAATATATAATCGATATAAATTTCTATATCAAACCAATAATATAAATGGAATAACGGTAAGGCCTCTTAAATTCCATATACAGTAACGGTCTTCATTCACAGAAGCTCATCTCAATTATTATTAAATCGAATTCCATTCAATTTCAATTTATTCTATTAAATTGGAAAACTTTACTTTTGGAAAATTTCCATTTAAATCTTAGTAAAAGATTTATAATTTCCAAATTAATATTTTCATTGTTAATTAGGTTAAAGAACGAATGTCGTTTAAAACATTGTTCATGATAAACCCAATTCACATTCCACTTTATTCCAACTATTAAATATAATTGAAAACTCTAATAATCCTAATTAAAAGATTTATTCTTTTCACACGGGGTTTAAGAACAGTGTTATTCAAGACACCATTCACGACAAACCCAAAAACACAATTTATTTAATTCCAATTAATTATTAATTAATTGGAAAACTTCATTTAATTTTAATTTAAAAGATTTATTCCATTTAATTACTAGTACATTTCGATAAAAATATTTTTTTATCTTTTCAAATATGGAATTTTTCATCCAAAAACTTTCTAAATCATTTATTATGATTTACATAATTTTTCCATATTTTTAATACTTTTATTTAGGCCTATATAGTCAGTTTCCAATAACGGCCACCGAACTGCATCCATAGCGACTTTTTCTGAAATTGATTTGGACATAATTCCAAATCCAACTGTTAGATTTCAAACCTCTTATACTCATTGGAAAGCTCTTTTCGATACGAACCCAAAGGTTCCGATTTTAGGAAAATACGATGGTCGGATCTCCCGTTATGCCAATTTGAAGTTAATGGTCGAAATTCGCGAACGGTCGCTGCGCGGCGTGTTCTATTCATGCCATTATATAATATAATATGTAATATATATCGTCGATTTCTAAATAAAATATTTATAAATCCGTTTAAAACGATTTTAACTTCATTTTCAATTTTAAATAAAAATTAAATATTCTATATCTTCATTATATTAAAGTAATAATATTTTCAAAATATTATATTTTTGAAATCACTTATTTTCAATATTCCTTATAAAATGAATAAAAACGATCGATAAACCCGTTCGGGTTAAAAATGGCGTTTTTACTTAGTTCGGCTTCACATGTCAATATTTTTATTCTTCATTGAATATTATTCTAAAATATTTGTTATTTAAAAATATCCTTTATTTACAAGATTCTTTACTTTAAAATATTCCAATATAAAAATGTTCTTTATTTTAAAATATCCTTTATATCAAAAGATTTTCTAAATCGGAATGCGACTCAATCAATTACCTTACAATTTTAGTTGTATGGATTTCATACATCGCATGTATACAACAATAATAATAATTAATCAATAAACAATCCATTCACATCCAGAGTGAAATTTATAATTGTGTGAGCGTTAAAATAGATAAATAACTAACGCTCAACGTAGACGGTCAATCCATCGATTGACATACAGTTAAGTATTGGGACTAGTGTATATCATCCCAACACCCGTGTGTGGTTTTCAAACAACAACAGTTCATCTAAATAAATTATTGGTTAATAAATTTAACCAATTTTTATTTGGTGTGAATTATTTTCTATTTAACCAATTTTCATTTATTTGAATTATAAATAAACATTTATAATTTTATTTCAACCACCATATTAATATTAACATTATACTAATAATGTCTTAATCTAGCACAAATCATATTTTGACTTATGAACAATTTTCTAACAAAATGACATTACTAATTAAATGACATTTCCAATTAAATGACATTTCTAATTCAATGACACTTCTAATTAAATCTAATTAAATGGCATTCCTAATTAAATGACAAATTTTAATTAAATCTAATTAAATGAAATTTCTAATTTACTATAACATTTCTAACAAAAATGGTATTTTAAATATGAACTACCATTACTCTACATAAATGAAATTTTAATTAACACAACCTGATTCTAAATAAAATGACATTTTTAATTCAACATAAATGACATTTTTAATAACATTTTTGAATTCTAACCTAAATGTTCTTTTTGATTTTAATATAACATTCCTAATAAATATGTTATTTTTATTTCAACATGACATTTTTAATATAATGACATTTCTAATATAATGTCATTTCTAACAAAGTGATGTTTTTATTCTAATACAACGTTTCTAATAAAAGAGACATTTTTATTCTAGTTTAACATTTCTAATTAAAATGACATTTTTATTCTATCATGACATTACTAAACAAAATGATATTTTTGTTATGACATTTTTAAATAAACGACATTTTTAAATAAATGAAATTACTAAACAAATGACATTTTTGTTACCCTGACATTTTCTATATAGAATGACAAATTTTGCTCTAATAAAACGTTTCATATTAAAATGACAATTTTAACCTAAATAAACATTCCTAACTAAAATGACCATTTTGATTTAATAAAACATTTCATAATAAAATAGGATTTTTATTCTAATGTAACATTCCTAATAAAAATGATATTTTTAATCTAATCTAACATTTCTTAACAAAAATGTTGTTTTATTTCTAATGCATCTGAAACACCCCACCTCCATTAAGGTCACTCACAAAGGGAATGCCTTAACTTCGATGGAGGTTTATAGGTAAAAGTCACAGATAAAAACACAAGACAGATATAAACACACACACACACACATACACACATATATATATATATATATATATATATATAAGCAATGGAAAACAAAAAGACTTTCATATCATAAATACGTGTTCATACAAAACGTCTTCATAATTGTCTCAAAACGAACTTCCAATTATTACAATCATAATACTGTCTTGAGTTAAAACTTAAAGAAGCATGAAACATAAATAAAAGCAGCAAAAATCCCCATAGTGATATCCAAGCCATAGCTCAAACGAAAGAGATCCAAGCCATACATTCCTTCTCTTCAAGCTGGATGAAAAACTGGCTAAGCTGAGGTGTTTCCTCCCTGTGGACCTGAGGGGGAGAAACGGAAGAAAGAAAGCGAAAGGAAAAATGGGTCAGACATAAGTCTGGTAAGTCTAGCTATATTTCTAGCATGGAAATAATAAAAAGATCATGACTTGCATAAAGTGAGAACAGGACGATGTCCGAATAATAGTCTAACATAAAACTAGATTAGGTGGCCTAAACCGAATATCCCTTCGCACCCCATTCTAAAAATCTAAATCTCTGCACCTACTTATAATTATTCCAACTGGCACCCCGTGATTAGGGTGAAGTGATCCCCGCTTAAAAGATCGTCTCCTAATCACATGTTCATCTGTGTCCCACGTCCCTAGATTGTAGATACATATGCTGGTCCCATCATGGGGTGTATCAAGTCCTTTGGTAGCGGCCCCGACACAGTTCTAGAATGCATAGGGTATACTACTGATGCTCCAGTGCCCTGTTTTGTCTGCCCCAGAGTGTGTGCACGCCCGCACTCCGTTAGAACCCACACTATGCACCAACCGCCGTCGCTTTTGACCGCTTACAATCAGTCCAGTAATCGTGCCCTACCCTGCTTAGTTTCAGGGTACCATGATACCTAATTGGGTTACTACTGAAATGGGTCCCTGTTACTAGGGTTTTCTAGTCAAACATGTTAAGTGGTTAAGTGTCTGTATGAACCTAACCCCCACCCATCCATTTAGTTAACATGTTGAATTTGGTTAAGTATTTATTAGATTGACTTAACCCTACCAATCCTAGCTCAGCTCTAATTGTCTTAATAGAGCACCAACCTCTCACATTAGACAGGTATTGTTGTGGTTGTCGGTATGCCGGTCGGTTCCGGGAAGTCTTACACCACAACTCAGTCTAACCTCAAGTCTTTATTAGGCTCAATGCTTAACCTCCCACATTGGATAGGTATTGTTGTGATTACTGGACAACCGGGCGGGTTCGGGCAGGTTTACATCACAACTCAATCCAACCTCGTGTTAAGGACATTCGTATTTTTCTAATTTACATTTTAATTATGTAAATTATTGTTCTTGCCAAGTTTGTATTAAATCAATCTCATTAATTTAGGTATATAATTAATACCATTTCATATCATAAATCACCTATGTGATTAATGACCAATTTATGGCGAGTTTTCTATAATTACCAATTTTACCCAACGTTACCCCATCTAAATATTAGGCTAACAATCTTAGCCTAATTTTACGTTCGCATGATTTTTGGTACAAATATTAGGCTTAAAAAACTTAGCCTAACTTAGCATACACAAAATTTGGCATAAATTAACATAAACATGACACAGGTGTAAATTTGGCATTTATGGCATAGTCAAAGGTGTGAACTTGCAAAATAGTCAACATGAATATCATAAGTGTGAACTTGCAAGGTAGCATAAATTATGTGGGTCAACTTGCAAATAGGTGTCACATGAGTTAGCATATAACCTAAACTTGGATGAGCCTAAACATATTTTGATCTAGGCATAACATCGAACATAACTAACATATGACAAGACCTGTATAATTTTATCACATGAACTAGATCAAATCATATGCCTAAATATAACATGAAGCATGTATTAAAGTGGATCATGACGTGGATCCATTTATGACTTGCAACTTTTTGTGCGAACATATGAACATGTGTATAATCTAAATCATGTAGGCCTAGAGGTTTTTGCACAAAAGTTATATATATATATACACACACATGAGGTCTTAATAACACATACAATCTATATTTACCTCATAAACATATAGATCTAATGTTTTATCACATATGTGATATGATTTACCACCTAGAACTTGCATAACATGATGAACTACACAACTTGTCATAACAAGCTATATTTCAAGTTCATATGAATAGACTTATCCATTAATTCCCAATTCAACATGATAATAGAATCGAATCAAAGACATAGATCAATATTATACAATTTCACACATAACATAATAAGCATCGTACTATTTTCATTTCATTACAAAGCATGATATTTATCTTAATTCGCATCCCATAAATATAGCTAAACTTACAACGCAAGACGGTCTTGCTTTCTGAGATCTGAGGTTCTGAAATTGAGGTGCTCTTCTTTGGGTAGACGTTGTTGTTTTAATTTTATTTGCTGTTGAAGCTTTAATCTCTAATTTGAATTAGCTTGAATTGGTTTGTTGTTCGTCTCCTAGCTTTCCTTAAGTGGAGGCTATCCTTAGTTTCCTCCTGACAGCATGGCGGCTTAAGTTCTTATTTTTGTGTGAATTTTTAGTTGGAGACCTAGGTTGTTTATATAGAATTGTATTTTAATTTGAGCCGTTAGATGATCCCAGACGAATCTAGACCATCCATGACGAGAGGAGCCAACCAGAGAATAACAACTCAGCCCTAGTGATGCAGCTAAGCCCAGAAAATCGAGCCAGGACCCAACCTGACCAACCAGGTCGACCAGGCAGGTCGACCCCCAGGTCGACCTCCAGGTGGACCTGGGTCCTGGGCGGGAATTTTCCCGCCCAGCCCAGTTTGGGACTGTTTTTGAATTTCGAACTGAATTTGAGCTGTTTTGAAATTTAAATTGAATTTTGAAACTTCCGGAGGCCATAACTCCTTTATACGGTGTCCGATTCACGCAAACTCGAACTCTATCTCAAGCAGAATTTCGAGATGAACGCAATGGCGTAACCCATTCCCCTTAATTCTTTCATTTAAAATTAATTATACTTTAATTTGTTAATCGTACAGTTAACAGAAAATTCGGGGTGTTACATTCTCCCCTCCTTAAACGATTTCGTCCCCGAAATCTTCAAGTCTGTAAGAATGTATATCCTACCATCCAATCGTCCATCTACTCAACCATCAAACACAGGCATCCATTGTCCTTAAAAGACTTCTAATGCTTCATGATCATATGCATAGTGTGTGTATATGTCCTTATCTAATGCAAAAATCAGGCGGTCTACTGATTCAGTTGACCCCCTTAATGCAAATCATGTAAGTGTCATGAATCCATTATGTATGCAAATTTTTCCTACTCATAATTCTACATG
This sequence comes from Allium sativum, assembly GCA_030737875.1. NCBI lineage: Eukaryota > Viridiplantae > Streptophyta > Magnoliopsida > Asparagales > Amaryllidaceae > Allium > Allium sativum. Next base: position 152,938,360 of record CM060924.1, on the reverse strand, counting down.
AGTGCGCAATCATTCATACAAATGCGACATCCATATGACAACACATCAAGTTTCAACCATATACAAATATGAATACATATATGCATATGCAATATGAAGTGACTGAGCCGATCTAAAACCTAGGTTGTGTGTGTATATGCATCCACGAGCAACCACTAGCAACCACTTGCAACCATCAACCATAACATGTTTCAATTACATGTTTACATCCAAAGGGGTTTCTACCTAAGGATAAAGAACAAGATCGAGGAGATATACCTAAAAAAAAAGATAGATGTAAGCACAACTTAAGGAAAAAGAGAGATCAAAGATGTACCCTTAAAAAGAAAAGGGTAGGCCGCGCGTATTCTGTCCTCAGTTTCTCAAGTCGCGTCTTCCACGGCGTCGCTCCACTGAACTTTGACAAGCTTAACTTCGCGGTTGCGTAGCTTTTTCACTTCGGTTCCTAAGATGCGGGTTGGAATTCTCCTCACAATTGCTTCGCGTTCCACTTCGGCTTCTCCTATAATGTTTGGCTCCACCACTTCCGCAGACTCATGTAAACATTTCCGGAGGTGAGAAACATGAAAGACGTTATGAACTCCAGCCAATCTCTCGGGGAGTTCTAATCTATAGGCCATCTTCCCAATCTTCTCGATGATAGGAAACTTCCCTACAAACCTTGGTGCTAGCTTCCCTGTGGATCCAAAGCGAACGACGTTCCTTAAAGGAGATACCTTAAGGAAAACCCTATCCCCAACTACAAACTCAAGGTTAGTCCTTCTCCTGTCTGCGTAGGAATTTTATCGATCTTGGGCTGTCTTCATCCTTCTTCGAATCAAGTCCACTTTCTCTGAGGTCTCTCTAATCAAGTTTGGTCCAAGAATGTCTTTGTCTCTAGACTCCCACAAACAAGTAGGTGATCGGCACGTTCTTCCATATAGAGCTTTAAAGGGTGCCATGCCGATGGTGGCTTGGTAGCTGTTGTTGTAGGCGAATTCCACTAAAGGAAGATGATCCTCCCATGTCCCTCCAAAGTCCAGAACGCAAAGTCTCAAAAGGTCCTCTAAAACTCTGTTCACCCTTTCCGTCTGACCATTGGTTTGGGGGTGATAGGCCGTGCTCAAACATAACTGTGTGCCTACCGCTTCTTGCAGACTCCGCCAAAATTAGCTCGTGAAAATCGGGTCTCTGTCACTAACAATGCTGGAGGGTATTCCATGGAGTCGAACTATTTCCTTGAGATACAAAGATTCTAGAGATGAGGCAGTCCTTCTACTCTTGACAGGTAAAAAGTGGGCGCTTTCTGTAAGCCTATCCACTATTACCCAAATGCTAGTATTGCCCCTTCTAGACCTAGGCAACCCATCAATGAAGTCCATTGAAATGCTATCCCACTTCCATTGTGGGACCTCTAGAGGATGGAGCAGTCCGCCAGGCTTCTTCTGCCACGCCTTGACCTGTTGACAAATCATGCACTTAGAAACGAAATATGCCACGTCCTTCTTCATGTCGCTCCAAAAGAAAATTCTCCTTAAGACCTTGTACATTTTGTCTCCGCCTGGGTGTATTGTCATCTTGGAATGGCGTGCCTCCTCAAGAACCTTCTTTACCAACTCCTTTGCTTGTGGGACGCACAGTCTTCCTTCTCGTCTTAACCACCCTTTATCATCGATGGTGTATCTATCAAGGTGACTAGAAGCCTCACCCCTAATTAGCTTATCAACCACTTCAACTAGCTGAGGGTCTTCTCGTTGTGCGGCCCCTATTGAGTCCAAAAGAGTAGGGCGCACTTCAAGAGATGCTAACAAACCGGGAACAAACTCGGAGGAGGGCTTAAAGTCAGAACTGGCTATATACTCTAAGCTTTTCCTTTCTACAAAGAGAGGAATTAGGGTCAGCTTCTTTCTACTCAAAGCATCTGCCACTGCATTTCCCTTGCCAGGGGTATAGGAAATCTCGAAATTGTTTGAGGCAAGAAACTCCATCCACCTTTGTTGCCTCAAGTTAAGGTCCTTCTGCGAGAAAAGATATTTCAAGGATTTATGGTTAGTATATATCTCAAACTTCTCCCCTAGGAGATAATGGCGCCATGACTTAAGTGCAAAGACAACGACGGCCAACTCTAGATCGTGGGTTGGGTAGTTCTTTTCATGAACTTTCAACTGCCTTCCTCCATAAGCTACTACCTTCCCTTCTTGCATTAGGACAACGCCTAGTCCCGTCCCGCATGCAACTGTGTATACTGTAAACATCTTGCTTCCATCTGGCAATGTCAGAACTGGGGCTGTTTTAAGATCCCTTTTTAAGCGTTGGAAAGCAATATCACAATCCAAATCCCAAGAGGAAACTAGATTCTTCTTTGTTAGCCTTGTGAGAGGATATGAGATTTTCGCAAAATCTCTGATGAACTTCTGGTAAAAGCCTGCTGGTCCAAGAAAGCTTCATACTTCGGTTGCATTCCTTGGTGCCTTCCAATCTAGCACCGCCACAACTTTCGCGGGGTCCACGGCTAACCCCTCTTTGGACACTATATGCCCAAGAAACCTCACTTCTTCTCTCTAGAAATGGCATTTGGAGAACTTAGCTTTAAGATGATGAGCACGGAGAGTCTCCATGATCTCCCTTAGATGCTGAGCATGCTCTTCCTCATTCTTTGAGAAGATCAAAATATCGTCTACAAAGACCACTACGAACTTGTTGAGGAATTCTCTGAAACCCTGCTCATTAGGTCCACGAAATAAGCGGGTGCGTTTGTCAAACCGAATGGCATGACAAGCCACTCGAAGAAACCATCGGGGGTTCTGAACGCCGTCTTATTGATGCTATCTGCAGCCACTCTTAGCTGATGAAACCCGATAGCCAAGTCATGTTGGGATAAAACCGACGCTCCTACAAGCTAATCAAACAAATCGTCTATTCTGGGGAGCGGGTGCCTATTCTTCTTAGTCGGCTTGTTTAGCTCCCTATAGTCCACACAAAGACGTAGTCTCCTTTGGTGGCGAACACCACTGGAGCACCCCATTCTGAGATACTCCGCCTTATAAACCCCTTCTCGAGAAGTTCCTTAACTTGCTTACTGAGCTCTTTTCTCTCCCTCGGAGCCATGTGTCTCACAGGTAACGCAACGAGCTTTGCATTATCAACAAGATATATGCGGAAGTCTATCTCCCGCTTCGGAGGTAAGCCCTTCACCTCTTCAAAGACATCCGAATATTCTCGGACCACTCTCACCGACTGTGAATTCTCAATAGAAGCATCAAGCGACTCTAGATAACTAAGCATGACAGAGTGTAGGGGATTACAAGTAATTTCTAGAGTGTTACCGAGCCGAGTCAAGAGTCTAACCACTCTTTTCTCACTATCAAGGATGGCACCATTACTGGATAACCAGTCCATGCCTAAGATCAAACCATATCCCGAGAAGCCCAAAACAAAGACATTACATCTAAACTCTACGCTTAGAACAGAAATTTTCAAATCCATACAAACCATTGACAAATAAGCTGAGCCCCCAATTGGATTTGAAACAGCCAAGGGATCCTCTATAATACTAGTGTCTAGGTGCAGAGATTCTACTAAAGCAGATGAAATAAAGTAGTGTGATGCACCAGAATCAAAAAGAGTGCGAACGGGATGATCATAAAGATAAACTACACTTTCTACAGAAATATTGCTACCTCGTTCCTGCTGAGGTGCCACCAGTGCGTGAACCTGTCCACCTGAAGTGGATCCAGTCTTCTGCCCCTGCCCTCGCCTCTTAGGGAAGTCCTTAGCCGTGTGTCTTATCTCTCAGCAATGAAATCAACCACCATTCATCTTTGCCTTCTTCTTCCTGCAGTCTTTTATCACATGTCCAACAATGCCACAGAAATTACATCTTCTCTTCTCACGGGATTTGTTGTTGTTCTTCCCTCCTTTCTTGAAGTCCGGTTTCTTAGCTTGTAAACCCTCTTTCTATTATTGAGGCAGTTCCACTTTTGCTTCCTTCTTGTCCTTATCTTCCTCGTATAGCAGTGCCATATCTACTAGCCCCTCATAAGAAGCACCCATGGGTACATGGGACATGGCCAGCCCCTCATAAGTAGCTCCCATGGGTAGATGGGTCATGGCCAGCCTGTGCAGTGGCTCGTTCAGCCCTTTGACAAAGCGAAGAGCCTTCTTGTGTTGTGTGTTGACTAAGTCCAATCAAAATTTGGCTAGCTGATTGAAATGGTTGACATATTCTTTGACTGACATACTCCCCTGCTTAAGGGATAAGAACCTCAAAAATTGCAAACTTCGCTCAGCCTGTGAGAGGAATTTCATCTCAAATCATGTCCTGAAATCCACCCAAGTCTCCACCGGTCTTTCAGCATTTGTAATCTCCCACCAGAAGGAGGCCTCATCCTTGAGCAACCACACTGCTAACTGTATCTTTTGTCTGTCCTCTACATAAAAGATAACGAATAGATCCTCAATTTCTTTGAGCCAGTTCCTTGCTTCTATGAACGACTCAGTCCCTTTGAAATCCTTTCCACCCATAGCCTTGAAATCTCTACACATCTTGGAGAAAGCATTTCCACGAGAAGGAGGAGGAGGAGGAGGAGCTGCTGCAGCTGGGGGAGGAGGATTTGATGGGCCCACATCATTGGCCCTAGCTTCTAGGTACCTTCTAAACCAGCTAGGTACCGGTACGCCTTCCGGAAGGTTAAGATCCCCAGACATGTTGAAACGAAAAAGGAAAGATTCAAAACACAAAGATAGAAGGATAGTGCATATGGATTTGGGGGATTATGCCTTTTTTTAAATTAATAAATACTTTTTCTTTAAAAAAATGCTTCTTTAAACTTCTTTTTGAAAATAGTTTTTAAAAACTTTTATCTGACCTGGTAAACCTATGCTCTGATACCAAGTGTAACACCCTACCTCCATTAAGGTCACTCACAAAGGGAATGCCTTAACTTCAATGGAGGTTTATAGGTAAAAGTCACAGATAAAAACACAAGACAGATATAAACACATATATATAAGCAGCGGAAAACAAAAAGACTTTCATATCATAAATACGTTTTCATACAAAACATCTTCATAATTGTCTCAAAACGAACTTCCAATTATTAAAATCATAATCTGGTCTTCAGTTAAAACTTAAAGAAGCACAAAACATAAATAAAGCAGCAAAAATCCCCATAGTGATATCCAAGCCATAGCTCAAACGAAAGAGATCCAAGCCATACATTCCTTCTCTCCAAGCTGGATGAAAAACTGACTAAGCTAAGGTGTTTCCTCCCTGTGGACCTTAGGGGGGAAACGGAAGAAAGACAGCGAAAAGAAAAATGGGTTAGACATAAGTCTGGTAAGTCTAGCTATATTTCTAGCATGGAAATAATAAAATGATCATGACTTGCATAAAGTGAGAAGAGGACGATGTCAGAATAATAGTCTAACATAAAACTAGATAAGGTGACCTAAACCGAATATCCCGTCGCACCCCATTCTAAAAATCTAAATCTCTGCACCTACTTATACCTATTCTAACTGGCACCCCGTGATTAGGGTGAAGTGAACCCCGCTTAAAAGATCGGCTCCTACTCGCATGTTCATATGTGTCCCACGGCCCTAGATTGTAGATACCTATGCTGGTCCCACCATGGGGTGTATCAAGTCCCATGGTGGCGGCTCCGACATAGTTCTAGAATGCATAGGGTATACTACTGATGCTCTAGTGCCCTGTTTTGTCTGCTCCAGAGTGTGTGCACGCTCGCACTCCGTTAGAACCTACACTGTGCACCAACCGCCGTCGCTTTTGACCGCTTACAATCAGCCCAGTAATCGTGCCCCACCCTGCCTAGTTTCAGGGTACCATGAAACCTAATTAGGTTACTGGTGAAATGGGTCCCCGTTACTAGGGTTTTCTAGTCAAACATGTTAAGTGGTTAAGTGTCTGTATGAACCTAACACCCACCCATCCATTTATTTAACATGTTGAATTTGGTTAAGTATTTATTAGATTGACCTAACCCTACCAATCCTAGCTCAGCTCTAATTGTCTTATTAGAGCACCAACCTCTCACATTAGACAGGTATTGTTGTGGGTGCCTGTATGCCAGTCGGTTCCGGGCAGTCTTACGCCACAACTCAGTCTAACCTTAGGTCTTTATTGGGCTCAATGCTTAACCTCCAACAATGGATAGGTATTGTTGTGATTACTGGAAAGTCGGGCGGGTCCGTGCAGGTTTACATCACAACTCAATCCAACCTCGTGTTAAGCATATTCGTATTTTTCTAATTTACATTTTAATTATGTAAATTATTGTTCTTGCCAAGTTTGTATTAAATCAATATCATTAATTTAGGTATATAATTAATACCATTTCATACCATAAATCACCTATGTGATTAATTACCAATTTATGGCGAGTTTTCTATAATTACCAATTTTACCCAATGTTACCCCGTCTAAATATTAGGCTAACAATTTTAGCCTAATTTTACGTTCGCACGATTTTTGGTATAAAATATTAGGCTAAAAAAACTTAGCCTAACTTAGCATACATAAAAATTGGCATAAATTAACATAAACATGACATAGGTATAAATTTGGCATTTATGGCATAGTCAAAAGTGTGAACTTGCAAAATATTCAACATGAATATCATAAGTGTGAACTTGCAAGGTAGCATAAATTATGGGTTTCAACTAGCAAATAGGTGTCACATGAGTTAGCATATAACTTAAATTTGGATGAGCCTAAACATATTTTGATCTAGGCATAACATTGAACATAACTAGCATATGACAAGACCTGTATAATTTTATCACATGAACTAGATCAAATCATATGTCTAAATATAACATGAAGCATGTATTAAAGTGGATCGTGACATGGATCCATTTATGACTTGCAACTTTTTGTGTGAACATATGAACATGTGTATAATCTAAATCATGTAGGCCTAGAGGTTTTAGCACAAAAGTTATATATATATATATACATATATATATATATACATGAGTTCTTAATAACACATACAATCTATACTTACCACATAAACATATAGACCTAATGTTTTGTCACATATGTGATATGATTTACCACCTAGAACTTGCATAACATGATGAACTACACAACTTGTCATAACAGGCTATATTTCCGGTTCGTATGAATAGACTTATCCATTAATTCCCAATTCAACATGATAATAAAATCGAATCACAGACATAGATCAATATTATACAATTTCACACATAACATAATAGGCATCGTACTATTTTCATTTCATTACAAAGCATGATATTTATCTTAATTCGCATCCCATAAATATAGCTAAACTTACAACGCAAGACGGTCTTGCTTTCTGAGATCTGAGGTTCTGAAATTAAGGTGCTTTCCTTTGGGTAGACGTTGTTGATTTAATTTTATTTGTTGTTGTAGCATTAATCTTTAATTTGAATTAGCTTGAATTGGTTTGTTGTTCGTCTCCTAGCTTTCCTCGAGTGGAGGCTATCCTTAGTTTCCTCCCGACAGCATGGTGACTCAAGTTCTTATTTTTGTTTGAATTTTTAGTTGGAGACCTAGGTTGTTTATATAGAATTGTATTTTAATTTGAGCCGTTAGATGATTCCAGACGAATCCAAACCATCCATGATGAGAGGAGCCAAGCAGAGAATGACAACTCAGCCCTAGTGATGCAACCAAGCCCATAAAATCGAGCCAGGACCCAACCAGACCAGGCAGGTCAACCCCCAGGTCGACCTTGGTACCCAGGTGGACCCCTAGGTCAACCTCCAGGTCGACCTCCAGTTTGGGTCTGTTTTTGAATTTCGAACTGAATTTGAGCTGTTTTGAATTTTAAATTGAATTCTGAAACTTCCGGAGGCCATAACTCCTTCATACGGTGTCTGATTCACGCAAACTCGGACTCTATCTCAAGCATAATTCCGAGACGAACGCAATGGCATAAGCCATTTCCCTTAATTCTTTAATTAAAATTAATTATACTTTAATTTGTTAATCGTACAATTAATAGAAAATTCGGGGTGTTACAGCAACATTTCATAACAAAAATGTTATTTTATTTCTAATGCAACATTTCATAACAAAAATGTTACTTTATTTCTAATGCAACATTTCATAACTAAATTGCATTTTTATTTTAATGTAAAATTTTATAACAAAATGCTATTTTTAATCTAATTAAACATTTACAACAAAAATGACATTTTTATTCTAACTTCACATTTTATAACAAAATGTTATTTTTATTTTAATACAACATTTTATAAAAAAATGTTATTTTTAATCTAATACAACATTTCAGATCAAGGTGACATTCTTATTTCTAAGGTAACATTTCAGATCAAGATGACAAATTTCAACGAATAACATGTATTTAGATGCAACATCACAATCAAGATCAATCAAAATCAGTTTAAATATATATATATATATTTCTATATATATATATATAAATTTTATTTTAAATTTAAAACGAGAAATCTCACATTGGGTTCTGAATTCTTCAAAATTTTAGATTGCTCCATTTCAGATCTGGTTTGCTTCAGGTTGTAGATCTCGTTTCTGCGATTCCAACGCTTTGAAAATCGTCAAATTCTGATTTGTTTTGAACGACTTATGATCCTTTAAAGATTAAATTACATAATAATTTAATTACATAAATCGTTAAAAGTTCTTAATTACATTAGTCATGAAAAGATCGGACATCCCCTTTCCTCTTGTTCGTTGTTTGTCCAGTCCGTGAGAACCCAGCAGCTCGAACCTTTATCCTAAATCGCACATCACCATAGGCCATTACAACCCGATCAGAGACTACTACATCGAAGCCTGTCCTCTGATCCACAACCGCCTGCATCCTCTCACCACTCGCCGCCCCCTTTCTCCCGAGAAATGAACCCAAACGCAGACACTTTGTGGTGAAAAATCCACCAATCCGTGAAAGTAAATATGATCTTAACCGTATAGAATTAAGGATCTTGAAGAGCTCTTGAATTTGGTGTTGGCGATTTATTTTAATTCGAAGCATAGAGGGAGAAATTAGGTATTCAAATCGGAAAAAAAATCAGCCATTGAACTGAAAAAGGGTGGCGACTATCTTAGTGTGGATTAGGGTTTTGTTGATACTCTATTTATAATATTATATTATTAAATGTTCACATTTTCAGAAAAGCCCGATAGTTCTAACTAACTCCAATTTTAACCCAGCGATAATTGTTCCTACCCAAATGCCCCCGTTCCGGACATAGTGGGCTAGGTCCCGTCAGTCCAAACGATAGTTTCATCTCTCTTATCTTTAATTTAAAATATAAAACATTTAATTATTAATTTAAACGTACATTTTAATTTACCGAGGCCACATATTGACTCAAAAAATTCCAGAAAAATTATTTCTAGTTATGTTTTGACGATACGGTCCTAAAAAACTAATTTCATCGAATTTGGAGATAGTTTGAAAAATGGTCATTTTCAAGTCGATTAAATTTGACTAAAATTGACAAAACACATTTTCTATTGCCATGCTCACATATTAGTTCGAAAAATTATGAAAATTGAAACCTAGCAATAATTTGACATTCCAGTTCCAACAAAAGTGGTTTCATCGAAAATGGAGGTCGTTTGCAAAACGGTTATTTATAAGGGCAATATATTATATTAAAATATAGATAAATTCTACAACGACTTTTCTAAATTTTAAACTGGACATAACTTTTTATTTTTAAAGTGAAATCTCAGTTTTTCAGATTCGTTAGAAAGGTATTATTAAACAGATTTAAATATTTTTGGTTTTACTGAAATCCAATTTATTTTGAGTCCTGTACATTCAGTTAAAGTTTAAAATCAAATTTTCAAACTACCACGCCATTTAAGACTTATTTTATAATTAAAATTAAATTTTTTCATTTTAACTTCGATTAGAATAAATTTTTAGTCGTTATTATTTAAAATAAATTATTTTAAATATTCAAAATCCATTAAAATTGCTAAAATGAAAATTTTAAATTGGTTCTGATTTTCCGGGTTGTTACGCCCATGCACTTCTCTTTCCTTTTAATTTGTGTTAAGGCCCGACCCAGCCCAATCCGGTAGCAGCCCACACAGACACACTTTTCCATGTCACTAGCATTCTTCTCCATCCTTTATTTCTGGAACCTTCTCTTCTAATTCTTTTCTTCTTTGAATGCCTCTACTTTAAACCCAACGCCACATTTATGTTTCTTCCCAGCCTGCTTTTATGACTTGCAAACAAGGCTATACTATTAAACAAACAGCGCTCCATTTTCTTAAAAGAACACGCATAATGCCATCGTTCGTCTCCAGTTCACCTAAAAGGAATCCACGCAAACTCTTCATTTCACAAGCCAACTACCACGTTTCCCACTCGAGTGTAACAATGCTCTAGAAAATCCTTGCCAACATGATGCCTGCACTGAAAAGAATACTCCATGCTCACTTTCTCTCTACCGTATTTTCTTCCATTCATTCACTACCTGGCCACTTCGCAACTTCCCTTTTCCCGAACCCATGCAAGATGCCTGCTTACAATCGTCACCAGCTCCAGACCCCGGGTATACTTCGCCAATCACCATGTTGCTCCTCCCCGGCTGACATCGAACCACCCGCAACCCAACTCCACCCAAAGATGCACCTCTTGAACGCCATCGTTTGCATGCAGAACCTCCCATTTCTTCACGCAACAGTAGCACCCCTAGTACATTCTTACTGTCCACGCAAGATCACCACACCAGCTGGCCTGTGTACCCATGAACTCACGAATCACGTTCCAGTACCCGTCTTGCAACTTCAGATCACCCAAACATGTCCACTTCCATGCAACGGCGCTTACACTAAATAGCGCCTTCCTGCTGACCTTACCACACTACCCCAGTAGTCCGCCATTCAACTCCACCACTCACCTCAGTGCACCGTCCAATCATCCTCACTACTTCTCTTCTTTTTAAAGTATCTTCTCCAGACCATGCTTCATTCCCTCACTTCGCTCCAGAACTTGAAGGCTTCACATCCTAACTACTTAGCGTCTCTACGCGGTACATACCCAGAAGCTTTCCTTGCTTTATCACTACACGGCTTTGGATGTTTTTTATTATTACTATAACACCAAGTAATTTTAAAATATTAAAATTAGAAAATTAAAGAATAATTAATATATAGAAGAATAATTAAGGGAAACGGACATCGCCATTGCGTCCGCCTCGAAATTCTGGTTCATATGGACACCAATTTTGCGTAAAACAGATAACGTATGAAGAAGTTATGAGCTTTAGAAGTTTGTATACGCATAAGGAAGTATATATATACAAATCATCTCCAGAATTCAAAAATATTCAAATTCAGTCAAAAGCGGGTCAGCGGGAAAATCCCGCTCAAAGGGTGTCGACCCCCTATAGGGGGTTCGACATAGGTCCCGACCTCCTATAGGGGGTAGACACTAGGGTCGATGTAACGACCCGGATTTTGAGCGACTTTGGTTATCGACATAAGCTCGATGTCGATAACCAAAACATCAAAAAATCCCGGTAATTAATGAAAGAAATTAGAGGGTGAGAATTGATAAGATAGAAACTTAGGAAAGAAGAAGAAGAAGAACCCAACAACATGGTAACACGAACCTCACAGCGGAACGAATAACATATAATACATAACATAACTTTGAAATATAACAGTTATGTATACAATAGCACTTATCAGAGTACAGCACTTACAACACAGCAGAAATAACTATAGCTATATGATCTTGAAGACTCCTGCTCCAAGCTCTCCAAATATCTATAAATTCCTGACTACTTGACTGCCCGTATAAAATTGGGCACCCAAGAGTTTAGGGAAAACAAAACAAAATAAACTGCGGGTCAGTCATGGGACTGGTATGAGTAAAACAGTTTAGAACAGTTCGAACAAGTAAATGATATCTCATAAGACCACACCGTATAATGGAACGGGTTTTCCCTTATGAGAATCCAAGATATCTTTATATCAAATCTTTTGATATTATAATAATGTCTATCAACCACAATATAATAATCATCTAGTAGAAACGCTTCCATCTCACGTTCTACATATATAGTACACAGTCAAAACCGCAAGCACATATTGGGTAATGGATTTCCAACTATGATAAGGTATGGAACCACCTTTCGCTAGTGTACCTCTAGAGAGGAATACACTGGGTTCAACAAGAACATCTTGCAACCCGGCCACACATGACCGACCACTCATTTTGCTTGAGTGTATCGAATGTATATCACCAACGGTTGGGATCAGCAACCGTTTCCCGAATGGGACAGCATCGACAATAGATTATAGAAATAAATGAAACTTTAGATCAGGTGATTATACATCCTAATAGGTGCGACCTACATAGCCATGCTACCTGCCCGATTTCTGTCATTTACCGGTTGATGAGGCTTGAGGTTACGCTTCATCATCACATCAGATTCACTTCAAATGCCACATTGTCAGATCGATTCAAAATCACTAATTGACGTCTACAACAGTACATTACGTGTTAGCTAAAGAAGTTTCCTTCTCCGCTTCCACTCTTGATATGGTTGAAGAAATCAATGTATGTGACTTTTCTGGAAATACTCTGTCAAACATTCATCCATACAAGTCATCTTCATTCACCTAGAATGTCACATCGTCATACCCGCCAAATCACAAATTGATTTCCTCAAAAATACAATGGGTATACAGCTAAGAGAAACGAATTCCTCCGCCACAACCGTATATACGTTTGAAGAGTTCAACTTACGCGATCCATTGGATATACTCTGTCAGACCTTCGTCCATACAAGTTGACCTGGGACTGGACAAATCGAAGGCACTATTCAGTATATCCATCTTAGTCACTGTTATCTAAGATTTATACAACATCCCTTGCACTTTACTCCGTCTTCAATTATCTTTGGCATATATGATTCGCAACGCTTATGCCAATACAGAGTGGTTCTTTGGATAATAATACAACCGGTCTCTCCATAGTAACAACGTTAAAATGGTCAAAACTTCGATAGTCCGTGATTTAACTATCAAAGAAAACAAGTGTGCAAACAACGATATTATTTCCAGATGGAAATTACATCGAACAAAACATCATTTAACATTAATCTCTTTAGTTCATTTTTCATCTCCTGTTTCCCTATATTCAACATTTGCTATTTTCTATATTTAGAAAATATACATTATTAACATTTGGCAAATTTCCATTTCTTGTTTTCTGTATTAGAAAACATTCCTGATTCTTATTTGGAAAACATTTCCAAAACTCCTACGTTTGGATTAAGCAGATGTTTAGATAAAACATCACTATGTCAACTCAAATCATTTCCTTTAATGACTAAATTCACATTACCATCCTTTACTGTCGAACCATAACCATTCCTTAGTTAAAAACGAAGCCAATCAAGTTGGGGTAGACTACCTCTCAGACCTTAACTGAACAACATTTCTAACCTTGAAATAGGCAAAGTTCACTTTATATTTCTTTAACTAACTTCCTTACTTAACCTTTCTTTCGAATAACTATATTCGATTAACTCTTTTCAATTAACTCTATTCGATTAACTCCTTTGGATTAACTCTATTTGCTTTACTCTATTTTATTTACTCTATTTGATTAACCCTATTCACTTAACTCCTGTCGAATAAACTATATTCGATAACTCCTCTAACTCTATTCAAATAAACTATATTCGATTAACTCCTTTACTCTATTCAAATAAACATATTCGATTAACTCCTTTAATTCTATTCGAATAAACTATATTCGATTAACTCCTTTACTCTATTCGATTTAATAACTCCCCTTTCGAATAACCAATATTCGATTAACTCACTTCGAATAACTAATATTCGATTAACTCACTTCGATTAACTCCATTTGGATAACTCTAACTGTAACTAGTTAACTCTAACTGATTAACTCTGACTGGTTAACCCTAACTGTTTACCTCCAACTGGTCAACCCTATATGTTTAACTCTAATTGATTAATTCTAACTGTTTAACTCCAACTGGTTAACCCTAACTGTTCAACCCTAACTATTTAACTCCTTTTTGATTACGTTTATTCATTTATAAAGACCTACTTTTTGTAACGGTTCTTCACTTTATAAATGTTCTCTTAAAAAAATGCTACTTCAGTTATACAAGTGTTGTGTATCCATTCTATTTAAAACTATCAGTGTTAAAACCAATATCTCTTATCTATATAAGTTCAGACTTATATATTTCATTTATCGAATGATAAATATTCATTTAATTTATAAACTATTATTTATAAAGTAATTCTTTCTATTTATCTGTTAAAAATAGATTTCCATTTTCTATTCATCTTCTAAATATTCTTTTGATTTAGTTCTATTTATTCTCCAAATAAATATTCCTTTGATTAAATCCTATTAATTTAACAAATAAATATTCCTTTGATTAAATCCTATTTATTTATCAAATGAATATCTCCTTTTATCTTTTATTTATTCCCTAAATAAATAAATCCTTTGTAACCTTTATTTATGTTTTACCAATATATTCCTTTATATTTACTTTCAAATATATTTCCTTTATATTTGATTTCAAATATATCTCCATTATATTTCGTTTCAAATATATCTCCTTTATATTTGATTAACAAATAAATTCCTTCTATATTTGATTAACAAATAAATTCCCTCTATATTTGATTAACAAATATAATTCCCTTATATTTGATTAACAAATATAATTTCCTTATATTTGATTTACAAATATAATTCCCTTATATTTGATTTACAAATATATTTCTTTTATTCAAAATCCTTTTCCTTTTATAATATAAAATCCATTGATTTTATATAAATAAATTATTTTCAAAATATACTTTGAAAATCCCTTTTCCACATTCTGGTATTTCTTATGGAATTTAACACACCATATAACAACGATAAATATCGTCCAACCACATAATCAACGTCAGATTATATGTCACATTATATATCACAATATATAAATCACAGTAAAGTAAATGTTGAGGAATCCAGTTGGATTCCTCCGACCTGTTTCCCTGCATCACAGATGTTAAACAATACAATAACATCAATTTTACTTCGATATGAAATATTCTGATGAACAGAATCGACATATAAATATTTAACGGTTTATATATATATATACATATATATATATATGTATATATATAATTTCCACTAACTGACTAGCAGTTCAATCAAACAGTCAACACACAATCAAACAGACAATTTTTAACAGTTCTAAGAATACATTGTAAAAATAGAACTATTCAGAGTTGGTGAGTTTTACTCACATTGGACTATCATCGTTAATTAACGATAATTGTCGTTGATTTAGATCGGACAATTTATTTTGTCATAAATTGTAACGAGCTCAGATTCGCTCCCAGTCAGTTCCCGTGCGTAGCCACCGTCCATACGATCCAAACGCAGCTTACGGTTTGTGATTCTGATTAAGTATGAGAAAGTTATCACATCGACAAGTTAATAAAAATTTTAATAAATTTAAACTTGGATTTGAATTTAAATTAAAGGTTAAACGGGCTTCACCATTTAAAACAGGCCCACTTACCCTTTGTTCAGCCCAAACCCGCTTTAAAAGAAAAAGTCAGCGTCAATGCCAAATCCGACGCCTACTCCTCCGTTTCCAATTTCAGACTTCGATCTCCCCTTTCTCAATCAATACACCATTAAATCCGAAACTAAGATCTCCACACTTCCTCCCATCATCTCCTCTTCCTCACCGTAACCATGAAACCCACTCCGACGCTCCATAGGAAGTTGCGATATCGAGCTTGGCTACAGGAACCGTGATGCAAAATAACACTAGAGTCTTCAAAACTACCACCAACACTTGCAGATTTTCTTGTCGATCTCAAAAAGGAACACGAACCCTGCTAATTCTTCTCGCATCATGCCAAAGGTCGAGCCCTAGTTACGCTGCTAATTTCTGCCGTAATCAAGTGCTGATTGCACCTCACATACCTCACACCAAAATGGAGATAAACACCCCAGCATCTCGAATATACATGGTTTTGGATTTATAAATTTTTCTATGATTTCCTCTTGATTTTCATTGATCGGATTTTCTTGTTTTGGGTAAGAAATGGGAAAACAGAAGTGGCGGCTGAACATTTGATTTTTTAGGGAGGTCACGAATTTTTGTGTTGTTGGAATTGGTGAATGGGTGGCCTTTTCTAGGCCTTAGGAAAGGTTGAGATATTTTATTTTATTGATTTTATGCTTGTTTCCAGTCCTTAAAAATCCCTGCGACCCCATATAATACCCAAAAATCACCAAACTGGACATGTAGGTAGAGTTCGACATTACGGTCCCAACGAATCTGGTTTCGTCGAATTCCGACTTCGTATGCTCACACAGTGTATTTTTAACTATCAAAATACTGACTGTTTTTCACTCTAAAAATTCGTACGGCCACACAGTGACTCTAAAAATCAGGAAACTTGACATCTAACAATAATTTAATGTTGCGGATACAACAAAATTGGTTTCGTCGAATTCTGAGGTCGTATGAAAAACTGGCTATTTTTAAAGCTCTGGATGACCCATTTAAATATAGAAATATATAAATACATTTAAATATAATTAAATTAAATATTTATAAATAAATATTATCGTATATATTCACAGTGGAATACCATATAGCTCCAATATATTTCTAACTGAATTTACAACTTGATATTTAAATCCTGATTAAATCGATATTCGATTTATAATGAAATTCCTTTTTAAAATATAATTAATTCCTTTATAAATTATAAAGGAATTCCACAGCGACTTTTCTGAAATTTGATTTGGACATATCTCAAAATCTACACGATGAAATACCGATTTTTCTCTTCCAATAGAAAGATATACTCCACCAGCTCCACACATTTCTTGTTTCACAGAAATCCGGCTTAAAACGAATCCTATACATTCAGTTGAAGTTCGAATCGCCAATTTACGAACTACATCGCCATTTCAAGCTCGTTTTTAATTATAATATAATTATACGTTCAAACTGCCGTTATTAAATATATTCGTTATTCAAATTAAATACTAAACTGAATATATATATTTTGAATCGCCCACTTCACACCATATCGCCATTTCTGCCAATTCTGATTATTTCAGAATTATATATATTATTTAATTTATTATTTTAATTAAATATTCACTATAATTTAATTAACGACGATTAAATTCCCTAAATCACTATTTATATAATTAAATAAATTAATTATAATACCTCTGACAATGCGGGTCATTACATTCTTCCCCACTTAAAATAATTTCGTCCTCGAAATTGCTAAGTTAGAGGGCGTCCCTATTTATTTGGTAAAAGCTTTTCGGTTTAGCCCTTATCTCTTGTTTCTCTGAACCAATTAATATCGACTAAAATATTAATTCCTTCCGACTAACTAAAATTTTCATAAATTCTGAAAAAAAAACAACACTTTAAATTCTTGGAAAATTTCGCCATAACTTCCTTTGTACAACACTATCGGTAAAACCACAACTCGCCTCTCTAGGCCTTCTCCAACTCAAAAGAAAATCAAACAGCCAAGCGACTTGCCAATTCGGCTCATAAATCTCATGTTTATATCAAATATAAACCTGTACCTTTTTGTCGGGTATATCAATTCTATCACTTTCACCTGTTATCAATCCAACATATACCGGTGTTATCTCAACCAAATTCCAACCTGTTTTTATCCATAGATCCAACCATTCGCTTATACCTAAGTCGAATTAAATTTCAAATTTGAGTTCCAGTCTCGATTTCAAACTCTTAACTCTCCAACCCAATATCATTTCAAAATCTATATGTTACAAATCCAATCCATTCGATATTTCTATTTCAATTCTGTTTCAGCTTAACTGGTATCAATTCCAGTTTATCTCCATAAGTTTGTATTCAGTTTTTTTAAACTCAAAACAATCTCTACCTGGGAGTCTTAAACCATTTACCCTTTTTAAATATCACTCACATATTTACTTTTGAAATCAAAACAACTTGTTTCCTCAAAACAAAAAACAAAACTTTGGTAGTAATCCATCACTTACACACTCGAAAATGTACACCGATGATGTCATGATCAACATCTGAATCTATTTTCCAGCTATCGAAGTGGGTTCAATACTATATCACTTTCAAATCCATTTCCAAATACTTTCATTTTTGAAATCACTTTCAAAATATCCTTCATAAGGCTTGTAAACAATTTAAAATCTCCCAGGATCTTAAAATATCCTTATACTTAACGAGATTCCTTTACAAACACTTTCCCAATTTCTGGGATTTTAACTCCAATTCTGATTTAAATTCAGCTTTAATTCGTTTCAATTCCATATATTTTACTAATATCAATTCTGATTGGTCATTTATAACCTTTTCACATTTTATAATTTTATCTGTTTAAAATCACTACCAACACATCCTATATATATGATAATATATCACATATCCATACTGTGTCGGTCCATAGTATTCAAGTGTTTATTTACTCCTACCGATACAGTGGATCAAAATGATCGACCAGAACTCATAAACTACTCAACCAATGAATCTCCACAATATAAAACCATTTTATATCAATTTACAAATACACACTCGTATATATACACTCAAACTCAATCTAGGGTATTACTAACCCTATCTCTACTGATTCACGCCACAGAGCCAAGGTAAATCACTTAACTTAAGCTCTGATACCAAATGTAATGACCCGTATTTTTGAGCGACTTTGGTTATCGACATAAGCTCGATGTCGATAACTAAAACATCGAAAAATCCCGGTAATTAATGAAAGAAATTAGAGGGTGAGAATAGATAAGATAGAAACATAGGATAGAAGAAGAAGAAGAACACAACATCAGAGTAACACGAACCTCACAGCGGAATGAATAATATATTATAGATAACATAACTTTGAAATATAACATTTATGTATACAATAGCACTTATCAGAGTACAACACTTACAACACAGCGGAAATAACTATAGCTATATGATCTTGAAGCATCCTGCTCCAAGCTCTCCAAATATCTATAAATTCCTGACTACTTGACTGCCTGTACAAAATTGGGCACCCAAGAGTTTAGGGAAAACAAAACAAAATAAACTCCAGGTCAGTCATGGGACTGGTATGAGTAAAACAGTTTAAAACAGTTCGAACAAGTAAATGATATCTCATAAGACCACGCCGTATAACGGAACGGGTTTTCCCTTATGAGAATCCAAAATATCTTTATATCAAATCTTTTGATATTATAATAATGTCTATCAACCACAATATAATAATCATCTAGCAGAAACGATTTCATCTCACGTTCTACATATATAGTACACAATCAAAACCGCAAGCACGTATTGGGTAATGGATTTCCAACTAAGACAAGGTATGGAACCACCTTTCGCTAGTGTACCTCTAGAGAGGAATACACTGGGTTCAATAAGAACATCTTGCAACCCGGCCACACATGACCGACCACTCATTTTGCTTGAGTGTATCGAATGTATATCACCAACGGTTGGGATCAGCAACCGTTTCCCGAATAGGATAGCATCGACAATAGATTATAGAAATAAATGAAACTCTAGATCAGGTGATTATACACCCTAATAGGTGCGACCTGCATAGCCATGCTACCCGCCCGATTTCTGTCATTTACCGGTTGATCAGGCTTGAGGTTACACTTCATCATCACATCAGATTCACTTCAAATGCCACATTGTCAGATCCATCGAAAATCACTAATTGACGTTTACAACAGTACATTACGTGTTAGCTAAAGAAGTTTCCTTCTCCGCTTCCACTCTTGGTACGGTTGAAGAAATCAATGTACGTGACTTTTCTGGAAATACTCTGTCAAACATTCATCCATACAAGTCATATTCATTCACTTAGAATGTCATATCGTCATACCCGCCAAATCACAAATTGATTTCCTCAAAAATACAACGGGTATACAGCAAAGTGAAACGAATTCCTCCGCCACCAACGTATATACGTTTGAAGAGATCAACTTACGCGATCCATTGGATATACTCTGTCAGACCTTCGTCCGTACAAGTTGTCCTGGGACTGGACAAATCGAAGGCACTATTCAGTATATCCATCTTAGTCACTGTTATCTAAGACTTATACAACAGCCCTTGCACTTTACTCCGTCTTCAATTATCTTTGGCATATATGATTCGCAACGCTTATGCCAATACAGAGTGGTTCTTTGGATAATAATCCAACCGGTCTCTCCATATTAACAATGTTAAAATGGTCAAAACTTCGACAGTCCGTGAGTTAACTATCAAAGAAAACAAGTGTGCAAACAACGATATTATTTCCAGATGGAAATTATATCGAACAAAACATCATTTAACATTAATCTCTTTAGTTCATTTTTCATCTACTGTTTCCCTATATTCAACATTTGCTATTTTCTATATTTAGAAAATATACGTTATTAACATTTGGCAAATTTCCATTTCTTGTTTTCTGTATTAGAAAACATTCCTGATTCTTGTTTGGAAAACATTTCCAAAACTCCTACGTTTGGATTAAGCAGATGTTTAGATAAAACATCGCTATGCCAACTCAAATCATTTCCTTTAATTACTAAATTCACTTTACCATCCTTTACTTCCAGACCTTAACCATTCCTTAGTTAAAAACGAAGCCAATCAAGTTGGGGTAGGCTACCTCTTAGAACTTAACTGAACAACATTTCTAACCTTGAAATAGGCAAAGTTCAATTTATGTTTCTTTAACTAACTTCCATAGTTAACCTTTCTTTCGACTCCTTTGGATTAACTCTATTTGCTTTACTCTATTAGATTTACTCTATTTGATTAATCCTATTCACTTAACTCCTGTCGAATAAACTATATTCGATAACTCCTCTAACTCTATTCGAATAAACTATATTCGATTAACTCCTTTACTCTATTCAAATAAACATATTCGACTAACTCCTTTAATTCTATTCGAATAAACTATATTCGATTAACTCCTTTACTCTATTCGATTTAATAACTCCCCTTTCGAATAACCAATATTCGATTAACTCACTTCGAATAACCAATATTCGATTAACTCACTTCGATTAACTCCATTTGGATAACTCTAACTGTAACTAGTTAACTCTAACTGATTAACTCTGACTGGTTAACCCTAACTGTTTAACTCCAACTGGTTAACCCTATATGTTTAACTCTAATTGATTAATTCTAACTGTTTAACTCCAACTGGTTAACCCTAATTGTTCAACCCTAACTATTTAACTCCTTTTTGATTACGTTTATTCATTTATAAAGACTTACTTTTTGTAACGGTTCTTCACTTTATAAATGTTCTCTTAAAAAAAGGCTACTTCACTTATACAAGTGTTGTGTATCCATTCTATTTAAAACTATCGGTGTTAAAACCAATATCTCTTATCTATATAAGTTCAGACTTATATACTTCATTTATCGAATGATAAATATTCATTTAATTTATAAACTGTTATTTATAAATTAATTCTTTCTATTTATCTGTTAAAAACATATTTCCATTTTCTATTCATCTTCTAAATATTCTTTTGATTTAGTTCTATTTATTCTCCAAATAAATATTCCTTTGATTAAATCCTATTTATTTAGCAAATAAATATTCCTTTGATTAAATCCTATTTATTTATCAAATAAATATCTCCTTTTATCTTTTATTTATTCCCTAAATAAATAAATCCTTTATAACCTTTATTTATGTTTTACCAATATATTCCTTTATATTTACTTTCAAATATATTTCTTTTGTATTTGACTTCAAATATATCTCCTTTATATTTCGTTTCAAATATATCTCCTTTATATTTGATTAACAAATAAATTCCTTCTATATTTGATTAACAAATAAATTCCCTCTATATTTGATTAACAAATATAATTCCCTTATATTTGATTAACAAATATAATTCCCTTATATTTGATTTACAAATATAATTCCCTTATATTTGATTTACAAATATATTTCTTTTATTCAAAATCCTTTTCCTTTTATAATATACAATCCATTGATTTTATATAAATAAATTATTTTCAAAATATACTTTGAAAATCCCTTTTCCACATTCTGGTATTTCTTATGGAATTTAACACACCATATAACAACGATAAATATCGTCCAACTACATAATCAACGTCAGATTATATGTCACATTATATATCACAATATATAAATCACAGTAAATTAAATGTTGAGGAATCCAGTTGGATTCCTCCGACCTGTTTCCCTGCATCACAGATGTTAAACAATATAATAACATCGATTTTACTTCGATATGAAATATTCTGATGAACAGAATCGACATATAAATATTTAACGGTTTATATATATATATGTATATAAAATTGCCACTAACTGACTAGCAGTTCAATCAAACAGTCAACACACAATCAAACAGACAATTTTTAACAGTTCTAAGAATACATTGTAAAAATAGAACTATTCAGAGTTGGTGAGTTTTACTCATATTGGACTATCATCGTTAATTAATGATAATTGTCTTTGATTTGGATCGGACAATTTATTTTGTCATAAATTGTAACGAGCTCAGATTCGCTCCCAGTTAGTTCCCGTGCGTAGCCACCGTCCATACGATCCCAACGCAACTTACGATTCATGATTCTGATTACGTATGAGAAAGTTATCACATCGACAAGTTAATACATTTTTAAATAAATTTAAACTTGGATTTGAATTTAAATTAAAGGTTAAACAAGCTTCACCATTTAAAACAGGCCCACTTACCCTTTGTTCAGCCCAAACCCGCTTTAAAAGAAAAAATCATCGTCTTTCTCAAATGCCAAATCCGACGCCTGCTCCTCCATTTCCAATTTCAGACTTCGATCTCCCTTTTCTCAATCAATACACCATTAAATCCGAAACTAAGATCTCCACACTTCCTCCCATCATCTCCTCTTCCTCACCGCAACCATGAAACCCACTCCGACGCTCCACAGGAAGTTGCGACATCGAGCTTGGCTACAGGAACCGTGACGCAAAATACCACCGAAGTCTTCAAAACTACCACAATCACTGGCGGATTTTCATGTCGATCTCAAAAAGGAACTCGAATCCTGCTAATTCTTCTCTCATCATGCCAAAGGTCGAGCCCTAGTTACGCTGCAAATTTCTTCCGTACTCAAGTGCTGATCGCACCTTACATACCTCACACCAAAATGGAGATAAACACCCCAGCATCTCGAATATACATGGTTTTGGATTTATAAATTTTTCTATGATTTCCTCTTGATTTTCATTGATCGGATTTTCTTGTTTTGGGTAAGAAATGGGAAAACAGAAGTGGCGGCTGAACATTTGATTTTATAGGGAGGTCACGAATTTTTGTGTGGTTGGAATTGGTGAATGGGTGGCCTTTTCTAGGCCTTAGGAAAGGTTGAGATATTTTATTTTATTGATTTTATGCTTGTTTCCGGTCCTTAAAAATCCCTGATACCCCATATGATAACCAAAAATCACCAAACTGGACATGTAGGTAGAGTTCGACATTCCAGTCCCAACGAAACTAGTTTCGTCGAATTCCGACTTCGTATGCTCACACAACATATTTTTAACTGTCAAAATACTGACTGTTTTTCGCTCTAAAAATCCGTACGGCCACAAAGTGACTCTAAAAATCACGAAACTTGACATCTAACAATAATTTCATGTTGCGGATCCAACAAAGTTGGTTTCGTCGAATTCTGAGGTCGTATGAAAAACTGTCTATTTTTAAAGCTCTGGATGACCCATTTAAATATATAAATATAATTAAATTAAATATTTATAAATAAATAATATCGTATATATTCATAGTGGAATACCATAGAGCTCCAATATATTTCTAACTGAATTTACAGCTTGATATTTATATCCTGATTAAATCTATATTCGATTTATAATGAAATTGCTTTTTAAAATATAAATAATTCCTTTATAAATTATAAAGGAATTCCACAGCGACTTTTCTGAAATTTGATTTGGATATATCTCAAAATCTACAGGATGAAATCCCGATTTTTCTCTTCCACTAGAAAGATATACTCTGCCAGCTCCACACGTTTCTTGTTTCACAGAAATCCGGCTTAAAACGAATCCTGTACATTCAGTTGAAGTTCGAATCGCCAATTTACGAACTGCAGCGCCATTTCAAGCTCGTTTTCAATTATAATATAATTATACGTTCAAACTGCCATTATTAAATATATTCGTTATTCAAATTAAATTCTAAATTGAATATATATATTTTGAATTGCCCAATTCACACCATATCGCCATTTCTGCCAATTCTGATTGTAACACCCCATAAATCAGTTAATACTAATATTCACAAATGAAAGAATAATTAATTTCAAATATAAGAATATTGGGAAATGGGCTACGACATTGTGTTCGTCTCTGAAAAATACGCGAAATAGAGTCCGAAATTTTGGGAATCGGAGTTCGTATGACCGAGATATGGCCTCAAGAAGTTTCACGAAAAATTCAAATTTTAAAACAGATTTCAAAAACACAGAAATGGAGCCAGGTGGGAAAACTCCCGCCCAGACCAGGTCGACCTGGGGGTCGACTTGGGAGTCGACCTGGGGGGGGGGGGGGGCAGGTCGACACTAGAGTCGACCTGGGTGTCGACCTCCCTGGTCGAGCCCAGGTGACCTGGGTGCATCTGGTTGGGTTTTCGGGCTGTGTTTTGAAGGCTGGACGAAATCTAATGGCTCTAATCTATTCTAGGGTAAATCTAATGGCCTAAATGCATCCTAACATCTATAAATAAGTGGGTAGACTCTAACCCTAAATCACTTGAAAAATTGGAGAGCTACCAACATGCCGTTGCCATGGAGTTCAGCGTAGCCGTCACAAACTAAAGAAGAAGGAGAAAGCCTAGCCTACAACTAAATCTACTCAACAAACAAATTAAATCAAAGACCCTTTCTATTTCTCTTCTTTAAATTGTGGGTATGATGATTCTCACAATGTTATTATAAAATAATTCGATTAAGTTATGAATGGATCACAAGAAAGTGATGTGAATTGTAATTGTAAATTCTATATTGTGGATCTCTTGTTATGTTATTATGTTGTCATATGTTGTAAATTATATGTTGTAAATTCTCCTATGCTATGCCATGCTATGATGAAAATCATGCTATGCTATGTTATCCTATCATGCTATGCTATGTGTAAATCTTGCTATGTTATGTCATAAATCTTATATATGTTGTAGATCTCATGTTAACACATATGTTGGAAATCCATAAGTTATATGATTATGATATCATGTTAAGTTGTGTTGAATCGTACAAGTTGTAAAATCATGATGTTGTTATTTATGCAAATTGGATCATGTTTTAAAGTTAATGTTTTTTTTTCTAAAAATTAAATGGATCATGATTATGGGAATTTGCCTATTAAGTTAGGTGTACCCATATACATGAATCCACAATTTAAATTGGATCTTGAATATGGGAATTTGTCTATTAAATTAGGTGTACCCATATGCATGAATCTATGACTAAATGAATTTTTATTATGGGAATTTGCCTATTGAGTTAGGTGTACCCATATAAACCCATATTGTTAGATTAGATGATGTTGATTCACACATGTTCCTATGCAAGTTTATGAAATTTGATTTAGATCATATTATGTGAATTATGAACAAGTTGACATCTTTAGATCCATGACATGTATAATCCTATGCAAGTTGTACATATGCAAGTTTCACCCCTTATTATGATTCATTTAGTCATATATACATGTTGTTATTGTGATAATCTCATTTATGCTATGAGTTAGACTATTCGAGTCTAATATATATTTTGCGAATAAACGTTCAAACGTGGGGTAGGGGTGATATTAGGAATTAATAAATTGGGTGCAATTTTGTATGATTTTGCACGCCTTAAATGGATATCCATAATTGAGTCAATTATGGACATTGTTGAATTTGGAATTAATTAATAATTAAAGTAGGGAATTATTAAAATTGGGGAAAGTGGATTATTAATAATAATCAATGCTTAGGACTGGAGGTTGGACCCGTTTGTGACGTAAACCTGCCCGGACCCACCCGACAAATCCAGTAGTCACAAATGTCGGCCCAATGTGAGAGGTCCTAGGCCCAAACTAAAGCATAACAGTTGTAAAGACACGAGGTTAGACTCTTTTATGGTATAAGACTGCCCGGACCCGCCCGGCAAATCCAGCTGCCATAAATGCCAGTCTAATGTGAGAGGTCTTTATGAGGTTATGGCCTTAATGAATTAAGAAATACTTAGCCAGAAAATCATGTAAGATGGGATATGGGGGTTAAGTAGGTGCCTCGGGTGGCATGAGGAATCTAGTCTTTGCCTTTAGAGGCATTTGAAATACGATTAGACTTAACCAAATACACATGTAAATGAACATGACTAAGTGGGTTAAGTGGATGGACCAATGGGACAAGCTTAGGTGGAATGCTTGTGGGAAATAATGGGGGCCCATTTCAACCAGTATCCCAAAACGTATCTTTGTGGGCTCGACCCAAGTCGAGGACGTGACACGCATACTGGGTTTGACTATAAGAGGCCAAACCAGGGAGCGGTGGAAACGCAAGTCCAACGGGTTTCATATGCGTGTGTGGACCCGGGCTGGTAGGTAAGACGTTGTTGCATCGTGTAGGTATAAGCCGTGCATCTCCGTTATATCGGGTTGCCACTTTAGGGGGATGATACACCCCACTGTGGGGCCAGCACGGGTATCTACGAGTAAGGAGCCGATCGAAAAATGGAAAGTGGGGTACACCTAGTGGAGATAGGGGCAGGCGGCACCTATGTAGTCAGCTAGGAGTACGTAAAGCCATTAAGAAAGTTTCTAAGTGAAGCTAAGTGGGATCAATCTTTAGGGTGACTGGTGTGGTGCAGTATAGTGTTTATCCTTTAGCATTTAGGAGCGCCTATAACGTTTCCTTTAGCGATTGTCTATGTCCTTAATCTGCTCTTTCATAGACATTTCCTTGTTTTCCAGCTTATGCCTTAGTCCAGTTATTTTGATAATAGTATTGTAGAATTATCATACTCGCCAGACTTTATGTCTGACCCCCTCTTTTCCATCTTTTTTTTCCCTTCAGGTCCTCAGGTTGGGCCAAGTTCTAGTGGAGTCTAGTTGGATCGCTTATCTCTTGGGAAGCTTGGACTGCAGAAGTAAAGTCCAGCTTGTTATCTTTCTTTTTAATGGCTATTTATTGTAATGGGATTATGTATTTTGTTTTTGTGAAGATGGATATTGTACTTGGTTATGATCTATGGTTTTATGATGTAACAAACATATTTAATTTCCGCTGCAATAATATGAAATTTTAGATTTTCAAGTGCTATTTATTAACTGTCTTGTTGTAATTTCTCTGTTCTATATTCACTTATGACCTCCATGGAAGTTAATGCATTCCACTGGTGAGTGACATTAATGGATGTGGAGTGTTACACGTGGTATCAGAGCATAAGGTTACCAGAACAGATAAAATTTTTAGAAAAATATTTTTCTAAAGTATTTTTGGAAGAAGTGCTTTCAAAAACATGTTATTTAGAGAGAGTTTTTATGAAAAACATAATCCCAAATAGCCATATCCTTATCTTTATCTTTCGAATTCTCCATTTTGAATCTTTCCTTTTTCGTTTCAGCATGGCTGAAGATCTTAATCTCCCAGAAGGTGTGACGGTTCCAGGGTGGTTTAGGAGATATTTGGAGGCTAGGGCCACCACTGCAGGCCCAGCAGATGCTCCTCCACCCCCAGTTGCACCCATTCCTCCTCCTCCTCCTCCTCCTCGTGTTGACACTTTTGCAAAGACGTGCAAGGAATTTAAGGCTATGGGAGGAAAAACTTTTCAAGGGACTGAGACGTTTGTGGAGGCCAGAGACTGGCTTAAGGAGACTGAGGAATTGTTGGATATCTTTGAAGTGGAAGATGGGAGGAAAGTCCGTTTAGCTGCTTGGTTAATGAAGGGAGAGGCCTCGTTTTGGTGGGAGGTCACTAGCGGGGAACGTCCAGTTGATTCATGGGCGAATTTCAAACGAAGGTTTGAGGCAAAGTTTCTTTCAAGGGTAGAGGAGAATATAAATATGGAAAAATTCCTGACATTAAAGCAAGGGAGCTTATCAGTGAAGGAATATGTCAATGAATTTAATCAGTTAGCAAGGTTTGGCTTGGAGTTGGTGAACACGCCAGAGAAGAAAGCTTTGAGGTTCGTTAGAGGCTTGAATGAACCGTTGCAAGGGTTGGCTATGACCCACATCCCAATGGGAGCCACCTTTGAAAGGCTAGTAGAAATGGCACTTATGCATGAGGATAAGGCAGTTGAAAAGAAAGGGGATCCGAAGAAACCCCAACAGCAAAATAAGAAGGGTGGTAAAAACAATAATGGCAAAGGGAAGAAGAGATGCTTCAATTGTGGGACGCCTGGACATCTCAGCAAAGATTGTAGAAAGAAAAAGAAGACTGGTTGTTTTCATTGTGGAGATGCGGGACATTTGGTGAAGGACTGCCCAAAGAAGGGGCAGAGGGCAGGGTCTACCTCGGGAGGACAGGTGCAGGCTCTTATGGCACCAGGGCAGGCAAGGGGGCAAGTTCAGGCTATTGCGGCCCCACCGCTGCAAGAAAGAGGTAGAACAATTTATGTTGAAAGCTTGGTTTTTCTGTTTGATCATCCTGTCCGTACCTTATTCGATTCTGGCGCATCTCATTCGTTTATCTCTGCATCATTAGTTGAATTACTGCACTTGAACACCAGTTTAGTAGAGGATCCCTTGGTTGTTTCAAATCCAATTGGGGGCTCGGCTCATTTGACCATGATATGTTTGGATTTGAAAATCTCTATACTTAGCGTTGAATTTAGATGTGATGCTTATGTATTGGGCTTCACGGGCTATGGGCTTAGGAATGGATTGGTTATCTAGAAATGGGGCCATTCTTGATTGTGAAAGGAGAGTAGTTAGGCTTGTGACTCGCCTTGGTAACACTCTCGACATCTTTTGTAATCCCATAGATTCCGTTATGCTAAGTTATCTTGAATCGCTTTACGCGTCTGTAGAGAATCTGCGATTGGTAGAGGTGGTCCGGGAATATCCGGATGTGTTTGAGGAGGTGAAGGGCTTACCTCCAAAGCGGGAGATAGACTTTTGAATTTATCTTGTGGATAATGCTAAACCCGTATCTTTGCCAGTGCGCCACATGGCTCCTCGTGAAAGGAGGGAACTCAATAAGCAAGTGAACGAGTTGCTTGAGAAGGGGTTCATAAGACGTAGTATATCGGAGTGGGGTGCTCCAGTAGTATTTGCTACAAAGGCGGATGGGTCCCTTAGACTTTGTGTGGACTATAGAGAACTGAACAAGCTTACTAAAAAGAACCGACACCCACTGCCGAGGATTGACGGTCTCTTTGATCAGTTAGTTGGCGCCTCAGTGTTTTCGCAGTTGGACTTAGCCACTAGCTTTCATCAACTGAGAGTGGCTGAGGATAGTATAGATAAGACTGCTTTTAGGACTCCTGACGGATTCTATGAATGGCTAGTGATGCCCTTTGGTTTGACAAACGCCCCCACATATTTTGTTGATTTGATGAGTAGGGTGTTTAGGGAGTACCTTAACAAATTCGTGGTAGTCTTTGTGGATGACATCTTAGTCTTTTCTAAGGATGAAGAAGGGCATGCCCTACATCTTAGGGAAGTGTTGGAAACCCTTCGAGCGCATAACCTTAAGGCAAAATTTTCTAAGTGTCACTTCTGGAGGAAAGAAGTACGGTTCTTAGGGCACGTGGTTTCCAAGGAAGGGATAGCAGTGGATCCCGCAAAGGTGGTGGCCATCCAAGATTGGAAGGTCCTTAAAAATGTAACCGAAGTAAGAAGTTTCTTGGGGTTGGCTGGCTATTATAGGAAGTTTATCAAAGACTTCGCAAAAATATCCGCTCAATTAACACGGTTAACGAAGAAGAACCTGGTTTTTACATGGGATGAAGATTGTGATGATGCGTTCCAACGTTTAAAGAGAGCCTTAACTTCAGCCCCAGTCTTAGTGCTGCCAGACGGGAATAACCCGTTTACCATCTGTACTGATGCTTGTGGGACAGGACTTGGCGCGGTCCTCATGCAAGAGGGATGAGTAATAGCCTATGGTGGAAGGCAGTTGAGGGTTCATGAAAAGAATTACCCTACGCATGACCTTGAGTTAGCCGCAATTGTTTTCGCGCTTAAGTCTTGGCGTCACTATCTTCTTGGTGAGAAATTCGAACTGTTCACTGACCACAAATCATTAAAATACTTATTCTCTCAGAAGGATTTGAATTTAAGGCAGCAACGGTGGATGGAATTCTTAGCCTCCAACGATTTTGAAATAGCATATACCCCGGGCAAGGGTAACGTGGTAGCAGACGCCTTAAGTAGGAAAAGGTTGTCCTTGAGTCCGTTGTTTGTTGAACGACGAAGCTTAGAATTCATCTCCATGTTTGACTTTAGACCCTCCGTTGACCTAGTACCTGGTTTGTTAGCATCCTTGGAGGTTAGACCTACACTTCTAGGACGAGTTGGTGAGGCACAGCAAGACGACCCACAGTTGGTTGAGATAGTAGAAAAGCTCAAAGGAGGGTAGTCGTCTAGCCATCTTCGTAGGTATACCCTAGACGATAAGGGTTGGTTACGAAGGGATAATAGACTTTGTGTACCACAAGACGAAGACTTAAGGAAGGCCATTCCTTATGATGCTCATCGCTCAAAGATGACCATTCATCCCGGCGGAGACAAGATGTACAAAGATATGAAGCGGGTTTTCTTTTGGGCCGGTATGAAAAAGGATGTGGCCGAGTACGTCGCTAGATGCTTGGTGTGCCAACGAGTAAAAGCGGAACAAAAGAAACCCGGTGGGTTGCTTCACCCATTGGAAGTTCCACTATGGAAATGGGAAAGCGTCTCAATGGATTTTTTGGATGGATTACCAAGATTAAGGAAGGGTAATACGGGGATTTGGGTTATAGTAGATAGACTTACTAAGAGCGCCCATTTTATTCCCATGAAAAGTAAGAGGACTGCTCCGTGGTTGGCTTCTGTATACATTAAAGATATAGTTCTATTGCACGGTATTCCTTCTAGTATAGTAAGCGACCGTGATCCCATCTTCACTAGCGAATTTTGGAAGAGTTTACAATAGGCGGTAGGGACTCAGCTATGTTTGAGCACCGCATATCATCCTCAGACGGACGGCCAGACCGAGAGGGTGAATCGTATTCTAGAGGATCTTTTAAGGCTTTGTATCCTAGACTTTGGGGGTACATGGGAAGAGCACCTTCCGTTGGTAGAATTCGCATATAATAATAGCTTTCAGTCTAGTATTGGCATGGCACCTTTCGAAGCTCTTTATGGAAGGCCTTGCCGTTCGCCTACATGTTGGTGCGAATCTACCGATAAAATCCTACTTGGGCCCAATATGGTTAGGGAAACCTCGGAGAAGATTGATTTGATTCGAAGGAGGATGAAAGCAGCACAAGATAGGCAGAAATCGTATGCTGATAAGATGAGGACAGATCTTGAGTTTAACATTGGGGACATGGTTTTTATCAAAGTATCTCCGTTACGGAATGTTGTTCGCTTTGGGTCCGTTGGGAAATTAGCGCCAAGGTTTGTAGGGCCGTTTCCTATAAAAGACAGGATTGGGAAGATGGCGTATAGGGTGGAGTTGCCTGAGAAACTTAGTGGAGTACACGACGTATTCCATGTATCACATTTGAGGAAGTGTTTGCACAAGACCGCGGAGGTGGTAGAGCCGAGTTTGCTTAAAGAGGTGGAAATAGAGCGTGATGCAACAATTAGACGAGCTCCTACATGCATTCTTGGGTCGGAGATCAAAAAGTTGAGGAATCGAGAGGTCAGACTAGTTAAGGTGCAATGGGGAGATGATGAGAGCAATGCTACTTGGGAGACAGAAGAGAAGATGCGTTCGTTGTACCCTTTTCTTTTTGAGGGTATGACTTTTAATTTCTCCTTTATCGCTTAGCTTATCTTATCTTATCTTTAGTATGTCCTCTCATTAGTATCTTTGACCTTTAGTTAGGATGATCCTATGGTTGAAACATGTGTCTGAGACATGTTATGTATGATGGATGCAAAATGGATGCAAGTGGTTGCTAGTGGATGCATATATACACACACTTTAGGCACTAGATCGGCTCAGTCACTACATATTGCATATTGCATAAATGAATGTATTTAGTATAATGGATGTATAATGGTTGTACCATCATATAGATGCTGCATTCGGTTGAATGGATGTGCACGCATATAGAAGTAGTATGTAAGCAATTAGGATCTTTTGCATACATAATGGATGCATGGCACTATCATGAATTACATCAAGGAGGTCAACTGAATCAGTGGACCGCCTGATTTTGCATTAGATACGGACATATACACACACTATGCATTTAAACATAAAAGCATTAGAAGTCTATAAGGACAGTGGATGCCAGTGTTTGATGATTGAGTAGATGGTTGATTGGATGTTAGGTTAAACATTCTTCTTGACTTGAAGATTTCGGGGTCGAAATCCTTTAAGGAGGGGAGAATGTAACACCCCGTAAATCAGTTAATACTAATATTCACAAATGAAAGAATAATTAATTTCAAATATAAGAATATTGGGAAACGGGCTGCGCCATTGTGTTCGTCTCGGAAAAATACGCGAAATAGAGTCCGAAATTTTGTGAATCGGAGTTCGTATGACCGAGATATGGCCTCGAGAAGTTTCACGAAAAATTCAAATTTTAAAACAGATTTCAAAAACACAGAAATGGAGGCAGGCGGGAAAACTCCCGCCCAGACCAGGTCGACCTGGAGGTCGACTTGGGAGTCGACCTGGGGGGGGGGGGGGGCAGGTCGACACTAGAGTCGACCTGGGTGTCGACCTCCCTGTTCGAGCCCAGGTGACCTGGGTGCATCTGGTTGGGTTTTCGGGCTGTGTTTTGAAGGCTGGACGAAATCTAATGGCTCTAATCTATTCTAGGGTAAATCAAATGGCCTAAATGCATCCTAACATCTATAAATAAGTGGGTAGACTCTAACCCTAAATCACTTGAAAGCTACCGACATGCCGTTGCAATGGAGTTCGGCGTAGCCGTCGCAAACTAAAGAAGAAGGAGAAAGCCTAGCCTACAACTAAATCTACTCAACAAACAAATTAAATCAAAGACTCTTTCTATTTCTCTTCTTTAAATTGTGAGTATGATGATTCTCACAATGTTATTATAAAATAATTCGATTAAGTTATGAATGGATCACAAGAAAGTGATGTGAATTGTAATTGTAAATTCTATATTGTGGATCTCTTGTTATGTTATTAAGCTGTCATATGTTGTAAATTATATGTTGTAAATTCTCCTATGCTATGCCATGCTATGATGAAAATCATGCTATGCTATGTCATGCTATCATTCTATGCTATGTGTAAATCATGCTATGTTATGTCATAAATCTTATATATGATGTAGATCTCATGTTAACACATATGTTGGAAATCCATAAGTTATATGATTATGATATCATGTTAAGTTGTGTTGAATCGTACAAGTTGTAAAATCATGATGTTGTTATTTATGCAAATTGGATCATGTTTTAAAGTTTATGTTTTTTTTTCCAAAAATTAAATGGATCATGATTATGGGAATTTACCTATTAAGTTAGGTGTACCCATATACATGAATCCACAATTTAAATTGGATCTTGAATAAGGGAATTTGCCTATTAAGTTAGGTGTACCCATATGCATGAATCTATGATTAAATGAATTTTTATTATGGGAATTTTCCTATTGAATTAGGTGTACCCATATAAACCCATATTGTTAGATTTGATGATGTTGATTCACACATGTTCCTATGCAAGTTTATGAAATTTGATTTAGATCATATTATGTGAATTATGAACAAGTTGACATCTTTAGATCCATGACATGTATAATCCTATGCAAGTTGTACATATGCAAGTTTCACCCCTTATTATGATTCATTTAGTCATATATACATGTTGTTATTGTGATAATCTCTTTTATGCTATGAGTTAGACTATTCGAGTCTAATATATATTTTGCGAATAAACGTTCAAACGTGGGGTAGGGGTGATATTAGGAATTAATAAATTGGGTGCAATTTTGTATGATTTTGCACGCCTTAAATGGATATCCATAATTGAGTCAATTATGGACATTGTTGAATTTGGAATTAATTAATAATTCAAGTAGGGAATTATTAAAATTGGGGAAAGTGGATTATTAATAATAATCAATGCTTAGGACACGAGGTTGGACCCGTTTGTGACGTAAACCTGCCCGGACCCGCCCGGTAAATCCAGTAGTCACAAATGTCGGCCCAATGTGAGAGGTCCTAGGCCCAAACTAAAGCATAACAGTTGTAAAGACACGAGGTTAGACTCTTTTATGGTATAAGACTGCCCGGACCCGCCCGGCAAATCCAGCTGCCATAAATGCCAGTCTAATGTGAGAGGTCTTTATGAGGTTATGGCCTTAATGAATTAAGAAATACTTAGCCAGATAATCATGTAAGATGGGACATGGGGGTTAAGTAGGTGCCTTGGGTGGCATGAGGAATCTAGTGGTAGCCTTTAGAGGCATTTGAAATACGATTAGACTTAACCAAATACACATGTAAATGAACATGACTAAGTGGGTTAAGTGGATGGACTAATGAGACAAGCTTAGGTGGAATGCTTGTGGCAAATAATGGGGGCCCATTTCAACCAGTATCCCAAAACGTATCTTTGTGGGCTCGACCCAAGTCGAGGACGGGACACGCATACTGGGTTTGACTATAAGAGGCCAAAACAGGGAGCGGTGGCAACGCAAGTCCAACGGGTTTCATATGCGTGTGTGGACCCGGGCTGGTAGGTAAGACGTTGTTGCATCGTGTAGGTATAAGCCGTGCATCTCCGTTATATCGGGTTGCCACTTTAGGGGAATGATACACCCCACTGTGGGGCCAGCACGGGTATCTACGAGTAGGGAGCCGATCGAAAAATGGAAAGTGGGGTACACCTAGTGGAGATAGGGGCAGGAGGCACCTATGTAGTCAGCTAGGAGTACGTAAAGCCATTAAGAAAGTTTCTAAGTGAAGCTAAGTGGGATCAATCTTTAGGTTGACTGGTATGGTGTAGTATAGTGTTTATCCTTTAGTATTTAGGAGCGCCTATAATGTTTCCTTTAGCGATTGTCTATGTCCTTAATCTGCTATTTCATAGACATTTCCTTGTTTTCCAGCTTATGCCTTAGTCCAGTTATTTTGATAATAGTATTGTAGAATTATCATACTCGCCAGACTTTATGTTTGACCCCCTCTTTTCCATCTTATTTTTTCCTTCAGGTCCTCAGGTTGGGCCAAGTTCTAGTGGAGTCTAGTTGGATCGCATATCTCTTGGGAACTTGGACTGCAGAAGTAAAGTCCAGCTTGTTATCTTTCTTTTTAATGGCTATTTATTGTAATGGGATTATGTATTTTGTTTTTGTGAAGATGGATATTATACTTGGTTATGATCTATGGTTTTATGATGTAACAGATATATTTAATTTTCGCTGCAATAAAATGAAATTTTAGATTTTCAAGTGCTATTTATTATCTGTCTTGTTGTAATTTCTCTGTTCTATATTCACTTATGACCTCCATGGAAGTTAATGCATTCCCCTGGTGAGTGACATTAATGGACGTGGAGTGTTACACTGATTATTTCAGAATTAAATATTTAATTTAATTTAATTTATTATTTTAATTAAATATTCACTATAATTTAATTAACGACGATTAAATTCCATAAATCGCTATTTATATAATTAAATAAATTAATTATAATACCTCTGACAATGCGGGTCATTATAGTCGACCCCCTATAGGGGTGTCGACCCCCTAAATCTGATCTGGACAGAATTCGTTTTATGTACCTGGACTTGATTCTGGGTCTGGCTCATTGGTTCTAGGCAATAAATATGGTCCCCTATTCTCCCATTTTCTTCGTTGAAGGTCATGGAAGCCATATGCTGTCGTGTTGCAAACTGAAACAGAATCAAATTAAATTCTACAACAACGGTTTAGCTAATCAAATTCAGAATTTAGAATTCAGATCTATTCTCTCTCAATTCTCTAAACCTAATGCTGTGAGTTTCTAGATTACTTTTAGGTTTAGATAAACAAAAGTATGCTTTAATAGACAGTGAACTGGATATGTTGTAAAGTATGATTCTGTGTTGATATGAAACTTAATCCTATGTCATGACAAGATCTAATTTCCTAGATCTAATATAATTGTGGTGATTCGATTATGATATTTATATCGATCTTGACTTGTAACTATGTTGTGGTAAATGTAAATCTATTAATCTTGACAGTTGCAACATTGGATAGATCTAATGTTGTATGTAAATCACCTTTCATGTTGTGATCAACTTAGATATGTTGTAAGTTGGACATATTTAGATCTAAACATGTTGTTGTCATGTTTTATGCTAGATCTACTTAATGATCATGTTTTATGCTAGATCCATTTTATGATCATATCTTATGCTATAATAGATCTATCCTTTGAGATCCTATTCAAATGTGATTATTCTAGTACGTTATTTTTGTTTCATTTGGATAGATCAAATCATTTATGTGAACCATGAACATATGCCACTTTGAATTGATTAGGATTTGGTCCACACTTTTATCTTAATTATAACCTCTATGATGTGGATTTGGGTAGATCTATTTATAAACCTGTAGATCTAAACCTTTATTTATGTTAGATCTAATTTAATATACTAGATCCAAAGCATGTTAACATTTTATGTAGATCTAAAGCAATATTTATGTTAGATCCCATTATGATGAAGATTACATGTCCATGATAAGATGTATGTTCACCTTAATACAATGTTAATTACATGTCAATTCACTTTGTTATCATGATAGTATGTTTATGCCAATATATGTCGAAACCATCACCCCATCATATTCCTTTTTTATTCGTTATGGCTAGACTACTTACTAGCCTAGATGCCGCCAAAATACGTGCGAATATGTTAGTGAAGGAAACATGGGAAAAGGCATTTATAATTGGCATGTAATCTTTAAATGAATTGGTATGTAATTCAAATCATCAGTAAAATAGGTATTGACACCTAAAAAAGGAAAGGATTAATTAATAAATTAATTTATCAAAAATGGAATGTTTAGTAATTACAATTAGGAATTGTAATTGTACTTATGACACGAGGTTATGTTACATTAGTGGTGGAAGTCTGCCCAGACCCGACCGGCATATCCAGCAGCCATTAATGTTGAACCTAATGTGGGAGGTCTAAGTACGTAAATACGAATCGGGCTAAGACACGAGGTTAGGCCCAACCGTGGAATAAGACTGCACGGACCCGACCGGCATATCCAACATCCATATGGTGTAGGGCTAATGTGAGAGGTCTAGCCTATTATAACCATAAATGGACATGATAATGAATTGGACTACTTAACCTAAGTTAATCCATTGGGATTGTATGAACTTAAATTTAAGTTGGGGTTAAGTAAACTTGGCTGAATAAAAGGGGAGGGTTTAGTAAATCTTGGGTAGGTGCGTAATATTAGTATATATAGGCCCACAAACGTAACCGTTAAATAAACATGCTTGAATCAGGGGGACGGTTAAGTAAATCTTGGGTAGGTGGGTAATATTAGTATATATAGGCCCACAAACTTAACCTGATAAGGTTATGTAATTAAAGACACCTTTTAGGTAAATATAAACAGTTGAAAACCTAGTAGTGGGGATGCAACACAAAGGGGAGAGCTTGCATCATCTTGTGTGGGACCCATTTCAGTCAGTATCCCTTAAATAGGTATCAAACGGGTACTCCGAACTAGGTCGGAGTGGGGCACGCTTACTGAGCTGCTTGTAAGAGATCCAAACATGGGGACGATGTTGACGGCGCATTACAACGGGGTAATGTGCGTGCATGACTCCGCCTGTTGGGGGAAAATAAGACGCTGTTACATCAGCAGATATGTTTGTGTACATCCGGAAATTAAAGGGTTGCCACTTTAGGGAGTGATACACCCTACTATGGGGCGAGCACAGGGTATCTACGGAATAGAGAGCCGATCGATTAGGGGTAGTAAATAGGGTACATCTAGTCCTGTCTGTTTCTGCGGGGGACCTGTATGGGCTAACACCCGTTATTTCTGTTTAGGTACCAGTTCTGTTTCGGTTAAAACCCGTTACTAGAGTACACCTAAAACTACCATTACGTTTCAGTTGGGATCATCCTGTTTTTGTTAAGCAATTAGGGAGCATGTAATCCTATTACATATATGTTATACTAGTATTGGTGCAGAGCAAGGAAAGTGTAGTAACCCAAAAATCCGTAACATTAGAGTTGACTATATACATCATACGTCCAACCCAAATATCACGAAAATATGAATCATTTTTTTTTTGAAGAAAAAGGTAAAAGAAGAACAGAAATAACAACACAGAATCTCACATCGCAGCAGAACAAAATATAATATAACATAACTTTTGAAATACAAAATTTCACTGTATAACATACACTTATCAGAGTACAACACTTACAATACAGCGGAACAAAACCCTATATAACTAACGCTGAAGCCTCCTGCTCCAAGCTCCTTTAGACAGATCTGTAAAGTCCTGAACTACTTGACGGCCCGTACAAATTTAGGCACCCAAGAGTTTAGGTAGAACAAAACAAAATAAACTCCGAGTCAGTCATGGGACTGGTATGAGTAAACAGTTTTAAACAGCTTGAACAAGTAAACGATATCTCATAAGACCACACCGTATAACGGAACAGGTTTTTCCCTTATCAGAATCCAAAATATCTTTATATCAAAAACCCTTTTGATATTATAATAATGCCTATCAATCACAATATAATAACCAGCTAGCAGAAACGCTTTCATCTCACGTTCTACATATATAGTATACAATCAAAACCGCAAGCATGTATTGGGTAATGGATTTCCAACTATGACAAGGTATGGAACCACCTTCCGATCAGTGTACTCTAGGAACGATACACTGGAGTTCAACAAGAACATCTTGCAACTCAGCCACACATGACCGACCACTTATTTCTCTTGAGTGTATTGAATGTACATCACCAACGGTTGGAATCAGCAACCGTTTCCCGATAAGGGACAGCATTGATATAGATAAAAGAAGCAAATGAATATTCTCTAGATAGGTGATAATACACCCTAATGGGAGCTAACCACATAGCCATGCTGCCTGCCCGATTTCTGTCATTTACCGGATGTGAGGCTAGAAGCTACGAATTATCATCACATCAGATTCACTTCGAATGCCACATTTGTCAGATCCATCGAAAATCACTTAATTGACGTCTACAACAGTACATTACATGTTAGCTAAGGAAGTTTCCTACTCCGCTTCCACTCTTGGTACGGTTGAAGAAATCAATGTACGTGACCTTTCTGGAAATACGCTATCAGACATTCATCCATACCAGTCATCCAGGAACATGATGAACCGAAGGCACTATTTAGTACATCCATCTTAGGCACTGTTATCTAAGACTTATACAATAGCCCTTGCACTTTACTCCGTCTTCAATTTTCTTTGGCATATATGATTCGCAAAGCTTATGCCAATACAGAGTGGTTCTTTGGATAATAATCCAATCGGTCTCTCCATATTAACAATGTTAAAATGGTCAAAACTTCGATAGTCTGTGATTTAACTATCGAATGAAAACAAGTGTTTCGATAGTCGATGATTTAACTATCGAAGAAATCAAGTGTTCATCCAATTATCAAACAATCACTGAGCCCTTAATTAATATTCCATTAATTAAATCACTTTTCCATTACTTTACCAATATTAGTTAACCAAATATTTTCAATAACCATATTGGCCTTATACGTTATTTGGAAAACATTTCCATATATCGCCTTCCTTTATTTTCTAAACGTTAGAAAATATTTGCTATTTATAATTGGAAAATATTCCAATTACTTATCTCTTTTCCGATCTCGTTCATTTCTATACTTAGGAAATATTTAACATCTTATTTCCAAACTTACACTTATTTGGGTTTAAAACGGATGTTCTGTAAAACATCGTTACGACAACCCAAATACTATATTTAACTAACTCATATTCAACATTGATCTTCGAGCCTGAAATCTTTCTATTTATTTGTTAATAATGAAATCAATCAAGTTGGGGTATAATTACCTCTCAGACCTTGATTGAAAAACATTGATAACGTCAAAACAGATAAGACTACTTACTCAAATAATCAGTACCTTACAAATCAATTATTCACTTCCAAACACGTATACACTTTCTCTTTCTATTCTTACTGGATTTTATTCTTAGACTTCCTTTTTGATTATACTATTCTATTTTTAAGTTCGTTTTCTTATCGACTTCTATATTTATTGATATGTAGAATCCTAGTTATCAGATTTTCTTAAAAATATTCTAACTCCTTAAATTCCCGGAAAAATTCGCCATAACCTCCTTTGTACCGGGAGCATCGGGAAAATTCCCAAACTGCCACATAGGCCTCTCTAATCAAAAAGAAAAAGGAAAAGCCAAGCGGCTTGACGATACGGCGCATAAAATCTCATATATGAATTAAATACATACCTTTTTGTCGGGCATTCTATTATATATCTGCATTATCCTTTTCCCATATATGTCTCCTGTATGTCTATACCTGTCCAATTTAATTCAACTATACCTGATCGTTTTACTCAATTCGTTAATTTAGTTTCTAATTAACTCTTTAGTCTCTTTCGCTTTTATATTTGAACATGACATGCTCACATATATTTTTGACTTTCTTATTTACTAATTGAGTTCAAATTTCAATTTAAGTTCTATATTCGATTTCGAATATACATTTACAAATCCACTTCAACCTTTCAAAGTTCAACTTCAATTCAAAATCGGTTAACTAATTCCTCTTTGACTTAGTTAATTTTATTCAAATTCCATTTCAAATCCTTTATTCGAATTCCATTTCAAATCCTTTATTCGAATTCCATTTCAAATCCTTTATTCAAATTCCATTTGAATACTATCTTCAAATCCTATGGTTCAAATTCTATTTGAATACTATATTCAAATCCTATGTTTTTAAATCCCTTTTTAATACTCTATTCAAATCCTATGTTTTTAAATCCCTTTTGAATACTATATTCAAATCCTATGTTTTTAAATCCTTTTTTAATACTATATTCAAATCCAATGTTTTTAAATCCCTTTTGAATACTATGTTCAAATCCTATGTTTTTAAATCCCTTTTTGAATACTATATTCAAATCCTATGTTTTTAAATCCCTTTTGAATACTATATTCAAATCCTATGTTTTTAAATCCCTTTTGAATACTATATTCAAATCCTATGTTTTTAAATCCCTTTTGAATACTATATTCAAATCCTATGTTTTTAAACCCCTTTTGAATACTATGTTCAAATCATATTTTAACTCTATTGGAATCCTATATATTCAAAATCCATTCAAACTTTATTTGAATTTCTCTTAATTCAAATTCTCGTTTTTAACTGTTTGAATTTTTCTTATTCAAATTCTCATTTTAAATTCTTTATTCAAATTCCATTTGAAATCCTTTATTCAAATTCTCTTTTGAAATCCTTTATTCAAATTCCATTTGAAATCCTTTATTCAAATTCCATTTGAAATCCTTTATTCAAATTCTCTTTGAAATCCTTTATTCAAATTCTCTTTTGAAATCCTTTATTCAAATTCCATTTGAAATCCTTTATTCAAATTCCATTTGAAATCCTTTATACAAATTCCATTTGAAATCCTTTATTCAAATTCTCTTTTGAAATCCTTTATTCAAATTCCATCTGAAATTCTTTATTCAAATTCCATTTGAAATCCTTTATTCAAATTCTCCTATTTAAATTCTATTTGAAATTCCCTTATTTAAATTCTATTTCCTCTTTCTCTTTGAATTCTATTTAAATTTCAAATATTCAAACTCCCTTTTTAATTCTATTTGAAATTTCAAATATTCAAATTATATTTCAGTCTCTTATATTCGAATTCTACTTGAATCTATTATATTCAAATTCTATTATTCCCTTATACTCAAATTCTATTTGAATTTCTTATATTCAAATTCTATTTGAATTTTTTTATTCAAATTCTATTCTTATTCGAATTTCAAATTCTATTTTTATTCGAATTTCAAATTCTGTTCTTATTCGAATTTCAAATTCTGTTCTTATTCGAATTTCAAATTCAATTCTTATTCGAATTTCAAATTCTATTCTTATTCGAATTTCAAATTCTATTTAAAAATAGAATTTTACTTTAAATCTCAAATATCCATTTCAGGATATTTTTAAATATCAACAATTAGGCCCAATGATATTTAAACGTCAAACAACCAATTATTTATTTCAGGTTTTCTAACACATCATATAAGACAGTATATATGCAAACAAATAAACAAACAGATAATATGTTTCTGAGGAATCCAGTCGGATTCCTCCAACCTGTTTTCCTGCATCCACAGACGTTAGTTAACATAGTAATACCCATTCTGCTTTGAGGCAGGATATCGCGGTATAGAAGGTCATCCACTATCATAGCGTGGGGCGTATAGGGTCATCCGCTAATGATACTGTGGGCATCCGCTAATGAGACTGCGGGAATCAATCCAATCATCAACCCAATATATATATAATAGTCAACCCTAAATAACTAATATATTTCAAACAATCAGAAAGCATTCAACAAGCAACAAACAATTATTTTTAATGATATAAAAATAATTCTAACTAAAGGTGAGTGAGATTTACACACCGGCTTTTGAATATCGTGATTCGTTCCAAATTCAAATTTTAATTCCTTTGCATTGATTTCGAGCATTTGGACTAACTGAAAATCAACTGACTTCAAGAAATATCAAATTCATTTCCCGCTAGGAGTCCCCTTGACTTGTATTAGCATTATGGACCTTGTATAAATTTAAATATATTGCATATTAATTTGCTACAAATTTTAAATGGTCATTAATTTGTTGGAAACAAATAAATTAATTAAACTGATAAATTTAATTTACCTTAATCCTTATTAAGTCTTTTACTCCTTATACCTAGAACTGCCGTGAACTGCCAAGACTTGACTGCGGCCCTTCCTCTTCTTCTTGACTAATCAGCTCAAACATACTTGCCGCCATAACCCTCTTCAACGCCGAT
Source organism: Allium sativum (assembly GCA_030737875.1). Classification (NCBI taxonomy): domain Eukaryota; kingdom Viridiplantae; phylum Streptophyta; class Magnoliopsida; order Asparagales; family Amaryllidaceae; genus Allium; species Allium sativum. The sequence goes on along the minus strand of CM060924.1, from coordinate 152,895,032 downwards.
CTCATCATCGTCGGATCAGTTTCCTTATTGACCAAACAAACCCCCTTGCCAATAGACCGTCCATTTCTGAACCCTACTGTCTAACTACCACAAAAAAACCATCATCTTCACTGCCCTGACAAGCTTGCAAAAATTCCAAAATCCCAAGCCTTAAACACAAAATCGAACCCCATACACCGTTGTGTCGAACTCCGGGATATCCCAAACATTGATCCCCAATCAAACTTCAGTCCAACCACTAATATCATCGCCTAAAAAACGCATCACCCTTATCATCGACTCACGTAACTCTTCCCAGTTCACAATTCGCACCTCCAACCTTCACTGTTGATAACGCCAAATTACCTCATTCAGACTCCCCAAACACCGTTCGCTTCCCTACCTCGAACGATGGCAGATCGAAGCCCAAAACTTTGAAAACCCCCAAATCCTTCGCGCCGACTACTGAAGAACTCGAACAACCTCAGTTTTGGCATTGCACTTCCATCTCTGCAAATTGCTACTTGCTTGAACCTTAGTTCGATATTCGAGATCGAAAGCCCCGAAAATCTAAACATCTAGTACCTGCGATTCTGGACATCGAGCTCCAGATAAAACGTCGAACCACCCGAGATGCAATAATTCGTGAACGAGACCCAAAGAGCATCGATTTCTCGATTGGGTTTATTATTTTCGATTCTGAAAACCAGTAAAGAGAAGGGTAGTGGCCATTTTATAAAGGCTGGGCGTGGATTATATTTTGAACAGCGAGGCCTACATTTTTGGGTGTGCTGGAAGCTTTGGATCCATTTGAAGAAGAATGAAATGAATGGTTTAAAAAGGGGGAGACGTGGTCTAAGATGGGACAAGTATTTTATTTTAAATTTGTTTTAAATTTAAAACTGTATCCTTAAAACTTTCAATAGCCCTTGATTTCAAACTCCTTTCTGAACCCAACAACTGTCAATTCTCGGGTAATACCCCTATTCCGGACACACTGGGATAGGTCACGAAGTCTGATTCGATCGTCTGTGGAAGATATTTATTTAAATTGATTTAAATTAAATTCAAACCCATTTATTTCTTCGATAATAAATTTAATATTATTATTCTAATTCAAACAGGAGTTTGAATTGATTATCTGAATTGTATTCAAATCAGTTTTTAACTTCGAATTCAGTTATTCGCTGATTCCTTATTTGATAATTTAGTATATACGATATTAAATCGAAATCGATTATTAAATTGATAACTTAATATAAAAATTCCATTTATATTTATCCACCCAATGTTTAAATCCATATTAAATATTTAAAATTAACCCATAAGAATTCGGGTCATTACATTCTTCCCCACTTAAAATAATTTCGTCCTCGAAATTGCTAAGGTAGGAAAAGTGTTACTAGCCCATTTTCTTTTCAAAAACACACTTATGTTGATACTCAACATTTCATATTCCATTCATATGCAATCCAATTTTATTCAAATTGAATCTGATCAATTTTATTTACTTCGATCCATTTAACTTACTTAAGTTAAATTTAATTTCAATCATTCAAATTCCCAGGGTTTTATTTCAAATCCTTTGAAATAATACATATATTAATATCTACCACAGATTCAAAATATTTGAATTTTCCAAATCAACTTGTTTTCTTTTCAAACAAATTTCCATCAAAAACTTTTCTAAGGTTGCAATCCATCACTTAGATACTCGAAAATGAATACTGATGATGGTCGACTCATTATCAGAATTATTTCCCAGCTACTGAATGAGTTCAGTGCTATATTACTTGATATTCATTTAAAAGAATATTTTCCAAACTCCCAGGATTTTTAATTCTGAATTCTGGTTTGAAATTAAATTTTAATCCATCTCACTTGTATATATTATTTTATATACAAATTCTATTGGTTATATATAACTATTTCTGTTTTTTTAATCTAATTTGATTATAATACTAACAATCAACTCAACCATTTAAAAACAATATCGTGTCCAATCTTCTGTTCAAGTGTTTATAAACTCCTATCGACATCGTGGCGTCCCACGATTCGATCAGAATTCATAATTCACTCAATAGACTAGTCAACACAATATAAAACAGCTTTTATATCAAATTACAAATACGCTCTCTCGTATATATATACACTCAACTCATTCTATGGTACTACTGACCCTATCTCTAATGAGCACATGACACACAAGCCTAGGTATTCGCTCAACCTAAGCTCTGATACCAACTGTAGTGACCCAAAAATATGTAACATCAGAGTTGACTATATACATCATACGTCCAACCCAAATATCACGAAAATACGAATCATTTTTTTTGAAGAAAAATGTAGAAGAAGAACAGAAATAACAACACAGAATCTCACATCGCAGCGGATCAAAATATAATATAACATAACTTTTGAAATACAAAATTTCAATTGTGTAACATAAACTTATCAGAGTACAACACTTACAATATAGCGGAACAAAACTCTATATAACTAACGCTGAAGCCTCCTGCTCCAAGCTCCTTTAGATAGATCTGTAAAGTCCTGAACTACTTGACGGCCCGTACAAATTTAGGCACCCAAGAGTTTAGGTAGAACAAAACAAAATAAACTCCGAGTCAGTCATGGGACTGGTATGAGTAAACAGTTTTAAACAGCTTGAACAAGTAAACGATATCTCATAAGACCACACCGTATAACGGAACGGGTTTTTCCCTTATGAGAATCCAAAATATATTTATATCAAAAACCCTTTTGATATTATAATAATGCCTATCAATCACAATATAATAACCATCTAGAAGAAACGCTTTCATCCCACGTTCTATATATATAGTTTACAATCAAAACCGCAAGCACGTATTGGGTAATGGATTTCCAACAATGACAAGGTATGGAACCAACTTCCGATCAGTGTACTCTAGGAACGATACACCGGAGTTCAACAAGAACATCTTGGAACTCAGCCACACATGACCGACCACTCATTTCTCTTGAGTGTATTGAATGTACATCACCAACGGTTGGAATCAGCAACCGTTTCCCGATAAGGGACAACATTGATATAGATTAAAGAAGCAAATGAATATTCTCTAGATAGGTGATAATACACCCCGATGGGAGCTAACCACATAGCCATGCTGCCTGCCCGATTTCTGTCATTTACCGGATGTGAGGCTAGAAGCTACGCTTTATCATCACATCAGATTCACTTCGAATGCCACATTTGTCAGATCCATCGAAAATCACTTAATTGACGTCTACAACAGTACATTAGGTGTTAGCTAAAGAAGTTTCCGTCTCCGTTTCCACTCTTGGTACAGTTGAAGAAATCAATGTATGTAACAACCCGAAAATCTGGGCCAGTTTAAAATTTTTATTTTGGCAATTTTAGCGAATTTTGATTATTTAAAATAATTCATTTTAAATAATATCGACGAGAAATTTATTTTGAATATAATAGAACGTATATATTATATACGTCGTCGTTAGAATATAATATTAATATATAATTATAAATAGAATTTAAAATGGCGCGGTAGTTCAATAATTCGATTTCAAACTTCAATTGAATGTACCGGGTGCAAAACAATCCGGATTTTAGTGAAACCAAAAATAATAGGATCTTTTCGTGAATATCTTTCCAACGAATCCGAAAAATCAAGATTTCACAGCGGGAATCAAAAGATATGTCCAGTTGAAAATTCTAAATAGTCGCTATGGAATTCAGGCCCTTAAAAATAGACATTTTGCAAGCGACCTCGGATTTCGACGAAACCACTTTTGTTGGATCCGCAGTGTCAAATTATTGCTAGATTCCAAATTTCATAATTTTTCGAATCAATATGTGAGCGTGGCAAAGGAAAACGCGTTTGACCAGTTTCAGTTGATTTTAATCGACTGGAAATTGACCATTTTTCTAATGGTCTCAGATTTCGACGAAACTAGTTTTGTTAGGACCGTATCGTCAATACGAAGCTAGAAAATATTTTTCGAGAATTTTTAGAGTTAGAATGTGACCCCGGTAATTTGAAATGTACGTTTAAAATTCAATATAATGATTTAAATGTAAATTCAACGGAAACTGAATGTAACAGCCAAATCAGCTTACGATACATAACCCATTGTGTTCGGAATAGGGGTAATTAGCTAGGGGCGACAGTCGTTGGGGTCCATTTCGAGTTCGGATGAGAAGCTTGGCTAATAAGAGAATAAATGAATTTAATATTATTAAATTATATATATATATATAACCTATTCAAAAACCCTAACTCCTCACAGTATCCTACCCGCCGCCGTTCTGTTGAAACCAAAGGCGGAAATCGCCTCTGGCTTTTCCCTCCTCGTTCTCATCATCCACGCGATGATTTCCTATGCTCCCAAAGGCTAAATCGAAGTACTCATCAAGATCCAGGAATCTAGCGGCTAAGATCTGATATCTCGAACCAAGGTGGTCTGAATTCTCTCAAGAACCCGTCGACTTTGGGTTGATTTCCAAGCCATCGAGGGCCCGCGAGCTGGCCGCCGTCGCTGGCCCTAGCAGGCGACGCCATGCCCCTCCGTGTGGCATTCTCCGATCAAGTTCCAACTACCTAGTAGGGCGTGCGATTTTGGGTTTTGTTTTTCAAGAATGGGTTTTGTTGTTCGGCGTGTTCTGAAGGAAGGAAGGTGATTATGGGGGGAGCAATGCAGTTAGTAAATTTAATTATTTTAATTAATGAAGAAAGTTTAAATCATCATAACTTATTCAAATTTGAACAGATTTTAACAATCCTTAGTGCGTTGGGATCGTGGAGCTGAGCACTGCGTAGTGGAACAAAGGTGGACAAGATTTGGAGAAATTGCGGATTTTGATTAAATTAAACACGATGTTTAATTTAATTGAAAACAATCATTATTCAAAATGATTTCAAAAACCAATCAAGGTGAGAATTCTCTCACTATAATTTTCTGTTCAGTTATTTATTTCATAACTGCATATATGAATTGTTCCCCGTCGTCCACAGACCATGGACGACTTGTTTGTTTGATTGTATTCTGTGTGAAAATTGATCGTGATGTGAAAGTGAAAATATCGAATATATTGAAAGTGAAAATATCGAATATATTGGAAGTGAAAATATCGAATATATATTGAAAGTGAAAATATCGAATATATATTGAAAGTGAAAATATCGAATATATTGAAAGTGAAAATATCAAATATATATTGAAAGTGAAAATATCGAATATATTGAAAGTGAAAATATCGAATATATTGAAAGTGAAAATATAGAATATATTGAAAGTGAAAATATTGAATATATATTGAAAGTGAAAATATCGAATATATATTGAAAGTGAATATATCATATATATTGAAAGTGAAAATATCGTATATAAGAAAAGTGAAAATGATATATATATGAAATGTGAAAACGATGTGTGTGTGTATATATATATATATATGAAACGTGAAAATGATTTGATTGTTAAAAATATAATTTTTAACATATATATATACACTGTATAAAATTGTCATGTATATGAAATATTCGATTTTGATAGTAAATAGAAAACGAATTCGAATTGAATTAAATAGGAAATGAATTTGAATTGAATTGAATAGAAAACCAATTTGAATTGAATTGAATTGAAAACGAATTCGAATTGAAATGAATTCAAATTGAATTGAAATTTGAATTGAATAGAAATGAATTTTAAAAACGAATTTATAAGGAGGAATTCAATTTTGATTTGAATTGAAATAGAAGTTGAAATTGTTTTTGAAACGAATTTAAAACTATTTATAAACTTCGTTTTAAATAGAAATCGACAAAATATATATTATATATATTATATATATAATATAATGGCCTGAATAGAACGCGCCGCGCCGCGGCAGTTCGTGAATTTCGACCATTTATTTCAAACGGACATTACGGGAGATCCGACCGTCGGATTCTCCTAAAACCGGAACCGTTGGGTTCGTATCGAAAAGAGCTTTCTAACGAATATTAGAAATTTGAAATCTAATGGTTGGATTTGGAGATACGTCCAAATCAAATTCAGAAAAGGTCGTTGTAAGTGCAGTTCGATGGCCGTTGATGGAAATCGACTGTACGGGCCTTGATAAAATTATTAAAAATATCGATAATTTGTGTAAAATCATAAGAAATGATTTGTGAAGAATTGGGATGAAAAATCCCAAATTTGAAAAGATAAAAATAGATTTTTATCGAAATGAACTAGTTATTAACTAGGAAAATAATCCAATGGTTATAAATAAATAAATTGGATTAGATTTGAATTGAAATTATCTTTGGATATTTTCGATATTGGATTCCGTGATTATACAGATATTGTGATGGGAATTTGGAAGATTTCGATATCGTTATCCCCGATATGATATCTGTTGGTTTCAGGATTTGATGTTGAATATAAGTCGATACTCTCTCTATTCAAAACCTTATATTTAATGTCAAATTTGATTGATTGATGGTTTGGGTTGTGCTCGACCAGTTTATGAGCAAAATATGCTTTTACATTTAGCATTGGGTTGGGTTGAAAATATCTGTGTGCTAACGCCTTGTGAAACACTTCACGATTTGACGATAAGGTGTTTAGCGATGTTGTGTTCATTTCAAATTTAACGAATGATTGTGAAAGGATATTTTTCTTAAGTGAAAAGAAATGTATTCCCGATTTTGGACAGGGAATGTTTTATAAAAATGTTTTATAAAACAGAAAGGATTTCGAGGCCCAAAACCCGATGATTTCTAAAATGATTTAGAAACGTATTATATGTTACATTGTGGTTCATCGCGTATTCAATTAGTTGCTATTGATGATGTATCTGTTTGGTGGCGGAGAATTTATTCTTTTGCTTAACACCCTTCTTTGAGACGTACGAGCTCAAAGGTTATGTGATTAATAGTGATTGATCATATGCGTGAATTACTGATGTGAAGTACTATATTTTGAAAGTACTTGTGATTATTATGTTGTGAAATGATTTTCCCTACTTCGGGATATGAAATGATTTAGTATGTGGCTAAAGATTCGGGTAACCCTGAGACTAAAATTATGGGTGAGAGGGCGGTGTATGCTCTCCATGTGTGGGAGGTGCATCGTCGGTGTAGCCTACTCCTATGTGGGGTAGGTGCACATTTATATATCGAGTTGCGAGGTGCGTACCCTTTGCCTTGTCGATGGGGAGCACGATATTTGGTTGCATACTTGTTTGTATGCATTGTTATGTTTTGGAATTCACATTTCCAAATGATTTGATTTGAGATCCCGAAGTGAAATCTACTTTGATATAGAAAGTTAGATATGTATTTCAAATGATTTGAAATAAGAAATCGGGAATAAAATCCAAAGGAATAATTTCTGTAAATTGAATTGGATTTAGACAATCTAAGTGTAGTGATTAATCTAAGAGAGTAGATTGGGATATTGCATGTTGATTGATGCATAGTAGATCCATATATCTATATTGATTGTTGTTTATACACTGGTATACATGGGGGTAAACCCGTTCCGCGTTAGCGGCGTGGTCCCGTGATATGCCATTTTAGTAAATAAGTTAATTATAACTGTTAGAGTTTCTCACACCAGTCCCATGACTGACCTGTAGTTTGCTTTTCCCTTGCAAACTCGGGTGCCCATATTTTCCACACGGGCAGCCGAGTAGTTTTATTTTGTAGATGTATTGAGCAGGATTCTGGATTGAAGCTTTAAGCTGTGTCCAGGAATTTACAGTCTTCCGCTGTGTAGTTTATATTTCCGCTGTGCACTGTTTTACATTTATGTAAATTTATCTTCCGCTGTGTATTATATTTCGACTCTGATATTCTGTACTCTGATGTAACATTATTATGATGTTTATTGAAGTCTTCTGTTATTTGTTCTGATGTGTTGTATACCCAAAGTTAGCGTATGCGGGATTCGAACGGTCTTGGTCGGTTTAGCGATCGATTAGGTCCGGGCGAAATCCGTGTTGTTACACGTGGTATCAGAGCTTTGGTTAAACTCAAATCTTTGGGGTACAACTCGTTAGAACTGAACAAAAGACTCATCAGAGGTAGGATTAGTAATGTCCTATAAAAGAATCCTCATTAGAGATAGAATCAGTAGCATTCTAGAATGAGTGACTCGTTAGAGATGGGGTTAGAAATGCCCCAGAATGAGTCGAGAGTTATTTGTTTATAAATAACGTATTTCTGATTATATATATAATCTGATTTTAGCAAATATGGTTTTAAATATATAAAATTATATATTTGAAAATATAACCAATTAATTGATTGATGTTTGTGTTGTTGGTTTACTTGTTTGATAATTTTAACCATTTAGGCAATTGAACCAAATAGTAAACTGTATTGAAAATTGGTTGCATTTGCTTGCATATACATATACTTATATTGAACAGGTCATAGCAAGGAGGCTAGAGCCGAAGAATAAAATTTGTTTGCCCGACAAATAGGTACATGTTTACTACATAATTTACTATTTTGTTTGGGTGATGATGATTTTATGAGCCTATTGGCTAGCCGCTTGGCTTTTTCTTTTTCTTTTTGAGATCTGAAGGACCGGGGAAGCTATTTGAGATTTCCCGATGCTCCCATTGCAGGGGAGGTTATGGCGAAATTTTTCGAAAATTTAGGGTGTTAGCCAAATTTTTGAAGAATTTGAAAATTCTCAGAAACTGAAAAGTTGGAGAATGAAAGCCAGATCGAGCGTAGAGTTGATTGATCAAACCACTTTCGACTTTGTTCCTTTTCGGGGACGAAAAGTTTTAAGTGGGGAAGATTGTAACAACCCGAAAATCTGGGCCAGTTTAAAATTTTTATTTTTGCGATTTTAGCGAATTTTGATTATTTAAAATAATTCATTTTAAATAATATCGACGAGAAATTTATTTTGAATATAATAGAACGTATATATTATATACGTCGTCGTTAGAATATAATATTTATATATAATTATAAATAGAATTGAAAATGGCGCGGTAGTTCGATAATTCGATTTCAAACTTCATTTGAATGTACCGGGTGCAAAACAATCCGGATTTTAGTGAAACCAAAAATAATAGGATCTATTCGTGAATATCTTTGTAACGAATCCGAAAAATCAAGATTTCATAGCAGGAATCAAAAGATATGTCCAGTTGAAAATTCTGAATAGTCGCTATGGAATTCAGGCCCTTAAAAATAGACATTTTGCAAACGACCTCGGATTTCGACGAAACCACTTTTGTTGGATCCGCATTGTCAAATTATTGCTAGATTCCAAATTTCATAATTTTTCGAATCAATATGTGAGCGTGGCAAAGGAAAACGCGTTTGACCAGTTTCAGTTGATTTTAATCGACTGGAAATTGACCATTTTTCTAACGGTCTCAGATTTCGACGAAACTAGTTTTGTTAGGACCATATCGTCAATACGAAGCTAGAAAATATTTTTCGAGAATTTTTAGAGTTAGAATGTGACCCCGGTAATTTGAAATGTACGTTTAAAATTCAATATAATGATTTAAATGTAAATTCAACAGAAACTGATTGTAACAGCCAAATCAGCTTACGATACATAACCCATTGTGTTCGGAATAGGGGTAATTAGCTAGGGGCGACAGTCGTTGGGGTCCATTTCGAGTTCGGATGAGAAGCTTGGCTAATAAGAGAATAAATGAATTTAATATTATTAAATTATATATATATATATATATATATATATATATATATATATATATAACCTATTCAAAAACCCTAACTCCTCACAATATCCAACCCGCCGCCGTTCTGTTGAAACCAAAGGCGGAAATCGCCTCTGGCTTTTCCCTCCTCGTTCTCATCATCCACGCGATGATTTCCTATGCTCCCAAAGGCTAAATCGAAGTACTCATCGAGATCCAGGAATCTAGCGGCTAAGATCTGATATCTCGAACCAAGGTGGTCTGAATTCTCTCAAGAACCCGTCGACTTTGGGTTGATTTCCAAGCCATCGTGGGCCCGCGAGATGGCCGCCGTCGCTGGCCCTGGCAGGCGACGCCATGCCCCTCCGTGTGGCATTCTCCGATCAAGTTCCAACTGCCTAGTAGGGCGTGCGATTTTGGGTTTTGTTTTTCAAGAATGGGTTTTGTTGTTCGGCGTGTTCTGAAGGAAGGAAGGTGATTATGGGGGGAGCAATGCAGTTAGTAAATTTAATTATTTTAATTAACGAAGAAAGTTTAAATCATCATAACTTATTCAAATTTGAATAGATTTCAACAAACCTTAGTGCGTTGGGATCGTGGAGCTGAGCACTACGTAGTGGAACAAAGGTGGACAAGATTTGGAGCAATTGCGGATTTTGATTAAATTAAACATGATGTTTAATTTAATTGAAAACAATCATTATTCAAAATGATTTCAAAAACCAATCAAGGTGAGAATTCTCTCACTATAATTTTCTGTTCAGTTATTTATTTCATAACTGCATATATGAATTGTTCCCCGTCGTCCACAGACCATGGACGACTTGTTTGTTTGATTGTATTCTATGTGAAAATTGATCGTGATGTGAAAGTGAAAATATCGAATATATTGAAAGTGAAAATATCGAATATATTTAAAGTGAAAATATCGAATATATATTGAAAGTGAAAATATCGAATATATATTGAAAGTGAAAATATCGAATATATTGAAAGTGAAAATATCGAATATATATTGAAAGTGAAAATATCGAATATATTGAAAGTGAAAATATCGAATATATTGAAAGTGAAAATATAGAATATATTGAAAGTGAAAATATCGAATATATATTGAAAGTGAAAATATCGAATATATATTGAAAGTGAATATATCATATATATTGAAAGTGAAAATATCGTATATAAGAAAAGTGAAAATGATATATATATGAAATGTGAAAACGATGTGTGTGTGTGTGTGTGTGTATATATATATATATATCAAACGTGAAAATGATTTGATTGTTAAAAATATAATTTTTAACATATATATATACACTGTATAAAATTGTCATGTATATGAAATATTCGATTTTGATAGTAAATAGAAAACGAATTCGAATTGAATTAAATAGGAAATGAATTTGAATTGAATTGAATAGAAAACCAATTTGAATTGAATTGAATTGAAAACGAATTCGAATTGAAATGAATTCAAATTGAATTGAAATTTGAATTGAATAGAAATGAATTTTAAAAACGAATTTATAAGGAGGAATTCAATTTTGATTTGAATTGAAATAGAAGTTGAAATTGTTTTTGAAACGAATTTAAAACTATTTATAAACTTCGTTTTAAATAGAAATCGACAAAATATATATTATATATATTATATATATAATATAATGGCCTGAATAGAACGCGCCGCGCCGCGGCAGTTCGTGAATTTCGACCATTTATTTCAAACGGACATTACGGGAGATCCGACCGTCGGATTCTCCTAAAACCGGAACCGTTGGGTTCGTATCGAAAAGAGCTTTCTAAGAATACTAGAAATTTGAAATCTAACGGTTGGATTTGAAGATACGTCCAAATCAAATACAGAAAAGGTCGTTGTAAGTGCAGTTCGATGGCCGTTGATGGAAAACGACTGTACGGGCCTTGATAAAATTATTAAAAATATCGATAATTTGTGTAAAATCATAAGAAATGATTTGTGAAGAATTGGGATGAAAAATCTCATATTTGAAAAGATAAAAATAGATTTTTATCGAAATGAACTAGTTATTAACTAGGAAAATAATCCAAAGGTTATAAATAAATAAATTGGATTAGATTTGAATTGAAATTATCTTTGGATATTTTCGATATTGGATTCCGTGATTATACAGATATTGTGATGGGAATTTGGAAGAATTCGATATCGTTATCCCCGATATGATATCTGTTGGTTTCAGGATTTGATGTTGAATATAAGTCGATACTCTCTCTATTCAAAACCTTATATTTAATGTCAAATTTGATTGATTGATGGTTTGGGTTGTGCTCGACCAGTTTATGAGCAAAATATGCTTTTACATTTAGCATTGGGTTGGGTTGAAAATATCTGTGTGCTAACGCCTTGTGAAACACTTCACGATTTGACGATAAGGTGTTTAGCGATGTTGTGTTCATTTCAAATTTAACGAATGATTGTGAAAGGATATTTTTCTTAAGTGAAAAGAAATGTATTCCCGATTTTGGACAGGGAATGTTTTATAAAAATGTTTTATAAAACAGAAAGGATTTCGAGGCCCAAAACCCGATGATTTCTAAAATGATTTAGAAACGTATTATATGTTACATTGTGGTTCATCGCGTATTCGATTAGTTGCTATTGATGATGTATCTGTTTGGTGGCGGAGAATTTATTCTTTTGCTTAACACCCTTCTTTGAGACGTACGATCTCAAAGGTTATGTGATTAATAGTGACTGATCATATGCGTGAATTACTGATGTGAAGTACTATATTTTGAAAGTACTTGTGATTATTATGTTGTGAAATGATTTTCCCTACTTCGGGATATGAAATGATTTAGTATGTGGCTAAAGATTCGGGTAACCCTGAGACTAAAAGTATGGGTGAGAGGGCGGTGTATGCTCTCCATGTGTGGGAGGTGCATCGTCGGTGTAGCCTACTCCTATGTGGGGTAGGTGCACATTTATATATCGAGTTGCGAGGTGCGTACCCTTTGCCTTGTCGATGGGGAGCACGATATTTGGTTGCATACTTGTTTGTATGCATTGTTATGTTTTGGAATTCACATTTCCAAATGATTTGATTTGAGATCCCGAAGTGAAATCTACTTTGATATAGAAAGTTAGATATGTATTTCAAATGATTTGAAATAAGAAATCGGGAATAAAATCCAAAGGAATAATTTCTGTAAATTGAATTGGATTTAGATAATCTAAGTGTAGTGATTAATCTAAGTGGGTAGATTGGGATATTGCATGTTGATTGATGCATAGTAGATCCATATATCTATATTGATTGTTGTTTATACACCGGTATACATGGGGGTAAACCCGTTCCGCGTTAGCGGCGTGGTCCCGTGATATGCCATTTTAGTAAATAAGTTAATTATAACTGTTAGAGTTTCTCACACCAGTCCCATGACTGACCTGTAGTTTGCTTTTCCCTTGCAAACTCGGGTGCCCATATTTTCCACACGGGCAGCCGAGTAGTTTTATTTTGTAGATGTATTGAGCAGGATTCTGGATTGAAGCTTTAAGCTGTGTCCAGGAATTTACAGTCTTCCGCTGTGTAGTTTATATTTCCGTTGTGCACTGTTTTACATTTATGTAAATTTATCTTCCGCTGTGTATTATATTTCGATATACTCTGATATTCTGTACTCTGATGTAACATTATTATGATGTTTATTGAAGTCTTCTGTTATTTGTTCTGATGTGTTGTATACCCAAAGTTAGCGTATGCGGGATTCGAACGATCTTGGTCGGTTTAGCGATCGATTAGGTCCGGGCGAAATCCGTGTCGTTACACGTGGTATCAGAGCTTTGGTTAAACTCAAATCTTTGGGGTACAACTCGTTAGAACTGAACAAAAGACTCATTAGAGGTAGGATTAGTAATGTCCTATAAAAGAATCCTCATTAGAGATAGAATCAGTAGCATTCTAGAATGAGTGACTCGTTAGAGATGGGGTTAGAAATGCCCCAGAATGAGTCGAGAGTTATTTCTTTATAAATAACGTATTTGTGATTATATATATAATATGATTTTAGCAAATATGGTTTTAAATATATAAAATTATATATTTGAAAATATAACCAATTAATTGATTGATGTTTGTGTTGTTGGTTTACTTGTTTGATAATTTTAACCATTTAGCCAATTGAACCAAATAGTAAACTGTATTGAAAATTGGTTGCATTTGCTTGCATATACATATACTTACATTGAATAGGTCATAGCAAGGAGGATAGAGCCGAAGAATAAAATTTGTTTGCCCGACAAATAGGTACATGTTTACTACATAATTTACTATTTTGTTTGGGTGATGATGATTTTATGAGCCTATTGGCTAGCCGCTTGGCTTTTTCTTTTTCTTTTTGAGATCTGAAGGACAGGGGAAGCTATTTGAGATTTCCCGATGCTCCCATTGCAGGGGAGGTTATGGCGAAATTTTTCAAAAATTTAGGGTGTTAGCCAAATTTTTGAAGAATTTGAAAATTCTCAGAAACTGAAAAGTTGGAGAACGAAAGCCAGATCGAGCGTAGAGTTGATTGATCAAACCACTTTCGACTTTGTTCCTTTTCGGGGACGAAAAGTTTTAAGTGGGGGAGATTGTAACAACCCGAAAATCTGAGCCAGTTTAAAATTTTTATTTTTGCGATTTTAGCGAATTTTGATTATTTAAAATAATTCATTTTAAATAATATCGACGAGAAATTTATTTTGAATATAATAGAACGTATATATTATATACGTCGTCGTTAGAATATAATATTTATATATAATTATAAATAGAATTGAAAATGGCGCGGTAGTTCGATAATTCGATTTCAAACTTCGTTTGAATGTACCGGGTGCAAAACAATCCGGATTTTATTGAAACCAAAAATAATAGGATCTATTCGTGAATATCTTTGTAACGAATCCGAAAAATCAAGATTTCATAGCGGGAATCAAAAGATATGTCCAGTTGAAAATTCTGAATAGTCGCTACGGAATTCAGGCCCTTAAAAATAGACATTTTGCAAACGACCTCGGATTTCGACGAAACCACTTTTGTTGGATCCGCATTGTCAAATTATTGCTAGATTCCAAATTTCATAATTTTTCGAATCAATATGTGAGCGTGGCAAAGGAAAACGCGTTTGACCAGTTTTAGTTGATTTTAATCGACTGGAAATTGACCATTTTTCTAACGGTCTCAGATTTCGACGAAACTAGTTTTGTTAGGACCGTATCGTCAATATGAAGCTAGAAAATATTTTTCGAGAATTTTTAGAGTTAGAATGTGACCCCGGTAATTTGAAATGTACGTTTAAAATTCAATATAATGATTTAAATGTAAATTCAACGGAAACTGATTGTAACAGCCAAATCAGCTTACGATACATAACCCATTGTGTTCGGAATAGGGGTAATTAGCTAGGGGCGACAGTCGTTGGGGTCTATTTCGAGTTCGGATGAGAAGCTTGGCTAATAAGAGAATAAATGAATTTAATATTATTAAATTATATATATATAACCTATTCAAAAATCCTAACTCCTCACAATATCCAACCCGCCGCCGTTCTGTTGAAACCAAAGGCGGAAATCGCCTCTGGCTTTTCCCTCCTCGTTCTCATCATCCACGCGATGATTTCCTATGCTCCCAAAGGCTAAATCGAAGTACTCATCGAGATCTAGGAATCTAGCGGCTAAGATCTGATATCTCGAACCAAGGTGGTCTGAATTCTCTCAAGAACCCATCGACTTTGGGTTGATTTCCAAGCCATCGTGGGCCCGCGAGCTGGCCGCCGTCGCTGGCCCTGGCAGGCGACGCCATGCCCCTCCGTGTGGCATTCTCCGATCAAGTTCCAACTGCCTAGTAGGGCGTGCGATTTTGGGTTTTGTTTTTCAAGAATGGGTTTTGTTGTTCGGCGTGTTCTGAAGGAAGGAAGGTGATTATGGGGGGAGCAATGCAGTTAGTAAATTTAATTATTTTAATTAATGAAGAAAGTTTAAATCATCATAACTTATTCAAATTTGAACAGATTTCAACAAACCTTAGTGCGTTGGGATCGTGGAGCTGAGCACTACGTAGTGGAACAAAGGTGGACAAGATTTGGAGCAATTGCGGATTTTGATTAAATTAAACATGATGTTTAATTTAATTGAAAACAATCATTATTCAAAATGATTTCAAAAACCAATCAAGGTGAGAATTCTCTCACTATAATTTTCTGTTCAGTTATTTATTTCATAACTGCATATATGAATTGTTCCCCGTCGTCCACAGACCATGGACGACTTGTTTGTTTGATTGTATTCTATGTGAAAATTGATCGTGATGTGAAAGTGAAAATATCGAATATATTGAAAGTGAAAATATCGAATATATTTAAAGTGAAAATATCGAATATATATTGAAAGTGAAAATATCGAATATATATTGAAAGTGAAAATATCGAATATATTGAAAGTGAAAATATCGAATATATATTGAAAGTGAAAATATCGAATATATTGAAAGTGAAAATATCGAATATATTGAAAGTGAAAATATAGAATATATTGAAAGTGAAAATATCGAATATATATTGAAAGTGAAAATATCGAATATATATTGAAAGTGAATATATCATATATATTGAAAGTGAAAATATCGTATATAAGAAAAGTGAAAATGATATATATATATATGAAATGTGAAAACGATGTGTGTGTGTATATATATATATATATATATATATGAAACGTGAAAATGATTTGATTGTTAAAAATATAATTTTTAACATATATATATACACTGTATAAAATTGTCATGTATATGAAATATTCGATTTTGATAGTAAATAGAAAACGAATTCGAATTGAATTAAATAGGAAATGAATTTGAATTGAATTGAATAGAAAGCCAATTTGAATTGAATTGAATTGAAAACGAATTCGAATTGAAATGAATTCAAATTGAATTGAAATTTGAATTGAATAGAAATGAATTTTAAAAACGAATTTATAAGGAGGAATTCAATTTTGATTTGAATTGAAATAGAAGTTGAAATTGTTTTTGAAACGAATTTAAAACTATTTATAAACTTCGTTTTAAATAGAAATCGACAAAATATATATTATATATATAATATAATGGCCTGAATAGAATGCGCCGCGCCGCGGCAGTTCGTGAATTTCGACCATTTATTTCAAACGGACATTACGGGAGATCCGACCGTCGGATTCTCCTAAAACCGGAACCGTTGGGTTCGTATCGAAAAGAGCTTTCTAAGAATATTAGAAATTTGAAATCTAACGGTTGGATTTGGAGATACGTCCAAATCAAATTCAGAAAAGGTCGTTGTAAGTGCAGTTTGATGGCCGTTGATGGAAATCGACTGTACGGGCCTTGATAAAATTATTAAAAATATCGATAATTTGTGTAAAATCATAAGAAATGATTTGTGAAGAATTGGGATGAAAAATCCCAAATTTGAAAAGATAAAAATAGATTTTTATCGAAATGAACTAGTTATTAACTAGGAAAATAATCCAATGGTTATAAATAAATAAATTGGATTAGATTTGAATTGAAATTATCTTTGGATATTTTCGATATTGGATTCCGTGATTATACAGATATTGTGATGGGAATTTGGAAGATTTCGATATCGTTATCCCCGATATGATATCTGTTGGTTTCAGGATTTTATGTTGAATATAAGTCGATACTCTCTCTATTCAAAACCTTATATTTAATGTCAAATTTGATTGATTGATGGTTTGGGTTGTGCTCGACCAGTTTATGAGAAAAATATGCTTTTACATTTAGCATTGGGTTGGGTTGAAAATATCTGTGTGCTAACGCCTTGTGAAACACTTCACGATTTGACGATAAGGTGTTTAGCGATGTTGTGTTCATTTCAAATTTAACGAATGATTGTGAAAGGATATTTTTCTTAAGTGAAAAGAAATGTATTCCCGATTTTGGACAGGGAATGTTTTATAAAAATGTTTTATAAAACAGAAAGGATTTCGAGGCCCAAAACCCGATGATTTCTAAAATGATTTAGAAATGTATTATATGTTACATTGTGGTTCATCGCGTATTCGATTAGTTGCTATTGATGATGTATCTGTTTGGTGGTGGAGAATTTATTCTTTTGCTTAACACCCTTCTTTGAGACGTACGAGCTCAAAGGTTATGTGATTAATAGTGACTGATCATATGCGTGAATTACTGATGTGAAGTACTATATTTTGAAAGTACTTGTGATTATTATGTTGTGAAATGATTTTCCCTACTTCGGGATATGAAATGATTTAGTATGTGGCTAAAGATTCGGGTAACCCTGAGACTAAAAGTATGGGTGAGAGGGCGGTGTATGCTCTCCATGTGTGGGAGGTGCATCGTCGGTGTAGCCTACTCCTATGTGGGGTAGGTGCACATTTATATATCGAGTTGCGAGGTGCGTACCCTTTGCCTTGTCGATGGGGAGCACGATATTTGGTTGCATACTTGTTTGTATGCATTGTTATGTTTTGGAATTCACATTTCCAAATGATTTGATTTGAGATCCCGAAGTGAAATCTACTTTGATATAGAAAGTTAGATATGTATTTCAAATGATTTGAAATAAGAAATCGGGAATAAAATCCAAAGGAATAATTTCTGTAAATTGAATTGGATTTAGATAATCTAAGTGTAGTGATTAATCTAAGTGGGTAGATTGGGATATTGCATGTTGATTGATGCATAGTAGATCCATATATCTATATTGATTGTTGTTTATACACTGGTATTCATGGGGGTAAACCCGTTCCGCGTTAGCGGCGTGGTCCCGTGATATGCCATTTTAGTAAATAAGTTAATTATAACTGTTAGAGTTTCTCACACCAGTCCCATGACTGACCTGTAGTTTGCTTTTCCCTTGCAAACTCGGGTGCCCCTATTTTCCACACGGGCAGCCGAGTAGTTTTATTTTGCAGATGTATTGAGCAGGATTCTGAATTGAAGCTTTAAGCTGTGTCCAGGAATTTACAGTCTTCCGCTGTGTAGTTTATATTTCCGCTGTGCACTGTTTTACATTTATGTAAATTTATCTTCCGCTGTGTATTATATTTCGATATACTCTGATATTCTGTACTCTGATGTAACATTATTATGATGTTTATTGAAGTCTTCTGTTATTTGTTCTGATGTGTTGTATACCAAAAGTTAGCGTATGCGGGATTCGAACGGTCTTGGTCGGTTTAGCGATCGATTAGGTCCGGGGGAAATCCGTGTCGTTACACGTGGCATCAGAGCTTTGGTTAAACTCAAATCTTTGGGGTACAACTCGTTAGAACTGAACAAAAGACTCATCAGAGGTAGGATTAGTTATGTCCTATAAAAGAATCCTCATTAGAGATAGAATCAATAGCATTCTAGAATGAGTGACTCGTTAGAGATGGGGTTAGAAATGCCCCAGAATGAGTCGAGAGTTATTTGTTTATAAATAACGTATTTGTGATTATATATATAATCTGATTTTAACAAATATGGTTTTAAATATATAAAATTATATATTTGAAAATATAATCAATTAATTGATTGATGTTTGCATTTGCTTGCATATACATATACTTACATTGAACAGGTCATAGCAAGGAGGCTAGAGCCGAAGAATAAAATTTGTTTGCCCGACAAATAGGTACATGTTTACTACATAATTTACTATTTTGTTTGGGTAATGATGATTTTATGAGCCTATTGGCTAGCCGCTTGGCTTTTTCTTTTTCTTTTTGAGATCTGAAGGACCGGGGAAGCTATTTGAGATTTCCCGATGCTCCCATTGCAGGGGAGGTTATGGCGAAATTTTTCGAAAATTTAGGGTGTTAGCCAAATTTTTGAAGAATTTGAAAATTCTCAGAAACTGAAAAGTTGGAGAATGAAAGCCAGATCGAGCGTAGAGTTGATTGATCAAACCACTTTCGACTTTGTTCCTTTTCGGGGACGAAAAGTTTTAAGTGGGGGAGATTGTAACAACCCGAAAATCTGGGCCAGTTTAAAATTTTTATTTTGGCGATTTTAGCGAATTTTGATTATTTAAAATAATTCATTTTAAATAATATCGACGAGAAATTTATTTTGAATATAATAGAACGTATATATTATATACGTCGTCGTTAGAATATAATATTTATATATAATTATAAATAGAATTGAAAATGGCGCGGTAGTTCGATAATTCGATTTCAAACTTCATTTGAATGTACCGGGTGCAAAACAATCCGGATTTTAGTTAAACCAATAATAATAGGATCTATTCGTGAATATCTTTCCAACGAATCCGAAAAATCAAGATTTCATAGCGGGAATCAAAAGATATGTCCAGTTGAAAATTCTGAATAGTCGCTATGGAATTCTGGCCCTTAAAAATTGACATTTTGCAAACGACCTCGGATTTCGACGAAACAACTTTTGTTGGATCCGCAGTGTCAAATTATTGCTAGATTCCAAATTTCATAATTTTTCGAATCAATATGTGAGTGTGGCAAAGGAAAACGCGTTTGACCAGTTTCAGTTGATTTTAATCGACTGGAAATTGACCATTTTTCTAACGGTCTTAGATTTCGACGAAACTAGTTTTGTTAGGACCGTATCGTCAATAGGAAGCTAGAAAATATTTTTCGAGAATTTTTAGAGTTAGAATGTGACCCCGGTAATTTGAAATGTACGTTTAAAATTCAATATAATGATTTAAATGTAAATTCAACGGAAACTGATTGTAACAGCCAAATCAGCTTACGATACATAACCCATTGTGTTCGGAATAGGGGTAATTAGCTAGGGGCGACAGTCGTTGGGGTCCACTTCGAGTTCGGATGAGAAGCTTGGCTAATAAGAGAATAAATGAATTTAATATTATTAAATTATATATATATAACCTATTCAAAAACCCTAACTCCTCACAATATCCAACCCGCCGCCGTTCTGTTGAAACCAAAGGCGGAAATCGCCTCTGGCTTTTCCCTCCTCGTTCTCATCATCCACACGATGATTTCCTATGCTCCCAAAGGCTAAATCGAAGTACTCATCGAGATCCAGGAATCTAGCGGCTAAGATCTGATATCTCGAACCAAGGTGGTCTGAATTCTCTCAAGAACTCGTCGACTTTGGGTTGATTTCCAAGCCATCGTGGGCCCGCGAGCTGGCCGCCGTCGCTGGCCCTGGCAGGCGACGCCATGCCCCTCCGTGTGGCATTCTCCGATCAAGTTCCAACTGCCTAGTAGGGCGTGCGATTTTGGGTTTTGTTTTTCAAGAATGGGTTTTGTTGTTCGGCGTGTTCTGAAGGAAGGAAGGTGATTATGGGGGGAGCAATGCAGTTAGTAAATTTAATTATTTTAATTAATGAAGAAAGTTTAAATCGTCATAACTTATTCAAATTTGAACAGATTTCAACAAACCTTAGTGCGTTGGGATCGTGGAGCTGAGCACTGCGTAGTGGAACAAAGGTGGACAAGATTTGGAGCAATTGCGGATTTTGATTAAATTAAACACGTTGTTTAATTTAATTGAAAACAATCATTATTCAAAATGATTTCAAAAACCAATCAAGGTGAGAATTCTCTCACTATAATTTTCTGTTCAGTTATTTATTTCATAACTGCATATATGAATTGTTCCCCGTCGTCCACAGACCATGGACGACTTGTTTGTTTGATTGTATTCTGTGTGAAAATTGATCGTGATGTGAAAGTGAAAATATCGAATATATTGAAAGTGAAAATATCGGATATATTGAAAGTGAAAATATCGAATATATATTGAAAGTGAAAATATCGAATATATATTGAAAGTGAAAATATCGAATATATTGAAAGTGAAAATATCGAATATATATTGAAAGTGAAAATATCGAATATATTGAAAGTGAAAATATAGAATATATTGAAAGTGAAAATATCGAATATATATTGAAAGTGAAAATATCGAATATATATTGAAAGTGAATATATCATATATATTGAAAGTGAAAATATCGTATATAAGAAAAGTGAAAACGATATATATATATGAAATGTGAAAACGATGTGTGTGTGTATATATATATATATATATATATATATATATATGAAACGTGAAAATGATTTGATTGTTAAAAATATAATTTTTAACATATATATATACACTGTATAAAATTGTCATGTATATGAAATATTCGATTTTGATAGTAAATAGAAAACGAATTCGAATTGAATTAAATAGGAAATGAATTTGAATTGAATTGAATAGAAAGCCAATTTGAATTGAATTGAATTGAAAACGAATTCGAATTGAAATGAATTCAAATTGAATTGAAATTTGAATTGAATAGAAATGAATTTTAAAAACGAATTTATAAGGAGGAATTCAATTTTGATTTGAATTGAAATAGAAGTTGAAATTGTTTTTGAAATGAATTTAAAACTATTTATAAACTTCGTTTTAAATAGAAATCGACGAAATATATATTATATATATTATATATATATATATAATATAATGGCCTGAATAGAACGCGCTGCGGCAGTTCGTGAATTTTGACCATTTATTTCAAACGGACATTACGGGACGTCCGACCGTTGGATTCTCCTAAAACCGGAACCGTTGGGTTCGTATCGAAAAGAGCTATCTAACGAATATTAGAAATTTGAAATATAACGGTTGGATTTGGAGATACGTCCAAATCAAATTCAGAAAAGGTCGCTGTAAGTGCAGTTCGTTGGCCGTTGATGGAAATCGACTGTACGGGCCTTGATAAAATTATTAAAAATATCGATAATTTGTGTAAAATCATAAGAAATGATTTGTGAAGAATTGGGATGAAAAATCCCATATTTGAAAAGATAAAAATAGATTTTTATCGAAATGAACTAGTTATTAACTTGGAAAATAATCCAATGGTTATAAATAAATAAATTGGATTAGATTTGAATTGAAATTATCTTTGGATATTTTCGATATTGGATTCCGTGATTATACAGATATTGTGATGGGAATTTGGAAGATTTCGATATCGTGTCGTTACACGTGGCCTTTCTGGAAATACTCTGTCAGACATTCATCCATACCAGTCATCCAGGAATAGGATAAACCGAAGGCACTATTCAGTACATCCATCTTAGGCACTGTTATCTAAGACTTATACAATAGCCCTTGCACTTTACTCCGTCTTCAATTATCTTTGGCATATATGATTCGCAATGCTTATTCCAGTACAGAGTGGTTCTTTGGATAATAATCCAACCGGTCTCTCCATAGTAACAACGTTAAAATGGTCAAAACTTCGATAGTCTGTGATTTAACTATCGAATAAAAACAAGTGTTTCGATAGTCGATGATTTAACTATCGAAGAAAACAAGTGTTCATCCCATTATCAAACAATCGCTGAGCCCTTAATTAATATTCCATTAATTAAATCACTTTTCCATTTCTTTACCAATATTTGTTAATCAAATATTTTCAATAGCCATATTGGCCTTATACGTTATTTGGAAAACATTTCCATATATCGCCTTCCTTTATTTTCTAAACTTTAGAAAATATATGCTATTTATAACTGGAAAATATTCCAATTACTTATCTCTTTTCCGATCTCGTTTATTTCTATACTTAGGAAATATTCAACATCTTATTTCCAAACTTACACTTATTTGGGTTTAAAACGGATGTTGTGTAAAACATCGTTACGACAACCCAAATACTATATTTAACTAACTCTTATTCAACATTGATCTTCGAGCCTGAAATCTTTTTATTTATTTGTTAATAATGAAATCAATCAAGTTGGGGTATAATTAACTCTCAGACCTTGATTGAATAACACTGATAACGTCAAAACAGATAAGACTACTTACTCAAATAATCAATACCTTACAAACCAATTATTCACTTCCAAACATGTATACACTTTCTCTTCCTATTCTTACTAGATTTTTTTCTTAGACTTCCTTTCTGATTAAACTATTCTATTTTTAAGTTCGTTTTCTTATCGACTTCTATATATATTGATATACAGAATCCTAGTTATCAGATTTTCTTAAAAATAATCTAACTCCTTAAATTCCCGGAAAAATTCGCCATAACCTCCTTTGTACCGGGTGCATCGGGAAAATTCCCAAAATGCCACACAGGCCTCTCTAATCAAAAAGAAAAAGGAAAAGCCAAGCGGCTTGCCGATACGGCGCATAAAATCTCATATATGAATTAAATACTTACCTTTTTGTCGGACATTCTATTATATATCTGCATTATCCTTATCCCATACATGTCTCCTGTATGTCTATACCTGTCCAATTTAATTCAACTATACCCGATCGTTTTACTCAATTCGTTAATTTAGTTGCTAATTAACTTTTTAGTCTCTTTCACTTTTATATTTGAACATGACATGTTCACATATATTTTTAACTTGCTTATTTACTAATTGAGTTCAAATTTCAATTTAAGTTCTATATTCGATTTCGAATATACATTTACAAATCCACTTCACCCTTTCAAAGTTCAACTTCAATTCAAACTCCATTAACTAATTCCTCTTTGACTTAGTTAATTCTATTCAAATTCCATTTCAAATCCTTTATTCGAATTCCATTTCAAATCCTTTATTCAAATTCCATTTGAATACTATCTTCAAATCCTATGGTTTAAATTCCGTTTGAATACTATATTCAAATCCTATGTTTTTAAATCCCTTTTTAATACTATATTCAAATCCTATGTTTTTAAATCCCCATTGAATACTATATTCAAATCCTATGTTTTTAAATCCCTTTTTAATACTATATTCAATTCCTATGTTTTTAAATCCCTTTTGAATACTATATTCAAATCCTATGTTTATAAAACCCTTTTTGAATACTATATTCAAATCCTATGTTTTTAAATCCCTTTTGAATACTATATTCAAATCATATGTTTTTAAATCCCTTTTGAGTACTATATTCAAATCCTATGTTTTTAAATCCCTTTTGAATACTATATTCAAATCCTATTTTAACTCTATTGGAATCCTATATATTCAAATTCCATTCAAACTTTATTTGAAGTTCTCTTAATTCAAATTCTCATTTTTAACTCTATATGAATTTTTCTTATTCAAATTCTCGTTTTAAATCCTTTATTCAAATTCCATTTGAAATCCTTTATTCAAATTCTCTTTTGAAATCCTTTATTCAAATTCCATTTGAAATACTTTATTCAAATTCCATTTGAAATCCTTTATTCAAATTCTATTTGAAATTCTTTATTCAAATTCTCTTTTGAAATCCTTTATTCAAATTCCATTTGAAATCCTTTATTCAAATTCCATTTGAAATCCTTTATTCAAATTCCATCTGAAATCCTTTATTCAAATTTTCTTTTGAAATCCTTTATTCAAATTCCATTTGAAATCCGTTATTCAAATTCCATTTGAAATCCTTTATTCAAATTCTCTTATTTAAATTCTATTTGAAATTCCCTTAATAAAATTCTATTTCCTCTTTCTCTTTGAATTCTATTTATATTTCAAATATTCAAACTCCTTTTTTAATTCTATTTGAAATTTCAAATATTCAAATTCTATTTCAATCTCTTATATTCGAATTCTATTTGAATCTCTTATATTCAAATTCTATTATTCCCTTATATTCAAATTCTATTTGAATTTCTTATATTCAAATTATATTTGAATCTCTTTTATTCAAATTCTATTCTTATTCGAATTTCAAATTCTATTCTTATTCGAATGTCAAATTCTATTCTTATTCGAATTTCAAATTCTATTTAAAAATAGAATTTTCCTTTTAAATCTCAAATATCCTTTTCAGGATATTTTTAAATATCAACACATAGGTACAGTGATATTTAAACGTCAAACAACCAATTATTTTTTTCAGGTTTTCTAACACATCATATATGACAGTATATATGCAAACAAATAAACAAATAGATAATACATTTTTGAGGAATCCAGTCGGATTCCTCCAACCTGTTTTCCTGCATCCACAGACGTTAGTTAACATAGTAATACCCATCCTGCTTCGAGGCAGGATATCGCGGTATAGAAGGTCATCCACTACCATAGCGTGGGGCGTATAGGGTCATCCGCTAATGATACTGCGGGCATCCGTTAATGATACTGCGGGAATCAATCCAATCATCAACCCAATATATATAGTAGTTAACCCTAAATAACTAATATATTTCAAACAATCAAAAAGCATTCAACAAGCCAAAAACAATTATTTTTAACGATATAAAATTAATTCTTACTAAAGGTGAGTGAGATTTACTTACCGGCTTTTGAATATCGTGATCCGTTCCAATTTCAAATTTTAATTCCTTTGCATTGATTTCGAGCATTTGGACTAACTGAAAATCAACTGACTTCAAGAAATATCAAATTCATTTCCCGCTATGAGTCCCCTTGACTTGTATTAGCATTATGGACCTTGTATAAATTTAAATATATCGCATTATAATTTGCTACAAATTTTAAATGGTCATTAATTTGTTGGAAGCAAATAAATTAACTAAACTGATAAATTTAATTTACCTTAATCCTTGTTAAATCGTTTACTCCTTATACCTAGAACTGTCGTGAACTGCCAAGACTTGACTGCGGCACTTCCTCTTCTTCCTGACTAATCAGCTCAAACATACTTGCTGTCATAACCTCCTTCAACGCTGATCTCATCATCGTCGGATCAGTTTCCTTATTGACCAAACAAACCCCCTTGCCAACAGACCGTCCATTTCCGAACCCCACTGTCTAACTGCCACAAAAAAACCATCTTCTTTACTGCCCTGACAAGCTTGCAAAAATCCCAAAATCCTAAGCCTTAAACACAAAATCGAACCCTATACACCGCTGTGTCGAACTCCAGGATATCCCAAACATTGATCCCCATCAAACTTCAGTCCAACCACTACTATCATCGCCTAGAAAACGCATCACCCTTATCATCGACTCACGTAAATCTTCTCAGTTCAAAATTTGCACCTCCAACCTTCACTGTTGATAACGCCAAATTACCTCATTCAGACTCCTCAAACACCGTTCGCTTCCCTTCCTCGAACGATGGCAAATCGAAGCCCAAAACTTTGAAAACCCCCAAATCCTCCGCGTCGACTACTGAAGAACTCGAACAACCTCAGTTTTTGCATCGCACTTCCATCTCTGCAAATTGCTACTTGCTTGAACCTTAGTTTGATATTCGAGATCGAAAGCCCCCAAAATCTAAACATCTAGTACCTGCGATTCTGGACATCGAGCTCCAGATAAAACGTCGAGCCACCCGAGATGCAATACTTCGTGAACGAGACCCAAAGAGCATCGATTTCTCGATTGGGTTTATTCTTTTCGATTCTAAAAACCAGTAAAGAGAAGGGTAGTGGCCATTTTATAAAGGAGGGGCATGGTTTATATTTTGAATAGCGAGGCCTACATTTTTGGGTGTGCTGGAAGCTTTGGATCCATTTGAAGAAGAATGAAATGAATGGTTTAAAAAGGGGGAGACGTGGTGTAAGAGGGAAAAAGTATTTTATTTTAAATTTGTTTTAAATTTAAAACTGTATCCTTAAAACTTTCAATAGCCCTTGATTTCGAACTCCTTTCTAAACCCAACAACTGTCAGTTCTAGGGTAATACCCCTATTCCGGACACACTGGGATAGGTCACGAAGTCTGATTCGATCGTCTGTGGAAGATATTTATTTAAATTGATTTAAATTAAATTCAAACCCATTTATTTCTTCGATAATAAATTTAATATTATTATTCTTATTCAAACAGGAGTTTGAATTGATTATCTGTACTGTTTTCAAATCAGTTTTTAACTTCGAATTCAGTTATTCGCTGATTCCTTATTTGGTAATTTAATATATACGATGTTAAATCGAAATCGATTATTAAATTGATAACTTAATATAAAAATTCCATTTATATTTATCTACCCAATGTTTAAATCCATACTAAATATTTAAAAATAACCCATAAGAATCCGGGTCATTACAGAAAGTATTAAGAAGCGCTATCTATTCTATCCTGTTCTCCTGTTTACCTTGTCATACCTTCCATTTATGTAGTGATCTCTCTAATCCACTTTGTATGCCTATCATGTTACTTTTATTTATTTACTGGTTAAAAGTAACTAGACTCGCCATAGTTTATGTCTGACCCTTTTTGTTTCCCTTTCTTTCTTCCGTTCCCCCCAGGTTCTCAGGGAGGAAACACACAGGCTTGATCGTGATTCTGCTTATTTTGCTGGAGCTGCTGATATGTATGGATCAAGCTCCTATTCTTGTTGCTATGGCCGTATTTTGTTCTTGGGGAATTTTCTTTCTTTTATGTACTCTGATATTTCTGAAGTACAAGACAGTGGTTTTTATGTTGTAATGGGTTTTTATATTTCAGACAAATGATGCTTTGGACCACGGTATTTTGATGATTAATAAAGTTGTTTATTTCCACTGCAAAAAAATTTATATTTGTCTTGTAATATTCTGTGTCTATTTACCTAAACGCTTCACAAATATTAATGCATTCCCTTTGTGAGTGACATTAACGGACGTAGGGTGTCACACTTGGTATCAGAGCTTAAGGTTACCAGATTAGATAAAAGTTTTTGAAAATTATTTTTCAGAAAGGTTTTAAAAGAAAGTATTTTCAAAATGAAAAGTTTGTTTTGAAAATATCCCCCAAGAGGCCATATGTAATATCCTTCGGTCCTTTATCTAAATTTCTCCGTTTTCGTTTTCAGCATGTCTGGGGAACAAAACATTCCTAATATCCCAGAGGGCGTCACAATACCCAGATGGTTCCGTATGTAATTGGAGGCCACGACGCATGCCGATGGCCAAAGAGACGTTCCTCCCCCAGCTGCACCAATCATTCCTCCTCCTACCCCTCCAAGAGCAGATAACTTCGCCAAGATCCGCAAAGACTTCCGTGCTATGGGAGGGAAGCCATTCCATGGGAATGAGACATTCGTTGAAGCTCGAAATTGGCTCAAGGAGACCGAGGACTTGTTTGTAATCTTTGAAGTAGAGGATAAGAGGAAGATATAGTTAGTTGCTTGGCTATTAAAGGAAGAAGCCTCATTTTTGTGGGAAGTCACCCAAGTTGGACGTCCAGGGGAAACTTGGGAAGATTTTAGGCAAAGATTTGAAATGAAATTTCTTTCCCAAGCCGAGAAAAGCATGCAGATGGAGAGGTTCTTAGCACTCAAACAAGGAAACTTGACGGTGAAAGAATATGTGAACAAATTCAACCAGCTAGCAAGGTTCGGGTTAGAATAGGTGGATACGTTGCACAAAAAGGCTTTGCAGTTTGCTAAAGGGCTCAATGAACCCCTTCATGGGTTAGCCATGTCCCATATCCCAATGGGAGCCAATTTTGAAAAACTTGTTGATGTGGCCCTAATGCATGAGGAGGACAAGGGAGAAAAGAAGGAAGTAAAGGCTGAGGAAGCAACGCAAAATGGGAAGGTGTGGCCCAAGAAGGGACAACATCAGAAGAAAGATGAAAAGAATGACAAGGTTAAAAATAAGAGGAAGTGACATAGTTATGGACGAGAGAGCCACTTAGCAGAGGACTGCAGGAAAAGGAAGAATGCTTGCTTCGCTTGTGGAGAGGTCGGGCATCTTATTAAGGATTGCTCAAAGAAACAGGGACAAGGTCAAAGGGCCGGAACTTCTAGAGAGCAGGTGCATGCTCTCGCGATCAGTGCTCCTGAAAGAGGTAGAAAAACTTCCGTAGAAAGTTTAGTTTCTCTTTCAAATCATCCAATTAGAACACATTTTAATTTTGGCGCTTCGTACTCATTTATATCTAGTTCTGTTGTTGAATCTCTACATTTAATTACTAGTATGGTAGTGGATCTCGTAGTTGTATCAAACCCCATTGGTGGTTCGGCTCTATCTATGATTTGTAGGGGTTTGAGAATATCTGTGTTAGGCGTCAAATTTGAATGCGATGCATATGTGCTCGGTTTTATGGGGTATGGGTTGATTCTAGGGATGGTTTGGCTTACCACATATGATGCCATTCTGGGTGGTGAGAGGAGGGTCGTTATGCAACCTTGAAATTTCCATGTAACTGACAAGGGTCTATCATGCTTAGTTTCCTAGAGTCTCTTGAGGCATGTATCTATAATCTGCGATCAGCACCAGTAGTCTATGAGTATCCTGATGTCTTAAATGAGGTTCGGGGTATACCCCCGAGGCGCGAGATTGATTTCCGTATATACCTGGTGGACAATGCAAAGACAGTTGCATTACCTGTGCGCCATATGGCTCCTAAAAGAAAAATGGGAACTTGATAAGAAAGTGGCGGGGCTACTTGAGAAGAGGTTTGATAGGTGAATCATATCAGGATGGGAAACCTATTGAAGACAGTCCTTAAGGAAGCCCATCATTCCAAGATGACTATTCATACAAGTGGCGATAAAATGCATAGAGTTCGAGGTAGTGGGGCCAAACTAGCGAAAGGAAGTAAAAATAAAGAAGTAGGAAATGATTGGATGATTTCCTACTTGCATACTTGGATTGGAGGTTAAGAAGCTACGCAAACGAGAAGTCAAGTTGGTGAAGATCCAGTGGGGAGACAACCAAGAAGATGCAACTTGGGAGACTGAAGACAAGATTTTTACGCTTCGTACCCTTTCCTTTTCAAGGGAATGTTCTTAACTTCTCTTCCAAAAGATTTTATTTGCATTTGCTTCTATCATCTGAGTATATCTTATAGATCAAATCTTTAACCTTTAGGTAGGAAATCCCATGATTGTAAACATGTGTTTGAGACATGTTATGTTTGATGGATGCAAGTGGATGCAAGTGTTTGCTAGTGGTTGCCTGTGGATGCATATACGCACACATTAGGCACTAGATCGTCTCAATCACTCTCTCATACTGCATATGGATGCGTGTGCATTTTCTTTTCTTTTATGGATGAAAATGGATGAGTTAGCAAATGGATGTTGCAATTGGGCGAATGGACGTGCACATATATAGAACTTGTGACGACCCCAAACCCCCGTACAACGGTGGCAGGGATAATCTTTGAAATATAACACATAAACAAATAACGGTAGAACAGAAATATAGAATTACACCAAATAATATACATCAAATTACACTGGAAATAATAATCATCAGAGTTACACAACATAATAGGATCATACTTAGCATAATATACGGTTTCAGTTCAATATACAATGTCTGCAGCGGAATCAAACATAATATACATAATGGTGACTGAAACAGTTAAGTAGAAATGATAAAATCCAGCTCCAACTCCATAGCTAGACAAAATGAGCATGCTAAAACCTGAATACAAGTCTGCCCATGTAGAAATAAGGGCACCCGAGTTTGCAAAGTGAAACAAACATCGAGTCAGTCGTGGGACTGGTATGAGAAATCTACATAACTGGTTGAACAATACTAATAAGGCGAATCATAGGACCACGCCGCTAACGCGGAACGGGTTTACTCCAGTGATCGCCAGTGCATGAAATAAATTAAGATATTTAAACAACGCAATGTTTTTTAGAAAAATGAAGCCATTATAAGACTTAGGTCCCATCACACAATGCAGCGCTAGCCGGAGGATAGAGTTTTATAATGGCCAAAATATGCTTGATACGAATAAAACGAAATCATTCAATATTATTACTAGTGTTTATATGTTTCAAAAAAAAAATCAATCATAAGTATCAATCATAGATGGCATGGGTACCATATATCATGTCACCATATATATATTTACAATCAAAACCGCACATGTCGTATTGGAAGTTGGATTTCAATCATGAACCAAGGCAAAAGATAGTCCTTACCGCTTCGAGACGCTCTAGACCGCCCCTCAGGAACAGCCGCAACTGCACCTTGGATCGTCAGGGCCGGTCCACATGGAGTGGATTATTATGCCTGAACAATACGTCTCCCCGCCCTATGGGGCGTAAATGAGCCAAATGACTCCATATCCGAGGCGCCTCGCAATCCATCATCCACATAAGTAAAATGTCAGGGCTGGTAAGTCACTTACACTACTCCTGGCTAGAAAGAGACGCATGTCCTCCCTGACGTCCTCTCCCGTTTCTGGTTCATACCGGGGTGTGAGGCTCGTGAATTAATGATATACACAAAGCTAGCTATTAAAGCTATGCTTTGATCATCAACCACAAGGCTCTGCTTTTCAACAAAAGCCTTGTGCACTGCATCTCTGCATACCACGTTTTCAATCTACAACGTCAAACACAAATCCATTTACAAGTCCGTTCTAGGTCTAAACGAAACCAGAGGCCCCTAATTCCTCGCATATCCGGTCGATCTCCAAGTACGTTTGAACAATCACTGCTTTTTCCATTGTCTTGGGATGCCTCCCAATCAAGATATCAGTAATCATCCAAACGACGTGAAGATCTCCGGTCTTCAACCACCATCTTCATCGTCGACTTCTTATCGTCGATCAGTTATTTGAAATGAGAATTAACTCGGCCTTTTCAAATAATTCACGTATATTTAGAATTCAAATCAATTCATTTCATGGTTAAATTATCTGACATCCATATTTTGGTTCATTAATGCAATTTTCATATCAAACACATTCAACTATCAGAATATCCAATAAACCAAGAAAATTCGGTTTATTTCCATTTCATATTGTTAATAATATATTATAACGATTTTTCGCTATTTTTATTTATTTTGAAAATAGCCCATTTTATTTAAACGACGCTTCAGGCTATATGGCGTTGTTTTTCTTCAGATTTGATTTACACATATATGAAAATCTAACCATTGGATCTTTACAAATTTTATATCGTTGGAAAGATCTTTTCAAAGCGGACCCAACGGTTGTAGCTTTGAGAAAATCCGACGGTTGGATCTCTCGGTATAATCGTTTAAAGTTAAGATTTTAAAACGCGATCTACAGGGGCTCGATTCGTTTTGTTTTAATTTATATTTATATATATAAAAATATATTTCGTTCGTCGATTTCTAAAATATTTTCAGTTCATATACGTTTTAAAAATAATATTTTTAACCAATAAATGTTTATTTTCACACATGGATATGTTTAACACTTCTTATATACGATAAAAATGTGATTTTTATCTTTCTAGTCCTTTATTCCATATATGAATATTTTCTAACTTCATTTACACGAAAAATGCGATGTTTATCGTTCTAGCCATTTGTTCAACATATGAATATTTTTAGAAGTTCACATACATGATAAAAATGTGATTTTTATCGTTCTAATATTTTATTCAATATATGATTATTTTTCTAACTTCATTCAAGTGATAAAAATGTGAATTTTATCGTTCTAATATTTTATTCAACATATGATTATTTTTCTAACTTCATTCTAGTGATAAAAATGTGATTTTTATCGTTCTAATATTTTATTCAACATATGATTATTTTTAGTGGCTCCATCGTACAATAAAAATGTGATTTTTATTGTGTAGACATTTTATTTTCAACATAAATATTTTATATACTTCACATGCATAATAAAAATGTGATTTTTATTATCTAAACAGTTTATGGTTATCAGGAATCTATTACCAACATATGAATATATTTCAATACATGAAAAAAAATCAAACACTTGAATATTTCAGAAAATTTCGGCAGTATAA
Source organism: Allium sativum (assembly GCA_030737875.1). Taxonomy (NCBI): domain Eukaryota; kingdom Viridiplantae; phylum Streptophyta; class Magnoliopsida; order Asparagales; family Amaryllidaceae; genus Allium; species Allium sativum. The sequence continues at coordinate 152,861,742 of CM060924.1, read as the reverse complement.
CGGCAGGGTAGTTAAACCGGCACCATCCCGAAGACGGCTCCTCGCTCTACCTTAAAACCTTGTGGTTTTTGACAAAGGTGATTTCAATATCTAGTTTGTACGCAGACGAATATATTTTTCTTTTCCACAAACTACTCCTATGTGGTTTCAACCAAAATAATTATTCTCAACCACAAACAACCATTCGCATTTATCAACCATTCGCATTTTCAACCAAATTTCACACCAGTCACAATCAATATATATCGTCCATGATTTGTGGACGAGGGGCGTGTGTGTATATATATAAGTATATTTCATTTATACAATGCATGTATAATTTATACATCGCTCATATAACTTATAGAACACATGTACATGAGGTATACATCGCGTATATAATTTATACTTTGCTTATATACCTTATACATCACATTTCCATTTGCATTTATATTTAGAAATCTCACATTGGTTTTTGCGATGCCAAAAATTGTAGAAGGCTCTGAAAATTCCTCGGTCTCTTCTATAATGTAGAAGACGTCCTCACGGTCCCGGTGTCTCTTGTTTCACTGGATTTCAACCAAAAACGAAAAAGGTATGATTTTTAGAAGCTAATCTCACATTGCGACGCTTTTAAATGTTTAAAACCCTTTAAATATACCTTCAGATCTATAGCCGATGGTTTTCCCCTTAGTGTTCAAAACTAGGTTTCCATTTAACTACGAATTTGTGGAGAATGGTAGCGATCGGATTGTCCAGCTTCAGGGAGGGAGGAATAGGGTTTCCAGCGCCGGTGGTTGGGCCTGGATCGATGGCGTGTGGAGGGCAAAACTAGGCTCGATGCGATGACACTTCGTGGGCCAGAACTCGACAAACCCTCCACAATAACGGGCGAGACAAGGATGGATTCGAATCTGGGAAGTTCCTCTACAAAATCCACAAAGAAGCACCTAATTTCGTTGAGAGCTGGAAGAGAAATCAAGGAGAGAAGGGGTGAGAGTTTTCCGTCGTTCGTGACTGAAGAGGACGGGTTTCGGTGGTCAATGCAGAAGTGAGAAAGAGTGTGTAATTGGCCAATTATATATTTAATTTTTAATTTATTTTAAATTCGAAAATACCCTTCGCTCCATACGAACTCCAATTCCAACCCAATGATTGTCGTCCCTAGCTAAATATCCCCATTCCGAACACAATGGAATATGTTTCGTAAGCCCATTCGACTGTTACAGTCAGTTATTCTTCAAATTAAAGTATAAAACATTCAATATTTGATTTGAACGTACATTTTAATTTGCCGAGTCCGTATACTGATTCTAAAAATTCCAAGAAAATAAATCTGGCTATGTCTGGATGATATGGTTCCAACAAAACTGATTTCGTCGAATTCTGAGACCGTTTGAAAAATGGTCATTTTCTGCTCGATCCAATTTGACTGAAATCAACCAAACACATTTTCCTTTGCCACACTCACATATTGATTCTAAAAATTATGGATAATTAAACTTAGCAATAAATTGACATTCTGGTTCCAACCAAAGTGGGTTCATCGAAAACGGAGGTCGTTTGCAAAATCACTATTTTGAAGGGCTTTATTTATATTTAAAAATCCAATTTTTAAATTCTGACCAAATTTCCATCAAAATTATTCAAAATAAAAATTTTGAATTGGCTCTGATTTTCCGGGTTGTTACAGAACTTACATGTTATAATTATTTGCATACATATTGGATTCATGGCACTAATCATTCATCGCATTAAGGATGTCAACTGAATCAGTAGACCGCCCGATTTTCGCATTAGTATTCAGACATATACACACACCTCTGCATATACTCATATAACCATTAGAAATCTTTTAAGGACAGTGGATGCTTGTGAATGATGGATAAGTAGATGGATGATTGATGGTAGGATACATTCTTCTTAACTTGAAGATTTCGGGGACGAAATCCTTTAAGGAGGGGAGAATGTAACACCCCGTAATTTTAAAATATTAAAATTAGAAAATTAATGAATACTTAATTTTTAGAAGAAGAATTAAGGGAAACAACAAAACCATTATGCCCGCCTCGAAATTCTGGTTCATATGGACACCAAGTTTGCGTAAAACGGATAACGTATGAAGAAGTTATGAGCTTTAGAAGTTTGTTTATGCATAAGGAAGTGTATATATATATACAGATCATATCCAAAATTCAAAAATATTCAAATTCAGTCAAAACCGGGTGAGCGGAAAAAATCCTGCGCAAAGGGTGTCGACCCCCTATAGGGGGTCGACATAGGTGTCGACCCCCCTATAGGGGGTAGACACCGGGGTCGACCCCCTATAGGGGTCTCGACCCCCTAAATCAGATCTGGGCAGAATTCGTTTTATGTACCTGGACTTGATTCTGGGTCTGGTTCATTGGTTCTAGTCTATAAATATCGTCCCCTATTCTCCTTTTTTCTTCATTGGAGGTCATGGAAGCCATATGCTCTCCGGTTGCAAACGGAAACAGAATCAAATTCAATTCTACAACAACGGTTTAGCTAATCAAATTCAGGATTCAGAATTCAGATCTAATCTCTCTCAATTCTTTAAACCTAACGCTGTTAGTTTCTAGATTACTTTTAGGTTAAGATAAACAAAAGTATGCTTTGATAGACAATGAACCAGATATGTTGTAAAGTATGATTCTGTGTTGATATGAAACTTTATCCTATGCCATGACAAGATCTAATTTCCTAGATCTAATATAATTGTGGTGATTCGATTATGATGTTTATATGGATCTTGACTTGTAACTATGTTGTGTTAAATGTAAATCTATTAATCTTGACAGTTGCAACATTGGTTAGATCTAATTTTGTATGTAAATCACCATTCATGTTGCAATCAACTTAGATATGTTGTAAGTTGGACATATTTAGATCTAAACATGTTGTTGTCATGATTTATGCTAGATCTACTTTATGATCATGTTTTATGCTAGATCCATTTTACGATCATTTATTATGCTATGGTAGATCTATCCCTTGAGATCCAATTCAAATGTGATTTCTCTAGTATGCTATTTTTGTTTCATTTGGATAGATCAAATCATTTATGTGAACCATGAACGTATGCCACTTTGAATTGATTAGGATTGGGTCCACACTTTTATCTTAATTATAACCTCTATGTGGATTTGGGTATATCTATTTATAAACCTGTAGATCTAAACCTTTGTTTATGTTAGATCTAATTTAATTTATTAAATCCAAAGCATGTGAACATTTTATGTAGATCTAAAGCAGTATTTATGTAAGATCCCGTTATGATGATGATTACATGTCCATGATAATATGTATGTTCACCTTGAATGATGTTAATTACATGTCCATTCACTTTGTTATATGTTTATGCCAATATATGTTGAAACTATCACCCCATCATATTCCCTTTTTCATTGTTATGGCTAGACTACTTATTAGCCTAAATGCCGCCAAAATACGTACGATTATGTTTGTGAAGGAAACGGGGGAAAATGGATTTATAATTGGCATGTAATCTTTAAATAAATTGATAGGTAATTCAAATCATCAGTAAAATAGGTATTGACTCCTATAAAAGGAAAGGATTAATTAATAAATTAATTTATCAAAAATGGAATGTTTAGTAATTACAACTAGGAATTGTAATTCTACTTATGACACGAGGTTAGGTTACGTTAGTGGTGGAAGTCTGCCCGGACCCGACTGGCATATCCAGCAGTCACTAATGTTGAACCTAATGTGAGAGGTCTAAGTACATAAATACGAATCGGGCTAAGACACGAGGTTAGGCACAACTGTCGAATAAGACTTCCCAGACCGGCCCAGCATATCCAGCATCCACATTTTGTAGGCATAATGTGGGAGGTCTAGCCCGTTATAACCATAAATGGACATGATAATGAATTGGACTACTTAACCTAAGTTAATCCATAGGGATTGTATGAACTTAAATTTAAGGTGAAACTTGGCTGAATAAAAGGGGAGGGTTAAGTAAATCTTGGGTAGGTGGGTAATATTAGTATATATAGGCCCACAAACTTAACCGTTAAATAAACATGCTTGAATCAGTGGGAGGGTTAGTAAACCTTGGGTAGGTGGGTAATATTAGTATATATAGGCCCACAAACTTAACCTGATAAGGTTATGTAATTAATGAAACCTTTTAGGTAAACATAACCAGTTGAAACCCTAGTAGTGGGATGCAAGACAAAGTGGAGAGCTTGCATCATCTTGTGTGGGACCCATTTCAGTTAGTAACCCTTAAATAGGTATCAAACGGGTACTCTGAACTAGGTCGGAGTGGGGTCGCTTACTGGGATGATTGTAAGAGATCCAAACATGGGGGCGGTATTGACGGCGCGTTCCAACGGGGTCATGTGCGTGCATGACTCCGCCAGCTAGGGAAAATAAGACGTTGTGATATCAGTAGATATGGTTGTGCAAATCGGAAATTAAAGGGTTGCCACTTTAGGGAGTGATACACCCTACTGTGGGGCCAGCACAAGGTATCTATGGAATAGGGAGCCGATCGATTGGGGGTAGTAAACAGGGTCTAGTCCTGTCTGTTTCTGTGGGGTACCTGTATGGTCTAACACCCATTATTTCTGTTTAGGTACCAATACTGTTTGGGTTAAAACCCGTTACTATAGTACACCTAAAACTACCATTATGTTTCTGTTGGGATCATCCTGTTTTTGTTAAGAAATTGGGGAGTATGTAATCCTATTACATATCTGTTATACTAGTATTGGTGTAGAGCAAGGAAAGTATTAAGAAGCGCAATCTATTCTATCCTATTGTCCTGTTTACCTTGTCATACCTTCCATTTATGTAGTGATCTCTCTTATCCACTTTGTATGCCTATCATGTTACTTTTATTTATTTACTAGCTAAAAGTAACTGGACTCGCCAAACTTTATGTCTGACCCTTTTCCTTTCCCCTTCTTTCTTCCGTTCCCCCCTCCCACCCCCTACACCCCCCAGGTTCTCAGGGAGGAAACACACAGGCTTGATCGTGATTCTGCTTATTTTGCTGAAGCTGCTGATATGTATGGATCAAGCTCCTATTCTTGTTGCTATGGCCATATTTTGTTCTTGAGGAATTTTCTTTCTTTTATGTACTCTGGTATTTCTGAAGTACAAGACAGTGGTTTTTATGTTGTAACGGGTTTTTATATTTCAGACAAATGATGCTTTGGACCACGGTATTTTGATGATTAATAAAGTTGTTTATTTCCACTGCAAAAAAAATTATATCTGTCTTGTAATATTCTGTGTCTGTTTACCTAAACGCTTGTAACACCCCACATCCGTTAAGGTCACTCACAAAGGGAATGCATTAACTTCAATGGAGCATTATGGGTACTGGAACAGAAATATTACAAGACAGACATATATAAAACAGCGGAAAGTAAAGTGTGGAAGTATTTCAAACCATTTATTAAATATAAGTGTTTACTAGAAAAGCCCATCAACTTCCAATACCCAATTACATAGTTAAAATATCTGTCTTGCTCAAAAACAAAGAAGCATAAAAACAAACTGTAGTATTCCCCAATAAAGCAAAGCAAGCCATAGCCAAGAGATATCCAAGCCATACATGAAAGAGCCTTGGAGCTTGGTAAGATCCGAACTCAGCTGTATTCCCACCCTGTGAACCTAAGGGGGGGGGGGAACGGAAGAAAAAGAGGCGAAACAAAACGGGTCAGTCATAAAGACTGAGTAAGTCCTAGTGACTTCCAGCACAAAAATAGGTAAAGATAATATGGCATGAGTAAACTGAAAGTAAACATAAGCATGATGACAAGATAAGCAACAGGCAAGATAACTAAGGATAACATGATGTGATTTTTGTCAAGTAACATCGCAAGGTTCCCATTCAAGATAAACTAAGTATAATTTCGTAAGATTCCTATCAAGCATATCACGATTCCTTTGCTTCGCCATTAAAAGATTTCTGTGATATCTATTTGCTATGCACCACCTAACTAGCATTCTCACAAGTGTCTTGCAAGGAATGATCTGTATTCTTACTAGTACTCCAATTAGTGTCCTATGTAACAAGGATCCTTACCCTCTACTAGTGTCCCAACTAGTAGCCTGTGTTATATAGTAAGGTGATCCCACCCACTACTTAGAAATCATAATACTAGTCTTATGTACCCCTAGCTGACTACATAGGTGTCTCCTACTCCTATCTCCACTAGGTGTACCCCCTTAATAATTATTAATAATAGTGGTAGCTTCGTGTACCCCTAGCTGACTACATAGGTGCCATATGCTCCTATCTCCACTAGATGTACCTACTACCCTGCCCTATTCGATCAGCTCCCTAACTCGTAGATACCCGTGCTGGCCCCACAGTGGGGTGTATCACTCCCCAAAGTGGCAACCCGATACAACGGAGATGCACGGCTTATACCTACACGATGCAACAACGTCTTACCTACAGCCCGGGTCCACACACGCATATGAAACCTGTTGAACTTGCGTTGCCACCGCTAACCCGTTTGGCCTCTTATAGTCAAGCCCAGTATGCGTGTCCCGTCCTCGACTTGGGTCGAGCCACAAAGATACGTTTGGGTTACTGGTTGAAATGGGCCCCCTTTCCTCGACACAAGCTTCCCACCTATGCTTGGTCCCCTCTAGTAATTCTTACTTAACCCCTTCTTATTCATGTCTACTTACATGCTTAAATTTTGGTTAAGTATACACTAGTTATGTCTTACATGTTACCCACGTCCTCCACTTAACCCCTACATCATCCTCATGCCTTAATACATGCTTTATCTTTGTAAAGTGCTTATAGGTTATATTTTACATGTCATTCATATTACCCCCAACATCTGGGTTTAACCAAGCGCCTTGGCCTTATTTTCCATTAGACCCTATGTCTATCCATTAATTATGTGCTTGTGCTACATCATCAGTCTTATCATTTAACTTGGTTATTTCCGTTTATACCAACCTTCAACTTGCTTATTAATTCAATTCTTAACTTGCACTATATTAAGTCCATTAATAAGCCCACAACATTTTATTCCTATGATTCATACATTAACCCCCGTTAAGGTACAATAACATGTTCTTATTCAATCTTTACAACCAAGTACCCCTTAACTTACAGACACACTGGAGAGAGAGAATAATTCCCTAAATAGCAACCCCGAAGACCGGAATCAACATCAGATTGATACTCAGAGGATTATCCAACCTAACCAATGTTTTGTTCCTTTTTATAATATAACTTATGTCGCCTTCAATTGTAAATTCGTTCTTGTCTTTACATATTGCTTAATCTACAATGAAGTACATCTTTCATTACTACGTAAGTTATCTCGTCTTATCCATTGTTCCGCCTAACTTACTTTATTCCATAAGTTATCATTCCCACCTAGGCATTAATTAAGATTTACTTAACTCAACCATTCATGTCATAACAGTTAAGTGTCATTAGCCTGGTCATATTACTTAACCCACCCATTCATACCATATTGGTTATGTGTCATTAGCCTAATCATATTACTTAACCCACCCACTCATACCATATTAGTTAAGTGTCATTAGCCTAATCATATTACTTAACCCACCCACTGGTCTAATTACCACGTTATGTTGGTTAAGTATTAATTTTCGTATTTCCACACGTCACCCACTTAATCCCCATGTCCCACCACATGTTTATCTGGTTAAGTATTTCTTAATTCATTAAGGCCGTAACCCTATAAAGACCTCTCACATTAGACTAACATTTATTGCAGCTGGATTTGCCGGGCGGTTCCGGGCAGTCTTACACGATAAAAGAGTGTAACCTCGTGTCTTTACAAATGTTACGCTTTTAATTTGGGCCTAGGACCTCTCACATTGGGCTACCATTTGTGACTACTGGATTTGCCGGGCGGGTCCGGGCAGTTTTACGTCATAAATAAGTCCAACCTCGTGTCCTAAGCATTGATTATCACTTATAATCTTTTACCCTAGTCTTAATAATTTCCCTATTCAAATTATTAATTAATTCCTAATTTAACGATGTCCATAATTGACTCAATTATGTTCATCGATTAATGGTATGCAAAATCATACCAATTTTTCCACAATTTATCTTATGCCATTAAAGGCAACTTATCTCAATTTATATTTATCCCTCCTTTAAGGCTATTACATTCCAACTACCCAAAACCAACTTAGGCGTGTTCATATTAGCCCATTTTCAAGACATAAATTATCATATGTGTTTCAACTACAAATCTCACATAATTAACATATGCCCAAGTTCTAGATTACATGTCCGTTTTACATATGCCTAATTTATACCAAATTTACTTATGTTCAGTTCATGCCATTTTATATGTATGCCAAATTTATGCCAATTTACACCTATCAAGTTCTAGCCAAATTACATATGTCAATCCCAATTCTTGCAATTACCATTTTAATGGCAATACCCAATTATCAAATTTCATATTAATGGCAATAATTCCCATATATCCAATTTTCATGTTATGCCATCAATTCCACCAATCACATATATCCAAATAGGTAATATTCCCATACTTTTCCCCCGTATTCAATCGTACGCAAAATCGTGGTTTAGGCCTAGATCCGAAGTTGATCTAGGTTCATCAAAAGAAAATAAATAGGGGAAAGGTAGAATTTGCAATAAAAACAAGATAAGAGAGAAAACAGCATAAATCATCATGATAGGCATAAAGATTAGATCTTGATAATAATATCAACATGAATCTAAGAAACTGATTTACAACGACTGAATAGAGCATAAGAATGGAGATGAACAAGTCTCAAAACCCAAGGTTCAAAGGTAAACAGGAATAGATCTGAATTGATAAACATGCTTATATCCAATTACACTTTATTCCATAGCCATATTAAAATTATGTATTTTAATCTAAAAAGTAACTAGAACTTACATAGCATGGCTAGCGAATTAAGAACTGAAATCGATGTAGAAACGTTGTAGCGGTGTTGATTCATCTCCTTGAATTGTTGTACAAGTCTTCATCTTTGCATTGGATTGCGTATGAAAGCTTAAGAAGAAGATTAGAGACGGCGGCCATGACCAAGAGGGATTTTAGCAGCATAATGGTGGCTAGACGTGTTATATTGAATTAGGGTTTAGGCATCAGGGGGGTTTATATAGGGTTAGGCAAGTGAATCTGGACAGAAAACTAGACTAGAAACATCAGAACGCACCCAGTCCCAAAAGTGGGCTCGGGGACCAGGTCGACACCCAAGTCGACTGTGCAGTCGACCTGGTCTTGGGGGTGTCGACTGCCCAGTCGACTCCCTAGTCGACCTGGGGTGCTTGGCGGGAAATTTCCCGCCCCGTCTGTCTGGGTTTTGAAATTCGAATTTGAACTCGAATTCGAACTATTTTGAACTCTGAAAATTTCTGAAACTTCGGAGGGCCATATCTCCCTCATACGGACTCCGATTCTCGCAAACTCGGACTCGTTTACAAGCAGAATTTCGAGACGAATGTAATATTTTAACCCGTTTCCCTTGATTCTGAATTTAAAATTTAATTCTTCCATGTTTCTTGTATTAACATGTTATCAAAATTCGGGTTGTTACAACGCTTCACAAAACTTAATACATTCCCTTTGTGAGTGACATTAACGGACGTGAGGTGTGACATTTACTAGAAAGGAAGCTTACGGTTTATACTATACATGTTTTTCTTTTGATGTGTGAAGAGAGGCTGCGGCTTACACTGAAAGGAAACTCACCATTTTTGTTTGTGGAGGGGAGTTTATTGCGTGTAGAAAACATGAAGTGACTGCCTATTTATAGTAGGAAGAAAATTGAGATAAGAAGAACATGAGCATTCATATGGTACAAGCGTAGGTGTAAAATTTTCCTCCTATACGTCTGAGGGTAAGGATGTATGATGTGAAATTTACCATTGATTTTTCATTTCAACGTTAATGTTGAAGAAACAGCATAGGTTAGGTGTAAGGTTAGGTGTAGACAAAATTTTATGAATTCTTAACGAGTACGTATGTGCGGTGAGTGATGTAGAGGAAAAACTTAAGGTAGGCTTTATTTGTTTCAACGTAGACATGAAGCTGGGCACGGTACCAATTTGTATTTACTAACAACATAAGATATAATTCAAATGGAGACCCCACGTCCTTTCAATAAAAGCTACACTTCATTCGAACTGTATTTTAGTGAAAAAGTAATCACGTTTCCATACTATGTACAATAGGTAGAGGAAAAGATTTCAACCCATAGGACATGCGTGTAGGTAGAGGGCATCGTATAGGGTGTGGATTGCCATGCTTAGAACTGAAGAAATGGGATGTTGCCGCTGGGAATTTTACTTTAAGAATATTGGCTGGATATATATTTTGTACCGCACACTTCTTAACAATAAAAGAAATATTTATTTATTTATGTACTTTATTTTGATGTGTTTTGGGTAAACTGGTTATTAAATTATACCATCAACGGTCATTGCATGTTTTGCGTCGCAACATACGAACCCAAACATAACGAGAGTGGACGTACATCTATGTTTTTGTAACACCCCACATCTGTTAAGGTCACTCACAAAGGGAATGCCTTAACTTCAATGGAGTATTATGGGTACTGGAACAGAAATATTACAAGACAGACATATATAAAACAACGGAAAATAAAGTGGAAGTACTTCAAATCATTTTTTAAATATAAATGTTTACAAGAAAAGCCCATCAACTTCCAATACCCATTTTCATAGTTAAAATATCTGTCTTGCTCAAAAACAAAGAAGCATAAAAACAAACTGCAGTATTCCGCAATAAAGCAAAGCAAGCCATAGCCAAGAGAAATCCAAGCCATACATGAAAGAGCCTTGGAGCTTGGTAAGATCCGAACTAAGCTGTATTCCCACCCTATGAACCTAGGGGGAGGGGGGAAACGGAAGAAAAAGAGGCGAAACAAAACGGGTCAGTCATAAAGACTGAGTAAGTCCTAGTGACTTTCAGCATAAAAATAGATAAAGATAACATGGCATGAATAAACTGAAAGTTAACGTAAGCATGATGACAAGGTAGGCTAGATAAACTAAGATAACAAGATAAACTTCGGGCACGATGAAACAAGTATAACGTCCTATAATTCCTATCAATTATCCCACTGCATGGTTTCTATCAAGAATAACATCGCAAGGTTTCTAAGCTTTACCATTAAAACAATATCTATTTGCTCTGCACCACCTAACTAGCATCCACATAAGTGTCTTACATTGAATGATCCGTATTCCTACTAGTGTCCCAACTAGTGCCCTGTGTAACAAGGATCCGTACCCCCTACTAGTGTCCCAACTAGTAGCCCGTGTTATATAATAATTACAACGTGATCCCAATCCCCGCAATTATGGTAGCCTTCAGGTGTACATCGATTTTGAGGATTCCACCTCGATCACCCCAATGGCCATGTATATATTCGATGCACCCTTACTACCTTATCGATCGGCTCCCTACTTGACCTAGTTCTTGTTTGTGTCACGCGGCCCCCTACTTGTAGATAACTGTGCTGGTCCCACCATGGGGTGTATCAAGTCCCATGGTGGCAACCCTGACACAATCAAGATGCACAGCTTTATACCTATTAATGCCTAGTGGCTAAATTTTCTGCGCCGAAGTGTGTGCACGCCCGCACTCCGTTAGAACCTGCACTGCTGCACCAACCGCCGCTAATTTGACCTCTTATAATCAGCCCAGTAATCGTGTCCCACCCTGCCTAGCTCAGGGTTCCGTTGATACCTAATGTGGGCTACTGGTGAAATGGGTCCCCGTTACTAGGTTTTTCTAATGGTTAAGTCTGTGGGCCTATACTCTCTGATATTACCCACCAACCCCGATGTGTACTTAACCCCGCTACTGATTCAAGCATGTGTATTTAATGGTTAAGTGTATGTGGGCCTATATTTACTAATATTACCCACCAACCCGATATGTACTTAACCCTTCTACTCGTTATGTTACCATGGTTAAGTGTTTACCTAAGTTAACTTAACCTTTCTCGCTTATTATGTTTGATTGGATAAGTGTGGTTTATTAACTTAACCCCATTCGTCTATCTGGTTACATTGGTTAAGAATTTTCTTGTTAACTTAACCCCATGTGTTACTTAACCCTACCACGCCTCACATCAGATTGGTTAAGTGCATGTTGACTTAACCCCATCACTAGTCATATTATAATGGTTAAGTGTTATCAACTTATTCAAGTTAACTTAACCCACCCGCTTGTCCTGTTATGTTGGTCAAGTGTTACTACTTAAACGCAACCACTTGTCTAACTAACCCATCGTATTAGTTAAGCATTCTCATTAACTTAACCTCACTCTCTAGTCCAGTTTAATCATGTTATAATGGTTAAACATTTGCTTAACCTTACCCAATCCCGTAGTCAACATATTAAATTGGTTAAGTGTCCAGATTAACCTAATCATATTACTTAACCCACCCATTTATATCATATTGGTAAAGTGTTCTTATTTACTTAACCCTACCCACTGGTCTAATTACCACATTACGTTAGTTAAGTATTACTATTCGTATTTCCACATGTCACCCACTTAACCCCCATGTCCCACCACATGTTTATCTGGTTAAGTATTTCTTAATTCATTAAGACTGTAACCTTATAAAGACCTCTCACATTAGACTGACATTTATGGCAGCTGGATTTGCCGGGCAGGTCCGGGCAGTCTTACACCATAAAAGAGTCTAACCTCGTGTCTTTACAACTGTTACGCTTTTAATTTGGGCCTAGGACCTCTCACATTGGGCTGACATTTGTGACTACTGGATTCGCCGGGCGGTTCCTGGCAGGTTTACGTCACAAATGAGTCCAACCTCATGTCCTAAGCATTGATTATTACTTATAATCTTTTACCCCAATTTGAATTTATTTCCCCTATTCAAATTATCAATTTATTCCTAATTTAACGATGTCCATAATTGACTCAATTATGTCCATCAATTAATGGTATGCAAAATCATACCAATTTTACCACAATTTATCTTAGGCCATTAAAAGCAACTTATCTCAATTTATATTTATCCCTCCTTTAAGGCTATTACATGCCAACTACCCAAAACCTATTTAGGCGTGTTCATATTAGCCCCTTTTCAAGACATAAATTATCATATGTGTTTCAACCACAAATTTCACCTATTTAACATATACCAAAGTTCAAGATTACATGTCCGTTTTACATATGCCTTATTCATAACAAATTTACATATGTTCAATTCATGCCTGTTTACATGTATGCCAAACTTATATATGCCTAATCTTAGACAATTTTACATATATACCAAGTTTCATGCCTTTTTATACATATATCAAGATTCATAGTTTACATGTTTACAAAGCTATGCCCAATTCACATAGATCAATTTTTAGCCAAATATATGTATCAATATTCTTGCCATATTTTACATAGGTCAAGTTTCATACCAACTACATGTATTCCACGTTTACCCCAATTTACCCAAGCTAGCAAAATTTTAATTATAACGATAATACCCAAATTCAAATTTCGTGTTAATGGCAATAATACCCAAGTATCCAGTTTTCATATTATGCCTTAGATTCTACCAAACACATATATCCAACAAGGCCATATCCCAATATTTCCCCCGTATTCAATCGCACGCAAATCGCAGTTTAGGCCTAGGTCCGAAATTGACCAAGGTTCATCAAAAGAAAACAAATAGGGGAAAGGTAGAATTTTGCATAATAAATAGATCAGAGAGAAAAACAAAATCATGATAGGCATAAAGATTAGAACTTGATGATAACATCATTACGAATCAAGAAAACTGCTAAATAAATCACAAACTTGTCATGAGAATAAAGGTAGACAAGTCTCAAAACTAAATATTCAAAAAGCAACAGGAATAGATCATACTTAATCCAATTCCACTTTAATTCATGGCCACATTATAATTAAATATTTAAATCGGAAAGCAACTAGAACTTACAGAGAGTGGCTAATGAATTAGGGAGTGAATTTGTCGTAGAAAGTTGCAGTGTCATTGATCTATCCTCTTGAATTTGTTGTAGAAGCATTGATCTTTGATTTGATTTGGGTTTGAACGCTTAAGCTTTAATTTGGAGACGGCGGCCATGGCTCAAGAGAGATTCCAGCAGCATTTAGGTGTAAGAATGATTTTTATGAATTAGGTTAGGTCTAGGTGTTATTTTATAGGTGTAGCAATTCATTTCAGCCATCAGATTAACCCTAAAACTCATCCGGATCATCAAAACTCGTCCCGGGACTCAAAAATGGGTTCTGGGCCACCCCAGGCCGACCAGGTCGACCTGTACAGAGGGGGGGTCGACACTATAGTCGACCTGGGGGGCAGGTCGACTATAGTGTCGACACTATGGTCGACCTGGGTCAGTCCGCCAGAAAGTCTGCTGAAATCTTGTTTTGGCCATATCTTGGTCATACGGACTCCGATTTTCGAAAACTCGGACTCTATTTCGCGTATTTTTCCGAGAGGAACGCAATGGTGATGTCCATTTTACCTAATTCCTTATTCTTGAAATAGTTATCCTTATTTTACTATCTTTTCCGTTACGTACGCCGTTATCGAACTAAATTTTCTTCTCTTCCATGTATTAATTAATTCTCCTTATGCATCACCATTATTTACCTACCATAAGCATATTTTCATATATTTTATTTCATTTTTAATTATATTAAAAAAAATACGGGGTGTTACAGTTTTGCTATTCTGGTCATAACGAAATTAATTTTATTGAAAACGAACTCTGTTTTCTCAACGACGATATTTTAATTTATCGGTTCACCTCTAAATTTCGCTCACCGATAAAACAACTCCGATTGGCACCAAAATGGAAATCTAGCAATAATTAGTTATACATTTTCCAATTTATATTTTCAATCAGTACATACGAGTATTTGCCCATGTGTTGAGCACGGGCCACATCCCAGTACATATATAAATAGTATAATTTATGTTGAACGCTCTAAATTCGTACTGATGTTCACGAACTCCATTTTTCTATAAATAAATTCAATATAAAATTCATTTATATTACCAAATAAATATTTAAAATGGATTTAATTATTCGTAATTAACGTTCACAAATCCTGGATGTTACATTCTTCCCCCCTTAAAAGAATTTCGTCCCCGAAATTACAAATTAAGAAGAATGCTCTAAATCCAATCATTTTAAAGTAATTATTTTTGAATTATCCTCAAAATAAATTCGAACTCTTTAAAATTTCGAAAATTTCGCCAGCACCTCCTCTACCTGGCTTGATCAGAACAACTACAAACGCCACTTCGGGCCTCAACTTCTCCAACAGAAAACCAAAAGCCAAATGGCTACCCAACTCAGGTGTATAAAACTAATCACTCCAAAAATATTAAGGTTTACCTATTTGTCGTTCAACTCAAATTCCAATTTCCACAGCAAATCAACTAGTTGCTCTTCATCTTCCAATCTGTACTTCCAATCTGTGTAACCAAACCAAATCCATACCCATCTGGGATCTGCAATTAACTCAGCTCACAATACAAGCAACAATCGAAAGTTAAATCATCCAGTTCGTTTCATGACCGATTTTATTTCTAATTCATTATCATGGACTTTATTTCCTTGCTTCCAATTCATTCAATTTCTTTGGTTAAACTCAATTAATATCCCATATAGATATTTACGGGTTTGTATTTTCTTTGTTTTAATATACCTTATACTAATCGATTAATATTCGATATATTTCTACTATCATCCATTCGAATTTCAAATTTATTTTATTCAATCCCACTTAATCAGCTTTAGACTTACTTCCATATCCAATTAACCAATTGGTTTCTAATTAGTTCAATTTCATTTCACAACCGATTTGGATTTCAACTAAATCAATCAAAATAACACAACAACCAATATTACTATAATATAGAAAATTATTTCATTTCTCTATAAAAATATTTTGGGCAAAATTATTTTACCCTCTTTAGAAACAATATCGTATCAGTTACCAGTTCAATACGGTTTCCCAACACTTGAATCAATCAGTCAACACAATATAAAACATTTTTATATAAAATCTACGAATACGCTCTCCCGTATATATAGTCAGACTCAATCTAGGATATTACTAATCCCATCTCTATCGAGTTACGCCACAGAGCCAAGGTTACTACTCAACCAATAGCTCTGATACCACTGTAACGACCCGAGGATTTTTGGCCCAGAAAATCGACATAAATACATTCACCGTACCTCATATCAACCTTCTAAACACCGAAAACACCAGAACGTTTATAGAAAGAAGTTAGAGGGTGAGATAAGAAAGGGAGGAATATTAGAATAGAAGAATAAGAAGAAGAACTAACGCATCAAAATCAGAGTTCACATCATAGCGGAATAAAATATAATATAGAAATAATCTTTGTTGAGCTTGAAATAAATACTTACAATTATCAGAGTACATCAACACTTCTGGACAGTTATAATAACCTGTCCTCATATACACACATAGCGGAAAAATATTATATAATATCATACGTCCGGACCCTTCCAGCTCGTCTCTGGACTTCGCGGCATCCGATAACCTGGACCTGTACAAGCCGGTCTAACCCGAGCATTACAAATACTGGGTCAGTCTGGTGAACCAGAGTGAGAAAACAAACTAAGTTTTAGGGGAATCATCCAACTTGATTTTAAAGTTCAAAATCCTTTTGAAAGAAAAGGATAATAGTAAGACCAGCCCACACATAAACACAGACGTTTTTACGTTACTATAATCCGAAACATTTTTGAAATCAATATCTTTTCTGATATTATAATAGTGTCTAAATACAAATAAATATCAATCTAGCAGAACGCTTGCATTTCACGCTCTACATATATAGTATACAATCAAAACCGCGGGCGCTTATTGGAGATTGGATTCCGACTATGACAAGGTATGGATCCACCTGCCGATAGTGTATCTCTAGAGAGGAATATAGTGGGATCAACAAGAACATCTTGCAACCCGGCCCACACATGACTGACCACTCATTTCTCTTGAGTGTATCGAATATATTGCCACCTACGGTTGCTAGCAACATAACCATTCCCGGGAGATACAGAAATGAAAAGAAGTAAGAAATACAAATATTCTCTAGATGGTGACAATACACCCTAATGGGTGCGACGCACATTGCCTGCCCAATTTCAGTCATTTCCCAGTTGATGAGGCTTGAGGTTATAATCATCTTTTGGAACATCTAGCCATCTTTCACTTTGAATGCCACATCGTCAGATCCGCCAGAAAATCACTAATTGATGCCCTTAAATATACTCTGTAGTTAAGTTAAGAGAAGTGCCCTTCTCTGCCACCAACTATAGTACGTTTGAAGTAATCAACGTACGTAATCTCTTGGGAAATACCCTGTCAGACATCTATCCATACAAGTCATCCAGGAACAGAATGAACCGAAGGTACCCTCCTACCACATACTATATACGTATCACCCCAAGGATCAGTAGTGAGTAGTCCTTGCAATCCGAAGATTCCACTCACGACAGAATCACTGCCGAAATATCTCTGGCTGCTAAACCCGAGAAATTCAACATGTAGTTCTTCCGCATATGACAATCAATGGTCTTCAATTAGCACCTTTCACGATTTCGCATTCATTGGGCGGAATGGTTTCCGAATATAAATTCGATCCCGGTCTTTCTGTACTAATAATCGCATTAGCCAGATTTGATAGTCGGTTATTTAACTATCAAATAAACAATCATTCATCCATAAAAAATAAACCAACTTATTGATTTAATACCTAGCATCATTTAACCTCTTTAATTAACCGTTTGTTAATTATACTCTAAATCTTCCAATATTTGGAATACGGCTTCCTGCTTCTTATTATAACATAAAAATATTCTCGATTCATTTCATTTAATTTATAAACATTTCAATACAGTTTATAATAACCTTTACGAAAATCATAACTTATTCTCCTCAACTCCTCTTGTTTATAAACTAATATCATCCTCGGATAATCATGAAGTCGTTCAAGTTGGGGTATTATATTTACCTCTCAGACCTTGGTCAACAACATTCTCGTCATCAGAACAGATAGAAGTTTATTAACCCATTCGTTTTTCTTTAAAAACTTTATTTAAATCTCTTCGCGTTTACTTATTAAATTCTTAAGTAACTCTTATTCATGCTATTCTTTTTTCCTTATTAATCATTCACAACGTTTCATACTAACTTCTATTCTATAAATAGAATCCTTTATAAATCACTTAAAATATTCTTTTACATATATATATATATATACACACACATTTCAAATCATACGTAAATATAGTTTACAATTCTTATATAAATATCTTTACCATTCTTATTTAATTATTCTTTACAAATCTGATATACTACTAATACAGATCACTCCATTTACCGTTTGTAACAACGTTACACATTTATATTTTTAAAACCCTTAGTCCTTGTTTATCATATCCTTTTGAAATCAATCCCAACAACTTGTTCGTTGTATAATTCATATAACAGTCTTTTATAAATGTCTTTTTTTTAATCCAATAGTTTAATTTATTATTATGTAACAAATGTTACACATCTTATTACAAAACCTTTAATTCCATTTGCAAATATCATTTGTAAATCATTAGCGACGACTAATATTCGATCCCATTCCAGAACTCTTATCTTCATTTGAAAATACCATTTGCAATTTATTACCAATAATTAATATTCGTTGTCATTTCAAACCTTTAACTTGGCTTATATTCTCAACTATTGGATTAAAATCCAATTATCAATCCATATTTGTCATTTCAACTCCAATCCCATTTATAAATTCAAATCCCATTTATAAATTCAATTCCATTTATAAATTTAATTCCATTTATAAATTCACATTTTATATCTCCAACTCTGATTTCATTTAAAAATTTGAAATATCATTCCCAACTATATACACATATATAGTTCCATAATTCCGTTAATTTTATTCGCGAAAAATCATTTTCATCACATTTATAAACTACGTTTATAAAAATAACCATTAGTTATGAGAAACCACCATTCAACTTGTTTAAATCGATTCTCGTATATTTCCACTTCCATTAGTTCATTCTTAACGTCTTAATATTCCATTCACGCTACTTAAACAATTCTTCACAGTCATTTCAATATTTCCGTATAGCTTATTCTGTTAAACTATTTGTTTATTAATACTTTGGAATTCCCATTTTTATTTATAATTTAATTAATTATAAAACGTAAATAAATGTCGATGTTTAATATTTAAACATAAACATCGTATTGTAAATCCATATATAAATATAACTTTGAAAACGTTCACAACCGATTGAATATCGATTTCAAATCATTCTTTTCGATGGTACTAAAGAGGCAATTGTCTACTAAAGTACCAAACCGTGAAAATTAGTCAATTCCATATTCAATAACAATATATAATTATATTGATAAACATTATCAAAAATCGTGAGGAATCCGGTTGGATTCCTCCAACCTGTCCTTCCCTGCATCACCATGGGTTATCTCAATTTCAATACAATAAATAGTTTAACTAATAACAGCCAACAATCAATTAACACCATCCATTCAAACACCCAATTATTTATTAACCACGTTTATATTATTATAAACGTACCCAACAAGGTAAGTTACCTTGTTTGGAATCTATTCGTTAAAATAGCGATTTAATTTGATTAAATTAAACAAACACTTAATTTAATCAGTGAATATTAAAATGTTCAGCATTCGTGCAAATAGTCATTAAACCATCAATCATTAGCAAGCAGAGCGCAAAAAATAAAAACCCGGTTTACAGAAAATATAAACGGAATAAACTGAGTGAGTTAAACTCACCTTGAATTGGTTCGTCGAAAAAACAATTTTTTTGATTTAATTAAATCAAAATTTCCAATAGACTCCATCATCGTCCATTCCAGCTCTAGAATGTCATGCTTCCCAAGACAGTTCCAGCACTTCTAGTCTTGTCGAATTCTGGTAACATTGGAGTGCGTTAAAACATTTATACAGTCAGGATTTTAATTTAAACTAATGAAATCTTTAACCAAATTCTGATGAACGTTAATTAATGAGACGCTTATATAATTGGCCACGTTCAGACTTCTCGTTAGGCATCAAAATAACATACTTATCCCGCATATATTACCTACTGTTGTACTTTCGAAGGGGACTCTCCCTCTGTTCATTTAGTCCATGCACTTCTTTTTCCTTTTAATTTGTGTTAAGGCCCGACCCAGCAAATTCCGATAGTAGCCCACATAGACACACTTTTACATGTCACTAGCATTCTTCTCCATCCTTTATTTCTGGAACCTGCTCCTGTTAGAAATATAATTTGAAATTTATTAGTTCATGAATTTTAAGTGTTAGTTCGTAAAGTGTTATGAGTCAAGAGTCATTTGAAAGTTTGTGTGTCTTTTAGTGAAATGGGATGTCTATTAAATGAAGTGTCATGTAAGACTCCTATATATAAAGCCTATCATTTTGTTTGTTGAAAAAAATTAAAAAAACTACAATGTAGTCATTTGTGATCTATTATGTTTCTCTCTCCTCTCTATATCAAATTCTAACATGGTATCAGAGCTAGGTTAGAGAGGAGAGAACCAGAAAGAGTCCAATAAATTTGGGCATATGGCAAGGAAATGTAGATTCAAAGATGAAGAGCAAGAGAACATGGCACAAGTGGCTGTGGAAGAAAATTTGTTTTAGAATTGTTGGTGAGAAAGTGCACCATGGAGAGAAAGTGCTCCAATATTAAAAAAATTGAAGGTGATGAGAAAGTGCTTCACAAATCGAAGAGAAAGTGCTTCGTTATTAAAAAAAATTGAAGGTGATGAGAAGTGCATCACAAATCGAAGAGAAAGTGCTTCGTTTATCATCTCAACAAATCGAAGAGAAATTTCAATTTAAGGGGAAGTGTTGGAAATATAATTTGAAATTTATTTGTTCATGAATTTTAAGTGTTAGTTCGTAAAGTGTTATGAGTCAAGAGTCATATGAAAGTTTGTGTCTTTTAGTGAAATGGGATGTCTATTAAATGAAGTGTCATGTAAGACTCCTATATATAAAGCCTATCATTTTGTATGTTGAAAGAAATTAAAAAAAACTACAATGTAGTCATTTGTGCTTTTATTGTGTTTCTCTCTCCTCTCTATATCAAATTCTAACAGCTACTCTGATTCTTTTCTTCTTTGAATGCCTCTATAGCACACTATGCTTCCGCTACTTTACACCCAACGCCACTTTTATGTTTCTTCCCTGCTTGCTTTTATGTCTCGCAAACAAGGCTGTTCTATCAAACAAACAGTGCTCCACATACTCAAAAGAACATGCACAATGCCATCGTTCGTCTCCAGTTCACCTAAAAGGAATCCACGCAAACTCTTCATTTCATAAGCTAACTCCCACGTTTCCCACTCGAGTATGACAATGCTCCAGAAAATCCTTGCCAACATGAAGCCTGCACTAAAAAGAATACTCCATGCTCACTTTCTCTCTACCGTATTTTCTTCTATTCATTCATTGCATTGCCACTTTGCAACTTCCCTTTTCCCAAACCCATGTAAGATGCCTGCTTACAGTCGTCACCAGCTCCAGACCCCGAGTAAACTTCGCCAGTCACCATGTTGCTCCTCCCCGGCCGACATCGGACCACTCGCAACCCAACTCCATCCAAAGCTGCACCTTCTGAACGCCATCGTTTGCATGCAGAACCTCCCATTTCTTCACGCAACAGTAGCACCGCTAGTACATTCTTACTGTCCACGCAAGATCACTACACCAGCAGCCCTATGTACCTATGAACTCACGCATCACGTTCCTGTACCCATCTTGCAACTTCAGATCACCCAAACATGTCCACTTCCATGCGACAGTGCTCACACTAAATAGCGCCTTCCCGCTGACCTTGCCACACTACCCCAACAGTCCGCCATTCAACTCCACCACTCATCTAAGTACACCGTCCAATCCTCCTCACTTATTCTTTTCTTTTTAAATATCTTCTCCAAACCATGCTTCATTCCCTGACTTCGCTCCAGAATTTGAAGGCTTCCCATCTGAACTACTTCGCGTCTCTACGTGGTGCATACCCAGAAGCTTTCCTTGTTTATCACTACGCGGCTTTGAATGTTTTTGATTCTTACTGGAAAAGAAGCTTACGGTTTATATTATATATGTTTTTCTTTTTATGTGTGAAGAAATGTTGCGGCTTACACTGAAAGGAAACTCTCCATTTTTGTTCGTGGAGGGGTGTTTATTGCGTGTAGAAAACATGAAATGATTGCCTATTTATAGTAGGAAGAAAATTGAGATAACAAGAACATCAGCTTTAATATGGTATAAGCGTAGGTGTAAAATTTTCCTCCTATAGGTCTGAGCATAAGGTTGTATGATGTGAAATTTACCATTGAGTTTTCATTTCAACGTTAATGTTGAAGAAACAACATAGGTTAGGTGTTGACAAAATTTTATAAATTCTTAACGAGGAAGGTATGTGCGGTGTGTGATGTAGATGAAAAAGTTAGGGTAGGCTTTATTTGTTTCAACGTAGACATGAAGCAGGGCACGGTACAAATTTGTATTTACAAACAACAGAAGATATAATTCAAATGGAGACCCCAGTTCCTTTCAACAAAAGCTACACTTCATTTGACCTGTATTTTAGTGAAAAAGTAATCACGTTTCCATACTGTGTACAATAGGTAGGGGAAAAGATTTCAACCCATAGGACGTGCGTGTGGGCAGAGGACATCGTATAGGTTGTGGATTGTCGTGCTCAGAACTGAAGAAATGGGATGTTGCCGCTGGAAATTTTACTTCAAGAATATTGGTTGGAGATATATTTTGTACCGCACAATTCTTGACAATGAAAGAAATATTTATTTATTTATATACTTTATTTTGATGTGTTTTGGGCAAACTGGTTATTAAATTATACCATCAACAGTCATTGCATGTTTTGCGTCGCAACATACGAACCCAAACATAACGAGAGTGGACGTACTGCTACGTTTTGCCATTCCGGTCCTAACAAAATTAATTTTATTGAAAATGAACTCCGTTTGCTCAACGGCGATATTTTAATTTATCGGTTTACCTCTAAATTTCGCTCATAGATAAAACAACACTGATTGGCTCCAAACTAGAAATCTAGCAATAATTAGTTATACGTTTTCTAATTTATATTTTCAATCAGTACATACGAGTATTTTCCCATGTGAGGAGCACGGGCCTCATCCCAGTACATATATATATACCAGAATTTATATATGTTGAACGCTCTAAATTCGTACTGATATTCACGAACTCCATTTTTTTATAAATAAATTCGATATAAAATTCATTTATATTACCAAATAAATATTTAAAATGGATTTAAATATTCGTAATTAACATTCAAAAATCAGGGTCGTTACAGCTTTATAAATAAATTAACAAATTTTAAATCGGTTTTTTAATAAGTATAAAATGACTTATATAGTAAGATGTCTATATCTTAATGAGTTCTATAAGCAAGGAAGTCCGAAATTAACCTACGGGTTAATAATTGTTTTAAGAAAATAATTGGGTGATATTATATCAATTACATTATTAATTAATATAAAAGGAAGGATTAGTTGAAATTAGTTAATAAGTTAACTAATGTTTTAAGCTGACTAAATCGACAGTTTTAAACTGGAATTGGTTATTAGATTAGAATTTTTCAATTAATCTAATAGAAATAGTGTTGAAAAATAGTTGTCTAAATTTAGTTAGATTTCTTAAAAGTTAGTTAATCTTTAATTAATGGTGATTATAAATAATTATTGAGTTATTTATTATTAATGAAGTTAATTATTATTTTAATAAGGGCTTAAAAAGTAGTTAACTATTTTAGTTAAGGATGAAGTAAACTACTTTTACTTTAGTTAATGATGAAGTTGGTTATTATTTTAATTAATAATGATTGAAGTGAATGATTTTTAAATGGGAATTCATTTAAGAAGTAATCGATTTTGTAATGAAATTTTAATTGAATACTATATATGGGTTTTGAAAAGGGATTTGATAACAAATTCAAGTCTTATAAACAAAAGTTTATAAAAGAGATTTAAGTTAATGTGAGGGGTTTAAACAAGCATTTACTTAAAAATGAACTAAGAAAAACAATTTTATTTGAAAAAAGATTTTCAAATGATGAAAAAGGAAGGTCCTTTAATGGATTGATGTTAAAGGGTTGGGTAAAAGATTTCGTAAGGGATTGGTAATGGATTTTTATAATAAATCAGAGTGTAATCAAAATTGTATAAAGAGGTTTAAACTAAAGATTGTGTTTCAGCAAAGGATTATTTAATAAAGGAATTACGTAAAGGGTTTTTAAATTGGAAGGAGATTTGGCAAATGTTAGTTATGGGTATTAAGCCATCTTTGAATAAAATAGAAAAAAGGACTTAAGATGTCATAATTAATATTAGTTTAACATTAAAAACTTTTATCTGTCTTAAGGTAAAAACATTGTTGAGTCATGGTCTCAGAGGTAAACAAAATACCCCAACTTGAACGACTTCACTATTACCAAGGAATGGTACTAGTTTGAAATGGTAGAGATATTGGAAATAATTTTTTATTTCCATAATAAAGATTGCAGCTTTATTTTTGTAAAGATGGAAATTGGATATAAACTATTAGGCTTTTTAGTAAACAATGTATTACTTAACATTGTATGGCCCAGGTATGAAGATGATTATACTCATACCATTTGGTTAAGTATATAGCACTATTTTCTAAGTAACTAAAATAGTACGATTTTTTCAATATATTTATTTAAAGAAATAAGTAAATGGTTAAGGTTTTCAAGGGAATGGAAATAGGAAGTTATATTGGTTTGAAAATTGGAATGGATGTCGGATATTAAATTATTAAGTCTATAAATGATAGTGTTAACTTCAATATGTAAAGTTTTATAGTTAAATCAAAACCATTTAGGTTTATATAATAAATGATGTGTCTTATGACATTACTTTGGCCCATATAAGGTTTGGTGATTAGACCTATGCCATTTAGCTATGTATATATAGCAATATTTTGAGGCAAGGGAAACTAAAAGGGGTTTACGTGAATATGATTATTCAAAGGATATAAGTGTTGGTTTACATTTTCATAGTAATGAAAATAGGAGAGCTTTGTTGAGATAAGTATATAAAATCAAATTTTAAGAATTGATGAAATGTTTTTAATGAATGGTTTTTAAATAAAAGCGTCTGAGCTGCCAATATATTAAACCGTATTGCTCTGAATTGATAGCTAAAAACCTACTATCAATAAATAAATCCCTATGAATTTTGACGAGTTGTTTTAAAGAGACCGGGATAGGAACTGGACCAAAAACCACTTCGAATCAACTTTGTGTTTGGAAATAACTTGCAGGAATGCTTATAAAGATGATCTGAAGACATATATCTTCAAAGCAAGAGGGTTATTCGTTGATGTCTCTGGTTAATTGTAACACCTCTTAATTTAATACACCATAATTATATAATGAAGATAATAAAATGAGAATTAATTAATAAAATATTTAGAACTGATAAAAAGACTTTACTGTTGCGTTCGTTACGAAATTCTGGTTCAAACAGGCTTTTTGTTTTCGTAAATCGGATTAAATTTGAAGAAGTTATAAACAAAAGAAGACTGGACTAAATAGTATATAATATACAATAATATGAAATAAAACAGCATATAAAAACAACGGTAAGTGGGCAACCCAGCCCCTTAACTGGGCTGACACAGGGTGTAACAACCCGGAAAATCAGAACCAATTTAAAAATTTTATTTTGGTCATTTTAATGAATTTTGAATATTTAAAATTAATTATTTTAAATAATAATGACTTAAAATTTATTTTCGATGAAGTTAGAACGTATAAATTTATTTTAATTATATAATGAGCCTGAAATGTCGCGGCAATTGGAAAATTCGATTTCAGATTTCAATTGAATATACAGAATTCAATATATGTCAGAATTGGACGAAACAAGAAATATTTGAATCCGATTTGCAATATCTTTCTAACGGATGTAAGGAACTGAGATTTCACTTTATAAATTATAAGTTACTGTTGACGCCAAAAAATGGTCATCAACGGCCAAAAGTTGGATTTGAGCATGATATATGAAGAAATATCAGAAAAAGCAAAAAAAAGCAAAAAAAAAAAAAAGCAAGACAACAACGTTTTTATAGTGGTTCGGCGTTATTGAGCCTATGTCCACTTTATAATCTCATAATAATATCATAAAGTCGGAGATACAATGAATGAGATCGTCAAGATCTCTATTACATAGTCGTTTTTGAGGAATATAGCAAGTATTTCATGATGAAAGTGGTTGCCAGCCGTGATTGAGTCATGCGTGGGCCAAAGAGTTAAGCTCTAATCTGAGCCAAAGATCACCTCTTTGTTGTATTGCTTGGTGTATTTATAGGCAGTAGGCTTCAATAAATGGAGGTGCCATGTGTCGGTTGATCCATGTGAATAGCAGATAACGGAGCTAAGTCTTGATTACGTGGAGAAGTTCCCTTCAATACGTGATAGCATAAGTATAGCTTGATCCAAGTTTATATCCCTTAGAATAGGTAGTTGGACCAAGTAAGTAGGCTATGAAATAGATCTCATGACCAAGTCATTAATGTAGTGTAAGCTGATCTCAAAACCCTCTACCTAGGTCTCTCAAGCTGAAATACTTCTATCTAGGAGCCCATGAGCCAAGGAGCCACGAACCAAGAATGTTCGGGCTTGTCCAAGCCCAAGCTTGAGCCCTGAACAAACCCGTGATGGGTCCATGGGTTGAAGGCCTTGCTAAAAGGCGGGTCAACACTTTGCCCCCCAAAGTACATCGTGTGGCAGACGGGATGTACTTTGAATAAGTCGAGCTACATCCCTTCGGAATGTCATTCATCTTTGACAAAGCAATGTTGAATTGTCATGTCTTTGGGAGTAGTCCTGAAGCTTGGATTCTTTTTTCTTTTCTGCCTCGTCGATTCAAGAGGTCGAATGAAATCATTATAAGTCAAGCTGGGTCGCTGGATTTTGTACATGGCCATTCATAAAGAGTCTTCGCCAAATGGTGTCATCTTCTTATGCAAGTCGAGGACATGGTCAAGCAATGTCGAATTCATAAGAAGTCTCGCTTGAATGAGTGAGCCCAGTCATGTCGAACACAGAAGCAGTCTTGCTTGAATGAATAAGACAAATTGTTTCATGGTCTGAAGGTATAGTATATATCCTTTGAATCACGTGTCAAGTCAAGGACGTCTTCTAATTCAGTCTGTAAGCTGATGGTCATGCCCACAGCGTCGGTGGGTAACAAACGAAGCCAGTGGTCATGCCCCCAGCGTCAATGGGGGTCGAGCTAAGTCAGTCGGGCATCCAGTCCTTAAGCCTTTATACTCTCCGTCGTTGTTTCTGGTTAGAGTTGCAGGTTTGTTAGTCTTAGCCAACCCAAGTTATTTTATACTCTCTCTCGAGTCAGCGAGAGTTAGAGTTGAACGCGCAAACAGTTGAATCACATTTGTCTAGGCATTGTTCCTTCACTTTAGTCGGAAACTGAGGATCATTTCATCGAGCGTCAGCGAACTTAGTCACTTTAGTCGGGATAAACTTATCACTAAAGCGAGTCTTGAACTGATTCCATGTAACTTGGTCTTCTGGAGTAGCTACCTTAATAGCATTCCACCAATTCATTGCCCGTCCTTGCAGCTGACGGGATGCTAGCTTCCTCTTCATTGCATCCTCGATCCCAAAGTCTTCGAAGATACGCTCACAACTTTCCAACCAATCCTGAATATCCGTAGCCAACTCCGTTCGGTGGAACGACTTCCCACCGAGACTAGTATAATCCTTGTTAAGCTTGGCGAAATCCGTCCTAAGTGCCTGCACCGCTGCACCACCACCGTCACCAGCATTAGGAGCTGCTCTCTGAACATCTCTAAGCATCTCCCTCAAAAAGTTAGTGAACATCGTCCTTATATCAGGGGCGTTCCTATCATTAGCCCTCGGCCTCGTGTTCCTCAAGTTTCGGCTCATTGTCTTATCTATAAAGAGAAAACGATTAACCATCTTCTTGGTAGTGCCAGTGCTGTGCGACTTCAACTTTATATATACTAATAACGTATATATATATAGCTTTTGAAAACCAAAATAATCACAAATACGCGCTCTCATATACGTATACTATCTCTCCCTGATAACTACCCTAGGTTAACTACGCAACCTAGAGCTCTAATACCAAATGTGACGGCCCGCCCCGCACCACCCGACATTTCCTCTAAAACGCGTTGTACGGATGTCCAACCAGCATGGAACGGTCATCAGAAGAAAAGAAAGAAGGAGGAGAACTAGCCAAGAACCTATAGAATGTCTCACAGTGCATGGAATAAAATATAATACCAACATACTTGACATAAAACAGGCGAGACAGTGCATAAGCTGAAAACTAAAACTAAACATCATAGCAGCGGAAATACAGCTTATGTTCCACATCATCATTATTACAACTTTTCAGACTGTCTCTAAAGCAAAGCAAAGGAAAAGGTACACTACTAATGCCCAAAGTAGTGACCCGCAGCGACACAGGGAGAATATCTATATATATCGTATGTGGAAGCCTCCTGCTCGTCTCCGGTACAACTACTCGTGCATCACCAGCTATCCTGTCTCTAGTCTGCTCGTGAGAGCACCTAGAGTAATAAGAAGAGACATAAAACTCTGGGTCAGACAAAAAGTCTGGTATGAGCGATAAGCAGCAAAACAGAACAATAACAGGTATACTAAACCATACCTGCAACCAAAGAGTTATCACTACATGCTGTACATCCACTAACATACGGTGTAAAGAATACGGGGGTGGGGTGTTCATGTTATAGTGATAGCAAACAAATCAAGCATAGCAACCATCCTCACATCTATCACTTAGTGCGTAAAGCATACAATATCCACCACTTTGATCACCCTATTCCTTACTATGATCACTCTCCCCCGTGGAGTCGTAATAGCTCCACTGCACTGATCCATAGCCACTAGTCCTTGCTATGTCCACTCTGCCCCCATGAAGTCATGATGACTCCACTGCACTGGCTCATAGCCATGCTACGATCACTCTTCCCCATGGAGTAATAATTACCCCACTGCATTGATCTGCAGCGTAACATTCGTCTTGGTGGTGAATCAAAGTTTATGGACGTCGATAACCCCTTTGCACACGTCCCGCAGCAAACCCCAACTCATGAAGTTCACTCGTTGTTTCCCAACTGGATCCTAAGTACAAACTTCTCCTTTGGACTACCTTTGCATCTCGGGTTTTGGTCATCATCTTCTCCGGACCGGTCTTCATTTGGTTCGCAACCCCCGCCACGCGTTCAAGCTTCTTGGTCCAGTTCGTGGTCACCAGCCTCCTTCGGTTCGGTTCGCAGTCGTCAACCCCATTCGGATCAGGTCGTGAGATCCTCCCAGGTCGGGTCGGTCCGTGTCCACGAAGCAGTCTTCCACCGGGTCAGGTCGTGGTGCTCCTTCATCCTTGGCACCTCAGGTCATGGTTAACCAATCGGGTCGGGTCGTTGATGCAGCCCAGTTCGTGGCTCCTTCCTTCATGGCATCAGCTCGTGGATGCTCCGCTCTTGGTGATTGACTCGAAGGGGGTGAGGAACGTCTGGCGGCTCGTGGGGTTGGTCTGACCATCGGGTCGGGTCGGGTAGGGGCGATCTGATTCGGTCCGGTCTCCTGTACATTTCCTGCAACCCTTCCAGCGACTGTTTTACGCCACACGACGGCGTTTTCGACTAATCTAACTTTTCTAAACAATCACAAAGCATACCATACAGTCATATCAACATATAGAATTGACCACAAACACCAAAACAACAATATGATATGTTAAAACGGATCAAACATAGCCAAAACCCCATATTTTCCCTAAAGCATGTTTAAGCAAAAATAATGATAGGATTAGCAAAACTTAACCAAATCAACCCAAACTTTTAACAGAGGTCTAAAACAATATTTCAGAATTTATAAATATTTTTCCAGAATTTGATCTTGCAAAATTTCGTTAATTAACACCAATCACCCTAATTAACTGTAATTAGTGTCAAAACAATGATAATCACTCACCCTGACCACAATATAATCTCAAATCTGAAATGATTCTCTGTTTGGCATGAATACCGATGTCTAACAGCAGCTCTAACCTTGCTTTGGTGTTATTTCTCCTTAATTTGATGTAATTTAGCCTAATCTTCAATTAGAAAGTGATTTGTAGATGTTTTAGATGTTGGAGGCCATTGTTAGGTTGAAGAGAAGGTTTGTGGCAGTTGAAAAATGACAAAGAAAGGTCCCTCTAACCCTAATCAGCCCTTTTAAACTCCTAATCCCGAAATCCCCCATTGGGCCTAGCTGTTAACTACCCAATTAAGCCCGGTTAAGCTGTTTTTAACATTCTAAACCTTAATTCATCCATATCTCCCAAACGGTAAGTCCGTTTGGCTAATGTGACCACTCTACTAAAAGAGAAACCATCATCCGGAGCTAATGGAAGTGGTTTTAGTTCTAAACTCCTTACCAACCAAAATTTATGGACGAAACAAGATCAATTAGGGGCAAAATGGTCATTTAAAAATCGG
The DNA here is from genome assembly GCA_030737875.1 of Allium sativum. Taxonomy (NCBI): domain Eukaryota; kingdom Viridiplantae; phylum Streptophyta; class Magnoliopsida; order Asparagales; family Amaryllidaceae; genus Allium; species Allium sativum. The sequence goes on along the minus strand of CM060924.1, from coordinate 152,831,028 downwards.
CAAAAATCATAAACATGGGAAATGACCCCAATAGTCGTCCCCCAATGTTACATGACCATACGACTTCCTATGAAAAAGAAATAAATATTCTACGATCTTCCGATGCATAGAATGCGGGTCGTTACATTCTCCCCCCCCCCCCCCCCTTAAGAAATTTCGCTCCCGAAATTCCTTAACTAAGAAAACAAAAGGATCCCGCATGCCTATCAATCATATACAACAACCAAACATACCAAGCAAACATAACAGGACTATCCTAGCATGCGGTTTACTAATAAGGGAGTACTATATCATGATTAAAACCTTACCAGGCAAAGATTTCTGGATACTTCTTCCTTATGTCGTCCTCTATTTCCCAAGTACAATCTTCCTCATTCTCCCCCCACTGGACTTTGACTAGTTTCACCGCCTTCCCTCGAAGCTACTTCGTATCGTTCCCAGCGATACGCATAGGCATGCGGTTCCCAACCGCCTCGGGTTCAACCTCGATATCGTCCAACTGATCAGGTGAAATAGCTACATCGGGGTCATAAACAAACTTCCTTAACTGGGAAACATGAAATACGTTGTGAACTCCCGCCATCTTGTCTGGTAACTCAGCTTTATATGCTAAACCTCCAACTTGCTCGTGAACTGGGAATGGACCAACAAACCTTGGTGTTAACTTCCCCTTTTTCCAAAATGAATCACATTCTTTAAAGGAGAAATCTTTATGAATACCAAGTCTCCAACGGAGAATCTCAAATCTCTTCGTCTCGTATCAGCATAACTCTTCTGTCTATCTGGGGCCGCTTTCATTCGTTGTTGAAAAATCTTGATCTTGTCTGAAGTTTCTCTTAATACATCCGATCCAAGCACAATCTTCTCACCAGTTTCCAACCAAGATGATGGTGAGTTGCACAGTCTTCCGTACAAAGCTTCAAATGGAGCCATACCAATACTGGATTGATAACTGTTATTATAGGCTGTAACACCCCACGTCCATTAATGTCACTAACAAGGGAATGCATTAACTTCCATGGAGGTTTTAAGTGGATATAGAACAGAAAAATTACAACAAGACAGATAATAAGTAGTACTTGGAAATCTAAAACATTATTTCATTGCAGCGGAAATTAAACATGTTTGTTACATCATAAAAACCATAAATCAGAGTCAAGTACAATATCTATCTTGATAAAACAAAATGCACAACCCCATTACATAAATAGCCATTAAAGAAGATAACAAGCTGGACTTTACTTCAGCAGTCCAAGCTTTCCAAAAGAGAGATAAAGCAATCCAATCAAACTCCACTAGAGCTGGGCCCACCCTGAGGACCTGGAGGTGGAAAAAGGATAGAAATAGAGGGGGTCAGACATAAAGTCTGACGAGTATGATAATTCTAACAATACTGTTATCAAAATAACTAGACTAAGGCATGAGCTGGAAAACAAGGAAATGTCTATGAACTATTGGGCATGGAAGAGCGGATAAAGATAACGTTAAAGGCCCACCTAATTACTAACGAATAATTACTACACTGCACCACACCAGTCACCCTAAAGGTTGATCCCACTCACCGAACTTAGAAAGTTATATAAATAGCCTTGCGTACCCCTAGCTGACTACATAGGTGCCGTCTGCCCCTATCTCCGCTAGGCGTACCCTACTACCCACTTTCGATCGGCTCCCTACTCGTAGATACCGGTGCTGGCCCAATAGAGGGGTGTATCACTCCCCTAAAGTGGCAACCCGATACAGCTAAAGAATGCACGGCTTATACCTACACGATGCAACAACGTCTTAACTACCAGCCCGGGTCCACACACGCATATGAAACCCGTTGGACTTGCGTTGCCACCGCTAACCCGTTTGGCCTCTTATAGTCAAACCCAGTTAGTGTGTCCCGTCCTCGACTTGGGTCGAGCCCACAAAGATACGTTTGGGTTACTGGTTGAAATGGGCCCCCACAAGCAATCCACCTAAGCTTGTCCCCACTAGTATATCCCACTTAGCCCTCTTCTTAGTCATGTTCATTTACATGTGTGTTTGGTTAAGTTTTACTAATCGTATTTCAAATGCCACTAAAGGCAACCACTAGTTTCCTCATGCCACCCAAGGCACCTACTTAACCCCCATGTCCCACCTTACATGTTTATCTGGTTAAGTATTTCTTAATTCATTCAGGCCATAACCTCATAAAGACCTCTCACATTAGACTGACATTTATGGCAGCTGGATTTGTCGGGCGGGTCCGGGAAGTCTTACACCATAAAAGAGTCTAACCTCGTGTCTTTACAACTTTTATGCTTTAATTTGGGCCTAGGACCTCTCACATTGGGCTGACATTTGTGACTACTGGATTTGCCGGGCGGGTCCGGGCAGGTTTACGTCACAAACGAGTCCAACCTCATGTCCTAAGCATTGATTATCACTTATAATCTCTTTGCCCCAGTTTTAATAATTCCTTATTCAAGTTATTAATTAATTCCAATTTTAATGATGTCCATAATTGACTCAATTATGGCCATCCACTTATGGCATGCAAAATCTTATCAATTGCACCCCAATTTCTCAATATTAAATCCTTAATATTACCCCTACCCCACGTTATACGTTCGCTTATTCAACTCAAAATATACGTTAGACTCGAATAGTCTAACTCATAGCACAAAGATAAATTATCACAACGTATAGACAAATAAAATAAATCTAATCATAATAGGGGTGAAACTTGCATAAAACTACACATGTTATGGATCTAAAGGTGTCAACTTGTTGGTTAAATGTCACAATTTAAATGATATGATCATAACCCAAATACATGTATAAACTTGCATATGGGGTTTTATGCAAAATAATGATGGTGTGAACTAGCATCTAATACATAGAACTCACACATGTCATAGCACAATTCTAGATCTAAATAGATGTCATAATTCTAGTTCTAAATAGATGTCGTAATATGTGAGATTATACATACTAATAAATCTAAACTTACATAGGTACATGTGAGTTATTATGTGAATCATCATAGCCCAAATATATTTAATCAACATCATGATTCATAAGCTAACTACAACATAATAACATCATGGCTTTGTAACATCGCAACTTAGCATAGAAACTTGCAACATATAAAATATCATCATAGCATGACTTACAACATATAGGATATCATCATCACATAACACAGGATTTACAACATACATGATAGCATACGGTTTACAACAATATATATGACAATTCACATCATTCACTTATAGTCCATTCATAACTTAATCTAATTAGTTTAATAATAATCTTGTTAAGATCATCATACTCACAATTAGAGAAGAAAGAGAGTCTTGATTTGCTTTAGAGTTGAGTAGAATTAGGGTTTTGATTAGCTTCTTCCTTCTTAGTTGGCGGCGGCTCTACTGAGTTCCATGGCGGCGGTATGACGGTGGCTATTCTATTTTTCATGTGAATTAGAGTGAGAGACTACCTAGGTATTTATAGAGTTTAGGGTTTATTTAGACCGTCAGATCAACTCATAACTAACCTGAACCGTTAAATTTGCCAACTCAGCCCTAAAGACACATCAGCAGCTCAAGATTGGGCTCAGCCAAACCCTAGCCGACTGGACCAGGTCGACACCCAAGTCAACTGCCCAGTCGACTGCCCAGTCGACCTGGCGGGGGGTGTCGACTGCCCAGTCGACTCCCCAGTCGACCTGGGGTGCTGGGCGGGAAATTTCCCGCCTAGCCTGTTTGACTTCGAATTCTAAATTTTAAATTTTCTGAAATCTATTTTAAATTTTCTGAAACTTCCGCTGGCCATAACTTCTTCATACGAAGTCCAATTCACGCAAACTCGGCTTCTATTTCAACAAGAATTCCGAGACGAACACAATGGCGCAACCCGTTTCCCACAATTCTCACATCTGAGATTAGTTATTCTTTAATTTGTGAATATTAATACTAACAGAATTACGGGGTGTTACATTCTCCCCTCCTTAAAGGATTTCGACCCTGAAATCTTCAAGTCAAGAATGTATATCCTAACATCCAATCGTCCATCTACTCAACCATCAAACACAGGCATCCATTGTCCTTATAGACTTCTAATGCTTTCATGTTTAAATGCACAGTGTGTGTATATGTCCACATCTAATGCAAAATCAGGCGGTCCACTGATTCAGTTGACCTCCTTAAGGCAAATCATGATAGTGCCATGCGTCCATTATGTATGCAAAAGTTCCTTATCGATACATATTATTTCTAAATGTGAGCAAAACCATTCACCAAAATGCAACATCCATATGATGGTACAACCATTATTCATCCATTACTTAAATATGTACACACATTTATATGCAATATGCAATATGAAATGACTGAGCCGATCTAGTTCCTAAAGTGTGTGTACATGCATCCACGAGCAACCACTAGCAAACACCTGCATCCACATGCATCCATCATACATAACTCGTCTCAAACACATGTTTCAACCATAGGACTATCCGATCTAAAGGTCAAGGATACTAGCGAGAGGATACTCTAAAGGTAAGATAAGTACAAGATAAGCAATAAAGGAGAAATTAAAAGACATACCCTCGAAAAGAAAAGGGTATCGTGAACGCATCTTCTGTTCTGTCTCCCAAGTAGCGTTGCTCTCATCATCTCCCCATTGTACTTTGACTAGTCTGACCTCTCTATTTCTCAACTTCTTGATCTCCGACCCAAGAATGCATGTAGGAGCTCGTCGAATCGTCGCATCACGCTCTATCTCCACCTCTCCAAGCAAGTTCGGCTCTACCACCTCCGCGGTCTCGTGTAGGAACTTCCTCAAATGTGACTCATGGAATACATCATGTACACCACTAAGTCTCTCAGGCAACTCCACTCTATACGCCATCTGTCCAATCTTCTCCTTAATAGGAAACGGCCCTACGAACCTTGGTGCTAATTTCCCTACGGACCCAAAGCGAACAACGTTCCGTAATGGAGACACTTTGATAAAGACCATGTCCCCAACATCAAACTCGAGATCTGTCCTCCTCTTATCCGCATAAGATTTCTGCCTATCTTGCGCTGCTTTCATCCTCCTTCGAATCAAGTCGATCTTCTCCGAAGTCTCCCTAATCATATCGGGCCCAAGTAAGATCTTATCCATAGATTCCCACCAACATGTAGGTGAACGACAAGGTCTTCCATAAAGAGCTTCGAAAGGTGCCATGCCAATGCTAGACTGAAAGCTTTTATTATATGCGAACTCCACCAATGGAAGATGCTCTTCCCATGTACCCCCAAAGTCTAGGATACATAGCCCCAAAAGGTCCTCTAGAATACGATTCACCCTCTCGATCTGGCCGTCCGTCTGAGGATGATACGCGGTGCTCAAACATAACTGAGTCCCTACCGCTTCTTGTAAGCTCTTCCAAAATTCGGTAGTGAAGATAGGATCGCGGTCGCTTACTATGCTAGAAGGAACACCATGCAAACGAACTATCTCTCGGATGTATACAAAAGCTAACCATGGAGCAGTCCTCTTACTCTTCACCGGAATAAAATGGGCGCTTTTAGTAAGCATATCTACTATAACCTAAATCCGCGTATTACCCTTCCTTGATCTTGGTAATCCATCCACGAAGTCCATCGAGAGACTTTCCTATTCCCATAGTGGTACCTCCAATGGGTGAAGCAACCCACCGGGTTTCTTTTGCTCCACTTTTACTTGTTGGCACACCAAGCATCTAGCGACATACTCGGCCACATCCCTCTTCATACCGGCCTAAAAGAAAACTCGCTTCATGTCTTTATACATCTTGTCCCCGCCGGGATGAATGGTCATCTTCGAATGATGTGCATCATCAAGAATAGCCTTCCTCAAACCTTTGTCTCGAGGTACACAAAGTCTACTATCCCTACGTAACCAACCCTTATCATCTAGGGTTTACCTACAGAGATGGCTTGATGACTCCCCTCTTTTGAGCTTCTCCACTAACTCAACCAACTGTGGGTCGTCTCGCTGTGCCTCACCAATCCATCCCAAAAGCGTAGGTCTGACCTCCAAGGATGCTAGCAAACCAGGTACAAGATCAACGGAAGGTCTAAAATCAAACATCGAAATGAATTCTAAGCTTTGCCGCTCAACAAACAACGGACTCAAGGACAACCTTTTCCTACTTAAGACGTCTGCCACCACGTTACCCTTGCCAGGGGTATATGCTATTTCGAAATCGTAGGATGCTAAGAACTCCATCCACCTTTGTTGCCTTAAGTTCAAGTCCTTCTGAGAGAACAAGTATTTTAGCGATTTGTGATCAGTGAACAATTCGAATTTCTCCCCAAGAAGATAATGGCGCCAAGACTTAAGCGTGAAAAAAATTGCGGCTAACTCTAGGTCATGTGTAGGGTAATTTTTCTCATGCGCTCTCAACTGCCTTCCACCATAGGCTATTACCCTACCCTCTTGCATTAAGACTGCACCTAGACCTGTCCCACAAGCATCGGTATAAACAGTAAATGGCTTACTCCCGTCTGGCAGCACTAAGACTGGAGCTGAGGTCAAAGCTCTCTTCAAACGTTGGAACGCATCATCGCAATCTACGTCCCACGAGAAAACTAGGTTCTTCTTCGTCAAACATGTTAATGGGGCTGATATCTTCGTGAAGTCCTTGATAACCTTCCTATAGTAGCCAGCCAACCCCAAGAAGCTTCTTACTTCGGTAGCATTTTTAGGGACCTTCCAATCTTGGATGGCCACCACCTTCGCGGGATCCACAGCTATCCCTTCTTTGGAAACCACGTGCTCTAAGAATCGCACTTCCTCTCTCCAGAAGTGACACTTAGAAAATTTAGCTTTAAGGTTATGCGCTCGTAGGGTCTCTAACACTTCCCTAAGATGTAGGGCATGCTCTTCTTCATCCTTAGAAAAGATCAATATGTCATCTACAAAGACTACCACGAATTTGTTAAGGTACTCCCTAAACACCCTACTCATCAAATCAACAAAGTATGCGGGGGTGTTTGTCAAACCGAAGGGCATCACTAGCCATTCATAGAAACCGTCCGGAGTCCTAAAGGCAGTCTTGTCAATGTTATCCTCAGCCACTCTCAACTGATGGAAACCAGTGGCTAAGTCCAACTGCGAAAACACTGAGGCGCCAACTAACTGATCGAAGAGATCGTCAACCCTCGGCAGTGGGTGTCTGTTTTTCTTAGTAAGTTTATTAAGTTCTCTATAGTCCACACAAAGTCTAAGGGACCCATCCGCCTTCATGGCAAATACTACTGGAGCACTCCACTCCGATATGCTTCGTCTTATGAACCCCTTCTCAAGCAACTCCTTCACTTGCTTATCGAGTTCCCTCCTTTCATAAGGAGCCATGTGGCGTATTGGCAAAGATACTGGTTTTGCATTATCCACAAGATATATTCGAAAATCTTTCTCCCGCTTCGGACGCAAGCCCTTCACCTACTCAAACACATCCGAGTATTCTCGGACCACTCTAACAGATCGTAGATTCTCCACAGACGCGTCAACCGATTCTGGATAACTTAGCATAACAGAATTTATGGGATTACAAAAGATTTCGAGAGTGTTGCCAAGGCGAGTCATGAGCCTAACTACTCTCCTTTCACAATCAAGAATGGCCTCATTTCTGGATAACCAATCCATTCCTAAAATTAGTCCATAGCCCGTGAAGCACAAAACATAAGCATCACATCTAAACTCAACGCTAAGTATAGAAATTTTCAAATCCAAACACATCACGGACAAATAAGCTGAGCCCCCAATTGGATTCGAAACAACCTAGGGATCCTCTACTAAACAGGTGTTTAAGTGCAGTGATTCAACTAATGATGTAGAGATAAATGAATGCGATGCGCCTGAATCGAATAAGGTACGGACATGATGATCAAACAGAAAAACTAAGCTTTCAACAGAAATGGTTCTACCTCGTACTTGCAGCAGTGGGACCGCGAGAGCCTGAACTTGTCCCCTTGCCTGCCCTGGTGCCATAAGAGCCTGCACCTGTCCTCCCGAGGTAGACCCTGCCCTCTGCCCCTTCTTTGGGCAGTCCTTCACCAAATGTCCCGCATCTCCACAATGAAAACAACCAGTCTTCTTTTTCTTTCTGCAATCCTTGCTGAGATGGCCTGGTGTCCAACAGTTAAAGCATTTCTTCTTTCCCTTTCCATTATTGTCTTTACCACCCTTCTTGTTTTGCTATTGTGGTTTCTTCTGATCCCCTTTCTTCTCGGGTGCCTTATTAGTATTAGCGCCTTTCTCCTCGTGCATAAGTGCCATGTCTACTAGCTTCTCAAAGGTGGTCCCCATAGGGATGTGGGTCATAGCCAACCCTTGCAACGGTTCATTCAAGCCATTAACGAACCTCAGAGCCTTCTTCTCCGGCGTGTTCACTAAGTCCAAGCCAAACCTTGCTAACTGATTAAATTTGTTGACATATTCTTTCACTGATGAGCTTCCTTGCTTTAATGTCAAGAACCTTTCCATATATAGATTCTCTTCTGCCCTTGAGAGAAACATTGCCTCAGACCTACGCCTGAAATCCGCCCAAGAATCAACAGTACGCTCCCCATTAGTGACCTCCCACCAAACCGAGGCCTCTCCCTTCATTAACCAAGCTGCTAATTTGACTTTCCTCCCTTCTTCTACTTTAAAGATTTCTAGCAATTCTTCCACCTCCTTAAGCCAATCTCTAGCTTCCACAAACGTTTCTGACCCTTGAAATGTTTTCCACCTATAGCCTTAAATTCCTTGCATGTCTTTGCAAAAGTATCAGCGCGAGGAGGGGGAGGAGGAGCGGGTGCAACTGGTGGTGGAGGAACATTGGCCGGACCCGCAGCGGCCCTAGCCTCTAATAACCTCCTATACCATCCTGGTATCGTTACACCATCCGGAAGGTTAAGATCTTCAGCCATGCTGAAACGAAAAAAAGGAAGGATTCAAAATGGAGAATTTGAAATATAAAGATATATGGCTATTGGGGATTATGTTTTTCATAAAAACTTTCCTCTTAAATTTACTCATCAGGACATGTTTTTGAAAACACTACTTCCAAAACTACTTTAGAAAAATAGTTTTTCTAAAAAAATTATTTGTTCTGGTAACCTTAAGCTCTAATACCACGTGTAACACCCCACGTCCATTAATGTCACTCACAAGGGAATGCATTAACTTCCATGGAGGTTTTAAGTGGATATAGAACAGAAAAATTACAACAAGATAGATAATAAGTAGTACTTGGAAATCTAAAACTTTATTTCATTGCAGCGGAAATTGAACATGTTTGTTACATCATAAAAACCATAAATCAGAGTCAAGTACAATATCTATCTTGATAAAACAAAATACACAACCCCATTACATAAATAGCCATTAAAGAAGATAACAAGCTGGACTTTACTTCAACGGTCCAAGCTTTCCAAAAGAGAGATAAAGCAATCCAATCAAACTGCGCTAGAGCAGGGCCCACCCTGAGGACCTGGATGGGGAAAAAGGATAGAAATAGAGGGGGTCAGACATAAAGTCTGGCGAGTATGATAATTCTAACAATACTATTATCAAAATAACTAGACTAAGGCATGAGCTGGAAAACAAGGAAATGTCTATGAACTATTGGGCAAAGAAGAGCAGATAAAGATAACGTTAAAGGCCCACCTAATTACTAACGAATAATTACTACACTGCACCACACTAGTTACCCTAAAGGTTGATCCCACTCACCGAACTTAGAAAGTTATATAAATAGCCTTGCATACCCCTAGTTGACTACATAGGTGTCGTCTGCCCCTATCTCCGCTAGGCGTACCCCACTACCCACTTTCGATCGGCTCCCTACTCGTAGATACCCGTGCTGGCCCCATAGTGGGGTGTATCACTCCCCTAAAGTGGTAACCCGATACAGCTAAAGAATGCACGGCTTATACCTACACGATGCAACAACGTCTTACCTACCAGCCCGGGTACACACACGCATATGAAACCCGTTGGACTTGCGTTGCCACCGCTAACCCGTTTGGCCTCTTATAGTCAAACCCAGTATGCGTGTCCCATCCTCGACTTGGGTCGAGCCCACAAAGATACGTTTGGGTTACTGGTTGAAATGGGCCCCCACAAGCTATCCATCTAAGCTTGTCCCCACTAGTATATCCCACTTAACCCTCTTCTTAGTCATGTTCATTTACATGTGTGTTTGGTTAAGTCTTACTAATCATATTTCAAATGACACTAAAGGCAACCACTAGATTCCTCATGCCACCCAAGGCACCTACTTAACCCCTATGTCCCACCTTACATGTTTATCTGGTTAAGTATTTCTTAATTCATTCAGGCCATAACCTCATAAAGACCTCTCACATTAGACTGGCATTTATGGCAGCTGGATTTGCCGGGCGGGTCCAGGCAGTCTTACACCATAAAAGAGTCTAACCTTGTGTCTTTACAACTGTTATGCTTTAATTTGGGCCTAGGACCTCTCACGTTGCGCTGACATTTGTGACTACTGGATTTGCCGGGCGGGTCCGGGCAGGTTTACGTCACAAACGAGTCCAACCTCGTGTCCTAAGCATTGATTATCACTTATAATCTCTTTACCCAGTTTTAATAATTCCCTATTCAAATTATTAATAAATTCCAATTTTAATGATGTCCATAATTGACTCAATTAGGCCATCCGCTTATGGCATGCAAAATCATATCAATTGCACCCCAATTTCTCAATATTAAATCCTTAATATTGCCCCTACCCCACGTTATACGTTCGCTTATTCAACGCAAAATATACGTTAGACTCGAATAGTCTAACTCATAACACAAAGATAAATTATCACAACGTATAGACAAATAAAATAAATCTAATCATAATAGGGGTGAAACTTGCATAAAACTACACATGTTATGGATCTAAAGGTGTCAACTTGTTTGGTTAAATGTCACAATTTAAATGATATGATAATAACCCAAATACATGTATAAACTTGCATATGGGGTTTTATGCAACATAATGATGATGTGAACTAGCATCTAACACATAGAACTCACACATGTCATCGCACAATTCTAGATCTAAATAGATGTCATAATTCTAGTTCTAAATAGACGTCGTACAATATGTGAGATTATACATACTAATAAATCTAAACTTGCATAGGTACATGTGACTTATCATGTGAATCATCATAGCCCAAATATATTTAATCAACATCATGATTCATAAGCTAACTACAACATAATAACATCATGGCTTTGTAACATCGCAACTTAGCATAGAAACTTGCAACATATATAATATCATCATAGCATGATTTACAACATATAGGATATCATCATCACATAACATAGGATTTACAACATACATGATAGCATAAGGTTTACAACAACATATATGACAATTCACATCATTTACTTATAATCCATTCATAACTTAATCTAATTAGTTTAATAATAATCTTGTTAAGATCATCATACTCACAATTAGAGAAGAAAGAGAGTCTTGATTTGCTTTAGAGTTGAGTAGAATTAGGGTTTTGATTAGCTTCTTCCTTCTTAGTTGGCGGCGGCTCTACTGAGTTCCATGGCGGCGGTATGACGTTTGCTATTCTATTTTTCATGTGAATTAGAGTGAGAGACTACCTAGGTATTTATAGAGTTTAGGGTTTATTTAGACCGTCAGATCAACTCAGAAATAATCTGAACCGTTAAATTTGCCAACTCAGCCGTAATGACATATCAGTAGCTCAAGATTGGGCTCAGCAAAACCCTAGCCGACTGGACCAGGTCGACACCCAAGTCGACTGCCCAGTCGACCTGGGGGGGTGTTGACTGCCCAGTCGACTCCCCAGTCGACCTGGGGTGCTGGGCGGGAAATTTCCCGCCTAGCCTGTTTGACTTCGAATTTTGAATTTTAAATTTTTTGAAATCTGTTTTGAATTTTCTAAAACATCCGATGGCCATAACTTCTTCATACGAAGTCCAATTCATGCAAACTCGGACTATATTTCAACCAGAATTCCGAGACGAACATAATGGCGCAACCCATTTCCCACAATTCTCATGTCTGAGATTAGTTATTCTTTAATTTGTGAATATTAATACTAACAGAATTATGGGGTGTTACATAGGCAAACTCTACTAGATTTAAATGGTCATCCCATGATCCACCAAAATCCAATACACAAGCTCTCAAGAGGTCTTCTAATACTCGATTCACCCTCTCTGTCTTTCCGTCGGTTTGAGGATGATACGCGGTACTGAGATGAATTTCCGATCCTAACGCCTCTTGCAAGCTCTTCCAAAATCCACTAGTAAATAATGGATCTCGGTCACTCACAATGCCCTTTGGTACTCCATGAAATCTCACTACTCACTTCATGTAAAATTCTGCTAACTTAGCGACCGTTCTATTTGACTTGATTGGTATAAATCTTGCGCTCTTGGTCAATCGATCAACAATTACCCAAATACTATCATGACCTGATCTAGTCCTTGGTAAACCATCGATGAAATCCATTGAGACTTTCTCCCATTTCCATTTGGAAATTTCCAATGGTTGTAGCAAACCACTAGGCTTCTTTTGCTCAGCTTTAACCAACTGGCAATTCATGCATTTGGATATAAATCTCCCAACGTCTCTCTTCATTCCCTCCCAGTAGTAGGTCTACTTCATATCTCGATACATCTTGTTACCACCGGGATGTATAGTTAACTTTGAGTGATGACATTCTCTAAGCACTTCATCTCTCAATCCATTCACGTTGGGTACAACTAACCTTCCATTCTTTCGAAGCCATCCATCTCGATCGAGTCCATACTTGCTCATCTCCTCACCGTCAATACTCTTCTCTAACTTGGAGATGATTACCAAAAGGATAGGATCGTCCCTCTGACTGGAGCCGATCCGTTTAATCAAAGTCAGTCTGATCGTTAAGCTTGCTAACATTACTGGATCTAATTCGCACTTCGGTCTGAAATCATACCCTGTGATATACTCTAGTTGCTTCCATTCGTAAAACATAGCTCCCAAACTGGCATGTCTTATACTCAATGCATTAGCTACCGCAAAACCTTTCCATGGTGTATATGTGATATCGAAATCATATAAAGCCAAGAACTCTAACCATTTTTGCTAACGAAGATTCAAATCCTTTTGGGAGAAAAGATACTTTAATGACTTATGATCAGTAAACAACTCAAATCTTTCTCCCAAGAGATAATGTCTCCACATCTTCAATGCGAATACGATCGCTGCCAATTCCAAATCATGGGTAGGATATCTCTTCTCATGCAGTTTCAGTTACCGACTAGCATAAGCTACAACCCTACCACCTTGCATTAATACAACACCTAGTCCGGTACCACATGCATCTGTATATACCGTCATCTCTTCACTCCCCTTAGGAATGACTAACACTGGTGCACCTGTCAACTTTTCCTTTAGACTCTTGAATGCATCTTTGCACTTTTCGTCCCAGACTAAAGCTTGATTCTTCTTTGTCAACTGAGTCAACGATGCTGCTATCTTGGAGAAGTCTTGAATGAACTTACGATAATATCCAGCTAATCCCAAGAAACTTCTTACGTCTGTTGCATTCTTGGGTGTAGATCAATCTTGTACCGTAGTCACTTTCGCAGGATCCATGGCGATACCATTCTCTGAAAATACATGGCCCAAGAACCTCACTTCCTTCCTCCAGAAGTGACACTTAGAAAACTTTGCTTTCAGTTGGCATTTCCTCAACACCTCCATCACTGTCTTCAAATGTTCCTTGTGTTCTTCCTCGTTCCTCTAGTAAACCAAAATATCATCCACGAACACAAGAACAAACTTATTCAGCTGATCTCAGAATACCCTATTCATAAGATCCGCAAAATATGCCGGTGCATTGGTCAACCCAAATGGCATAACCAACCACTCATAAAATCCAAACGGCGTCTGAAATGCCGTTTTAGCTATACTCTCAGCTTCCACTCTAAGCTGATGAAAACCTGTCGCGAGATCCAACTGAGAGAACACTCTCACTCCACCCAACTGATCAAACAAATCATATATCCGCGGTAGAGGATACTTATTCTTCCTCGTCACCTTGTTCATCTCGCGGTAGTCTACACATAATCGAAGGGAACCATCGGCCTTGGTAGCAAACACAACTGGTGCTCCCCACTCAGAAACACTTCTTCTGATAAATCCCTTCTTCAAAAGATCACTTACTTGCACCCCGAGCTCTCGCTGCTCCCTTGGCGCCATGCGACGAAGAGGCATCACTATAGGTCTGGCATATTTCACTAAATCAATACGGAACTCAATCTCTCGGTGTGGTTGAAGCCCGATCACTTCCTCAAAGACGTCCGGATACTGGCCAACCACGGACACATCTGACAACTCATCGTGCAGGATGTCGAGGGAATTTAGAGAACTAGCCATTACCCCATCACTGGGTAGACCACCAAACACTACCCTCCGCCCATCATCCGCTCCAACAATCACCAAAAATCCCTCACAGTCTACCACCACCCCGTATCTTTGGAGCCAATCGACTCCCAAAATAATGCCAAACCCAGTAAAGCACAAAACAAAGCAATCACAAACAAACATGCATCCATGACTCGATAAGACCACATTACGAAAAATCATGCTAAGGCTAGTTGAACCACCGATTGGATTTGTCACTACTAAAGGTTTATCGACTATCTTGGGCTTCAGTCCCAACCTATCTACCAGGTCATTGGATATGAAAGAACTGGAAGCTCCGGTATGAAACAAAACTCTAACAAGAACATCATAAACAGAAATCATGCCTTGGACAACAACATTCTTTCCCTTCTCCGCCGCAGTTGGGGCATTCGACGAAGAAGGAACGGCACTGATAGCATATGCTTTCACGATATGCTTCTCTTAAGGGGGTTGCGGACACTTATCCTTGTGATGTCCCACTTGGCCGCAGTTGCAGCACCTCCTATCCGCTGGCTTGGCCCGACACTCTTTAGCATAATGGCCCTTCTTACCATAGCTGAAGCACTCAACATCTTTTTACTCCTTTTCTGGCCATCCTTAGCTTGATTCTGCTTCCTCTTATTCTGAGAGTTATTCTTGCCTCCACCGCCTACTTGCGGTTTCGGCCCTTTGGCAGATGCAATAGCAACTTCAGTCTTAGGTTTAGGGTAAAGACTCTCCGATCTCAAAGCTTTCCCCTCAATCGATTCAAACGTCTCATCGATATGGTTTATAAGCCTTTCCCCCAAGTACCCATCCAAACCAGTTATGAACTTCTTGTTCTTCTTCTCGGTAGTGTCGATGAGAGATAATCCATACTTCGATAAAGTATCAAACTCAGCAATATACTCTGAGACTGCCCTACCATTCTGCTTAAGCTCTAGAAATTTCCTAAACAACTCTGAGTTCTGAGCAGCCGGGATAAACTTATCACTAAAGCGAGTCTTGAACCGATTCCAAGTAACTTGGTCTTCTGGAGTATCTACCTTAATAGCATTCCACCAATTCGTTGCCCGTCCTTGCAGCTGACGGGATGTTAGCTTCCTCTTAATTACATCCTCGATCCCCAAGTCTTCGAAGATACGCTCACAGCTATCCAACCAATCCTGAACATCCATAGACGACTCCGTTCCGTGGAACGGCTTCCCACCAAGACAAGTATAATCCTTGTTAAGCTTGGCGAAATCGGTCCTAAGTGCTTGCACTGCTGCACCACCACCGTCACCAGCATTAGGAGCTGCTCTCTGAACATCTCTAAGCATCTCCCTCATAAAGTTAGTGAACATCGTCCTCATATCAGGGGCATTCCTATCATTAGCCCTTGGCCCCGTGTTCCTCAAGTTTCGGCTCATTGTCTTATCAGTACAGAGAAAACGATTAACCATCTTCTTGGAAGTGCCATTGCAGTGCGACTTCAACCTTATATATATACTAATAATGTATATATATAGCTTTTGAAAACCAAAATAATCACAAATACGCGCTCTCATATACGTATATTATCTCTCCTTGATAACTTCCCTAGGTTAACTACGCAACCTAGAGCTCTAATACCAAATGTGACAGTCTGCCCCGCACCAACCGACATTTCCTCTGAAACGCGTTGTACCGATGTCCAACCAGCACGGAACGGTCGTCAGAAGAAAAGAAAGAAGGCGAAGAACTAACCAAGAACCTGTAGAATGTCTCACAACACATGGAATAAAATATAATAACAACATACTTGACATAAAACAGGCGAGACAGTGCATAAGCTGAAAACTACAACTAAACATCATAGCAGCGGAAATACAGCTTATGTTCCACATCATCATTATTACAAATTTTTAAACTGTCTCTAAAGAAAAGTAAAGGAAAAGGTACACTACTAATGCCCAAAGTAGTGATGCGCAGCGACATAGGGAGAATATCTATATATATCATACGTGGAAGCCTCCTGCTCGTCTCTGGTACAACTACTCGAGCATCACCAGCTAACCTATCTCTAGTCTGCTCGTGAGAGCACCCAGAGTAATAAGAAGAGACATAAAACTCTGGGTCAAACAAAAAGTCTGGTATGAGCAATAAGGAGCAAAATAGAACAATAACAGGTATACTAAACCATACCTGAACCTGGACCTGCAACCAAAGAGTTAGCACTACATGCTGTACAATACTCTAAGGTGCCACTAACATATGGTGTAAAGAATACGGGGGTGGGGGTGTGCATGTCATAGTGATAGCAAACAAATCAAGCATAGCAACCATTCCTCACATCTCTCACTTAGTGCATAAAGCATACGATATCCACCACTTTGATCACCATATTCCTTGCTATGATCACTCTACCCCCATGGAGTCGTAATGGCTCCACTGCACTGATCCATAGCCACTAGTCCTTGCTATGTCCACTCTGCCCTATGAAGTCATGACGACTCCACTGCACTGGCTCATAGCCATTCTACGATCACTCTTTCCCATGGAGTAATAATTACCCCACTGCACTGATCTGCAGCCTAACATTCGTCTTGGTGGTGAATCAAAGTTTATCGATGTCGATAACCCCTTTGCACACGTCCCGCGGTAAAGCCCAACTCATATAGTTCACTCGTTGGTTCCCAACTTGATCCTGAGTACAAACTTCTCCTTTGGACTACCTTTGCATCTCGGGTTTTGGTCATCATCTTCTCCGGATCGGTCTTCATTTGGTTCGCAACACCTGCCTCGCGTTCAAGCTTCTTGGTTCAGTTCATGGTCACCAGCCTCCTTCGGGTTGGTTTGTAGTCGTCAACCCCATTCGGATCGGGTCGTGAGATACTCCCAGGTCGGGTCGGTCCGTATCCACCAAGCAGTCTTCCACTGGGTCAGGTCGTGGGGCTCCTTCATCCTTGGCGCCTCGGGTCATGGTTGCCCAATCGGGTCGGGTCATTGATGCAGCCCAGTTCGTGGCTCCTTCCTTCATGGCATCAGCTTGTGGATGCTCTGCTCGTGGTGATTGACTCGAAGGGGGTGAGGAACGTCTGGCGGCTCGTGGGGTTGGTCTCACCATCAGGTCGGGTAGGGGCGATCTGATCCGGTCCGGTCTCCTGTACATTTCCTGCAACTCTTCCAGCGACTGTTTTATGCCACACGACGGCGTTTTCAACCAATCTAACTTTTCTAATCAATCACAAAGCATACCATACAGTCATAGCAACATATAGAATTGACCACAAACACCAAAACAACAATATGATATGTTAAAACGGATCAAACATAGCCAAAACCTCATATTTTCCCTTAAGCGTGTTTAAGCAAAACTAATGATAGGATTAGCAAAACTTAACCAAATCAACCCAAACCTTTAACAGAGGTCTAAAACAATATTTCAGAATTTATAAATATTTTTTCAGAATTTAATCTTGCAAAATTTCGTTAATTAACACTAATCACCCTAATTAACTGTAATTTGTGTCAAAACAATGCAAATCACTCACCCTGGCCACAATATAATCTCAAATCTGAAATGATTCTCTGTTTGGCATGAATACCGATGTCTAACAGCAGTTCTAACCTTTCTTTGGTGCTATTTCTCCTTAATTTGATGTAGTTTAGCTTAATCTTCAATTAGAAAGTGATTTGGAGATGTTTTAGATGTTGAAGGCCATTGTTAGGTTGAAGAGAGGGTTTGTGGCGGCAGGAAAATGACAAAGAAAGGTCCATCTAACCCTAATCAGCCCTTTTAAACTCCTAATCCCGAAATCCCCCATTGGGCCTAGCTGTTAACTACCCAATTAAGCCCGGTTAAGCTGTTTTTAACCTTCTAAACCTTAATTCAGCCATATCTCCCAAACGGTAAGTCCGTTTGGCTAATGTGACCACTCTACGGAAAGAGAAACCATCATCCGGAGCTAATGGAAGTAGTTTCAGGTCAAAACTCCTTACCAATTAATAGTTATGGACGAAACAAGATCAACTAGGGGCAAAACGGTCATTTAAAAATCGGCAAAAATCATGAACATGGGAAATGACCCCAATAGTCGTCCCCCAATGTTACATGACCATACGACTTCCTATGAAAAAGAAATAAATATTCTACGATCTTTCGATGCGTAGAATGCGGGTCGTTACAACGTCATTAGGGAGTTAATCGACCTCCCTTTGTACATTTTTCAGCATAGTCCAAAATGGCCATCATATTTTAGTTGAGTCTGTTCCTTATGCTTGGTTCCATTGAGTTTAACAAATAAAATTGTAAATTAGATCACTAAAATTGGATCTCTCCGAAACCTCATATTCCTATCATTCGAGACGGTCATTGTCCTAGTCATTCTCCTGCCCTCCTCATGGGCTATGGAGGGTTAGGCATTTCGATTCTGCGTATGCAATATCCACCAATGAGACATGTCCTTTGATGTTGGATGTTGATCTGTTGCTCAGATGCATGCCTGTTAATCTTGAGGAGTCATCCTTTTGGTCGTAGTCTGGGATCACACAAAATTCTGAGGAGAGTAAATGTGCATAGTGTAATCCGATAGTCAAAGTATGCTTCTTGAAGCTTGGATGCCATGCCCCCAATCACTGGGGTTTGGTTGAGTAGTAGAGGTCAAATCCATGTCTTTTCTGGATTTATACTCTCGTCGAATCGTGAGTACAGTGATTGGTTGGCGCCCATCCACATGGGTTTTTGTTCTCTCATCCAAGCTCTAAGGAACGAAGTTGGGCTGTGAAAAATCAAACTGTAGTCGCCTCGAGTGCTCCTATTTGTCCCGTGTCAATGGGAAAAGTCGAAGACAAAGTGGATGCATCACACCCAATTGCTCTATGGGATAAGATAGCTGATTCATGTCCAGCCTTATCTGAGCCTTTCAGTCCAGAAGTAAGTTGGAACCGGTTAGTGGATGGTCAGTCTGCATCCGTTTCATGGTCCCCATGTAGCCTGTCAGGATCAAAGCATAAGTCAGATACAGGCAAAAAAGTTATGTCGTTTACATATACTTTCAATAGTTATGCCCCCAGTCCGGGGGTGATGGTAAAAGACAGGTAGTCGGATCACATCCATTTCAAATTTAGACATGCATGCATAAAAAAAAAGACATGGCTTTCAAAGCTTAAGTGTTTGTGTTATTCAAATGCTCGAGCTATTGCATTTTCCATTCAGTGTACTTACGATGTGAAACCCGTCGTTGTGCGTGGGCTATAGTCAGTCACATATGGGCATGTGTGTCGATTCTAGATATCACACCCAATGCCCTCTTTCAGTCGTTGCCTTAAGTCGTGTGATGTGTTATTGAACATCCCACTCTCAAGGTCTCCTTTCGGTCGTTGCACAGAGTCATGTGGGAAGTTTAGCGTTAGGAGTCGACGTCAGTCCTTCGAACACGACCCCTTTGTTGTTGTACGCGAGTGTGCCCCTCATGTCTTTGCTTGTATCTGTACATGATTCTTCAATTTGAATAGAATAATTCGTTTAATTTGCAAGTTACTAAGTCAATCTTTATGTCACAAGCAAGTCTAGCTTGAAATGAAAATGTATTAAGTGCTAAGCTATCTAGTATAGAATGATTAAATGTCAAAGTGTCAAGTGCCGTAGTTTGGAGGTATAGTCGCAATAACCCCCATTTAACTTTGAAACACGGGTCGCGTCTGAAACGTGTTTGTAGTTAATTCAGAAGTTTATATCTGTGCCCCAAGTATCGGTGGGAACCGGGTTAAGTCATTCGGCCGTCCGGTCTGCAAATATTTTATACACCTATCCTCAGTCGGAGGGCGATGAAGATTGTGTGGACGTCGCATCATCGTCCTTTATACTCTCTCCCAAGTCGTGAGAGTTAGAGTTATGGGTTTAGTGGTCTTAAGTCGTGGTGCACCGTTCACACTAACAAATAGGTTTATACTCTCTCTCAATTCGGGAGAGTTAGAGTTATGGACGTCGTGGCTCGTCCTTTATACTCTCCCAAAGTCATTTTCGGTTAGAGTTGTGGATCAAGTGGTCTTAAGTCTTGGTGTGCCCATCACACTCGTCCTAGGTTTATACTCTTTTCCAAGCCCTAAGGATTAGAGTTAGTCAGGAAAACAGTCGGGTCACATTTGCCTTGGCATCGTCCCTTTGCTCCCACATCAAGGGCAAATGTCGCCATCAGGGGTGGTCGGTTCACGCCCCTATTGAGCTTATACTCCAACCATCGAAAGAGTTAAAGACGTTTTTGGAGAGTGGTCGAGTCATACTCATCCTCGTCTTAACATTTCTCTTTTTCCCCCACGTCGAAGGCGAAAGTTATTATGTTGTTTGTGGGATCGTGCCCGTGTCATTGTTGCGCTCTTCTCGTCGGATCAAGGGATGGAGTCGCCGATCTACTGAGTGGTTATGTCACACCCGAATACATTTCTATGTTTTGTCTGACGAATTGAAGTCTAGATGTTGAGGATGCATCATTAGTATGCCCATGCATAGATAGCTCACATCGAACTCATGTGTGTATATTCTCTTGCCCCCTACTTCAAGGGCAAAACGTCAGTAAATGAATGGTCGAACTTCATTTACGACAGATTGTTAGTGTCTGGCAAAAAGTAAGCGGGTGAATATTTGAATCTCTTTCGCCAAACTTTACGTTCCTCCGATCAAACTATGGAAGGAGTGGTTGATACCAAACATTGGGTACCTACATCATTTATACACAAATTTGCATGAGTTAGTTATGTCGATAACTCAAGAAGCATGTAAATGCAAAAATTCGTGATTGGAAAGTATGTAGAGGGGCGAAGCTGCCTCTTCTATTTGGATTCATGTAATCCGATGGCATCGAGCATAGGAACTAGCCATATGGACTGTCGAACCGCATCAATTCTGAGTCGGATTCGGGCTTTGAAATGTAAAAGTTGATGCACAATTGTCATTAGTCATGCCACGCATGAGCCGAGTAGTGGATGGTTATGTCAGATACACCTTGAGCTGTATAACTTTCCTCGGACGGAGGACATGGTTTTGTAAACGAGTGGTTCAGTCGAGCTCGTTATGGCAATGCTCTGTAGTTATGTGTGCAGGCGTTGGAAGTCTGATTAGTACCAGAATCTGGGTACCTGTACCATTCACACATAAATTCATGAGTTAGTCACATCAATAACTCATAAAGCATGCAAGGATAAGAGATAAGGATAAAAAATATTCATGTTAAAGGAATGAGTATTGTTCCGAATGAGAATCGTGTCGCGTATCCTTTGCCAGTCCATTCCGCTTTATCCTATCTTGGACAGGTGATGACCGCTAAAGTTTTAGTTGATGAAGGAAGACTTTTTAACTCCTCGTGGGGTGGCAATGCCAAGAACGATCAGACCTTAATCGGGGTATTGGGGCAATAAAGGAAATCCGGCGGCCTTTGTGGGTGAATGATGAGGGTGTGTTTCCTTTGAATTGCCTTCTTGCCCCCACGTCAAGGGCAAGGAATAAGGGTCAGGTAGTTAGATCAGAATTGTTAATGGGGGCATCTCATGTTGTCGGTGCTAAGACGGTAATCAGCAGGAGAACAATGGATCCATGCTTATCGAAGCTTTTCCTTTTCCATGTCGTGAAGTGGGATACAGAGGCTAAGAATGTAGACATGACTCGTCCATCCGCAGCTACGCCTTTGATGATTGTTGTTGGCCAAAATATATGCCGAGCCGAAGGTGAGCCGAGCTCCGAGCCGAAGGCGAGCCGTCGAGCGGGTCCGGGCGCAGCGCCGGTGGGGGTCCGGGGCCCCACAGTCCCGGTGGCGATCGACCTAACCATATAGGTCGAACAAGTGGGCACCGGCCGATTCATTCAATTTGGGCAGATTGAGCCTTCTTTGAAACAACCTGGAGAGCTTCAGAGAAATCAGTCGATCTGAAGTTGGTCGACTTGGAGAGCTTAACATCAGTATAACGATAGCTGTTCGAAACAATCTCACCCAGACCCAAGATTTTCTTCGAGCCAAGCTGCATACGGGGAGCTTTCCAATATGCAGTTCTTACTGGCTAGTCTTCTGGTTGGGTCGAACCCAGAACTGGGACAAAATCGGTGTTTGCTGGGGATGTAGATGTTGCTGCTTCTGCTTTCCAAAGCACGTGCAAAAAGTCTTGGAAACCATGGCTGTTGAAGATGACTAAAGCTAGGATTTAGTCTTGGACTTGGTGATCCAAAAGTTTAGCAAAACCCTTAAGACATTGAGAATTCATTTTAGTGAAAGCACCAAACTAGTAACGCCGAAAAATAGTCATCAATGGCCAAAAGTCGGATTTGAGCACGATATATGAAGAAATGTCAGAAAAAGCAAGAAAAAGCAAGACAACAACGTTTTTATAGTGGTTCGGCGTTAATGAGCCTACGTCCACTTTATAATCTCATAATAATATCATAAAGTCGGAGATACAATGAATGAGATCATCAGGATCTCTATTACATAGTCGTTTTTGAGGAATATAGCAAGTATTTCGTGATGAAAGTGGTTGTCAGCCATGATTGAGTCATGCATGGGCCAAAGAGTTAAGCTCTAATCTGAGCCAAAGATCCCCTCTTTGTTGTATTGCTTGGTGTATTTATAGGCAGTAGGCTTCAATAATTGGAGGTGCCATGTGTCGATTGATCCATGTGAATAGCAGATAACGGAGCTAAGTCTTGATTACGTGGAGAAGTTCCCTTCAATGTGTGGCAGCATAAGTATAGCTTGATCCAAGTTTATATCCCTTAGAATAGGTAGTTGGACCAAGTAAGTAGGCTATGAAATAGATCTCATGACCAAGTCATTGCTGTAGTGTAAGCTGATCTCAAAACCCTCTGGCCTAGGTCTCTCAAGCTGAAATACTTCTATCCAGGAGCCCATGAGCCAAGGAGCCACGAGCCAAGGAGCCACGAACCAAGAATGTCCGGGCTTGTCCAAGCCCATGCTCGAGCCCTGAACGAACCCGTGATGGGTCCATGGGTTGAAGGCCTTGCCAAAAGGAGGGTCAACAGTTACGTCCAGTTTAAAATTCAGAAAAGTTGTCGTGGAATTTATATATATTTCAATATATATATAAAGCCCTTAAAAATAGCCATTTTGCAAACGACCTCCGTTTTCGACGAAACCACTTTTGTTGGATTCTTAATGTCAAGTTATTGCTAGATTCCAATTTTCATAATTTTTGGGATCAATATGTGAGTGTGGTGGATTTAAACGTGTTTGGTAATTTTAGTTTGAATATAATCGACTAGAAAATGATCGTTTTTCAAACGGTCACCAAATTCGATGAAATTAGTTTTGTTAGGACCGTACCATCAAAACATAGCTAGAATATTGAATATTGAATATGTGGCCCCAGTAAATTAAAATGTACGTTCAAATTGAATATTGAATGTTATATATTTTAATTTTAACG
Organism: Allium sativum; assembly: GCA_030737875.1. Lineage (NCBI taxonomy): Eukaryota > Viridiplantae > Streptophyta > Magnoliopsida > Asparagales > Amaryllidaceae > Allium > Allium sativum. Next base: position 152,807,210 of record CM060924.1, on the reverse strand, counting down.
AAAATTTATCGTAACAGCCGATTTCGATTACGAAACATATCCCATTGTGTCCGGAATGGGGGTAATTAGCAAGGGGCGACTGTTGTTGGGTCTCGTTTGGAGATCCAATAAAAAAGTTACTTTATGGAATTAATTAAATAAATAAAATAATATATAATTATATATTCCCTCCCCCACCTTTTCCCTCTATTCAGTCAACGCTCCAATTTAAAATAAAATAAAAACCGAAGGAGCGAATCCGTTGACCTCCCCGTCCAGCGCCACCGCGGACGTCGCAGCCCCGCCCCACGCCGCCATCGCTCCTCCCCGACCACCTCCCTTCTTCTCCGCTCCTCCCCCTCTTCTCTCTCCTTGTTTGAACCCTAAAAATCCGTGCCCTAGCCACCGTGAAGCACCCTAGGCGGCCGCCGGCGAGTGCAACCCCACCTCCGACCGTCTCTGACCCCGTGCGCGCCCCGTCAGCCTCCATTCCCTCTGAAGGTGAAGCTAGTGAGCTTCTCCTTTTTTATTTTATTTTAAATTCATTTTTTTAATTTAAATACATTGTTTAATTTCGGTTTTTAGTTTATATATATAATTAGCATTGTAAAAACATGATTTTTATATATATAGAGGATTAAAAACATGATTTTTATATTTGTAGAGGATTTAAAACATGATCTTTTATATGTATGAAAGGAAAAGGAGAGATTTTTAATATCATAAAGATTTGATTTTTATTTATATATAACATATAAAAAGTTGATTTTATTTATATATATAACACGTAAAGATTTGATTTTTATTTATATGAATAACATATAAAGTTGTGATTTTTGTATACATAACGTTCGGATGAAGAAGTGATTTTTATACATATAAGAGCGTTGTAAAAATATGATTTTTATATATGTATCAAAATAAAATTGTGATTTTTATATAGGAAGCGAATTAAAAATATGATTTCTATAATATAAACAACGTTATAAAAAATATAATCTTTTATATACATGTAGCGAAATAAAAATATGATCTTTTCTATACATGTAGCGTCATAAAAATATGATTTTTAATTATATATATAGCGATGTTAAAAACATGTTTTTTAACATATGCCGCATGAAACAGACCTCGTTGGAAACACGGCGAAGTTTTCCTACATATGAAGAGTCGCGGCGTTTGGCTTAGCTTCAAGGTGAGATGTAATAACCCAGAAAATCTGGACCAGTTTAAACTTTTTATTTAGGCAATTTTAGCGAATTTTGAATATTTAAAATGAATTATTTTAAATAATATCGACGAGCAATTTATTTTGAATATAATTCGAACGTATATATTACATACCTCGTCGTTAGAATAAAAATAATTAGATATAATTATAAAAGGAATTGAAAATGGCGCGGTAGTTCGATAATTCGATTTCAAACTTCAATTGAATGTACCGGGTGCAAAACGATCCGGATTTTAACGAAACCAAAAATAATAGGATCCAATTGATTATATCTTTCCAACGAACTCGGAAGATTGAAATATCATAGCGGGAATCAAAAGATATGTCCAGTTGAAAATTCCGAATAGTCGCTATGGAATTCAGCCCCTTAAAAATGGGAATTTTGCAAACGACCTCGGATTTCGACGAAACCACTTTTGTTGGATCCGTGATATCAAATTATTGCTAGATTCCAAATTTAATAATTTTTCGAATCAATATGTGAGCGTGGCAAAGGAAAATGCGTTTGACCAGTTTCAGTTGATTTTAATCGACAGGAAAATGGCCATTTTTCCAACGGTCTCAGAATTCGAAGAAACTAGTTTTGTTAGGACCGTATCTTCAATACGAGGCTAGAAAATATTTTTCTGCAATTTTTAGAATTCGTATGTGACCCCTGTAAATTGAAATGCGTGTTCAAATTCAATATATAGAGTTATATGTTGATTTTGACAAAAACTGATCGAAACGATCGAATCAGCTTACGATACATATCCCATTGTGTTCGGAATGGGGGTAATACGCTATGGATGACAGGCGGTGGGCCTCGTTTAGAGGTCGAAAATAAAAGTTGCTTTTTAGTGATAAAATAAATAAATAAATAATAAAAAAATTAAAAATCCCCTTCTCCTTCTATAACCTCTACCCCCTCCCCCCGTTCAAAATCATTTCCACAGGAAAAAAAAGGAGAAAATCGATTCCCCCCCCCCCCCCGTCTATCTCGCCACCGTCCTCCACCCAGTCGCCGCACCACCTCAGACCCCCCCTCTGCCCAGCTCCTCCCCGATGACCTCGCTCCACCCTCGACCTCGCCCGAGCCCCCATCTCCAGTCGCGACACCCCCCAACCAAATCGAAGTCGCGACGCCGCCAGGTGGGGCCCCCAACCACCGCCGCCCTCCATCTTCTTCTTCTCCCTTCCCTCGTTTCTCTCTCCTATAAAATGAAGATCGACGACGCACCCAAAAAACCGCCCAACAAACCCTAAAACGCCCAACTCGCCGACGTTCAGACGCCCACCCCCTCCTCCGACGCAAAACTCCACCGATTTAGGGTGTCCTCCGGCAATAGACAAAGAACAGTGAGTTTTTAATACTTGTTATTTTATTTAAAAACTGAATTTCTACATTATATAAAAACTAATTTTACATTGTTGAACAACTGATTTTGATGTTGTTTAAAATCAGTTTGATAAGAATATTCATTGTTTTAAAAAAAATGAAAAGAGAATTGTTTTTGAAAAGAGAATTGTTTTTAAAATATAACATAGAATTTGATTTTGAAAACATAAAATAGAAAAGATGATATTTTTAAAATAGAAAAGACGATATTTTTAAAATTTAAAATAGAAAAGACGATATTTTTAAATTAGAAAAGGCGATATCTTTAAATTTGAAAGGCAAAATCTTTATAGTTGAAAGGACGAGATTTTTATATATTGAATAGCGGAATAAAAATTCGATTTTTATATATTGAATAGCGGAATAAAAATTCGATTTTATATATTGAACAGCGGAATAAAAATTCGATTTTTATATATTGAATAGCATAGAAAAAATCCGATTTTTATATATTGAATAACAGAGAAAAAAAATCGATTTTTATATATTGAATAGCGAAGTGAAAATTCGATTTTTACATATGTAGTGGCTACGGGCGACGAAAGTGATAAGAGACGAGAGCGACAAAGATTTCTATAAAGGAAGAGCCATGGAGTTAGGATAGCTATTGGTGAGAATTTCTCACTCTTCAATTTATTTTTCTAGTTATATATATATACTAGGATGCAGACGGTGTTTAGTAGCACCCGACACAATCGTCCACAGACCATGGACTTGTTTGTTTGGCTGTGTAGTTGGTTAGATTATTTGAATTGAATTGAATTGTTTGGTGAAATGAAATTGATTTGATTGATGTGTGAATGGCGTGGGCCTTCACTAGACCGGGGATAAGGCTAGGCCTTGTCCCGTTTCTAGTATCGTGCCGTTATGCCGCCGAAATTTTCTAAAATAAGTTAGAAAAATAAAAATATCATTTTATTTAAAGAATGAACTGAATTGAAATTCATATGTTGAAATAAAATATTTTATCGTTAAAAATATAATTTTTAACGTGAAAGTGAATAAAATAAAATATTCATTTACAAACCGGACGGTTTATTTATGTACACCTATTTGAAGGACATTGATTGGGTCGATAAATTTTACACATCGCCCAACTGCACAAATAAAATATGTGTTTGATTGTTTGAAACCCCACACGGGTGTTGGGATGAAATTTGAAGTTCACTCATCCTGATTGATTAAATATGTCGATCGATTGATTGACAGGCTGTTATAAGCTTTAGATATCTATATTTGATGCTTATACAGTGTAGTGCACTTTGGTTGATGGTTGATTATTTTCCAATGCTATTATATACGTGTGACGTATGAAAATCCATGTAATTAACTTCATATGGTAATTGATTGGGCCTCATTCCAATTTAGAAAATAAAGAATATTATAATATAAAGGTTCATGTGTTGACTGTACTCATCCATTGAGATTAGTTATGTGTTGAACGAAATATTTTAACAAAAATAGTCACACGTGGACAGTACTCATTCGTTGAGATTAGTCGTGTGTTGACAAAGATAAATATTCATTTGTTGAAATAGAAATATTTGAAATAGAAATATTTGAAATCGAAATATTCGAAATAGAAATATTTGAAATAGAAATATTTGAAAAAGAAATATTTGAAATAGAATATTTGGAAATAGAAATATATGAAGCCGTGTTGATTAGATTGACGCCATTTTGACGTGAACGATATTTATATCGATTTTATTCATTTTAAAATGAATATTGAAAAGTGATTTCGAAATCGAATATTTTGAAATGAAATTTGAATTAAATTGAATATAAAACGATTTCGAAATGAATTGAATATAAAACGATTTCGAAATGAATTGAATATAAAACGATTTCGAAATGAATTGAATATAAAACGTTTTCGAAATGAATTGAATATAAAACGATTTCGAAATGAATTGGATATAAAACGATTTCGAAATGAATTGAATATAAAACGATTTCGAAATGATTTGAATATAAAACGATTTCGAAATGAATTGAATATAAAACGATTTCGAAATGAATTGAATATAAAACGATTTCGAAATGAATTGAATATAAAATGATTTCGAATTAAATTGAATAGAAAACAAATTTGATTTCAATTGAATAGAAAACACATTTGTTTTCAATTGAATATATAACGAATTTGATATGAATTAAATAGAAAACCAATTTGAATTCGAATTGAAGGGAAAACAAATTGAATTCAAATTGAATAGAAAACGAATTGAAATTTAAATCGAATTGAAATGAATCTTAAAACGAATTTATAAGGAAAAATTCAATTTTGATTTGAATTGAAATGGGAGTTGAAAATGTTTTTGAAACGAATTCAAAACTATTTATATAATTCGATTTAAATAGAAATCGACGAAATATTTATTATATATATTATATATACAATATAATGGCCTGAATAGAATGCGCCGCGCCACGGCAGTTCGTGAATTTCGACCATTTATTTCAAACGGACATTACGGGAGATCCGACCGCCGGATTCTCCTAAAACCGGAACCATTGGGTTCGTATCGAAAAGATCTTTCAAACGAATGTTAGAAATTTGAAATCTAATGGTTGGATTTGGAGATATGTCTAAATCAATTTCAGAAAAGGTCGTTGTAAGTGTAGTTCGATGGCCGTTGATGAAAATCGACTGTACGGGCCTTGATCAAAATAATAAAAATATCAATAATTAGTGTAAAATCATAAGAAATGATTTGGGAAAAATTGGGATGAAAAAACTCCATATTTGAAAAGATAAAAATAGATTTTTATCGAAATGAACTAGTTTTGAACTGAAATTAAAATCCATTTATTTTTAAATAAATAAATTGGATTTGAAATGAGTTTTAAATAGAATGTGATTTGGGTTTATCGTGAACTGTGTTTTAAATGACACTAGTTCTTTAACCCAGTAAAAGGAGTTTCAATGAATCTGCAATTAAATTGAGATGTGATTGATAATTTAAATTATCAAATTTAGAAGGTGAGCGAGGATGGAGTATCACCAGTTTTGCTCCAAAGCGATAGGTAAATCTTTAATTAGATTTGAACGTGAAATGGTAATTAATTTTACCGATAACACCACGGTGTTAGATATGGAGTATTACCAGTTTTGCTTCATGGAATGAATAGGTTGGGATTGGGAAATAAAATAAATAATTACTTCGGTGTGGTTCGCTAATCTCGACTAGTTTAGAAAACCATAATTTGGTTTGAAATGACATCCAAAGGAAGATTGAAGGATAAATTTTAAAGAATTTATCTTGGGTAAAATTAATGGGAACCTTTCCCTGAGAATATGAATTGGAATGAGGCGTATGTTGTGTTTGTGTAACATTTGTTTTTAATATACGCGGGTTGTTCGGAAAGGCCGGGTTTATACCCATTCTGAATAACCGATTCGACGATATGTCGAAGATGAAGACAGTGGCGAAGACCTGAAGTCTTCACATCGTTTGGGTAATTACTAATGATCCTGATTGGGTTGTACACCCAAGAGGATGGAATAGTTGGTGGCCGTCCAGACGTACTTGGAGATCGATGGATATGCGAGGAAAGTGCCTCCGGTTTCGTTCAGACCCAGAACGAACTTGTAAATGGATTGTGTGTCAGACATTGGATTTTATTCTATGTTGATTGATTTCTGTTAAATATATATCTTCTTGGCAGCGGAGAATTTATTCTCTTGCTTAACGCCCTTCTCTGTGATGTACAAGCTTAGAGGTTATATATCGATAGGTATCAATCGCATGGCATGAATTGCCTGTGTGGCATGCTGAGTTGCATGGATCAAGGCTTCTGTTGAAAAGAAAAATCTTGTGGTTGATGATCAAAGCACGGCCCTTGTGGCATAGCTTTGTGTATAACGTGAATTAGCAAGCCTCACACCTCGGTATGAGTTAAAAACGGGATACGGACCGTTGGGAGAACACGACGTTTCTTTCTAGCTTTGGTGGTGTCAGTGACTTACCAGCCCTGACATTTATATAGTTTTCACCTTTGTGGTTGTTGGAATGAGGCGCCTCGATTATAGGTCTATAAGGACCGGGAAACGTGTGTTCAGGAATAAATAATCCTCTAACGTAAGTGAGGACCGGCCCAACCGATCCAGGGTTGCCCAGAATGCGTAGTCCTGAGCATTTGCTAGAGTGTCTCGAAGCGGAGAGGAGCTTGCCCCTTGCGTCGACTCATGACGGAAATCCAATTTCCAATACGAGATATTTCGGCTTTATTTGTAGAGCCTAGTATGGCGACATAGTAGCATGGGATGCTATGCCGTCTATGATTTATATTTATGATTGAAAATGTTTTGACACTATACACTTATTATAGTATCAAACGATTTGTTTTAAACGTACCAAGCATGTTTGGCTATTATAAGGGAAAACCCTATCCTCCGGCTTGCGTTGCATTGTGTGATGGGACCTGGGTCTTATAATAGCTTCATTTTTTGAAAAAGCATTGCGCTGTTTATTGATATGCACTGGTGTTCTTGGGAAGAAACCCGTTCCGTGTTATACGGCGTGGTCCCTTGAATTACTCTCTTTTAAAGTAAAGCTTTAAATAACTGTTTTAGTTCTCACACCAGTCACATGACTGACTTAGAGTTTATTGTTTTAACCTAAACTCTGGGTGCCCCTATTTTCCGCACGGGCAACTAGTTGTTTTGGTTTTGCAGATTTATATTCACAGGATCCTGATTTACAGCTGGAACGATGCTTGGAAAGCTCTGTATCCGTGTATCACTTTCAGTCGTGTTTTGTATATTTTTCCGCTGCTATGTAATTTATTGTAATCTCTGATATTTGTCGAATGTAATTTGTTCAATTATACTCTGTATATTCTTGTGTCTGATGGAATTGTTGTAATAGCAATGAAATGTTCTTCCGTCTGCGTTCTGATTTGTCATGTTCTCAAAACGATCAGGGGTTTCGAACGGTCTAGATCGGTTTAACGACTGATTCGGATCGAGCGAAATTCCAGGCCGTCACATGAGAACTTCTCAGTTTGACTTTATTTTCTTGTTAAATATATAGTAGGATGCAGACGGTGCTTAGCAGCACCTGGCACCATCGTCCACAGACCATGGACGACTTGTTTGATTGTATTGTGTTGTGAAAATTGATTGTGAATGTGATGCGGAATGGAATGAATAAAATATTCATCTGTTGAAATAAATATTTTATAGTTCAAAAAATAATTTTTAACGTGTATATGAATAAAATAAATATTCATTTACAAATCTGACGATTTGTTTATGTGCACCTATTTGGCTGACATTGATTGGGACGATATATTTTACACATCGCCCAACTACACGAAAAATATCCAGTGTTTGTTGAATGAAAACCCACATGGGTATTGGGATGATATTTGACGTACACTAATCCCGATTGTTTAGTTATATGTCGATCGATTGGTTGACAGACTGTTGTAAGCGTTAATTATTTATATTTAACGCTTATGCGGTCGTGCAATGCACTCTGGATGATGGTTGATTGTTTATCATTGTTGTGATGTACATGTGTTGTATGAAATCCATATAAATAACATTATATGGTAATTGACTGTGTCTGATTCTAATTCAGAAATAAAGAATATTTTAAAATAATGAATATTTTAAAATAATGAATATTTTAAAATAATATTCAGAGAATACTCAAAATATGATTTTGATGTCCGATTTGGGATGGATACGAAAATATTGAAATATATGAAGTCATGTTGTTTAGATATCCACCATTTTGACGCAAACGACATTTATATCGATTTTATTCATTTTTTTAATGAATATCAAAAAGGAAATGATTTCAAAATCTGATATTTTGAAAATATTATCATTTATATATTATAACGATATGGAATATTCAATTTTGGTTTAAAATTGAAAATGAAGTTGGAATCGTTTTTAAAACGATTTATAAAATACGTTTTGAATGAAAATTGACGAAATATATAATATATATATATATATATATATATATTAAATGGCCTGAATAGAACGCGCCATGCCGCGACCGTTTGCGAATTTCGACCATTGACTTCGAATTGACATTACGGGAGATCCGACCGTCGGATTCTCCTGAAACCAGGACTGTTGGGTTCGTATAGAAAAGAGCTTTCTACCGAATATGAGAGATTTGAAATCTAACGGTTGGATTTGGAATTATGTCCAAATCAAATTTGGAAAAGGTCGTTGTAAGTGCAGTTTGATGACCGTTTATGGAAATCGAATGTACGTGCCTTGATAAATTTATTAAAAATATTAATAATTTGTGTAAAATCATAATAAATGATTTGGAAAAAATTAGGATGAAAAATTCCAAATTTGAAAAGTTAAAAATATATTTTTATCAAAATGAACTAGTTATGAACTAGAATTATAACCCAATATTTTTAAAGAAATAAATTGGATTTGAAATGGTTTTAAAAATAACCAGAATTTCCAATATATGAATTGGAATGGATTTGAATCGAAATTATCTTCGGCATATTTCGATATTGGATTCGGTGATTATACGGACATTGTGGAGGAATTTGGAAGATATATATATCGTTATTCCAATATGATATTTGTTGATTTCAGAATTTGATATTAAATATAAGCCGGTATATTTTCTATTTAGAGCCTTGTATTTAATATCAAATGGGATTTAGGGTTTGTCGTGAATGGTGTCTTAAATAACATTATTCTTAAACCCAGTTTAGAAAAGATAAAATCTTTTTATTAAGATTTAATGAAGTTTATCAATTAATTAATATTTAATTGGAATTGAATTGCATTGGATTTTTGGGTTTGTCGTGAATGGTATCTTAAATAACGCTGTTCTTAAACCCCATGTGAAAAGAATAAATCTTTTAATTAAGATTAAAAGAAGAATTACCAATTAATTTACATTTAATTGGAATTGAAATGGAATGTGGATTGGGCTTATCGTGAACTGTGTTTTTAACGACATTCGTTCTTTAACCCAATTTGCAGTGAAATATGATTTGGAATTTATAAATCTTTTTATTAAGATTTAAGAAATTAGCCAAAGTAATGTTTTCCAATTAATTAATATTTAATTGGGATGGAATGGAATTCGATTCGATAATAATCGAAGTGAGCTTCTATGGAGGAAGACTGTTAATATATATGGAATTTAAAAGGCTTTGTCGTTATTCCATTTATATTATTAGTCGGATACGGAAACTGATATCGATTATATATTGATCCGTTTTCCGTGAAGATTCCATAATTAATGGAATGTGATTTTTGGTTTATCGTGAACTGTGTATTATATGACATTGGTTCTTTAAACCAGTTAAAGACAGGATGGAATGTGTAGCGTTGTATTTCGAACTGTATGGTTGATCTCTGCTAAATATATATCTATTTGGTGGTGGATAATTTATTCTCTGGTTTAACGCCCTTCTCTAAGACGTACGAGCTTAGAGGTTATATATCGGCAGAAATCAATAGTACGGTGTGGATTATCGATGCGACATGTTTGATTTCCCAAAGTTAAATAATCATTAATATTGGTTTTTAGGGAGATTAAGACTAAGTGGAGTTTTAATTAATCTTTAATTAGATTGAAATAATCGAGAATGGAGTATCGCCAGTTTTGCTTCGAGCGATAGTTAAATCTTTAATTAGATTTGAGCGTGAAATGGTAATTAATATTTACCGATAACACCGTGGTGTTAGATATGGAGTATTACCAGTTTTGCTCCATGGGATGAATAGGTTGGGATTGGGAAATTTAACAAAGGATTACTTCAGTAAGTTGCGCTAATCCCGACTAGTTTGGAAAACCTTAATATGGTTTGAAATGATATCCAAAGGAAGATTAAAGAATAAATTTTAAAGAATTTATCTTTAATAAAATTAATGGGAACCTTTCCCTAATTACGTGAATATTTGAGTAAAAGAATATTCTGAATTGGAATGTGGCGTATGTTGTGTTTTTAAAACACTTGCTTATTATATACGCGAGTTATTCGGAAACGTCGGGTTTATACCCATTTTGAATAACTGATTCGACGATAAGTCGACGATGAAGACGGTGGTTGAATACCGGAGGTCTTCACATCGTTTGGATGATTAATGATGTCTTGATTGGGTTGTACACCTAAGACGAGGTAATAAGTGGTGATCATCCAGATGTACTTAGAGATCGACGGATATGTGAGGGCCTCTGTCCTGTATTGGACATATGGGACGAGGAATAAGGTTCCTCCGGTTTCGTTCAAACCCAGAATGAACTTGTAAATGGACTGTGTGTCTGACATTGGATTTTATTATGTGTTTATTGATCTCTATTAAATATAAATCTGTTTGGTGGCGGAGAATTTATTCTCTTGCTTAATACCCTTCTCCGAGACGTACGAGCTCAGAGGCTGTATATCAATGGACATCAGTCGCATGGCGTGAATTGCCTGTGTGGCATGCTGAGATGCAGTGATCAAGGCTTTTGTTGAAATGCAAAGTCTTGTGGTTGATTATCAAAGCATAGCTTTGATATAGCGCCGCTTTGTGTATAGTGTTAATTCGCGAGCCTCACACCTCGGTATGAGTCAAAAACGGGATAAGGACCGTTGGGAGAACATGACGTTTCTTTCCAGCTATGGGTGGTGTCAAGGTTTTGCACACCCTGACATTTATATTATTTTTACCTATGTGGTTGTTGGAAAGCGAGGCGCCTCGGATATATCGGTTACTACGGAGCCGATGGGTCCGATAGGACCGGAAAACGTGTGTTTAGGAATAACTAATCCTCAAACGTAATGGAGGACCGGCCCAGCCGATTCCAGGGGTTACCCAGAGTGTGTAGTCCTAAGACATTTGCTAGAGTGTCTCGAAGCGGAAAGGAGTATATCCCTTGCCTAGACTCATGACGAAAATCCAATTTCCAATACGCGACATTGTTCGGTTTTGATTGTAGAGCCTAGTATGGCGACATGATAGATGGTACCCATGCCGTCTAGGATTGATACATTTATATTTGAAGTTGTTTTATACACTATGCACTTATAATAGTATCAAATGATTTGTTTTAAACGTATCAAGCATTATTTGGCTATTATAAGGTAAAACCCTATCCTTCGGCTTGTGTTGCATTGTGTGATGGGACCTGGGTCTTATAATAGCTTCATTTTTCCAAAAAACATTACGCTGTTTGTTTTATGCACCGGTATTCTTGGAAGGAAACCCGTTCCGTGTTATACGGCGTGGTCCCTTGATTTACTTTATTTATGAAGTAAAGTTTTAAATAGCTATTTTTGTTTTCACACTAGTCACATGACTGACCTGGAATTTATTGTTTTAACCTAAACTCTAGGTGCCCTTATTTTCCACACGGGCAGCTAGTAGTTTTGGTTTTGCATATTTATTCTTACAGGATCCTGATTTATAGCTGAAGTGATATTCGGAAAGCTCTGTATCCGGGTATTTCTTTCAGTTGTGTTTTGTATTACTTTTCCGCTGCTATGGATTTAAATGTAATTTAAATCTCTGATATTTATCAAATGTATATTATTTATTCGTACTCTGTTATATTCTTGTATTCTGATGGAATCGTTGTAATAAGCAATGAAATGTTCTTCTGTTTGTGTTCTGATTTGTCGTGTTTTCAACTCAATCCGGGCTTTCCTTTACGGGGAAGTTTGGGTCGTGTCACAGTGGTCGACCTAGGCCTAAGACGGGTCGACCAATGTGTCGACCCAGGTCTAAGGTGGGTCGACCCACCAGCATGTAGGACAGATTCCTACAACTGAATGTGGACTGTTTTATTTGCTATATTTATACGCTGACTCAGTCTGAGGTGTATAGTTTGATTTAATAACCTAATATCTAATGGTTTAGAATTATCCTAGCTAATATATAAATAGGCTAGCAGCCTCAACATCTTCTTACACACAAACATGTCTTCATCTTCTTCCTCCTCCAAGCTATTTCTAAATAAAAACTAGAAGATGCCAAGGTGCTGCTATAACGCAGATTAATGGGATAATTCTAGTTTTTTTATAACAGCAATTTTAAAGAGACATTTTCTAGATCTAAATCAAATCACTGTGAGTTCTAGTTATTTTTAAATATGCTATTTAAACAGTATTTTTACAGTAAATGATTTGGATCTGAAAAGTAGCAATGTTTACTTGTTATTGTTTTACTGTCAATTATCCATTTAATTTACAGTTATTATATTTTCATATATACATCTTTCTTCCTTATTCCCTTTCTATATTTTATTTATTATAGTCCTTTCTATGCCTATTTATTCAGTTTGAGTTTGAATCTATTTTCTCCATTTCCTTTTTATTTTACGCTGAGCCTAGACTATCAAGAGCCTAGGCCATTTCCGTTAGAATTGCGTATAATTGGGATAAATTGCAATAACTTGTAATGACAATAGAAAGGAGAATTGGCATATTATAACTTGAGAACCGTTGACTATAAATTTGGGGTAATTACAAAGGGAATAATATGCAAACATGTTAATCTGAATAGGTTGACATAATTTAATACTAAGTAGAATATATTATGGAAAATATGAAGATCAAATGTAAATTTAGTAAAACTTGTTACTGTAAATCTATATACATCTGACCAGGTGCTTGTCTGCTTTGGGGGAGGGGTTGTACATAGAATAAAATTTATAGGAAATGTCATTTACAACCATGCTTATTAATGAAATTAAACTGATAAGTTAAACCTGTTAATTAATAAGCTAAGAGGTCCCACATTGATATACACGTAAATGTGTATTTTTTATCTGCTTATTTATCTTGTTTTCTTTTCAAAATAATTGATATTGTGTATTTATAGTTGTTCAGATTGTTGATAAAAAAGCATCGCTTAGAGCATTTGATGGATAAAGCATGAAGAATTTGCTCAAAAAGAGTGAAGTTTGAAATTGCTAAAGCTTGAAAAGTTTAATGCCTGAAGAACGGTTGCAAATAGAGCTTAGCTTTGTAGATTTGGCTCACTGAAGACTCATGCTGCGTTCACAATTGCTCATTTGTAAGGCCTCTCACTCATGTTGCCTTCACATTGGCTCATTTGCAAGGACTCTCACTCAACAACTGTGTTCACACTGGCTTATGTGTTATTTGGGCTAATTCTTTAGTCCCATATTGTATAATTAGCCAATTAGCCTTTGTCATATCATCTATAAATACACTTGTATCTTGTTCATTTAGAAGGACATTAGGTTTTATTCTGTAAACTTTCTCTTGAAGTAAAATCATTCTTCTTCCTTTCTCTTTACTTTTTATTGTATTTTATTTATGTTATTTATTTTCTTCTTCTTTAGCTATGTCTAGCTAATCTCCTTTAATTAGGGGGTGATGACGATTAGATTAGATTCAATATGAATAACATAGCCAAAGAGATTAGAACTTCATGTATATAGATCAAGATCTGAACGAAGGGTTAGATCAGAACCTTCATATTCTGTGTCGTTTAAGAGCTATGCTCCTTTACAGGGTATATTCATGCTTGATCTAACGCTTATCAGATTTAGATCTAACTTTTAGGGTTTTAGGAATAAAATAGGGAATATGTCCTGATAGCCTATGGTTGTTTAAGAGCGTAGTTCCTGCATAGGCTATACTTGTCGTTATTCCCATATTTGTTTCTAGAAGCCTAATTATCGTTGATTCATCTTTGTGACAGAAACATGAATTAGATCTGCATTAATATGTTTGGTTATTAGTTCATGTTAATTTAATCTATGTCATTGCTCCCTAATTGCTTTCTTTTATTATTAAAAACTCTCTTTTTCATATTTTCTGTGTTTTCAACCAATTGAATCTTTGGAATAACTTGATTGGATTTATTATTTAAATATTTTTGGTCCTAGAGTTCGACACCCTTTACAACAACCCTTGTTGTTTGGGAAAGCTGAACGGATTAAGTAGTTGTTTTCAATTGTTTAATTTGTTCGCAAGCAAATTTTGGCACCGTTGCCGGGGACCAAAATAATTTTTATTAGTAGATCCTTCGGGTTATATTTATATTTTCTTATTTTTTTCCATAAAAAAAATTCTATTCTATTTGATTTCCTTTTGTTTTCTTGTATAGATAGAAAAAAAAAACCTTGCTTCTTTCTCTTAGATATCTTTCCTTTTTTATTCCTTTTTCCAATATTTACATTTCTTTTTCTACAAGTAAAAAAGAAAAAAAAAGATTTTTCTTTGGTTCCCTTTCCTTACTTATTACTTGCCATTTATTTTATAATTTATTTCTCAATCTTCTCTCCAACTGTTTTCCTTTATTTCTTTCTTATTTTTTCATTTTACAATTCTTACCAATATAAAATAAATAAATGTATAAAAACCTTTTCTTTCCATCTCTAATTTTCTATTCCAATACAAAACCCCACTACCCCAAACCTTCTCTGCCTATTTCCATCCGCATACCGCAAACTCCAAACAAAACACCGTCCTCCATTACAAACCACCAGTACCAATGCTTGCTCATGAACGCAACCTCTCAGCACACTTCAATTAATCATTCCTACTGCTGATCCCGAACCCTGGATGCACAACATCTCCCACAACAATCATTCTCCACCAATAAACAACATAGCCTTGGCACTGCTACAAACCAGTCCACATCTATCCATAGCCATACTACTTCCTTCTCAAGCATTACCCCGATTACAGAACCACAATATCTGATATGATTAAACCGCTTACCCAATTCCTATACCACGTTCAAATCAGCCCCTCAGCCGAACCTTCTCCCTCCATCGCAACCCCTGCGAACTGCTGAAATCCGAAAGTTACTCACCTAACCTCAAACCCAAAACCCAAGCCCAAATCGAAAACCCGAAGTCCATCGTCTTCCCAAAACCACCGAGCTTCACTCGCAAACGAACTAAAATTTTCTGAGTTTTCATTGTATGTTGCATTTCTGAGTTTTCACTCGCAAAATCGAACTAAATTCTTTGTAAGATGCATTTCCGAGCTTTCATTTTGAAAGGAAGAAAATGTGGTTTTGACTTTTGACAGTAAGGAAACATGAAGCTATTTTTTATCCGGTTTTAACAGCTAATTTATGGGGCATTTGGATCGGAATGTGGGCTACTGGCTTGTGCGAGGGCTTATTTTAGTTTTTGTCTAAGTTTTCGTTTAAAGTGGCCATTAGGGTTGTGACTGTTCGATATGCTTCTGTCCTAGTTCTTTTAATTGGTCTTTGTATTATTTTGTTCTACTTTTTTTAAAAAAAAGTAAAAAAAAAGCCTTTGTATCCTATAAGTCGTTTTGTTTTCATATTTTGTTCGTCTCATTTTCAAATCCTTATTAGGTTACAGAAGGCGAACAGAAATTGAATTACTTGCTAGCTTGGATTTACTTTGCTTCACTTGCTTGTTAAGAAAGCGTTGCTCAAAATCTGTCTGCTTTGCTTGCTTTTTTTTTTTAAAAATGTCGTTAAAACTAAATTGCTAATTTGCACATTCTGAATAAGTCAGGCAACAAACAGGGATTTCATAGGTCAAGTAAACTTGAATTATTGGAGTGGTTGCACACCAAGTGGGGTGTGAAAGCGCTAGTGCTACTCAGTTGCACTGGACGGACTGCCGATCTAAGTGAGAATTTCTTAAACTCTATTGGGTCTGCTGCTGCTTGAAAAATATATAAAAATTGTTTGTAATGGTTTTGTGCAGGTGTCGCGGTTAGCTTGTAAAATAATTATTTCTACAATTTATTCTATGATTGTTCTGTGATTGATTATTCTATCTGTTGATGTGTGGCTGGAAATTTTAAAGCGAACGTGGGGTAAAGTGATTTTTTTTTGAAATAAATTATTTTTGAAATTGAATCGAGGACTCCCCAAAGCTCATAGGACAAAATATTCGTTAAATTAACAATTAGAATTGATATGTTCTGAAGTGTATAAGGAAAGGTAAAGTCTCGAACTCAAATAGGTTCTTAAACCTTCAGTTGTGTTTCTTTCGTGGCACACTGATAACCCGTGTCCGAAACTGGCCTAGACTTGTATTCATATAATCTGAAGTTATTCATTTTAACATATTTATTAAAAGCTTTCATGAAAATGTCCCAATTTCCTTATTCCTACGGATTTTACGATAATTGTGAAAATCAATATAATCCATATAATTTTACACCAAATTCATATGGGTATTTTAATAATAACTATTGAACAAATAATTTGGATTTTACGCCAACAACTTTTCAAATTTTTCAAAATAATCCTGATTCTGCGCCATAAAATTTTCAAAACAACGATCAACTCTCCAGTCTTGAAATAAGTATTCAGGCTCTAATTGAAGAAAGTCAAAGATATAATGAATCAGGACAAAGATTAATTGAAGTAATGAGCAACAATTCAAGTCAAAGTTTTCAAAATAATCCTGATTTTACACACCAAATTTTCAAAATGATGATCTACCCTCAAGTCTTGAAATACTACAATCTCTTGTGGAAGAAATTCGAAGATTAAATGAATCAATTTCAAACTCATTTCCAAATTCAAATTCAAATGATTTCTAGTTATGTGATATATACTAGGATGCAGACGGTGTTTAGTAGCACCCGACACCCATCGTCCACAGACCATGGACGACTTGTTTGATTGATTGCATGTTGTTGTGAAAATTGATTGTGTGATGTGATGTGAAATGAAATAAAATATTTATATAGAAAATATTTTATAGTTAAAAATTGAATTTTTAACGTGTATATAAAATGAAAAGAATATTTATAAACAAATCAGATGATTTGTTTATATCCACACATTTGACTGATATTGATTGGGATGATAAATTTTACACATCGCCCAACTGCACAAATAAAAACTGTGGTAGATTGATTGAAACCCCACACGGGTATTGGGATGAGATTTGACGAACACTAATCCCGATTGTTTAGTTGTATGTCAATCGATTGATTGACAGGCTGTATAAGCGTCGAATATTTATATTTAATGCTTATACAGTGTAGAAGGCACTTTGGATGATGGTTGATTATTTATCATTGCTATTATATACATGTGTTGTAGAAAATCCATATACTTCACATTATATGGTAATTGATTGGGCCTCATTCTAATTTGGAAAATAAAGAATAGAAATATATATTTATGTGTTGAATAAAAGCCGTGTTGATTAGATTGACGCCATTTTGACGTGAACGATATTTATATCGGTTATATTCGTTTTTAAAATGAATATAGAAAAGGAAGTGATTTTAAAATCTGATATTTTGAAGTGAATTGAATTTCGAATTAAATTAAAGTGATTTGAATTCAAATTAAATTGAATAGCATTGAAATTCGAATTAAATTGAAATAGAATTGAAATCGATTTGAAATGAATTTAAAACGAATTTATATTAGAAAATTCAATTTTGATTTGAATTTGAGATGGAAGTTAAAATTGTTTTGAATTGAAATCGACAAAATATATATTATATATATAATATAATGGCCTGAATAGAACGCGCTGCGCTGCGGCAGTTCGTGAATTTCGACCAATGACTTCGAATTGACGTTGCGGGAGATCCGACCGTCGGATTCTCTTAAAACCGGAACCGTTGGGTTCGTATCGAAAAGAATTTTTTAACGAATATTTGAAATTTGAAATCTAACGGTTGGATTTGGAATTATGTCCAAATAAAATATGGAAAAGGTCGTTGTAAGTGCAGTTCGATGGCCGTTGATGGAAATCGACTGTACGGGCCTTGATAAAATTATTAAAAATATTAATAATTTGCATAAAATCATCGAAAATGATATGTGAAGAATTGGGATGAAAAACTCCATATTTGAAAAGATAAAAATAGATTTTTATCGAAATGAACTAGTTTTGAACTAGAATAATAATTTATTTATTTTTAAATAAATAAATTGGTTTTGAAATGGTTTTAAAAGAAACCAGAATTTCCAATAATTGAATTGGAATGGATTGGAATCGAAATTGTCTTTGGAATATTTCGATGTGGGATTTTGTGATTATATAGATATTGTTATGGAAATTTGAAAGATATATATATCGTTATTTCCAATACGATATTTGTTGGTCGTAGAGTTTGATATTGAATATAAGCCGATATATTTTCTATTCAGAGTCTTGTATTTAATATCAAATGGGATTTGGTTTTGTCGTGAATGGTGTCTTCATTAACACTGTTCTTAAACCCAGTTGAGAAAAAGATTAAATCTTTTTATTTAGATTTAATGAAGTGAACCAATTAAGTGATATTTATTTGGAATTGAATTGGAATTGATTTTTGGGTTTATCGTGAACGGTGTTTTAAATAAGATTCGTTCTTTAACCCGACAATTAATAGGATGTGGTTTTGGGTTTATCGTGAACCGTGTTTTAAATGACATTGGTTCTTTAACCTAGTTAAAGATTAAAACTAAGTGGAGTTTTAATGAATCTTTAATTAGATTGAAATGATCGAGAATGGAGTATCACTAGTTTTGCTCTAGGCGATAGTTAATTCTTTAATTAGATTTGAACGTGAAATGGTAATTGAATTTACCGATAACACCATGGTGTTAGATATGAAGTTTGACCAGTTTTACTTCACGGGATGAATAGGTTGGGATTGGGAAATAAAATAAATGATTACTTCGGTGTGGTTCGCTAATCCCAACTAGTTTGAATTGATATTCAAAAGAAGATTAAAGAATAAATTTAAAGATTTTATCTTTGATAAAATTAATGGGAACATTTCCCAAAGAATAAGAATATTTGAATAAAAGAATATTCTGAATTGGAATGAGGCGTATGTTGTGTTTGTGTAACACTTTTATAATATATACGAGTTATTCAGAAAGACTGGGTTTATCCCATTCTAAATAACTGTTTCGACGTGGTGTTGAAGATGAAGATAGTGGTTGAAGACCGGAAGTCTTCACATCGTTTGGGTGATTACTGAATATCTTGATTGGGCTGTACACCCAAGATGAGGGAATCAGTTGGTGATTGTCCAGACGTACTTGGAGATCGATGGATATGCGAGGAAAGTGCCTTCGGTTTTGTTCAAACCCAGAACGAACTTGTACCGACTGTGCGTATGACATTGGATTTCATTCTGTGTGATTGATATCGGTTGCAAAGAGTGGTCTGCCTGTGTGGCATGCTGAGATGCAAATGATCAAGGCTTCTGTTGAAAAGCAAAGTCTTGTGGTTGATGATCAAAGCATCGCCTGTGTGGCATAGCTTTGTGTAACGTGAATTCGCTAGCCTCACACCCCGGTTGTGAACCAGAAACGGGAGAGGACATCAGGGAGGGCATGCGTTTCCTTCTAGCTATGGTGGTGTCAGTGACCTACCAGCCCTGACATTTATATACTTTTCACCTGTGTGGTTGTTGCTGTTGCGAGGCTCCTCGGTTAGATCGGACGATCCGGGTCCGATGGAGTCATTTAGTTGGCTCACCTACGCCCCAAAGGGCGGGGAAACGCAGTGTTCAGGAATTTTAAACCACATCGGTGGATCGACCCTGACGATCCAAGGGGCAGTTGCGGCTGTTCCTGAGGGGCGGGCTAGAGCGTCTCGAATCAGTAGAGGACGATCCCTTGCCTCGGTTCATAGATGGAAATCCAATTTCCAAATACGTGACTGTGCGGTTTTGATTGTATACCTATATATGGCGACATAGTGGTATGGGGCATTCATGCCGCCTATGATTGATACTTATGATTTGAAATTGATTTCTTCACTTATAGCAATAATAAAAGATGAAATTTATCGTATCAAGCATTCTTTGGCTATTATAAGGTAAAACCCTTTCCTTTGGTTTGTGTTGCATTGTGTGATGGGGCCTGGGTCTTATAATAGCTTCATTGTTCTTTATTTAGCATTGCGCTGTGGTTTTATGCACTGGTTTTCTTGGGAGGAAACCCATTCCGTGCTACCCTGCGTGGTCCCTTGATTTACCTAACTTTGAAACAAAGATTTATAACTGTTTTAGTTCTCACACCAGTCACATGACTGACCTGGAGTTTATTGTTTTAACCTAAAATCTAGGTGCCCTTATTTTGACACGGGCAGCTAGTAGTTTTGGTTTTGCAGATTTATATCCACAGGAACTGATTTACAGCTGGAACGATATCCGGAAAGCTTTGTATCCGTATATCTCCTTTAGTTGTATTTTGTATTATTTTCCGCTGCTATGTAATTTATTGTAATCTCTGATATTTATCGAATGTATTTTATTTGTTAATACTCTGTATATTCGTGTATTCTGATGAATTGTTGTAATATACAATGAAATGTTCTTCTGTTTGTGTTATGATGTGGTTTGTTCTCAAAGTATCTGGCCTTTCCTTACCGGGGAAGTTACGGGTTACTATAGTTTGGTATCAGAGCTTTGGTTTACAAAGCTCAGAGAACAAGACACATTAGAACTATACAAAAGAATTCATCAGAGATTGGATTAGTAATATCCAACGGGAATGACTCGTTAGAGACGGGATCAGTAGTATCCTAGAACGAGTGTGAAGAGTATATTTTTAAAATGAAAATCAACTGTGCTTTGAAATTTAAATCAATTATACGTATTTGAATATTTATTTGTATTGAATTTGGACAATACAGTATATATAGATTTTGCATACACGTCTGATCTACGGGTATTCAAAGTTTTAATATACTTGATAGATATAGAATTACACTCTAGTTGCCCAGAGATGGTTCTGATGATTGAAGCTTCATCATCAGAATTTATATTCGAGTGTCGAAAGTGGGATTTCTATATATTTCCATTAGACTGGTGTGAGAACCAAAATTAGATAGGGCCTATTGTTGTGATTTGGCATCAAAAATGTTATTCTTTGACCATATATCAAAACTATGAATTTGAAATGATAATCAACTAATTGATTGCTGATTGTGTTGTTTGATTATTGTTTGAATAATTAAATGTTGAACCTTCAGCCAAATTGAACAAAATTGTGAATTGTGTTGAAAATTAGTCGCATTTGCATGCATATACATGTACTTACATTGAACAGGTCATAGCAAGGAGGCTAGAGAAGAGGAATAAAATTGTTTGCCCGACAAATAGGTACATGTTTATTGTATTTCTTGAGTTTTGGGTGATTTTATGAGCCGATTGGCTAGCTGCTTGGCTTTTTCTTTTTCTTTTGGACTGAAGAAGGCCATGGGAGGCTATATGAAATATCCCGAAGTCCCCGGTGCAGGGGAGGTTATGGCGAAATTTTTCAAAAATTTAGGGTGTTAGCCAAATTTTTGAAGAATTTGAAAAGTTCTTAGAAACTGAAAAGTTGAAGAACTTAAGCCGTAGTCAAAATAATGAAAGTGGAGTTGAATTGTAAAACAACTTTCGGCTTCGTTCCTTTTTGGGGACGAAAAGTTTTAAGTGGGGGAGATTGTAACAACCCGAAAATCTGGGCCAGTTTAAAAATTTTAAATTAGCAATTT
This sequence comes from Allium sativum, assembly GCA_030737875.1. Taxonomy (NCBI): domain Eukaryota; kingdom Viridiplantae; phylum Streptophyta; class Magnoliopsida; order Asparagales; family Amaryllidaceae; genus Allium; species Allium sativum. The sequence goes on along the minus strand of CM060924.1, from coordinate 152,785,210 downwards.
TGGTGAATTTTGAATATTTAAAATGAATTATTTTAAATAATATCGACGAGAAATTTATTTTGAATAGAATTCGAACGTATATATTTATATAGATCGTCGTTAGAATATAAATAATTATTTAAATTATAAAAAGAATTGAAAATGGCGCGGTAGTTCGATAATTCGATTTCAAACTTCAAATGAATGTACAGGATTCAAAATAATCCAGAATTTAGCGAAACCAAAAATAATAGAATCTAATAGAGAATATCTTTCAAACGAATCCGGAAAATCGAAATTTCATAGCGGGAATCAAAAGTTATGTCCAAATGAATTTTCAGAATAGTCGCTGTGGAATTCTGGTCCTTAAAATGGAAGTTTTGCAAACAACCTCGGATTTTGACGAAACCACCTTTGTTGGATCCGCGATGTCAAGTTATTGCTAGGTTTCAAATTTCATAATTTTTCGATTCAATATGTGAGCGTGGCAAAGGAAAATGTGTTTGACCAGTTTTAGTTGATTTTAATCGACTGGAAAATGGCCATTTTTCCAACGGTCTCAGAATTTGACGAAACTAGTTTTGTTAGGACCGTATCATCAATATGAAGCCAGAAATTATTTTTCTGGAATTTTTCGAGTTAGTATGTGACCCCGGTAATATGAAATGTACGTTTAAAATTCAATATAGTAATTAAATGTAAATTTGACGAAAACTTATAGTAACGATCGAATCAGCCTACAATACATATCCCATTGTGTTCGGAATGGGGGTGATTAGCGATGGACGACAGGCGGTGGGCCTCGTTTAGTGGTCAAATGAAAAAGTCAACTTTTTGAAAATAAATAATTAATAAATAAAACTCTCTTCCCTCTCTCCCTTTATCTCCTCTCAGCCCCCCCGATTCATTTTCAATTCAAAAAAAAGAGAAATAAAAGAGAAGAACCATAACCCCCCCCCCCCCCCCCCGCGTCAGAGCCACCCACCGCGCTACCGCCCCCCCTTGGTGGCGCCGTCGCCGACCAGGAAACCCCCTTCCTCCCACCTCGTCGCGCAAACCTGCCCCCTTCCCCAATCGAACGAGAAACCCACCCCCACCAGAGCCGACGACGCACCCTCCACCCCGACGCGCAGCACCTCCCCCAGCCATATTCCGCCCCTCCGATCAACACCAGCGCCTCTTGAGCAGCAGCCGTGAGTTTTTCCTTTTCATTGATTTTTTTCCAGTGATTTTAAAACTGATTTTTTTTTATTTTCTTTTCTAAAAGAAAACTGATTTTATTTTACTTTTAAAATCTGAAAACTTATTTTCATTTTAAAACTGAAATTAATGTTTTAGGAGGATAAAGTAAAAGATTGAATTTTTAATAAAGAAAAAGATTAGATTTTTATGGTTTATAAAGTTTAGATCTTTATATGATTGAAATCATTTTCAAGGTTCAATTTTTATATAAGTGAAAGTAGAATAAAAGATGCTATTTTTAAACGCATGAATATTATCATAAAAATTGGGTTTTTATATGTATAACATTACAATAAAAATTTGATTTTTATAAATATAGCGTTGTGATAAAGATTTGATTTTTTTATCATGTATGTAGCGTCACAAAAATGCGATTTTTATGTATATGGTTTCAAAATAAAAATACGATTTTTATTTATAATTATAGATAATAAAAATATAATTTTTATATAGGATGAAGCGTTATAAAAATATATGAAATAAAAATACGATTTTTATTTATTGAATGAAGCAGTAAAAATATAATTTTTATTTGAACAGCGTGAAAAGAGCTACATTGGAATTTCAAATAAATCCAGACTGTTCAGCAGTTTGGAAGCAAAGCACGGCGGAGTGGAACCCTCTGTGAGTACTCCTCACCTTTAATTTTGTTTTCTAGTTATGTGATATATACTAGGATGCAGATGTTGTTCAGTAGCACCCGACACCCGTCGTCCACAGACCATGAACGGCTTGTTTGATTGATTTCATGTTGTTGTGAAAATTTATTGTGTGATGTGATGTGAAATGAAATAAAATATTTACATAGAAAATATTTTAAAGTTAAAAATAGAATTTTTAACGTGTATATAAAATGAAAAGAATATTTATAAACAAATCAGTTGATTTGTTTATATCCACACATTTAACTGATATTGATTGGGATGATAAATTTTACACATCGCCCAACTGCACAAATAAAAACTGTGGTTGATTAATTGAAACCCCACACGGGTATTGGGATGAGATTTGACGTACACTAATCCCGATTGTTTAGTTGTATGTCAATCGATTGATTGACAGGCTGTATAAGCAACGAATATTTATATTTAATGCTTATACAGTGTAGAAGGGACTTTGGATGATGGTTGATTATTTATCATTGCTATTATATACATGTGTTGTAGAAAATCCATATAATTCACATTATATGGTAATTGATTGGGCCTCATTCTAATTTGGAAAATAAAGAATAGAAATATATATTCATGTGTAGAATAAAAGCCGTATTGATTAGATTGACGCCATTTTGACGTGAACGATATTTATATCGATTATATTCGTTTTTAAAATGAATATAGAAAAGGAAGTGAATTCAAAATCTGATATTTTGAAGTGAATTGAAATTCGAATTAAATTAAAGTGATTTGAATTCATATTAAATTTAATAGCATTGAAATTCGAATAGAATTGAAATCGATTTGAAATGAATTTAAAACGAATTTATATTAGAAAATTCAATTTTGATTTGAATTTGAGATGGAAGTTAAAATTGTTTCGAATTGAAATCGACGTAATATATATTATATATATAATATAATGGCCTTAATAGAACACGCCGCGCTGCGGCAGTTCGTGAATTTCGACCATTGAATTCGAATTGACGTTGCAGGAGATCCAACCGTCGGATTCTCCTAAAACCGGAACCGTTGGGTTCGTATCGAAAAGAGCCTTTTAAGAATATTTGAAATCTAACGGTTGGATTTGGAATTATGTCCAAATCAAATTTGGAAAAGGTCGCTGTAAGTGCAGTTCGATGGCCGTTGATGGAAATCGACTGTACAGGCCTTGATAAATTTATTAAAAATATTAATAATTTGTGTAAAATCATCGAAAATGATATGTAAAGAATTGGGATGAAAAACTCCATATTTGAAAAGATCAAAATATATTTTTATCGAAATGAACTAGTTTTGAACTAGAATAATAATTTATTTATTTTTAAATAAATAAATTGGTTTTGAAATGGTTTTAAAAGAAACCAGAATTTCCAATAATTGAATTGGAATGGATTGGAATCGAAATTGTCTTTGGAATATTTCAATGTGGGATTTTGTGATTATACAGATATTATTATGGAAATTTGAAAGATATATATATCGTTATTTCCAATACGATATTTGTTGGTCGTAGAGTTTGATATTGAATATAAGCCGATATATTTTCTATTCAGAGCCTTGTATTTAATATCAAATGGGATTTGGGTTTGTCGTGAATGGTGTCTTCATTAACACTATTCTCAAACCCAGTTGAGAAAAATATTATATCTTTTTATTTAGATTTAATGAAGTGAACCAATTAAGTGATATTTAATTGGAATTGAATTGGAATTGATTTTTGGGTTTATCGTGAAAGGTGTTTTAAATAACATTCGTTCTTTAACCCAACAATTAATAGGATGTGGTTTTGGGTTTATCGTGAACCGTGTTTTAAATGACATTGGTTCTTTAACCCAGTTAAGGATAAAAAACTAAGTGGAGTTTTAATGAATCTTTAATTAGATTGAAATGATCGAGAATGGAGTATCACTAGTTTTTCTCCAGGCGTTAGTTAAATCTTTAATTAGATTTGAACGTGAAATGGTAATTGAATTTACCGATAACACCATGGTGTTAGATATGAAGTATGACCAGTTTTACATCATGGGATGAATAGGTTGGGATTGGGAAATAAAATAAATGATTACTTCGGTGTGGTTCGCTAATCCCGACTAGTTTGAATTGATATTCAAAAGAAGATTAAAGAATAAATTTAAAGAATTTATCTTTGATAAAATTAATGGGAACCTTTCCCAAAGAATAAGAATATTTGAATAAAAGAATATTCTAAATTGGAATGAGGCGTATGTTGTGTTTGTGTTACACTTTTATAATATATACGTGAGTTATTCAGAAAGACTGGGTTTATCCCATTCTGAATAACTGTTTCGACGTGGTGTCGAAGACGAAGACGGTGGTTGAAGACCGGAAGTCTTCACATCGTTTGGGTGATTACTGATGATCTTGATTGGGCTGTACACCCAAGATGAGGGAATCAGTTGGTGATCATCCAGACGTACTTGGAGATCGATGAATATGCGAGGAAAGTGCCTCCGGTTTCGTTCAAACCCAGAACGAACTTGTATGGACTGTGTGTCTGACATTGGATTTCATTCTGTGTGATTGATATCGGTTGCATAGAGTGGTCTGCCTGTGTTGCATGCTGAGATGCAAATGATCAAGGCTTCTGTTGAAAAGAAAAGTCTTGTGGTTGATGATCAAAGCACCGCCTGTGTGGCATAGCTTTGTGTAACGTGAATTCGCGAGCCTCACACCCCGGTTGGGAACCCGAAACGGGAGAGGACATCAGGGAGGGCATGCGTTTCCTTCTAGCTAGGGTGGTGTCAGTGACCTACCGGCCCTGACATTTATATACTTTTCACCTGTGTGGTTGTTGCTGTTGTGAGGCGCCTCGGTTAGATCGGGCGATCCGAGTCCGATGGAATCATTTAGCGGGCTCACCTACGCCCCAAAGGGTGGGGAAACGCAGTGTTCAGGAATTTTAATCCACATCGGTGGACCGGCCCTGACGATCCAGGGGGCAGTTGCGGCTGTTCCTGAGGGGCGGGCTAGAGCGTCTCGAATTGGTAGAGGACGATCCCTTGCCTCGGTTCATAGATGGAAATCCAATTTCCAAATACGTGACTGTGCGGTTTTGATTGTATAACTATATATGGCGACATAGTGGTATGGGACATTCATGCCGCCTATGATTGATAATTATGATTTGAAATTGATTTCTTCACTTATGGCAATAATAAATGATGAAATTTATCGTATAAAGCATTCTTTGGCCATTATAAGGTAAAACCCTATCCTCTGGTTTGTGTTGCATTGTGTGATGGGACCTGGGTCTTATAATAACTTCATTGCTCTTTATTTAGCATTGCGCTGTTGTTTTATGCACTGGTATTCTTGGGAGGAAACCCGTTCCGTGCTACACGGCGTGGCCCCTTGATTTACCTAACTTTAAAACAAAGATTTATAACTGTTTTAGTTCTCACACCAGTCACATGACTGACCTGGAGTTTATTGTTTTAACCTAAACTCTGGGTGCCCTTATTTTGACACGGGCAGCTAGTAGTTTTGGTTTTGCAGATTTATATCCACAGTAACCTGGTTTACAGCTGGAACGATATCCGGAAAGCTTTCTATCCGTATATCTCCTTCAGTTGTATTTTGTATTATTTTCCGCTGCTATGTAATTTATTGTAATCTCTGATATTTATCGAATGTATTTTATTTGTTAATACTCTGTATATTCGTGTATTCTGATGAATTGTTGTAATATACATTGAAATGTTCTTCCGTTTGTGTTATGATGTGGTTTGTTCTCAAAGTATCCGGCCTTTCCTTACCGGGGAAGTTACGGGTTACTACAGAAAATTAGCAATGTTTACTTGTTATTGTTTTACTGTCAATTATCCATTTAATTTACAGTTATTATATTTTCATATATACATCTTTCTTCCTTATTCCCTTTCTATATTTTATTTATTATAGTCCTTTCTATGCCTATTTATTCAATTTGAGTTTGAATCTATTTTCTCCATTTCCTTTTTATTTTACGCTGAGCCTAGACTATCAAGAGCCTAGGCCATTTCCGTTAGAATTGCGTATAATTGGGATAAATTGCAATAACTTATAATGACAATAAAAAGGAGAATTGGCATATTATAACTTGAGAACCTTTGACTATAAATTTGGGGTAATTACAAAGGGAAGAATATGCAAACATGTTAATCTGAATAGGTTGACATAATTTAATACTAAGTAGAATGTGTGATGGAAAATATGAAGATCAAATGTAAATTTAGTAAAACTTGTTACTGTAAATCTATATACATCTGACCAGGTGCTTGTCTGCTTTGGGGGAGGGGTTGTACACGGAATACAATTTATAGTAAATGTCATTTACAACCATGCTTATTAATGAACTTAAACTGATAAGTTAAACCTGTTAATTAATAAGCTAAGAGGTCCCATATTGATATACACGTAAATGTGTATTTTTTATCTGCTTATTTATCTTGTTTTCTTTTTAAAATAATTGATATTGTGTATTTATAGTTGTTCAGATTGTTGATAAAAAAGCATCGCTTAGAGCAATTGATGGATAAAGCATGAAGAATTTGCTCAAAAAGAGTGAAGTTTGAAATTGCTAAAGCTTGAAGAGTTTAACGCCTGAAGAACGGTTGCAAATAGAGCTTAGCTTTGTAGATTTGGCTCACTGAAGACTCATGCTGCGTTCACATTGGCTCATTTGTAAGGCCTCTCACTCATGTAGCCTTCACATTGGCTCATTCGCAAGGCCTCTCACTCAACAGCTGCGTTCACACTGGCTTATGTGTTATTTGGGCTAATTCTTTAGTCCCATATTGTATAATTAGCCAATTAGCCTTTGTCATATCATCTATAAATACACTTGTATCTTGTTCATTTAGAAGGACATTAGGTTTTATTCTGTAAACTTTCTCTTGAAGTAAAATCATTCTTCTTCCTTTCTCTTTACTTTTTATTGTATTTTATTTATGTTATTTATTTTCTTCTTTAGCTATGTCTAGCTAATCTCCTTTAATTAGGGGGTGATGACGCTTAGATTAGATTCAATATGAATAACATAGCCAAAGAGATTTGAACTTCATGTATATAGATCAAGATCTAAATGAAGGGTTAGATCTGAACCTTCATATTCTGTGTCGTTTAAGAGCTATGCTCCTTTACAGGGTATATTCGTGTTTGATCTAACGCTTATCAGTTTTAGATCAAACTTTTACGGTTTTAGGAATAAAATAGGGAATCTGTCCTGATAGCCTATGGTTGTTTAAGAGCGTAGTTCCTGCATAGGCTATACTTGTCGTTATTCCCATGTTTGTTTCTAGAAACCTAATTACCGTTGATTCATGTTTGTGACAGAAACATGAATTAGATCTGCATTAATATGTTTGGTTATTAATTCATGTTAATTTAGTCTATGTCATTGCTCCCTAATTTCTTTCTTTTACTATTAAAAACTCTCTTTTTCATATTTTCTGTGTTTTCAACCAATTGAATCTTTGGAACAACTTGATTGGATTTATTATTTAAATATTTTTGGTCCTAGAGTTCGACACCCTTTACAACAACCCTTGTTGTTTAGGAAAGCTGAATGGATTAAATAGTTGTTTTCAATTGTTTAATTTGTTCGCAAGCAAATTTTGGCGCCGTTGTCGGGGACCAAAATAATTTTTATTAGTAGATCCTTCGGGTTATATTTATATTTTCTTATTTTTTTCCATAAAAAAATCTATTCTATTTGGTTTCCTTTTGTTTTCTTGTATAGATAGAAAAAAAAACCTTGCTTCTTTCTCTTAGATATCTTTCCTTTTTTATTCCTTTTTCCAATTTTTACATTTGTTTTTCTACAAGTAAAAAAGAAAAAAAAAATCTTTGGTTCCCTTTCCTTACTTATTACTTGCCATTTATTTTCTAATTTATTTCTCTATCTTCTCTCCAACTGTTTTCCTTTATTTCTTTCTTATTTTTTCATTTTACAATTCTTACCAATATAAAATAAATAAATAAATAAAAATCTTTTCTTTCCATCTCTAATTTTCTATTCCAATACAAAACCCCACTACCCCAAACCTTCTCTGCCTATTTCCATCCGCATACCGCAAACTCCAAACAAAACACCGTCCTCCATTACAAACCACCAGTACCATTACTTGCTCATGAACGCAACCTCTCAGCACACTTCCATTAATCATTCCTACTGCTGATCCCGAACCCTGGATGCACAACATCTCCCACAACAATCATTCTCCACCAATAAACAACATAGCCTTGGCACTGCTACAAACCAGTCCACATCTATCCACAGCCATACTACTACCTTCTCATGCATTACCCCGATTACAGAACCACAATATCTGATCTGATCAAACCGCTTACCCAATTCCTATACCACGTTCAAATCAGCCCCTCAGCCGAACCTTCTCCCTCCATCGCAACCCCTGCGAACTGCTGAAATCCGAAAGTTCCTCACCTAACCTCAAACCCAAAACCCAAGCCCAAATCGAAAACCCGAAGTCCATCGTCTTCCCAAAACCACCAAGCTTCACTCGCAAAATTGAACTAAAATTTTCTGAGTTTTCATTGTATGTTGCGTTTCTAAGTTGCATTTCTGAGTTTTCACTCGCAATATCGAACTAAATTCTTTGTAACATGCATTTCCGAGCTTTCATTTTGAAAGGAAGAAAATGTGGTTTTGACTTTTGACAGTAAGGAAACGTGAAGCTATTTTTTATCCGGTTTTAACAGCTAATTTATGGGGCATTCGGATCAGAATGTGGGCTACTGGCTTGTGCGAGGGCTTATTTTAGTTTTTGTCTAAGTTTTCGTTTAAAGTGCCATTCAGGTTGTGACTGTTCGATATGCTTCTGTCCTAGTTTTTCTAATTGGTCTTTGTTTTATTTTGTACGTTCTACTTTTTTTTTTAAAAAGTAAAAAAAAGCCTTTGTATCCTATAAGTCGTTTTGTTTTCATATTTTGTTCGTCTCATTTTCAAATCCTTATTAGGTTACAGAAGGCGAACAGAAATTAAATTACTTGCTAGCTTGGATTTACTTTGCTTCACCTTGCTTGTTAAAAAAGCATTGCTCAAAATCAGTCTGCTTTGCTTGCTTTTTTTAAAAAAAAAATGCCGTTAAAAATAAATTGCTAATTTGCACATTCTGAATTAGTCAAACAACAAACAGGGATTTCATAGGTCAAGTAAATTTGAATTATTGGAGCGGTTGCACACCAAGTGGGGTGTGAAAGCGCTAGCGCTACTCAGTTGTACTGGACGGACTGCCGATCTAAGTGAGAATTTCCTAAACTCTACTGGATCTACTGCTGCTTGAAAAATATATAAAAATTGTTTGTAATGGTTTTATGCAGGTGTCATGGCTTGCTTGTAAAAAAATTATTTCTACAATTTATTCTGTGATTGTTCTGTGATTGATTATTCTATCTGTTGATGTATGGCTGGAAATTTTAAAGTGAACGTGGGGTAAAGTGATTTTTTTTTTTTGAAATAAATTATTTTTGAAATTGAATCGAGGACTCCCCAAAGCTTATAGGACAAAATATTCGTTAAATTAACAATTAGGATTGATACGCTCTGAAGTGTCTAAGGAACGGTAGAGTCTCGAACTCAAACAGGTTCTTAAACCTTCAGTTGTGTTTCTACTCTGATTCGTGGCACACTAATAACCCGTGTCCAAAACCGGCCTAGACTTGTATTCATATAATCTGAAGTTATTCATTTTAACATATTTATTGAAAGCTTTCTTGAAAATGTCCCAATTTCCTTATTCCTACGGATTTTACGATAGTTGTGAAAATCAATATAATCCATATAACTTTACACCAAATTCATATGGGTATTTTAATAATAACTATTGTACAAACAATTTGGATTTTACGCCAACAACTTTTCAAAATTTTCAAAATAATCCTGATTCTGCACCACAAAATTTTCAAAACAACGATCAACTCTCCAGTCTCGAAATAAGTATTCAGGCTCTAATTGAAGAAAGTCAAAAATATAATGAATCAGGACAAAGATTAATTGAAGTAATGAGCAACAATTCAAGTCAAAGTTTTCAAAATAATCCTGATTTTACACACCAAATTTTCAAAATGATGATCAACCCTCAAGTCTTGAAATACTACAATCTCTTGTGGAAGAAATTCGAAGATTAAATGAATCAATTTCGAACTCATTTCCAAATTCAAATTCAAATGATTTTGATTATAACCTTTGCCAATTCAATTTCGAACTCCAAAATGAATTTCAAATTCAAAATGAAAATGTGAATCACTTTTCAAATGGTTTTGGCAATGGGAATAATTTCAATTTTGGTGCTACTGAAAACTCTTGTTCTCAACAATTTCAAATTGAAAATTCTCATGTAAATAATTATGAATTTGATTTTGTTGAGCAAACGGACGAAATTGACGACTGCTTGAAGTTTCGTGAGAAACAAAATCAAATCCAAACGTGTGACGAATCGAATAAAAATCCATCTTTGCCCACAATCAATGATTTTCAACTAACAACTTTTGAAATTGATGAAAATCTTAATGAAGTTGCTGAAATCTCGTTAATTGATTTAAATTCAAATTCTCTCGAAAACCAAGACATCAATCTTCAATTTGATCTTCCTCTCTCAGCTTTTGAAAATTTTGAAAATTTAGCAACTATTGATTGTCAACTTGAAAGAAATGATGATGTTGATAACAATTGTTTAGGTGAGGATGACTTTGATGAGCGAAAACTTCTTAAGCTAATTGATGATAATGTTGTAGTGTCTAAAACTGAAAATGAAACGTTTTAAAACTTTGAAATTCTTGAGGTTGAAAACGACAAAACTGCTGAATGTGTTCTTAAACACATTGATGAGTTTTCTAAAACTGTGGAAACTCCTTGCGAATTGATCGTTTCAACTAAACCTCACTGTGATCACTTGTTTTTCAATGATAACTTTTTGCAGTATATGAATTCTTTTTTTACTAACACTGTTTTTGAGAAAACTCGATTTCAAAATTTACTGAAAATTCATTTGTTTGGTTTTGACTTTAAGTTTTCGAATGAACCTTTAGTTAACAAAATTTCAAATATCAAAGCAAAACCGAACAATATTTCTCAAAACAAGTGTGGGGGTGAGAACGATGCACGCGTCTCTCAATCTATACATCACCTGAACAAATCAAACTTTGTTTTTGAAATTTTTACTGAACCCCGGCTCGATGACCTCTCTTTAGTTGCTACGGAAATTCAATTCGATTTTAGGATCAACTGTAAGCTCAAAGTTTTAAAATTAGCAACTCAAACTTTTGAAAAAACAAATTTTGTTTTTCCAAATCTGACACATAATATAAAATCCTTTATGATTTGGTTTTCTGTAACGATCAGGGGTTTCGCTCGATCCGAATCGATTGCTAAACCGACCAAGACCATTCAAAAACCCTGATTGCTTTGAGAACACGACAAATCAGAACACAAACAGAAGAACATTTCATTACTTATTACAACAATTCCATTAGGATACAAGAATTTACAGAGTATGAATAAATATTACACAGTTGACAATTATCAGAAATTTAAATACATTACTGCAGCGGAAGAATAATACAAAACATAACTGAAAGAAATACACGGATACATAGCTTTCCGAATATCACTTCAGCTATAAACCAGGATCCTGTGAATATAAATCTGCAAAACCAAAACTACTAGCTGCCCGTGCGGAAAATAAGGGCACCTAGAGTTTAGGTTAAACAATAAACTCCAGGCCAGTCATGTGACTGGTGTGAGAACTAAAACAGTTATCAAAGCTTTATTTTCAAGTTAGGTCAATCAAGGGACCACGCCGTATAACACGGAACGGGTTTCCTCCCAAGAATACCAGTGCATAAAACAAACAGCGCAATGCTAAATAAAGAACAATGAAGCTATTATAAGACCCAGGTCCCATCACACAATGCAACACAAGCCGGAGGATAGGGTGTTACCTTATAATAGCCAAAGAATGCTTGATACGTATAAAACGAAATCATTTGATATTATTACTAGTGCATAAGTGTTTCAAAAACAATTTCAATCATAAGTATCAATCATAGATGGCATGAGTGCCCCATCCCACTATGTCGCCATACTAGGCTCTATAAATAAAACCGCAAAATGTCGTATTGGAAATTGGATTTCCATCTGTGAACCGAGGCAAAAGATAGTCCTCACCACTTCGAGACGCTCTAGTCCGTGTCTCAGGTTAGAGCTCGAGTGACCTATGGATCGTCAGGGCCGGTCCACCGATGTGGATTAAAATTAAACCCTGGACACTGCGTTTCCCCGCCCTATGGGGCATAAGTCTGGTCCGTCTGCCAACCAGAATGCATCGACCGAAACCGATATAACCGAGGAGCCTGAAAATCCATCATCCACATGAGTCAAACTCGTCAGCCAGTTTTAAGCACTGACGCCACTCCTAACTAGAAAGAAACGCATGCCCTCCCTGTGGTCCTTCTCTAGTTTTTGGTTCACACCGGGGTGTGAGGCTCGCGAATCAACGCTCATCAACCACAAGACTTTGCTTTTCAATAAAAGCCTTGATCATTTGCATCTTAGCATGCCACACAGGCAATTCATGCTATGCACCCGATGTCTATCAATCACATAGAATGAAATCCAATGTCAGACACACCATCCATTTACAAGTCCGTTCTGGGTCTGAACGAAACCGGAGGCACCTTGCACCACGCATATCCATCGATCTCCAAGTGCGTCTAGACGATCACCAACGTATTCCCTCCTCTTGGGTGTACAGCCCAATCAAGATTATCAAGAATCATCCAAACGATGTGAAGACCTCCGGTCTTCAACCACCGTCTTCATCTTCGACATATCGTCGTATCAGTTATTCAGAATGGGATAAACCCGGTCTTTCCGAATAACTCGCGTATATAATAAACAAGTGTTACACGAACATAACATACGCCTTATTCCAATTCAGAATATCCTTTTATTCAAATATTCTTGTTTCTAGGGAAAGGTTCCCATTAATTTTATCAAATTTAAATCCTTTTAAATTTCATCTTTAATCTTCTTTTGAATTTCAATTCAAAGCATATTTAAAGTTTATCCAAACTAGTCGGGATTAGCGAACCATACCGAAGTAATCATTTATTTTATTACCCAATCCCAACCTATTCATCCCATGGAGCAAAACTGGTGATACTACATATCTAACACCACGGTGTTATCGGTAAAATTAATTACCATTTTACGTTCGAATCTAATTAAAGATTTTACTATCGCTTGGAGCAAAACTGGCGGTACTCCATTCTCGATCATATCAATCTAATTTAAGATTCATTAAAACTCCACTTTGTTTTAATCTTTAACTGGGTTAAAGAACCAATGTCCTTGAAAACACGGCTCACGATAAACCCTCAATCCAATTTTACTGTTAATCGGGTAAAGAACGAATGTCGTTTAAAACACAGTTCACGATAAACCCAATTCACGTTCTATTTCAATTCGAATTAAATGTCAGTTAATTGGTAATTCATTTTCAAATCTTAACTAAAAGATTTATTCTTTTCACACTTGGGTTTAAGAACAGTGTTAATGAAGACACCGTTCACGACAACCCAAAATTCACTTTGGTATTAAATACAAGGCTCTGAATAGAAAATATATCGGCTTATATTCGATACCAAATTTTGAAACCAACCAATATCGTATTGGAAATAACGATATATATATCTTCCAAATTCCTCCACAATATCTGTATAATCACGGAATCTAATATCGAAATATTCTGAAGATAATTTCGATTCAAATCCGTTCCAATTCATATGTCGGAAATTCTGGTTATATTAAAAACCATTCTCAATCCTTTTTATTTATTGAAAAATAATGGATTATAATTCTAGTTAATAACTAGTTCATTTTGATAAAAAATATATTTTTATATTTACAAACGTGGAAATTTTTTCATCTCAATTTCTTCTATATCATTTATTATTATTTTACAAAAATTATTAAGATTTTTAATAATTTTATCAAGGCCCGTACAGTCGATTTCCATATACGGTCATCGAATTACACTTACAACGACCTTTTCCAAATTTGATTTGGACATAATTCCAAATCCAACCGTTAGATTTCAATTTTTTTGTATTCGTTAGAAAGCTCTTTTCGATACGAACCCAACAGTTCCAGTTTTAGGAGAATCCGACAGTCGGATCTCCCATAACGTCAATTCGAAGTCAATGGTCGAAATTCGCGAACTGCCGCGGCGCGGCGCGTTCTATTCAGGCCATTAATATATATATATAATATATATTATATATTTCTTCGATTTCAATTCAAAACGTATTTTATAAATTGTTTTAAATTCGTTTTCAAAATGGTTTCAACTTCATATTCAATTTTAAATCAAAATTGAATTTCATTTCATTAACATATAAATGATAATATTTTCAAAATATTAGATTTTGAAATCACTTCCTTTTCGATATTCATTATAAAAATGAATAAAATCGATATAAATATCGTTCGCGTCAAAATGGCGCTAATCTAATCAACACGGCTTTATATATTTTAATAATTCATGTCCATTCAAAATCGGACATCAAAATCAGATTTTAATCCTTTACAGAATATTATTTTAAAATATTCGTTATTTAAAAATATTCTTTAGTTCTGAATTGGAATCAGACACAACCAATTGCCATATAAAGTGATTTATATGGATTTCATACAACATATGTATATCACAATAATGATAAATAATCAACCATCATCCAGAGTGCACCACACAACTGTATGCCAACCTATCAATTGACATACAACTAATTATTGGGAATAGTGTACGTCAAATTTCATCCCAACACCCGTGTGGGGTTTCAGCCAACAAATACTAAATATTATTTGTGCAGTTGGGCGATGTGTAAAATTTATCGTCCCAATCCATATCAGTCAAATGGGTGTGCATCAACAAATCGTTTTGATTTGTAAATGAATGTTTCATTCTATTCATTTATCTTATTAAAATGATATTTTTATTTTTCTAACACATTTTAGAAAATTTCGGCGGCATAACGGCGCGATACTAGAAACGGGATAAGGCCTAGCCTTGTCCCCTGTCTAATAATGGCCCACGCAATACCCAAATCAAATTA